>CM058235.1:20773570-21373570 GCA_030180135.1 Orychophragmus violaceus
CTCTACTATTCTGTTACCGTTTGTTGCTAAAATTCATTTTTAAATCATCTGTAATGTCTTGTAATTTGTTTGGGAAAAGTTTGGAATACCCAACTTTAAATCGCGTCGTTTGGTAAAAGCAAGAATGGAAGTTAAACATATTGTATAAATATCAGTCTATTGGTTTGTGAATAAATTAAAAATCAGTTTCATATGTTTTAAGTTTCTGAAATGGTATTAGAACATTAATCATTTTATATAAAAACATTTGACTTCTCTCAATCCTATACACTTATGGCGTCTCTCTAAATCTTTTTTCTGCTTTACTATTGAAATGGAGATCACAGGTTGCACATTCCATGCTACATCTCAAGATACAAAGCATTGATTAATTTTGATTATGAACTAGATGTGTCACCGACCGACGATGTCAGTGACATAGAGGCTGAAGTAGATTATGAACTAGATGTGTCTCCGACGGTGTCGGCGACATGGATGCTAAAGTGAAATCTGGACTATGTATCATCGTCGATGTCGTGGACGATTCTATTCTATACTACTGTTGTCACATAGAATAGAACGACAAAGACAAAGCTGTCCAAAGCTGTCACCATTCCTTATGACCGTTGACACTCTCTCATTTCCTCTCATGAGCTGTATTTTGCCTTATTCTATTTATATTTATTTATTCTTTTTGTTGCCCTAATTATCTAACATATATATACTCTTGTAAACATACTTATGGGATTTATTCTTCCCCTAACCATAAACTCTCTCTCTCTCTCTCTCTCTCTCTCTCTCTCTCTCTCTCTCTCTCTCTCTCTCTCTCTCTCTCTCTCTCTCTCTCTCTCTCTCTCTCTCTCTCTCTCTCTCTCTCTCTCTCTCTCTCTCTCTCTCTCTCTCTCATCTCTCTCTCTCTCTCTCTCTCTCCTCTCTCTCTCTCTCTCTCCTCCTCTCTCTCTCTCTCTCACGGCTTTAAGAACTCTAATCTGGTTCTTGGTTGTTCTCTCATAAATCTCTCCTCTAAACTCTTAATTCTAACATAGTATCAGAGCTATAATCTCTTGTACCTCTTCTACTTCCGCAAATCTCTGATTTAAAGCACTCAAATCTGTTCTTATTCAAGAAATCTTTGAAGTTCGTCTCTGTTCTTGAAACCGGTTGTTCTTGTTCTGTGTTTGGATTCCTTTCTGATAATTGATCTTTGATTCTCATTCTCTTAATAAAGAATCTCTGTCTTTCATTTCTTTTAACCCTTGAAACTCCCCCTTTCTGCTCTTAACAAGTTTAAGCAGTTGAGAACTCAAGAGTGATAATTCATGTGACACTTAAGGGTAGTAACTACTTGGTCTAGTCAAAAATGGTGAAGTCTGCTCTAGGAGGCCCACTACAAGAAAACAGTGTTTTCGCGACACCCCTAGTAGTCGCTTTTCAGTCGTTAAATCACATTATACGACTGATTTACGACTGCTAGTGTCAGTAGGTAATCCTTGGTCGCAAAATTACACAGTCGTGAATCAGTCGTTACTTTACGACCAATCTACGACTGATATGTGACCATTAGTTGACGACGCAGTTCAGTCGTAGAGTAGTCGTAACCGAGTGCGACAGTTTTACGACTGATTATACGACTGAAATGTGACTATTAGTTGACGATGCATATCAGTCGTATAGTAGTCGTAACACAGTGCGACTGTTGTACGACTGATTACGCGACTGATTTGGTAGCAGTCGTAACTTTTACGACTAATCTGTAGTCGTGGTGTGGTCGGGTATGATTCATAGAGTAGTCGTAGAATTATGACTCTGTTACGACAACAGTATGACTGAATTGCGACTCCTCTGCGACTCTTTTCAACTACGGTTACAACAATTGGTCAGCTTCATTTTCCTGATTTGATTGTTTGCAATTTATTAGTTAACCTATATAAGACAACAACAATACATCAAAAGAATATGAACATTATATACAAAACCACTTGAATAAGTACACCAAAAAACATTCATACATTAGTTCAAACATTGTTATTTCATATTCACTACTTTTTTACATAAAAAAAACATAGTTCAAAACACAGAGAATGTAGCTGAGACCTAGATAAACCTATTGGCTAGTTGCTGGAGGATCAGATGCTGCAGTGGAATGATCATCAGTAGTATTTCTGTTTGCAGCCAAAAAGTCCAAGAACCTTGGATCAGTTTCAGACAAGTACCTTTCGACCAATGTCAATTGGTCGATCTTGGCTTGTTGGGTGGCTGAAAGTCTTCTAAACTCTTCCTCACGAGCAGCAGTCTGGGCGTTTACAGCCGCATGTACTTCTATATGCCTTTTAGCCTCCTCCGGTTGTTGTTGTACACTAGTGAATGAGGCAGAGCTTCCCGAGTAATTCCTCTTCCCATTCACATGTGTATGCGCAAGGCTTCCTACTCCATAGAGACTTCCTTTCTCATTTGCGTAAGTAGTCTGCCAAAACCAGAAAAAAACTCATTCATAGCAATTCCAAACAAAACAATACTTACCATAAAAAACTCATTCATAGCAAATAAGAAATGAAAGTGTACCTACAAAAAAATCTCGTTCTGCTCATCTACGGTTAGATCTCGAGTCCGAGATGTACCATCTGAAGTCTCCGAGGTATCAGCCTCGATGTCCATTATCTTGGATTCCATGTTATCCTTAAAATGCTTTCCCACATCCCGCGCTTTCTGATCAACAAATGTCCCCTCCGGTTTAATATGAACCTTGATGAAAACTTCACCAAGACTCACTCGTCTTCCCAATTGTAATTCCTGTTATGATACACAATTAGGGTTAATGATATAGTTAACTCTTTTAATACTGACTGCAGAGATTTAATTGAAAGACATACCATTTCTTCTTTAATTTGGAGGTAAGACTTATGCCCGGATAAGTGGACGTGAGGTCCAAGGCCTCCTTGATCAGACATTCGAGCATCAGAAGTGGTTTGGCTCTTCTCTTTAGCTTCTTCAATCTCCCAGTACGCTTTCATCTCTGTCCAAATAGTATTTGTGATCCACTTTGGTTGGACTCTCGAGGTCCTTGCGGTACGGACCATATTCTTCATCTGCCTTTGACAGATTCTCTCGAAATGCTGCTGAACAACACCAGTTAACAGAGGATCCCAGTGGTGTGTTTTCTACATGAAAACATTGATAAAATATGTGTTAGTTGTTGGGATTGTGTCCTGAAATCACACTTGTACTCACTCCTGATAATAGTTGTGTATCAAGATCAATCGTTTGTATAATACTGGTGATTGTAATTCTTTGCTAGAAGCCTCTTGTAATCTGTAAGTTGTACACTTACTGCCAGTATTATATGATCCTATAGGGTCACACACCTAAGCAATCTGGAAGCTAACATATGGGAATGATCATTTGATAATGATCATGTTGATATGTATTGGATACACATTGACATAGAGTTTTATGATGTATGTGTCGATCGATACATGAGAGTGTCGTTCGATGCAAGCTTTTCGAGAAGGTGTGTCGATCGACACACTATGCATATCGGGTTTTGACATAAACGAGTCGGGCTTCTCCGACGGTTTGGTCATGTCAATTCCAGGTCGATATATAAAGGCTTATATGGTCGACTTGAACCCTAGCCGTCACTGGAATTCTCAGAGAGAAAAGTAGAGACATCGAAAACTCATTCCCTGAATCCGGCACTAGCATCCCGGCTTTCCAGGTTGTGTGAGTGTGTGCTTGGTAGAGGCGAAGCACTTGATTCGCTACTGATCTCGTTCACCATATCATTCCGCTGCCAGATCTGAGGTAAGAACGAGGTTGGTAATTTCAATATAACAAACCCTAGATCCTAAGGGGATCCAACATTAGTAATCAAAAGTGCTTCAAATGATAAACATAATGTATAAGAACAAAGAAACTAACCGCGAATTCGACAAGATAACGTTATTGTCTTTCCCATGGCACCCAAGTCCACCTATAATATGGTCCATCAAATTTGTTGGTGAAGATTCTAGTAATCTTCCTGGTCAGTGACGACTTGTCACGACCAAACCTGCACAAGTGTGAAAAACAAACAGAACATAAGCAGTATACTTAGTTCAAAACACATGAAAAGATTCAGAAAATAATAAGAGAATTGGTGAGAATCGTTTACATTCCCAAACACATGACAGTAAGCCCTAACAATATAACTTAGGCAGCAAACAACAACAATCCAAGGCAAACTCAGAGTCAAAACCAAAGTGTTTTAAGCAAACTCATAATCAAACTCAAATTCATGACTTAGCAAACTCAAACGTATCAAACTCAGACTTAGTAAACTCAGACTGAATCAAAACCATAACGAAACTCAAAAGCAACTCAAATTCATCAAAATCAGTATCAAACTCATCAATTATCAGAAGCAGACTCAATTTATGCTAACCTATTCTCACAAAACCAACACACATATCAAAAGCAAAGTCATCAACTATCACATAAACGTTATTATCAAACTGAGACTAAGCAAAACATGACTTACCAAACGTATCAAACTCAATTTATATGCTAACCTATATCAAACCAAAGACACATATCAATATAAAAACGTTATTATCAAACTGAGACTAAACAAAACATGACTTAGCAAACGTATCAAACTCAGACTCATCAATTATCAGATTCACCAGGCTAAGACTCATCAATACACCAGACTCAGACTCATCATGTCACCAGACTAAGACTCAGACTCATCAAATTCACCAGACTCAATTTGTGAATCAAAATCAAACTGTGAATCAACAAAACATGACTTAGCAAACGTATCAAATTCAATTTATATGCTAACCTATATCAAACTAGAGACACATATCAATATAAAAAACGTTATTATCAAACTGAGACTAAGCAAAACATGACTTAGAAAACGTATCAAACTCAATTTATATGCTAACCTATATCAAACTAGAGACACATATCAATATAAAAACGTTATTATCAAACTGAGACTAAACAAAACATGACTTAGCAAACGTATCAAACTCAGACTCATCAATTATCAGATTCACCAGGCTCAGACTCATCAATACACCAGACTCAGACTCATCATGTCACCAGACTAAGACTCAGACTCATCAAATTCACCAGACTCAAACTGTGAATCAAAATCAAACTGTGAATCAAAATCAATATCAAAATCAAAAATATGAATCATAATTAAGCTCACAATGCCATAATCAAGCGTTCATATACATACGTACCAGGTGGTGTTTGGCTTCACCGTGGGAGACAAGACAGTTGTGTACTCTTCCCTCCCTGGCTGATTGAGAAGAGCCATGAGAAGAGCTTCCTGGTCTTCCGAGAGATTCGACTGGACCACCGCTGCACATATCTCGTCCTCACCCTCAGATCGAGAGTTCCCTGCGTGAGAGTGTTGCGAAGATCGAGGCTGAGAGTTTGAAGAACTTCGACGGGAAGGCTCTGAAGCAGATCGAGGTTGTGGCGGTGAGATTTGAGCGCTTGGATGGTTAACCACAGGAGTTAGTCGAGGTTCGGATCCTGCCGGCGTTGGTCGAGGCTGAGTCTCCGGAGACGTTGTAGGATGCGTCTGTGGTGGCTGAGTCAGAGTGCTTTGGAAGAGGCGCGCTGGTGGTGAATAGTCCCTCACAGACGGTGGATTGTGCTTAGAGAGCTCCGGTGCCAACAGCGGAGGGTTCGGAGTGAACTCGTACCGATTGGGAAGAGGCGACAGAGTCGTGGCTGGTTTCTTCCGGGATGCGCTTGACCCGCCTCTTCGGGATGGTTTCTTCCTGCCGGCCATCGATGCGATACGAAGCTGGAGAGGAGAAGGGTTCTTTTATGGTGATGGATCGAGGCAGAGAGTAGAAGGAGATCGGGATAGCGATTTGTCGCTCCAGATGAAGAAGAGAGTTAGGGTTAGGGATTACGATTTCTGGAGAATTTGGGGATAAATTAGTCTAGGCGGGTTAGTGAAATTTAGGAGGGTTACCAATAATTTTAGGCGGTTTAGGGAAATTTTTGGCGGTTTAGTAAAATTAGGGGGGTTTAGGTTTAATTTGTTGGTTTTGTTTTTTTTGGGTATTATGAATTTAATTAACTAAATAAAATGTATATTAAATTATTTGATTAACTAATAAAAAATAAATTAGTAGAAATTTTATAATAATTAAAAGTTTGATTATTAAAAAATTTAGATGAATAAAATTTTGGTTTTTGTTTAAAATTTCGGTTATATCATTTTAATTTTCAGTTAAGATGCAAGCATATCGGGAAAAAACGTCATCTACTTGCAAATTGAATTAAGAAAACTACTCGGACATTTGGGAACATACGTATCAATATTACATATTGATCGAAACATGTTTAGAAGGGTTCTTCACCGTCATCATATTCATCATCAGAGGACGATAAATTACACTGGAATTCGTCTTCTGGTTCCGCATCATCGACATCGTAATCGAGAGTAATTGGGTTTACTCTCTGCACCAAATTCTTGACTATAATATCTTCAATTGTAGTCCGCATTACCGAATCATCATTATCTTGTTTCAAAAGAGTAGGTTCCGCGTCTTCATACTCTCCTAAGATATTGCCCCTTGGATTGACTTTCACAACATTTAACCACAAGTGTTTCGGTTTCTTCGTGTAAGGATATGGGATATAACAAACCTGATCCGCCTGCGAAGCTGAACAAAAAAAATATTTTGTAAGTTATATAAACATTCATGTATATATATGATACTATATATATAAATACAAACGTATGTATATTTATTGTATTTTCTCGACGAAAGAACGTCTACAATGCCACCATTGCTCCTCCGAGTGCCTCTACTGATAATAGGGTCATACCACTTACACTTAAAAAGTGTGATCCTCAAATTAACCGTCCCTTCATACTCTAGCTGCATGATATCAGTTAAGATCCCATGGAAAGTTGTTTCATCGGATGCATCACTGTAACTCTCTCCTTTAACACAAACACCATAGTTTCATGTCTTTCTTCTATCGCCATGACTCTGCGTATGAAATAAATACCCCCTTGTGAAATATATAGGCCAAGTTTTGGCCTTATTCACGGGTCCATGCACTATATCTAGAACCCAAAGAGGAAAAGGATGTGTGGCTTTCCAGTAATCAACCTGCATATAGAAAACAATATAAATATAAACTATACATGCATACTGTTTAAAATATCATGTAGACTTACATAATTTTCCACCCAAGTATGATATTCATTAGCTCTGTTTATGGAGAGATCCTTCTCGGAGAGTTCCTTCTCGGAGAGTTCTGGATATTTTGCAGAAATATAATCTTCGAACATACTGTTTAAAACCAACACATAAATGAGACAAACACCATAGTTCTATGTGGTAAATAAAGTTATAACATACATGTTAGAATATACCTTTCAATTGGTTGAAAATAACCGCAATTCCATAATACATATGCATATGCACATCGATAGTATTTCTCGGAAAGCCAAATTTCATGCATTTCTCCACTTAGACGACCAATATGAGTAAATATATCAGGTACCTCGACATGATACTGGGGGACTTCACCTTCATCAAATCTTGTTAACCTTACAAAATAAATTGACATGAGTAAACTCTCTCCTCAATGAGAATAATTAAAATATATACCTTGATCTTGTTGATATGCTCTGAGAAATAAGATATCTCCTCATTGATATAAGATTCGACAATCGATCCTGAAGCATATCTTTTGTTCTTTGCTTTCCCTTTCAACTTTTTGAAAAACCTTTCAAAGGGATACATCCATCTATATACCTTTGCTCTGCTTCGTAGGGAAGATGAATAGGTAGGTGTTCCATCACATCGAAAAATGATGGAGGGAATATCTTCTCCAAATTGCATATGATAAGAACTATGTTTTGTTTTAGAACTTCGAGGTGACTCTTCTGCAAAGTTCTTGAACATAAGTCCCGGAAAAATCCTCCAATCCCTACATTAGAGAGACATGTCACAATAAATACAACAAAACATAATCATTTTTACATATCAAGTATACATAAAGTGCTATAAGTAAGCAGTACATGATAACGCAATATGGACGTTTCGGTCCAAGAGTTCTGTAAAGATAAATGGAAGTAATCGTTCCATAAAACATGGCAGTCATGACTCTTCATCCCTGAAAACTTTCCATTATCCAAATCTGCACAACTAGCTAAGTCGGAGGCATACCCATCTGGGAATTTGACCGCATATTTCACACATTCCAATAAACTCTTCTTGGCGTTGTCTGTCAGTCTGTAGGCAGGAAAAGGAGCTTTACCCTCATCATCAATGTGTAAGTGTGGCCGAGAACATAATCATGCTATATCCAATCTTGACATGATGGTGTCTTTCGATTTACCTTTCACACTCATAAGAGTGTTCATGATATTGTCAAAAACATTCTTCTCAACATGCATCAAATCAAGATTATGTCGGAGATTGAGGTCCCTCTAGTATGGTAGCTCCCAGAATATGCTCTCCTTGTGTCAGTTATGCCACCGCATTCTTTTATTTTTGGTGGATTTACGCCATGTACCCGCTCGCAATAAACTTGCTCACCAGTCAAATACACAGGAGGACACTCTTTTGAAGCATCTTTACCCTTCAAAAAGTCCTTTTTATTCTTATTTAGCGGATGACCATGAGGAAGAAATCTTCGATGACAATCAAACCAACACATCTTTCTTCCATTCGGAAGATAAAAAGCTTTAGTATCTTCCATACAAACTGGACAGGAGAGTGCACCATGCGTCGTCCATCCTGATAACATGTCATACGCCGAAAAGTCACTAATTGTCTAGAGCAACACTGCTATTAGATTAAAACTTTGATTCAAGGATACATCGAATGCATCGACTCCAGAAGACCATAATTCCTTCAACTCCTCAATAAGAGGCCGGAGGAATATATCAAGACTAGCTCGCGGATTCTTTGGCCCAGAATTCAGAATTGTCAAAAACAAGTATTTTGTATTCATGCACATACCAGGGGGTAAATTGTATGGAGTCAAGATGACTGGCCAAAACGAATGATTATTAGACATGCCAAATGGATTAAACCCATATGTACATAATCCAAGATAAACATTACGGGGTTCTTGGGCAAATCGGGGATGTTGCTCTTGAAAAGATTTCCACTCCGCTGCATCAGACGGATGACACATTTCTCCCTCATTTGGTTGGTGCTCGGCATGCTACCTCATTGTCGATGCAGTTTTCTCGCTTTGGTACATCCTCTTCAGCCTGTTAGCAATTGGCATATACCACATACGACTATATGGTATATTGGTTCTCCGCTGTCTCTCATTAGGCTTCCATCTTGGTGCTTGGCAAAACAGACACTTATCTTCCTTTTCATCTTCTTTCCAGAAAATCATACAATTATTGATGCAAACATCAATTGTATAATAAGGGAGACCTAGATTGCACATCAATTTTTCTGTCTCGTAATGTGAAGCAGGTGCCTGGTTTCCTTCAGGTAAAAACTCGGTAAACATTTCACATATCGAATCCACTGCCCTTTCACTCATATTATGTTCTGCCTTTCTTTGCAAGGCTCGAGCAGCTAAGGATAACTGCGATTGCCCTTCACGACAACCATCATATAATGGATTTTTCGCTCCTTCTAGCAGATCGTAAAATTTTTGTGAATGATTACGGATAGGTTCTTCCGCATTTTGATAGCTAAAATCCTGATAATAGCTATCAAAATTCTCGTTATCACGAAACGCATCATTCACCATATCCACATACCTATCTTCTACTACATAATTACCAACATCTTCACTCCTACTTATATCCGCCCTATCAGCATAACTCGTTCCTATATCCATACCGATTTCTTCTCCATGCTTATACCAAACATAATAATCAGGCATAAATCCTTTACTATACAGATGACTCCAGATATTTCTGGCAGAGGTAATCTGTTTTTCGTTCTTGCAAACTTTACAAGGGTAGTGAAACTTACCGCCATTACATTGCGCTAGAGGCTGGTTGTTTGCAAATGTCATGAATTGCTCCATCCCCATTTCAAACTCTTTCAAAAAATTCCCAGCAGTTGGATCGATCCTCCTATACATCCATTCCCGAGAGTTACTATAGTTGTAACTTCCCGACATTTGAAAATGTGTAAAGAAAAACTCGTATTTTTTTTTGAATCTTCGGTTTCTTTATATTTTAGATGTTGGTTTCTTGAGAATGAGGAGTCTATGTTCGATGATTTGTATATATATATAGAGATATTTACGATTGCTTTACGACTACCTTCCGACTGATTTACGACTCCATTTACGAGTCGCAATAAGTAGTTACAACAACCTACAAACGAGTACCGTGTGGGCTATCACCTACTTTTAACGACTGATGTTGTGACTACCATTTTTCCGACCAATGTGGAGTCGCATATCGGTCGTAAGATAAGGACCAAGTTGCGACAGTTAGGTTTGGTCGTACATTTACGACTGAGGAACGACCGTATGGAAGTAGACGCTGATAGGTCGTAAACGAGTCGCAATGTAGTCACTACCTTTTGCGACTGAAAAAATCAGTCACAAAAATTCGGTAAATCCCTGTTTTCTTATAGTGGTCGTGGGCTGTGGAAATATGTCCTCAGCAGTGAAGCTCCACTCCACCAAGTTTAAGCTGAAGAAGGTATGAAGTCGGTTGCTAATGATGAAGAAGCATTGACACAAGGAGTGAAGGATTATGTGTGTTCATGGTGTAATTGTCAGGTTACATCCTAGCACATAATCATCTAGGATCTAGGTGATTAGCAATTGAATCATAAACAGATCAGGATCATTACCTTATGATTGCAGCGGATTAATCAATGGAATATCGAGATCTGCAAGAGCTGATGATTACCGGCTCCTCCTCAGGTATCCACACTCTTACAAGCTATTGGATCAGGCTGCTAGACCAAGCTGGAATCAACAGAGAGAGAGAAGAAAAGAGAGGCCAAAAATCGCAGACAAAAAGCATTAGGGCTTCCTGCGCCTCCTCTCTTCCTTATATGGGCCCAAGTAATTAAACTAATGGCTCATTAGGCTTTTGGGCCCAAGGCCAAAATCAGACAAAAGACTGTCTTTTGTCTGGCCCAATTCTCTGTACAAATACAGTAAATGCCTTGCATCTTACCGTATTAATTCCTTGTTAACTTTCCCGTTAGCTATGGTGTGTGACCCTTAGGGATCATACAATACTGGTAATAAGTCCTAAACTTATAGATCATGAGCGGACTCTAGCAAGTCATCATGATCACCCAGTATTTATGACTTATGTCTGATCTCGACACTTATCATACTTTCTAGAGATAGTACAGTAGATTTCAGGACATTCCCAACAATCTCCCACTTGTACTGGAATCCTACATTCCCTAATCCTTTTGTCTCAATATCTCGATCTGGCATAAGGCAAGATGCGTGTCATCCTTATATAGCCAGACCATGTTCATCGGACCAGATTTGATACTGACAATGCAAACGACTTGGGCAAGTCCGTTTGGGAGTGGCCACTCTCTTACCAGCTATCAAGTCTCCGATTGGCCTAGAGATATTACCTCCGTTAAACGGCAGGGACAAATCCCATCTTGTTCCATCACTATGAACTACACACTTTATAATACACCCAACCAAGGTCCTTATAGCTCCCAGTTACGAAACATCGTTAGACAATGATCAAAGCGCATCACTCCATGTGCAGCCACATGCATGCGAACTCAGGTCTAAGGACTATACTCTATAGTCGTATATGAGAACCTCTTATGACACAGATATTAATATCTTGTAGAGTTCTCATCAGCGGGCCATGTCCGGTCATATGCTCCCCTACATATACCTATGTGTCGACTTTGATGCCGCGCATCTATGACCCCTCGAAACTTGGTCATAAGTCTCAACACAATCTAGTCTCAAGTGGTTGTTGGTCTTCCAATTTCAACAACCTTCGACTATGGACACCATGATTTATGTCATTTCGTTAAATATGGGGTTTCAGGATCAAGTCTACTCATGTACTTCGATGGCCCATATATAATGACATGAATCATTTTGGAACGATTATTTATATCACAGTTAAAATAATCCAGAAATCATAAATTTCATAAACATAAAATATTATGTTTACATGAACCTTTCAAAACAACTAAATAAAGCCCTTTATAAACTCCCACTGAAATTAAGACTACATCTTAATTTCACTTATCCTACAGCTACAGTCCGCGACTCGTGCTTAGGCCTAAGGAGTGGCTTCGTTAATAGATTAGCAACGTTCTCATTCGTTGAAACTTGCTGATCTTCTTAACACCTCTGTCATTTATCTCACGGAATAGGTTATACCTACCCTCAAGGTGTTTGGACCTCTGATGTGCAGCTAGTCTCATCTATGCTGGGAATCACATCAAGTTCAGTGATGAACTTTTCTTTCCAAACAACCTCTTTCGCCGCTACCCAAGCTGCGAAATGTTCAGCTTAAGTCATGGAGTCAGCAACAGTGCCTTGCACCGCCAGACAGACACAAGATATAACCGGACTGTGACCGGAAATCATCTTTGTCTGTTGGTAACTTGCCTTTCAGACTCTACCGACTTGTAGCACCTCACTTTCTCCGTAAATCAAGAACTTATCCTAAGTATTTTCCAAATACTTGAGGATATTCATTACGTCTATCCAGTGATTCTTTGCTGGATTTGACTGGTCTTTACTTGTCTTGCTTAACATTAAAGCAATATCAAAACAAGTACGTGTTATGGCATACATGATAGATCCAATTGCCGACGCATATGGAATCTTATCCATGCATTCAAGCTCAGCAGATATCGTAGGACACTGTTTCTTGCTTAACGTAATGCCATGTGACATTGGCATAAAACCCTTCTTGGAATGCTGAAAACGTGTAGCACTTTGTCAATATAAGAATCCTGACTTTGTCCTATCAGCTCTTTTGGATCTCTATCTTTAGATCCAAAATCCAAGAACATACGTGGCTTTATCCATGTCAATCATAAAACCAACTCCCAAGCCAGTCCTTTACCGACTGCAGCATTAGGACGTTATTTCCGAGAATCAGTATGTCATCGACATACACTATGAGAAATGCAATATCGCTCCCACTTATCTATTAGTAAACGCACAGTTCCACTTCGTTCCTGTTCAAGTCAAAACCTTGACTACTTCAACAGAACGAAGATTCCAACTCCGATATGTTTGCTTCCATCCATGAATGGATCGATGAAGCTAACTTACACACAGTGTAATTTTTCGGAGTCCGGGCTCACTTTCGCTTCTGTGAATTTCGCAGGTTCATCACTTTCAATGATCATCAGATCATGGCAACTAATCACGAGAAATCACTCTCGGATTAGTGACGGATTCATTCAGATCTGCGAACTTCAGGCTCTACAGGTGTAGATTCTACAGAAATCTGTAAATCCATCCGCTGCTCTCCCTCAACAGGTTGAGCAGCCTCCTGTATTTCTCGAATTTCTTCGAGTTATACTTTTACTCCCACTGTTCTTCTTGGAAAGTAACTTTCCTTTTAGAAAACAGAATTCCGAACAACCTAACTTCGTTTTCGGAATGGACGTAAAAGGTAACAAGCCTTGGTTTCCCTAGGACAACCAGCGAAGTAGCACAACTACAAATACTCAGTAAAGACGAATTTGGATCATTTCCAGTCCACATTCATGTGGTGTCTTTCAACTGATATTGGTGGAACTATTTCAGCGTAAACTTAGATATTTCTAGAGCGTTATTCTTAAAGAATATCATGGAAGATTCGTGTGACTCATCTTTAATCATTTCTAATAAGATCTGATTCTTTCTCACAGAAACACCTCCAGGTTTTCAGGAGAAATGAGCTGTGAAACGACTTCACACTCATTTAGATGATCACACCATCAATGACTTAAGTATTCTCACTCGTGATCTAATCCAGAGTCTCAATACTTCTGTCACTCAGATTCTATACCTCATTCTGGAACTCTTTCGACCATTTCAAAGAATTCTGACTCGTGTCTCATCAAATGAACACAGTCATACTCACTGAAGTAATCAGTAAAGATAATGAAGTACAGGAAATTTTTCTCTGGCATTACTGCTCATTGGGCCACATACATGAGTATGTTCAAGGTCCAATAAGCCTTTGGGCCTTTCTCTAGCTCGGCTAAGATGGGCCCTTTGTCTTTTGGTCCAGTAAGCAGAATTCAAGTCTCATAAGATATCCAATCAAATGAGCCCAAAAGTCCATAACTATGGGATTTCTGAATCCGACTTACTCTATGTGACCAAAACTTTTATGCCAAGAAAAATCAGGTTTATTTCATCAGATTTAAACCAATTTGGTATTTATGTTACATTTAGGCACTCTTTGGTTTAAGATATAAAACCCATTCCTTGAATAGGGTGCTACAATCAATATTTCATTGAGATCAAAAGAACAAAACTTGTCTTTTATCAAAATGAAAAACATTCAAATCCTTACAAGAAAATGAAAGACAACTCTGCTTAAAGCAGGTACATTGTAGCAATTACTTAATAAAACCAAGCCTCAAAGGCATCTACAAGTGAAAACCCTACGGCTGAGGCAGCATCTATAGCTCCTTCCAGACATGCAGTTCCACTTGTCCTTCCTTCAACGTTCTACTGTTGCTTAGGCTCTGCATATTATAACAAATATCAGTGCCACAACCAGTATCCAATACCTTATAAGGTAGAACTTGAAGTAATAACATGAATACCTGAGGAAGTAGTCTCATACATCAACTTCAACTCCTCATAATCTTCCATGAATTTAATGCAATCTCTCTTCCAATGCCCAGTCTCTTTACAGTAGCAGCACTTACCAACGTAAGAGGTATCTGACTCGGGCTCAGAAGACACACGCTTGCCATGATTCAAAATCTGGACAACTTTGTCTTCACCCTTGTCAGCATTAGGTTTAGTAAACCTACCCTTCTCCTTCATGAGATTATACAGGGTACTCTTCACGTTTGGCTCAACTGTCTTGAGCATATCATGCAGTTCAGTCAGCGTCTTCGTTAAGCCTTTCTTGATATAGTTCCTTTTGAACTTATCATAGCTTGACGGCAGTGACTGCAGAATGATCTCAGTTGCCAATTCTTGGCTAACTGGATAATCCAGTTTCCTCATGTTATCAATGTAACCCATCATTTTACTGACATGAGGACTTACTGGATGATCATTTGGTAGCTTGCAGCTAGTGAGAGACTTAACCAACTGGTATCTCTCCACTCTTACCTGCTCCTGAAATTTCAATTTCAGGCTGCTGATCATCTCTATTGGCGACTCCATGTTCTCATATTGCTTCAGCAAATCTGAGTCCATGGTAGCCAATATCAGACCACGCACATCTACCGCATCATTATAATGCTTATTACAAGCATCATATACTGCATGAGAGGCGTTGGACCCGATCCTCTCGGGGAGAGCTCTCTCAAGGACATAGTCCTTTCTCTCCTGCCTGAGGACTAGCCTCAGGTTCCGCGACCAAGTCAAGAAATTTGATCCGTTCAGTTTGTCCTTCTCAAGGACAGACCGGATCGAGAAAGTGTTTTGATTGTTTGTGCTAGTCATAACTGAAATTTAGAGATAAATAGAGTTTTAGTTATTCAGTTCATAAAAGAGTAATCTTAACAACTTGTAAGAAAACTCGCATTGCATTCAAAATTTCTTTGTTTAACCTCATAAGAATGCAATGATTCCGAAACCCATGTTCAACTAAATCCAAATTGGGCCACTGGCCGTCACCCGGAATTAGCTTTACTTGGTAAGCATACACACAGCTAGTTATATCCATATAACTCTCGGTTGTGGATTGGGCCCAAGGCCCAATACACTAGATGTCTCAAGGCCCGGGACTCCCGATGGCCCAGTCAAGGAAACCAATCTCTTACAGCCAAATAATCACTAAAGTCTGGGACTCCCAATGAAATTAGTGACTATATACTACTTTACTTACGCAAAAACAGACACCTCACACTGTAAGCCATATCTGTAATTGAATAAGCGTTAAGTAGCTGACAAGATTGGGCAAGACATCCAAGCTTGATATTGTTTTTGAGGATTTTAGGTTTTCTTTCCAAAAATAGAAGATTACTATTTTGGGAAACTTACTTATTTTAGAAACTTTCTAAATTTAGAAACATGCTAAAAATAGAAATTTCTAATTTAATATTTTATTAAAGTTTTCGGTTGGGTCACAAATTATAGGCCCAATTCTTGGCCCAAGACCACAGAATTCCAATTGGCCCAATAATTTGACATAACCGAGTCGGTTCATTAATTCTGGTCCAAGACCAAATTAACTACTAAATCCAACTGGTTATTTACTAAACCAGACCAGCTCTAAATTATTTGGTCCAACCAAATCAAATTTAGACCAGCCTTCGGTTTAGGTTAAAATTCAATTTTGAATTTAAATCCGGTTTAACCAAAAATTAAATAATACCAATTGTATTAAATAATTTCCAGCAAACCGCGATTTGGGTTAACCGCTTGAACCACCAATTAAATTGGATCGGTTTGGTTAAGTCCAAAATCAGGAAGAAACACCTTGTGTTTTAGCCAATTTTGACCTAACTTGCGGTTTTGGCTAAAGCAGACAATGAACCACAATCGGTTTGATCGGTTCATTGTCGCGGGTTTGGGAAAAATGAACCACAATTATCAAGGTTTTGAATTGGTTTTTTGTCTTTAGCTTAAAGACAAAAAAACCTTGAATGAATCGTTAAGCTTATGATAACATTCAATAATCAACAATCGATTCATGACACAACCTTTTCCAAACCGCTTGATAATTAATTCAATCAACAATTATTCACGATCATGACATAAGACAAAAAGAACCGGTTTTGACTTTTTCCAATTCGTTTCAGAACAACATCGATCGACTCAATCGATCAAAGACAAAACCGACTCATAATTCAATTCAGCAAATCGATTGTCTTATAATACAACAAAGTCAAACAAGCGATTTCCAATTATACAACGACAAAAGACAAAACGAATTTGTCCTTATACCAATTAACAAGCGAGGTCAACATTTGATTCAATTATGATCATAATAAAGCAAAGTCAAACATGATCACATTAACCAATTAACTCACGCGTTCAATTAATTCACGTGTTGAATATTATCAAACCTAACTCGTTTTATGCCTTCACACTAAAAGACAAAGCTACTTTGACATTCACATAACAAACGTTTGACCATTACCAAACCTTATGATCATTAATTCAATTAAAACCAACAATCGAATCTTATGATCATAAAACAAACGATCGCTTTAATTGTTTATTCACACGATCCAAAAAGCAAAAACCTAATGACCTAGGCTCTGATACCACTGAAGGATTATGTGTGTTCATGGTGTAATTGTCAGGTTACATCCTAGCACATAATCATCTAGGATCTAGGTGATTAGCAATTGAATCATAAACAGATCAGGATCATTACCTTATGATTGCAGCGGATTAATCAATGGAATATCGAGATCTGCAAGAGCTGATGATTACCGGCTCCTCCTCAGGTATCCACACTCTTACAAGCTATTGGATCAGGCTGCTAGACCAAGCTGGAATCAACAGAGAGAGAGAAGAAAAGAGAGGCCAAAAATCGCAGACAAAAAGCATTAGGGCTTCCTGCGCCTCCTCTCTTCCTTATATGGGCCCAAGTAATTAAACTAATGGCTCATTAGGCTTTTGGGCCCAAGGCCCAAATCAGACAAAAGACTGTCTTTTGTCTGGCCCAATTCTCTGTACAAATACAGTAAATGCCTTGCATCTTACCGTATTAATTCCTTGTTAACTTTCCCGTTAGCTATGGTGTGTGACCCTTAGGGATCATACAATACTGGTAATAAGTCCTAAACTTATAGATCATGAGCGGGCTCTAGCAAGTCATCATGATCACCCAGTATTTATGACTTATGTCTGATCTCGACACTTATCATACTTTCTAGAGATAGTACAGTAGATTTCAGGACATTCCCAACAAGGAGATCAAAATGTGTTATCCATTCTTCAAAATTCTCTTGACCAGCATCTTTTGGAGACTTACTCATACTGCGTGACATCTAAGGAGCTGTGGGATACTCTTGAAAAGGTTTATGGATGTAACGCCCCTTCCCCATTCTCCGCTGACCGTCGAGCTGACCGGTCAACAATCAAACAAGAACATGACCGATCGAACCCGAGCAAGTCGAACGGGAAAGGTTCGCCACAGGACGAATCCAGAGATAGATCGGTTTGAGACAAAGGCTCGCACTAATCCATCTTTGACCTTGCTATCCTCATTTCCGTAGTACCAAGCTGTACAACTCGTACTACTTCAATGAGTTGTGTCGGTTCGGACGAAACCTCATATCAGGGAAATAATTTCATTTTTGAGTAATCAAACGTTAAGAACAACGTTTAATAGAATTTTACAAACAATGAAATTGTTTTAAGAACAACGCTTAACGTTTGATTACTCAAAAATGAAATTGTTTCCCTGATATGAGGTTTCGTCCGAACCGACACAACTCATTGAAGTAGTACGAGTTGTACAGCTTGGTACTGCGGAAATGAGGATAGCGAGGTCAAAGATGGATTAGTGCGAGCCTTTGTCTCAAACCGATCTATCTCTGGCTTCGTCCTGTGGCGAACCTTTCCCGTTCGAATTGCTCGGGTTCGATCGGTCATGTTCTTGTTTGATTGTTGACCGGTCAGCTCGACGGTCAGCGGAGAATGGGAAAGGGGCGTTACAATGGAAACATGTATAATCTGAGCAGGGTGTTCGAGATTAAGCTAGTTATCAACAACCTCCAACAAGAAGACATGGAGTTCAAGGCTCATTTTGGAAAATTCAGATCTTTATGGGCAGAGTTAGAGATGCTAAGACCACCAAGTGTTGATCATCTGGTTCTCAATGAAAGAAGAGAGCAGGATAAGGTCTTTGCTCTCCTACTGACCTTGAATCCCTCCTACAACAACCTGATTAAACACATCCTAAGAGCAGACACACTTCCTTCCTTGGATTATTTGTGTGGACATATTCAAAAGGAACAAGGTTCCTTTGGTTTGTTCAGTGGAAAAAGAGAGCTTGTGACTGCCAGTAAAGGGATGTACAAGCCTGATGAAAGGCAGAACAATGGTGGTGATAGGAGAGGAGTCTGGTTGTGTGAGTATTGCAAGAAGAGTGGACACCTCAAAGACAAATGTTGGCACCTTCATCCACACCTCAGGCCATCATCTTTCCCAAACCGGTTCAAGGATCAAAGGGCCAACTTCTCCAATGGAGCAGCTGAACCTGTCTCACCTTCCATGCGGTCTGGTGAGGAAGGCAGGGCAATGGTGGTTCATCAAGCTCCTGCCCTGGCTGTTCAGAATGATGTGATAAGGAGATCAGACCTTGAAGCACTTATCAAAGCTCTCAAGGAAAACTCTGGTATGATCTTTGGTAATTCACTCTTTGCTTCAATATATAATGACATATTCATTAAACACATGCGATCCCACTTGTTTAAATGCTTATTAAATTTTAAAATAAAAAGAAATATGTTCGTCCTCTCAATAATGTTACTTTTAACTTAAAATATTTTTTTTCAAATGCTTATTAAATAAAATAATTTTATATTAAAACAATTTATCTCATATTATTCACGCATACGGGCGGGCCAACCTAGTAGATTAAAAAGAAAAGACTTAATCTAAACATGATTACTTTTATGTTGTATATCCTAATAGGCTTAGGAAATTCTAAGAAATCATTATATATGGTTCATATGTTCACTTGGTCATTTAAAGAGCTTACATTCTTGCATACAATCTTAAATTCTCTAAGCCAAGGTTATAAATCTTACTTGAATTCTAAGAAGGTAATTGTGTTTCTTTCTCATTTAAAAGAGATTTTAGACCCGAGAGAACTTGGGTACTAAAAATTGTGTTGTGTTCCTTTCTTAAACAAAACCAACAATTTCATAATGTTTTTTTTAACAACAATTTCATAATGTTAAAATTTTGTTTTTTGGTAAAAGAAAAAGAGTGGTAGAAGTTCTTTATTGGAGAAAGAATAAAATATATGAAAATTTAAACATTAAACTAAAAAAAGAAACATAAAGCGAATAAGTTTTAGACTTTTTTGTCACAATTTAGATATTTTGGGGGGGGGTTAAAATTTTAGACTACTCCTCAAAATCGTAGGAGTAAACGTTAGTTAATGACAAAGGTCATAATACATACTCCGTAGTCCCCACAAACAATAATAATAACCTTTTTGTTATATACCTAATCAGACTCTATCTATCTTTTCTACTAATTAACTCAAAATTATATATTCATTGTTCTGGAAACAATTTTTTTTTTTTTTTGGCATCAACTGGAAACTTTATTACTCAAACAAAAGAGAGCTAGCTTCAGCGAGCTGAGTTTGAAGTTCGACAGAGGA
Organism: Orychophragmus violaceus; assembly: GCA_030180135.1. NCBI lineage: Eukaryota > Viridiplantae > Streptophyta > Magnoliopsida > Brassicales > Brassicaceae > Orychophragmus > Orychophragmus violaceus. The sequence goes on from CM058235.1 coordinate 20,794,008, forward strand.
AAAAACCTCACCACGAGCTCTTGCGTCTTTAGCAAGGACATCTGCTCGGATGTTCAAATTTCTAGAAATATAAACTAGTTTAAAACCAATTAAAGATAAACGTAATGCTTTGAATTCATCTAACTCCGCTGCGAGGGCTGGCCATTCCTCATCCTTCGAGATCACCCATATCAGTTGTTGACAATCTGTTTCAAATTGGACGTCTGGCAGAGCTTTGTTCCATATTTCCTTCATCGCCCAGAGCAGTCCCTCTAGTTCAGCTATTAGAGCGGATTTGCAGTTTCGAATTCCTCGGTGCCCCGACATGACTGGCCGATCTCCCTGGTTCAGAACAAAACCGAGACCTGTGATGGAATCAGTTGCTGTCCACGAGGCGTCCACCTTGCAAGTCCATTGTATCTCCTCGGGTGGGTTTGTTGTCACTTGTTCCTCGGCGTTGACCACGAGATCGTCTTCAATTTCTTCTTCACATTGCGCCAATTTCCAGGCCATAGCTTCATGCTCTGCAAGTTGAACAGTGTAATCTGGAGCAACATCTTTTCCTTCGAAAACTTTTGCATTTCTAGCCTTCCAGATGTACCAGAAGATCCATGGAAAGGCTTCAAGCTGTTGTGTCGGTGCTCCTTGTTCGTGAGCTCTCCAAAACAGGTAATCGATGTTACAGAACAGGGCCGTACTCGGGAATATCCCCGGATTAGTTGGGATAGTTGAAAGCGCCCAACATTGTACTGCTGGTGGGCACTCAAATAAAATATGATTGATCGTTTCGTTCTCGGCTCCACATCTTTGACAAACACGATCCGATCCACAATGTCGATCCACCAGCCGGCTTGCCGATGGTAAGTAACCTGCTAGAGCCTGCCATAGAGTGTGTTTTATTTTCCTTACGGTTTTAATTTTCCAGACCTGTGCTCTAAGCGCTGTGGAGCTTGGTTCGTCAATTTCTTGAATCCTGGTTGCTCGATGTTGTTGTAACGCAAGTTTGTAACCGGCTCGTACCGAGTATGCTCCTGTCTTGGCGTGATCCCAGGAATATGAGTCCTTCCTGTTTGTAGGGGAAATTCTCATTTGTTGGATTCGTTGCACGTCTTCCTCGAGTATCAATAGACGAGCTAGTTGTAAGTCCCATTGTTTGGTTTCGTGGTTAATCAGATGGCCTACCCGCAGGAACGGGTCCCTATATCCCCCATTATCGTGTGCAGGTCTTGGACTAGTGTCTAAAATCCACGGATCAGACCAGACGAAGGTATCCATACCGTTGCCTATTGTCTTCCGGAGTCCGTCCTTGATTAGGTGTTTCGATGCCAAGATGCTTTTCCAGCTGAAGGATGGATTGCTTGATTTCTCTATGCTCATGGGGTCTGAGTATCGAAAATATCTCCCTTTAAGGGTCTTTGCAAGGAGAGAATTTGGGTAGATCAGCAATCTCCAAAGTTGTTTCGCTAGGAGAGCTAGGTTGAATTCTCGGATGTCACGAAATCCCTGTCCGCCCTCATCTAGGGGAGTACAAACCTTTTCCCATGTGACCCAGTGGATGCCTCTTTGTTATTTTTCGAACTCCACCAGAAGTGCGCTATTGCTCCTTGAAGTTTCTTAGTAATCTCTTGGGGTAGTAAGAAGCATGACATGACGTACGTCGGGGTCGCTTGTGCTACCGACTTAATTAGCACTTCTTTGCCTCCTTTAGATAGCAATCTGGCTGACCAACCGTTTGTTTTATCCTGTAATCTCTCTCGCACATAGGCAAAGACTTCTTTTTTGAACCACAAATCTGCTCTGGCATTCCCATGTACATCCCCATCCCACCTTCTTTTTGGATTCCGATTGATCTTTTAAGATCTGTTTTTCGGGACGCTACTACCTTAGAACCGAACATAACTGAAGATTTGGATTTATTCAGTTGTTGTCCTGAGGCGTACCCGTAGACGTCTATAATCCTCATTAACTCTTCACATTGGGCTTGTTCCGTCTTACAAAAGAAGAGGCTGTCGTCCGCGAAGAGCAGATGTGAGATGGGGGGACAAGAGCGAGCTATTTTCATTCCTTCAATCTTCTTTACTCTCTCTGCTTCCTTGATGTGTGAAATAAGGACCTCAGTGCAGATAATGAAAAGAAATGGAGATAGAGGATCTCCCTGCCGTAAACCACGGGATGGTGCGATATGGCCTTTAGCATCACCATTAATCAAGACTCGATAAGATACTGTCGTCACACATCGCATAAGAAGCTGGACACAAGTATTATCGAAGCCCATTTTGTCCAACAATGCTTCAAGGAAGCTCCATTCTACTCTATCGTATGCCTTACTCATATCTGTTTTGATAGCTACAAATTTTGAGTTACAGCTCTGGTTAGAGCGAAGTGCATGGAACATCTCTTGTGCCACCAAAATATTGTCTGTAATGAGACGTCGAGCCACAAAGGCCGATTGGGTTTCTGAGATCAGCTTCGGAAGAAATCTCTTCATTCGAGTCGTCAATATCTTAGAGATAATCTTGTAGCTGACATTACATAGACTTATCGGTCGGAATTCTGTCATTGGGGAAGGTCTATTCGTCTTTGGGATAAGGCAAATGTTTGTCTCGTTTAGGCGCTCATCAAGGTCTCCGGTTTCAAAGAAGCTTTTAACCATCTCAATAATATCTGCTCTAATGACATTCCAGAACCGTTGGTAGAAGAGACTCGTCATGCCATCGGGCCCCGGGGCTTTGTCTGGATTTATGGCAAAAACAGCATCTCGAATTTCTTTCTCCTCAGGTATCTTCTTCAGGTCATGATTCATAGTACTCGTCACTGTCGCGTTAATAAAACGAATAGAATCTTCTATGGTGTTAGGGTGTGAAGATGTGAAGAGTGTTTGAAAATAGTCTGATGCTACTTTCTCGATATCCTCTTCGGTTTCAGCCCAAATACCCTGGTCATCTTTCAGACGTACGATGCGATTACGAGCCCTCCTTTGTTTTGTAATCCCATGGAAATATTTTGTGTTCCTATCTCCATATTTCAGGTGAATAGCTCTACTCTTCTGCCTCCAAAAGATCTCCTCGTCTCTAAAGGCAGTACACAACCTCCATTTGAACTCTAGTTCCTCTTCTGAGGATAAAGAGTCATCGCCTTGAGCTAGATCTAGTCGCTCTTTTATCTCCATAATGATCTTTTCATTATTTGATGGATTATTCCTCTTCCAATATGAGATGGCACGTCGACAGTTTTTGATTTTATCTATTAGATCAAGTTGCTCAGTAGCAGTGCCGACGTTCCAGCCTTCTTTAATGGTCTCCGAAAAGCCCTCCTTTGACAGCCATCTCCGGTTAAATTTGAAGCTCCTCCTGCGTTTGGTTTCCGCAGATTTGAAAGGAACAAAGATAGGTCTATGGTCGGAGCCCCATCTCAAAAGATACTCCACAATAGTGTGGGAAAAGAGGTGGTGCCAGTCTTCGTTTCCAACTGCTCGGTCAAGTCGGCATTGGATTCTTCCATTTTTTCTTCTTCCGGCCCATGAAAAGAAATTTCCTTTATAAGGGAATTCTATCATACCACAGTTTGAGAGCATTGTCTTGAAAGGTATAAAGGAGGCTTCTGATCTTTTCCTCCCTCCTTTTTCTCGTTGTTGTTGGTGATTTCGTTAAAATCGCCTAACATTAACCATGCACCTCTTCGAGTAGTACCAATCCTAGACAAGCGTTCCCACACGTTTTCGCGGCATTCCACAGCCGGATCACCATACACAAAGGTAATAAAAACCTTGTGTCCTTCTATCGTCGCTTCGATGTCTATCATACGTTCATTAGAGAAGAGGATAGTGACATCAAAGTCATCCATGTAGAATAAAGCTAGTCCACCGCTTCGCCCAGATGGTTCCACGATAAACAATTTATTATAACCAAAATCAACTTGAAAGTCTTGCAAAAAAGAAAAAGAATTTTTTGTTTCAGAAAGAAATAAAAAGCTAGAATGAAAGCAGCGATGTAATTCCCAGAGGTGCTGCTTGGTCAGGTAGGCGCCCGCCCCCTGACAGTTCCATGCTATCGCACTCATATCTGAGTATTGGGTGGTTTCTGGGACCCCACCGAACCTAAAGAAGCTTTTTTCGAGACAGATGATATTCGTTCCTTTGCAGGAAGACGCACCTCAGAGTGAGGGAATAAGGAACTCGCATCCCTCCTGGCTGTTTTCCTAGCTGGTTGCGCTTTGAGAGATCGTTGTGTTTTGCTTTTTTTGAGATAGTCGCCCTCGAACTGAGAGTTTCTTTGACGCAGCGGCACCTAATAAGTCAGGGCTTGATGGAACTCTTTTCTTTTTGGCATTACTTCGAGACTGGATGGGTAGTGGTACTTGTCTTCCCGTCTGCGGTTCTACACGACTTGCGTCGGTTGTCTTCATAGTACCAGTATCCTTTCGTGTCATGGTCGTATCTCCTTTATTTGGTGATGATGGTCTCTCCCTTGGGTTCTTAGAAGACATTTCAGTTTGTCTTATCTCCTGTCCTGGCCTTCCCAGCGTTGGTTCCTCTAGCATGTCATCTCCGAGGAGATCATCGTTCTCCATCATGTTGTCAACTATCCTTCTCTCATCCTCGTCCATTTTTTCATATTCTTCAAGACATTGCACCATCTCTGCATCCAATTCTGTATCTTCCGCAGGGTTATGGTCTTGCTTGTGAGAGTCTTCAACAGTTGACACTACCTGCGGTGGAATAATTCTTGCCTCATTTGAGGGAGAGGGTGGGAATATTTGGTTAGCAGTTGCTCCTCCAAAGTACCCGGACTCTCTTTCTAGGGATCTATGTTCCTCCGGAGCCTGACGGTCCCGTGACTGCAGTATTTCCCCAGGTTCTCTAATAATAAGCACCCCTGGTCTGCGATGCAAGAAGGAACTACCATCTGGAGAACCACTTGGACCTTTCTTTTTATTTGGAGGTTCGGTTACGATGTCCTTTCCTTTGAGGCGTCTCTTACTGAGATTTTCTTCTTCCTCAGCAGTGAGTTTCCTTGAGGACAGTTGACGATCATCATCTCTGCGATCCTCATCTCTGCGAACGGGTCTCCATTCTTCTCGTGTCCTTCGTTGTGGAGATCTTATGGGTAGGTCCCGAGTTCTATCACGAGTTCGAACTCCGTATCTCCTGTCCTCATAAACCACTGATACCGTTCTCTGAGATTCTGGGGAGGCTCTATGCGGAGAAGCATTGTGCGATGAGGTACCTTTTCCAGAACGCATTGCATTGGAAGAGCTTGGTCGACTTTCTCTGTTTTGGTTCCCAGTTTGTGTGTGGTCTTTTGTTCTCCATTCTGTTGATGTCGATGAGTCCGCTTGCTTACTTCCGTCGTATCTGTCGTGGCTTCTACGGTAAGGATGGTAGTACGCCCGATTACGGGGATAATCTTTCGACTGTCGGTCCTCCAATATCTTCCAGACTGTTTTGCCTCTTGAGAGTCTGCTGTCTCGAATTTTCTCGCATAAATCCATGTGTTTGGCGTGTATGTCAGGGCTTCGATCGCTCCTTGTCCATCTTGTTGGGTAACTCGCTGGGAATGGACGAGCCTTCTGCGGTATCTCAGCAGTACTTGAAGGTTGAGCAAAGGTTTCCTTTGCGATTAGCTCATCTTGAGCTCTCTGTTCCTGCCTAATCCTACGGTTCTGTTCACGCTGCTCTTCTGTCAGGTTAGGGCAGGATCCTTCCTCATGTGAGATTAGCTTGCATGTGTAACAGTAGCGGTGGAGGTCTTCGTATTTTAGAGTGACTTTGATGACATCCCCATTCTCGAACTCAGCACGTCTTTCAAATTTCAGAGGTTCATCTCCGTTAATCGAGACTCTCACTCGACAATTATCTACGTCAACCTTATCCACTACCCCCAGAGCACGACCAATGTTTCTGAAAGTAGCATCTTTCCGGTAGTGAATATGCACTCCTATGACTTCCACCCAAAAAAGCATCGTATTTGGGAAGTCCGCCCTAATACAGGGGATCCAACGCTCAAGCGAGAAGCTCCATTTATTAAAATGGCAGGGTCTGCGTTGAAGGACCTTTACTATGTCTTCTTCGTTATCGAAGTCGAAGCGAAACTTGTTGTCTCCGAGATTGTAGCCACGAACCCTACCTTCAACATCCCATATCTTTCGCTTTGGCATGTGCCTGACTAAGGCGTCAATACTACGACCATCGTCGTGAAACATACGGCCAACCAGTGTTCTTTTGTATTTCTCAATCAGATCGGAGTAATCAAAGGCCGGTATTTTGATGATATCATCATCACCATGGGATCTTCGTTTCGTCTGACGAGAGTTACCTTCGATGTGACGATGTTCATTGGAGCGAGACATCGCTAGTGATGCAAGAGTTGAAAAAAGTACACCCTAATAAAGGGGATTTGTAGAGATTGATCCGTATAGGTTAGTCCGAGTTGAAGCTCTCTCACCGGTATTCCTTTAAGCACACGGCACCAGATCCAACAAGCAGGGAGCAGACAGAATGGCTTACCAGGGTTTACTACGCAGAGAGAAGGGAGAAAGAGAGGAGTGAAGGGTTGTCTCCCTCTCACCGGCCGGATTCGAGGCAGGTCTAGAGGTTGCGGAGCGCCGCCGTGGTTTTGGATCTCAGATTCGCCTTTCTCGTCGCCCTAACCCTAGCCGTCATTTTGGTAATAATTTTGTTGTGACTCATCTACTCATTAAGGAACCATCTCTGGAAACAATTTCTTATGTGTGATAGATTGGGTATTATTCCTTTATAGTATTTACTTAAGTTCTACTTCTAGCTAGATAAGTCATATAATTAGTACAAATCACAAAATCCAAAAGGGCATTGCTTTTGAAAGAGAATGTGTATTGTAATTATGATTGCAACATTTTTGGGAGTTTAAATTTCGAATCCAATGATACAACAATAATAATAATAATAAGTTACTGGCCAAAAAGTAAAAATAATAACAAGACAAAAACGAGGCAGTCCAAGGGAGTCATGTAAAGAAAAGTAAGAAGAACAAAAAGCCTAATATATAGTGTATATATTAATTTTTTGTGCCTTTTCATGGTTTCTCATTCGTGCCTGAAACTCTGAGAAGGTACACAGTTGTGTAAGTAAATAATTTAAGTGTGAAACACAATCAGAGACAAAAGCATAAATAGCCGAGCATACTTTTTAAAAATAATTTAATAAACCTTTTTTGTCCATTTTGTGACTTGTTCAAATTCAAAAACGTCTCTTTACCTCACCACTCCCTCCATTACCACCTCAATTTCACGTTCTCCTATACTCTCTCTTTCTCTCTCTCTATCTCTCTCAAACTTTCTATTAACCTGAAAATAAATCTCACGTTTTTCTACGAATTCGAGCCATAAAGATCGAACCTTTTCATCTACGATAAGATGGGTGCTTCAGGGAAATGGGTTAAGTCAATTATGGGTCTCAAGAAGCCAGAGAAAGATGAAACTGTAAGAGCTTTTAACCCAATCTCTTCACTTTTGTTTTGTTCTCTGAAGAGTTAAAGCTTTAGAATTTCTTTGTTAAGGCTAATGGGAAAAACAAGAAGTGGAAGCTATGGAGGAGTTCTTCAGGGGATTTAACCTCGTCTTGGAAGGGTTTTAAGGGAAGACATCGGTCTGAATCAGAAGGCTCAGTTTTTTTAAATGCTTACTCTGCAGCTGTTGCAACTGTGCTCAGAGCTCCTCCTAAAGATTTCAAAGCCGTTAAAGAAGAATGGGCTACTATCAGAATCCAGACAGCTTTTCGAGGTTTCTTGGTGAGTTTTTAAGCTTTGTGTTGAATAGAATTCAATTGAGAGAACATAAATCCACTTTGAGAGCTTTTTCAGACTAACCATTCAATTTAATGTTACTTAGCATTCAATTTGACGACTTTTGACAGTTTCTTGATGAGTTTTAAGCTATAAGTTGAGTAGAATTGGGAGAATATAAAATCAAATTGAGGGCTTTTTCAACAATCAATTCTTGATTTAGGATTTTATTTGTTGTTAATAGGCGAGAAGAGCACTAAGGGCGTTGAAAGGGATAGTGAGGCTACAAGCTTTAGTGAGAGGGAGGCAAGTGAGGAAACAAGCTGCTGTAACACTAAGGTGCATGCAAGCTCTTGTTCGAGTTCAGGCTCGTGTCAGAGCTCGTCGTGTGAGGATGACTGTACAAGGACAAGCTGTGCAAAAGCTTTTAGATGAGCACAGAACCAAATCTGATCTCTTGAAAGAAGTCGAGGTCTTTGTCTTTTCATACTTTTTTCTCTGTGCGCATTGGTTTGATTCATATCAAAACGTTAACTTGTTGTTTTGATATACTCTCAGGAAGGTTGGTGTGATAGGAAAGGCACGGTAGATGATATCAAGACGAAGTTGCAGCAGAGACAAGAAGGTGCTTTTAAGAGAGAGCGTGCATTGGCTTATGCTCTAGCTCAAAAGGTAATTGTGCACATACTCTTCAACTTTGTCAGCTCTTTTATCTGAGTTTCTGGTTTTTCTGCAGCAATGGAGGTCCAGTCCTAGCTCAAACCTTAAGACAAACAATTCAATCCCATATCTCAAAAGCCAAGAGTTTGATAAGAATAGTTGGGGATGGAGTTGGTTGGAGCGTTGGATGGCAGCTCGGCCATGGGAGACTAGACTTATGGACACCACAGATCCTCCTCCTAAACATTTGAAGTCATCCGAAACCACGGATGTTGTTAAAGTTCGAAGAAACAATGTGACAACTCGGGTATCTGCAAAACCTCCTCCTCATGTGCTATCATCAAGTCCTTGTTATGACTTTAATGAGAGCCCTGGTTCGTCATCTATCTGCACATCAACCACACCTGCTTCTGGAACCACTGGCCTTATTTCAGACAACTCTAGCAGTCAAGCAAACAAAAACAAGCCAAGTTACATGAGCATGACTGAATCAACAAAGGCTAAGCAACGAACTAACCGTGTTCTCAGGCAATCCATGGATGAGTTTCAGTTTATGAAGAACTCCGGATTGTTTACCGGGAACTTGAAGACCTGTCCTGTCTCGGATCCTTCCTACGTTAATTTTTCCAAACCACTTGGTGTTCCTACTCGATTCGAGAAGCAGAGAGGGTGAAGTGACATTTTGAGGTCAATTGTTTGAGGAAAGTTTCAACAGCTTCTTGTTGTTGTTGTCTTTGTGTTGTGAGATATCTGTGTATGTTGTTCCTTCTTTCATCCTCTGAAACTACATTGGAGTTTTTGATTACCATGATTTAAATATAAAATTGCAGTTTTCAATTTTATTTCATCATGAAACTCTCAGTTTATATGACCAGTAGTGTCAAGAATCACAATCTTTTGGTGGCTCTGAGCTTAACACCATTCTTGAAGCTGAGAATTACACCATAATCTAGCTGAAGTGATTTCTTCATTTCTGGGGAATGTCTGAAAATGTAGTTACGGTAGAGATGAAGCAAGGTGAGCTTGATGAAAATGAAATGTCCCGACCCAAGGCTTAGTGCGAGAAGTGTTTGGCATGATTTCTTTGGCTACATTTAAACAATTTTCATATTTTTCTATATAAAAGTGTGAAAATAATTTTTTTTTTAGTGGAAAACAAATTTTATTTTATCTAGTATTATTTTAAAAATAAGAATAAAATATTGTTTTGTAATATTTTGGAAAGTACATGTTATTTATACAACGGAGAAAAATGGACTATCGTTCCATGTTTCTCTCTTCTTTTCTCTATACAATTTCACGGAAACAAACTTCATCTCCTCCTTTTTATTTTTCCGGCGGTCTCGCCGGTTGTTAGGGAGACTTTTTTTTCTTCTCTTTTCTTCTTGTCCATCCGCTTCATCCGTAGCTTACTGAGCTCTTTGGTCGATTTTTGTGGCGAGTCGATAATCTTGAGGGTGTCGCAAAGGTTCTCTGGAGGTCGGTTTTGGCAATTCTAAGCAGATCTGGATTCTAAAAGACAGGATCACGAGATGTTTCTTCTAGGACGGACGGGGTTGGTTGCCTACATCTCTCTTTCTCATCTTATAACATAATCATATATAACATAATATATATACTCACCTAAGAATATAAATCTATAACACGTTATTACCACAACCGTCTCTCGATCCGTTCTTATACCAAAAAATGAAGTTTAATTATGACCAATTTATTTTATGAGAAAAGTTATGTCTTTTATATTTCCGTTTATATATTATTTCGAAAAGATCGGCACTGCCTTCTCCGAACCGATTGTTATACTAAGCTATGCCTTCACGATCATAACCATATGGTAGACTATGTTTCTCAAATCATAATGGAGTGGTAGGTTAAGTCTCCTCCTTATCATTATGGTAGGCTATGCTTCCACGATCATGATCACATAGTAGACTATGTCTCCTCGGATCATATTTATGGAGTGGTAGGTTAAGGCTCCTCTTTAATCAAAATCATAGAGTGGTAGGTTAAACCTCCTCATTAATAAATTTTATGAGTGAAAAGTTATGCTTTCTCCTTGAATTTATGGTAGGTGCTGCCTACTCAATTATTTTAATTTCGTTTTTAATTATGCATTTAAATTCTGTATTTATATTTATGCTTTTAAATTACGGCATTTCAATTTATCATATTTTTAAAATAAAATTAAAATTTAATAAAAGGTTTAATCATATAGAGATAATGTCGAACTCGGCAAAACTCGAGATCATTGCATTGATGTTGCTGGCAAAAATTATATGACATGGGCATCAAATGCAAAATGGCATCTGAGATCAAATGGTCTTCTAGAAACCATTGATCCGTCGGAAACGACGTCTGATGAGACTAAGGCTAAGACCATGGTGTTTTTACGGCACCACCTCCAAGATAATTTGAAAAATGAAGACATCACGAAGGAGGATCAATCAGATCTTCGGCAATCACTTAAAGATAGGTTTGATTATCAAAAATATGTGATCTTACCAAAATCCAGATACGATTGGTTGCACCTCCAATTCATGGATTACAAAAATATTGAAGAGTATAATTTCGCGTTGTTGGAAATTACTGCCAAGATGATATTATGTGGAGAACATATAAGTGATTATGATATGATTGAGAAAACACTCTCCGCATTCCATTCTGGAAATGTAATCTTACAGCAACAGTACCGGGCAAAAGATTACACCCAATACTCGGAGTTGATGTAAGTTCTCCTCGTAGCAGAGCAAAATAATGAACTCGTGATGTTAAACCATCAAGCTCGTCCTGCTGGATCAGCTCCATTCCCTGAAGTGAATGTCGTAGCATCCAGAAATAATGATAGTTATTGTGGGCGAAGGTATGGACGCGGCAGAGGCCGCAGTCGAGGTCGTGGATGATATCATGGACGTGGACAATGAAGAGGTTTTAACACTGGAAGAAATAATAATTTCCAGATAAATGAAGGTGGTCGTGCCATAAAGAAGCCGACCAATAATGCTTGTTACAGATGCGGCATGAAAAGGAATTGGGAACATATATGCCGCACACCAAAGCACTTCGTCGATTTGTATCAAACATCAGAAAATACCACAGTCAATAATGTTGAAAGCAACTTCAACAATGATGAAATCGGCCTTTCCTTTAGCGGCATAAATGAGGTCACTCATCTGGATGTCGCAGATTTCCTCATCGATGAACCTTAAAATGATTTGCCAAAGATATTATATATAAAATAAATCTTAATATTTTCATGTTATCTATGTTTTTGTAACAAACCCTATTAAAAGTTTAAATAAGCTTATGTAATATGATTTTACTGTAATATAAAAGATATTTTAATATATTTTTATCTTATGACACAAAAGATGTAGCGTATTGAGAATCGGGATGGAGATATATATATCTAGCAGACGGTGCTACGGCACATATTATCCTTAAGGATAAAAGATATTTCTCCTGTCTCAAAATCAAAGACTCCGCCGAAAGCGTGAGCACCATATCTGGGAATACACAAATAATACTAGGCTCTGGAGAAGCCAGTTTTTCAATGGCAAGAAGAACTAAATTTTAGATAAATAATTCATTATATTCCCCTAAATCTCACAGAAACTTGATAAGTTTCCGAGATATCCGTAAAAATGGATATCACATAGAAACTATGGACAAGAAAGCATTGAATACCTATGCATTACGTCTGAGAAATGTAGCTACCGATGTTAGCCTCCGGATTATATTGCACAAAATAAACATTACTGAATCCTATGCTATAATAAACCAAGAGGTTTCAAATACCTTTAAAGTCCAGCATGAAAGGTTGGGACATCCAAGATCAGTAATGATGAGAAGAATTGTGCAAAATTCTAGTGGTCACCCATTGAAAAACGAAAATATTTTTCAGTCGGGAGAGTTTCCATGTAATGCATGTTCTCAAGGTAAATTCATCACTCAGCCATCATCAGCAAAAGTTGGGAATGAATCCCTATTATTCTTAGAAAGAATACATGGAGATATATGTGGACCTACCCATCAACCATGCGGGTCGTTTAGATATTTTATGGTATTAGTTGACGCATCTATTACATGGTCACATGTGTGTCTGTTGACCACAAGAAAAACGGTTTTCGCAAGATTCATTTCTCAAATAATCAGGTTGAGAGCACAATTTCCTGATTATCCCATTAGTAAAATAAGGTTTGATAACGCTGGTGAATTCACTTCAGAATCTTTCGATAATTATTGTACGTCAATGGGAATCAATGTTGAGCATCCAGTACCTCATGTGCATACACAAAATGGCATGGCCGAAAGTTTAATAAAACGATTGCAATAGATTGCAAGACCACTGATAGTGAGAAAAAAAACTTACAATTTATGTATGAGGACATGCTATATTGTATGCGGCCGCATTGGTCCAGATAAGAACAAGTGCATATAATAAATATTCTTCATTACAGTTGACATATGGTCAAAAATCTAATTTATCCCATCTTCGAGTTTTTGGGTGTGCAGATTATGTTCCTATAATACCACCGCAAAGAACAAAAATGGGGCCACAACAGAGATTGGGGATATATATCGGATATACATCACCAAGTATAATAAGGTATTTGAAACCACAAACCGGTGATATGTTTACAACACGGTTTTCTGATTCCCATTTTCATGAAGAAGAATTCTCCGCGTTAGGGGGAGGATTGAGAGAATACCAAAAGATATTACATGGCGTACACAATCTTTGGCTTATCTTGATCCTCCTACAAATCAACGCGAGTTGGAAATTCAGAGAATTATACATTTGCAAAGTATGACAAATCAATTACCAGACACATTTACAGATACAAAGAAGGTGACCAAATTATATATATACCGTTGCAAATGTTCCATCTAGAATTGAAATTCCAAAAGAACGATGTGATGGAAGCATTGTTAACAAGGTTCAGTTAAAAGGAGGGAGGCCATTGGGCTCTAAAGATAAAAATCCCGAAAGAAAAATAAGTTAGGAGAACAAAATGAAAAGATTCAATAGGAACCGCATCATGAAAAATTTCCTGAAGACATTTGTGAAGAGGTTCATGAAGAACCTGATGAAAAGAAAAACCTTGAAGTCAAGCATGATAAAGAAAAGTGTGAGATTTCTATTAATTACGTCTATGATAGAAAAATATGAATTAGATATGAAATTGATGATGAAGATGGAACATTTTTCTTTTCTATCTCAAAGACATTGATAATGATAATGATGATCCGGATCCAAGGTCCATATCGGAGTGCCAGAAAATGCCCGATCGGAAAAAATGGCAAGAAGCCATGAGAAATTAATTAATTTCCCTTAATAAGAGAAATGTTTTTGGACCAGTTAGTATTACAACTGCAAATGTAATACAAGTCGGATGTAAATGGGTCTTTGTGAGAAAAAGAAATGAAAATAATGAAGTCACCAGACATAAAGCTCGACTTATGGCACAATGATTTTCTCAAAGGCCGGGAATTGATTATAATGAAACATATTTTCCGGTGATGGATGGAACATTCCAGTACTTAATGAGTCTAACGGCATCGAAAAATCTAGAAATGTACCTTATGGGTATTATGACTGCATATCTATATAGATCACTAGATAGTGACATATATATAAAAATAAAATCCCAGAAGGATTTAAGATCCCAAAAGGGTCAAAGATTCCAAAAGAATCTGAGAAAATTTGGTCGGTCAAGTTACAACGATCACTTTATTGACTAAAAAAATTTGGATGCATGTGGTATAATCGCTTGAGCGATTTTTTGTTGAAGAAAGGATTTATCAATAATGCGATATGCCTTCGCGTATTTATAAAAAAAAATCTCCATCAGATTATGTGATCATTTCTGTTTATGTTGATGATCTAAACATCATTGAAACTCAAAAGGAAGTTGATGATGCAAGAACTCATATGAAAGAAAAGTTTAAAAGGTAAGATCTTGTAAAGACAAAATTTTGACTCAGGCAAAATAGAACATTTCCAAAATGGTATATCTTTGCATCAATCAAATTACACCATAAGGGTGTTAAAACGTTTAATATGGATAAAACAAGTACTTTGATGGTCAATAAATCACTTAATATTGACAAAGATCTATATCGACCTTGTGAAGATAACGAGGAAATACTAGGTCTAGAAATACTTTATATGAGTGCTATAGATACACTCATGTATCTTGTAAACTATACCAGACCAGATATAGCACTTGCTACTTTACTAATTTGCTTGCAAAATACATTTCTACGCATAGACATTAAACCGAGATAAATTATATTATCCGTGAAATTCTGCGTTAGGCCTAGTTAGTTTTGCATATACATAATATTTATAATCCAATCCAAACTAGATACGTTTTCACAATGAGAGAAATTGCGATTTCGTGACGTTTTCAAAAGCAAACTCTAGTCGCAACTTCTTCAAATCATGCGGAAACAATCACGTTTGTCAAGACATGTTAAGAATATATATGGTTGAAGTCTATGACATATACAAAAAGCTAACAAAATAATTAGGGAATTCGACCTATTTCCCCCCATAACTATCGTATATTAATAGATGTACACAGAGTTTCATGATATACCTGATTGAACACAAAACTTAGTTTTAAATCCTATTTACCCCTAATTAAAAAGATCGAAACGCGAATCCCAAATTCACACGATTCTTAATGGTCATCACGGTATGACTGGTAAACCCAAACCAAGACCACTTATACAAGACCATTCAACCGACCCGAATCGCCTAAAATATCCGATTATTCCACCCGCGACTTAAACTCATAAATCAAACTAAAATCCCCAATTCACAGTTTCTAACAAGAACCCTAAAACTGAAATCACACATAAATTGTTTCTCTACCCAGAAAAATCCTCGAAGATGAGCAACGACTCTGGAGCCTCGTTTGCGACATCAATTGGCCGCCCTAGAACCCGGATTGCTGGTCTTCCGAAGAGATGCTGGTGTAGAGAGATCATTGTCTCGAGAATGTCGAAATCGAACAATAACCCTTACCGGCGATACCTTCGGTGTGCATTTGCTGCCGAGAGAAAGGTTATTATCTGTTTAATTTGTCATGAATTTGTTAATGGCGTATTGATCTCGAATTTGTTTTTATTGTAGCTTATCAATGACAATCATGTTTACAAATGGCTTGATGAGGCTTTAGTGGAGGAGATCGAAGCTTTGGGATTTCGTACAGGAAAAATCGAGCAACAAATCCTATCAGAGCGTATGGATGAAGAGAAGAAGCGCATGGATGAACTGCAATTGAAGATCGAGAGAGATGTTTCCGAAGCAAAAACTCATACGACCAAAATGATGTTTGTTGCATTGTTAGGATGTTTGATCATTGTCATCATTAGTAAGCTAGTGTAGTTTGCTTATGTGTTTCTATTGCAATGTAACAAAGACGAATTTGGAATTTGGTTTAGATAATGAAATCTGATTTCATGCTTTATAAGCAATGTATTACAAAGAAACACACCACCATTACATCCTAAAAGAAAGCCGCAAGCGTCAATAGTGATTAAAACAAGCCTATTCCGATGTTGTAGTCGAAAATACAAGACAAAAACCTGTCAAAGAACAAGCCAAAAAACATCCGTCTTCATCCAAACAAGCCGATAAACATCCGTCTTCATCCAAACATACCAAAAAAACGACTGTCTTCATCCAATAGCTCGCCTGTTCAAGATCTTCAGTTGTCAAGTTGAGTTACAACTCCCTGTGAAGGTTCAACTTGACTGCAACCTTCTCCTATAGGTGCCTACATGAAAGATTTTTTAAGTTGATGAGCTGCGAATAAAAAACTCAACAGAAGAGAGTGCATATATTAAATGGAACGTTGCATCTATTACCTTTGACTTCTTATGAAATCGTGAATTGTGATTAGCTGCACCACAAACAGAACAATGCATTATCCTCTTCAACTTTCTTTCTTTCTTCTTAATCGGTGACTCATTAACGCCTCGCTTCCTCTTCTTATCTGCCTTTGTTACTTTCTTGCGTCCTGGTTGTGCCGGAGGTTCTGGAGCGATTATCGGTGGTTCCGGTCCTTCTGGCCAAAATTTGGCACCTCTTAGTGGAATGATGCCATCCCAATATGTTTGGCGCCATGTTGTTGTCCTAAACCAGTGAATTACATAATCATGTGCCTCAAGACCCTTCTTGAACATAACACCGTAAGCATGTTGACAAGGCATACCTGTCATATCCCATCTTTTGCAGCTGCAAGTCCTATTCTCCAAGCTAACTCGATGAGCACATCCATTTAGACTAGATTCATATGTCATGTTCGTCGATGGTCTTACCACACATTCAGATGCCTTTTGATGCATAATCTCAAGAGTTTCAAGTACATACGGTGTGCAAATACCTTCATGGCTGTCAGCTATCGCGTCTCTTTTAGCTATCCTAACCATTGCAAGCCGAGCAATGGTCTCGAGCATGGGAACATATGGTTTATCTCTGGCCTTACCTACAGAGTTGTTAAATGACTATGTAGAGTTGTTCTCCACATCCTCGCAAAATGAACCAAGCTTGAAGTAGGCCCTTGACCATGTCTTTGGCTTGGTTTTCATAACGTCATCGTAAACGCTTCTATCATACTTGAAGATCTTGAACAGGTTCCCTTTGAAGTCAGCCACATTGTAACTCCAAGCAAGATTCCAGATCAATGGCTTCATCTCCGGTTTCTTCCCATGTTTACTTTTCAGATTCCCATATATGTGCCTTACACACATTCTATGCTCGATATTAGGAAGTGCGAGCTGGACAGCAGCAATTAAACCCTGCAATAGACATCAAGCCGTGACAATATAAGCATACATTCTAACAGACAATAAAGACATCAAACCAAAACAGATTTAATGTACCTTTTGTCGATCAGAAACCATGAAATAACCTTCCCCATTACCAAGTCCCAAGCCTACCCTAATCTTCCTAACAAACCACAACCATTTGTCCTTGTTCTCGACTCCAACAATAGCCCATGCGATTGGATATATCGCATTATCCCCATCTCGACCCAATGCAACCAACAACTTTCCTTTCATCTTTGTTTTCAGAAAACATCCATCAACTCCAATTAGAGGCCTACAAGTTTCCTTCCAACTCCTTCTAAGATTATCAAAACAGACATAAAATCTGTTAAAGACATCAATTATGTCTTCATTCTGCTCGCAGTCAAGCTCCACAGAAGAATTCGGGTTCGATTCCATTATCTCAGAGACATAATCCCGAAGCCTTCCAAATTGCTCATCATACTCTCGCTCGATCCATCTAAGCGCTTTCCCCCTTGCATGTTGACATTGAGGTCTTGTCACAGAAAACTTCCACTTCTCCATAATCAATTCCTCGATCTTCTTAGGCAAGAAGTATTCCGGCTCCTCTCTTATTTTGTCAACGAAAAGCCGAGCAATAACATGAACTTTGAACATAGCACACAAACCACCAGGAGAACAAGCATGGCTTTTCGAGAGAGCTTTAATCTCCCACTGTGACCCTTTACCCTTGCCCGAAGTTGAGCAGTATACACGCCACGAGCATTGCTTGTCCAAGCTCTTACCCAAGCATACGAAAGCGAGCTTAGTTTTATCATATCTCTCATGTCTGATATTCCGACCTACCCTCAATGCATAATCTAAAACAGCCTCTTTGAAAGCAATCCCATTGATGAAGACTTGTCCTTTATATAAAAACCCATTACCTCGATCGATGTTCTCCCGACGGTAAACAGTTTTCTGAATCTTCTCACCCTCTTCGTCGTTGTCGGTTTCTGGATAGACGTTGTGCTTAACCGGTGGCTCATCCACGAACTCAGATACCGCCTTCTCGATGTTGTAGTCATTTCACTCTCGTCGATATTCTCCATCGTAATCGACATCAGGCGGGACGGAATCAGGAGGTGCGTCTTCGAAGATAGGGACATCGCTCCATTCTACGATCGACATTGAATGGCCTTCGCGATTGGATTCAAGCTCGTGGTGATGCTGGGAATTTAGGGTTCTTAGCGATTCTGGGATTTTGGGGATTTTTGGGTTCGAAACCGATTTAGGAAATTATAAGGGATGGGATTTTGGGTTGGTTTTAGAAGTTGATTTCGGATCCTATCGAGTCATAATTAGGTTTAGTGTTTAATTTTTTGGTTTAATATGGTTAGGGATTGGTAGGTTAAAGATTTAAAACCCAATTAACCGAAACTAATCGGGTTATGTCGATTATTGTTTTCAATTTCAATTAGGTGGGGATCCGAGTTTCGATCTTCTGTATTGGGTATAATTAGGATTGAAAATACAAATTTGTGTTCAATTAAGACGAGGCTAAAACTATGTACATCTATTAATATACGATAGTTATGGGGGGAGGGGGGAAATAGGTCGAATTCCCAAATAATTACAAAGAAAAAATTGACAAAATTATTCGAAGACAATACTGCATGTGTTGCTCAACTAAATGAAGGTTACATCCCCTCTCTGGTGAACCATGTGACACACCACTCTTCTTTACATAAATATATATACAACCTACATCTCTCTTTTTCATCTTATAACACAATCATATATAACATATAATATATATATATCTAATTAATATAAATCAGAAGTCATGTGAGAGAAAAATCTCACCTCCTCCAATCACAACATCCCATTATGATGACGTGTCAAGCAATTTTGGTTACTATTCCAAAGTATTTTTGATGACTATTCCAACTTTTTTTTTCATCTTTTTTTTTTTTTTTGAAACCGTCTCTGCTTTCTCTCCCAAAAAGTAGTCGTCTTCTCTCACAGTTTCATGTACAAAAATCCATCATGAGTCTCCTATTTCCAGTTTAATTCAACCACCTCCTCTATAAACTTCATGAATTTTCATAACCCTAATCCATCATTTCGTTTGTTGCAGTTTCCAAGCCTTACGCCATCTTCGTCAAGCTCTTAATCTCTCTTCGATCAAAGGTACGAAAACATAGTTTCTCCATCTCTCTCTTACTTCCAAGTTATGAAATCTTTTTTTCCCTTTGATTTTCGATTCCTACCATCTCGATTTGGATTACTCTATGAAATTGAAATCGAAAAATTGTTTATATCTGTCAACAGTTCTTCTACTCGCCATATCAAAACCTGAGGCGAAAGAAGCTTGAAACGTCTGATTCAGGTAACCGTTCATATTAGAGGTAAATCAAACACAAGGATCTCCTTTCTCTATCTCTCATCCAGTTAAAAAATCAAGCTTTAGTCTTCCATAAATCAATTCGTACGATCGCAAATTATTATTTGTTCTATGCAATTAAACGATTTGTGTCTGTTTCTCTTGATTTTATAAAACCGTAGAGAAGTTTTAATGTAAGGATAACAATATCTCAGTCCGAAGGAAGTAGCTACCAAACGGAGATGAAAAAACTTCGAAATCGAAGGCAATGAAGTTTGTAACCAAGGTTTTTGGGTTCGATTAAGCGGAGAAGTGAAGAGGTTATGTTCCCCTCTGTGTCAAATTCTTCAATTCAGGTGCACTAGGTGCAAATTTTTGTGTAGTAGTCACTCAGAGAACCAAATGGGATAGATAGCACTGAACCTGTTGATGAAACGAATCCAACGATACCACAAACCCTAGCCCATTCGGATTTGATCCATTCTGCTTTCCTTTGCAGCCAGGTAACAAAGCCATGTTAGTTTTCAAAGGTTAATTGGTAGTTAGAATTTAGAACATAGAATATATACACTCTATTTAAAGATAAACAATTTCATCTTGAGTGTAATCGATATGTTATATTTTGCAGAAGTACAAGCCAGATTTGGCTGCCCTTTTCCCTAACGTTTGTCAATGAAAGGAGCTAGGTGAGAGGTCCAACAAATGTGAACAAACACAAAGCCATGGATGCTATAAGAGAGCATCAAGGAGCTTAGGATATGGTTTCTTTGTTGGCTTCTCACAGACTACCCTAAGTCTAAGTAGTAGTTTAAGGTTTGAAAATTCTTTTCTTCTAAACCCATGTCTCTTTTTGATATATTTACTCTAATAAACTACCCAAGGTTTGTGAATTCTCTTTTTCACCTATGTTTGATATATTTCCCTTTTCGATTGAATCCTATTCTTTTCAATTTTGGAGTTTGATCAAATCCGCTCACTACTTTAAAATTTAAAGATGATATTATTGATATTGATTCTACAGGCTAAGGGGAAAATCAAATCAAGATTATCCGACAAAGTTATGGGGTGCCTATACAAATCTCAAGATCTTTACCATGATAGTTTATAAGAAAGTTAAAATCTTTAAGGGATTGTGATTTTCCTTTGGATTCTGGTTTGACAACGTAAATCATTAAAGTTTGTGTTTTTAAATATACTTATGTGCTTCTTTTTCTATGATAGTCAGTCTTTTACGCAGTGGGATGACATGAAGGAGAGTGGAAGCCAGTAGGTTATAAAATCAAATTCTTTTTGGACCTTTTATGTCCTTAAGTGGACAATGATTTAAACCATATTGGCCCTCATTATATTAACTCGCCAACTTCTCCAATAATTGGTTTAGGTGGATATTGACATCACTTGACATGAAAGATGATTTTGGACTGCAAAAAGTAAAACCCGATAAGAGCACTCAGTCAAAAGGAAAGGGTGTGACACGAGGTAAATTTGACTTCCACCTTTATATTGCTTCTTATTTCCAGTAAGACGAACCAAACAAAACACTTAGATGAAGAATATAAACCTCCCAAAGCGATCAGATGAGGAATACATGTTTGCTATCCACAGGTTTGCCCATCTCCGAAAGAAAAAAATCAGGAAATAAAGCGGTTGGAGTTATGAACGCAAGTCAGATTTTCAGAATCGAGCCAATGATTAATGTGGTGAGTCTCTTTCTTTTCTTTTTGCTTAATCTCTATCTCTTTAGTTGTGCTTAAAGTAGGTTTTCTCATATCCATTAAAGTAGGCTATCTCATACGCTTAGTTTTATAACCATTTTGTTTTGTAAATGGTAGTTGCAGTTGAATTCGATGGAGCTGGTGAAGCAAGATAGGAATTATTCTCTCGACATGCTCATTAGGCGAAATTAGATGATGGATGATGGATTTAAAGATCCGCGATTTTGACATGCTCAAATGATGGTTCAAAATGTTTTGAGTCTCCCTTTCCGCAGCCTTTTTTCTCAGTCGTCTTCTAGCAAAAATGAGCTACCAAAAAAAAAAAAATAACCAATCAAGAGAGGCTCAATCATTGACCACTTAGAAACACATAAAACTTAGCATGGATAAAAAAGATGATACTTAACAGGCTAATAAACATAAAAATTGGAAACAAAAAGAAACATGATGCAACATGGCATCAAACTCCATATTATATTGTAGGGATAGTGAGTGATATCGTAATTGTATTTTCCCATGATTCTTCCGGAGTTCCAGAGACTCAAAAATGTCAGCATGCCATAGCTCCATGTATACAACAAAGGCTCCTTCACCAATTGCAAACAAATATACGTAAGAAAATTTAACTGGAAGTACTAAAGAAACAATAATGATAATAGTAGCAATGTCATACCCTTTCTTTTGCCTCCTCCTTGATCAACATAGCGAGTAGTATCATTGAATACCCGCAGCATTGGAACAACACCATTATAAATTCTCATCATGATCCTAGCTGTGTATCTAAACCAACAAAAATATTAACTACAAATAGTTACTATATTGTTCAACCATCTATTTAAACAAACTCTAACACATATGTTATCAAGTAATAGCCGATCTTTTTTTGAACTTAATCTCAAATTTTGATTCGATGTGTTAATCTATTCGAAAAAAGAACAAAAGGATTAATAAAATCATATATGGTATATGCCTCATCAATCATTATAATATAACTCAAAAAACTATAACGTGCCTAAAATTTTCAAGTATTAACAAAAAATAATCCGTTTATTTAAATAACTATTTAAAATTTTGAAGAAAACAAAATTAAAATTATAGAATATGTACTCTACATCACATCGTAAAAAGATGAACCATATGAGAGAGATTTGAGGGAATTCTTTTGCAAAACGGATCTAAACCAAAACTATATTACCAATAGAATACTCCTCCTAAGTAATTGTATATTTAATCTAAAAAATAGTAACTAAAAATATTAATTTTAATTTCGTTATCAAATAATAACTGATGTCAAATATATAAACATTAGCCCGTGCAACGCACGGGCCAGAATACTAGTATATATATATATATATATATATATATATATATATACACACTGACCTAAGAAAATAAATCTATAACAAAAACAGACTTGTCTGAAATTTCAGTAGTGTATTTGCTCATCTCCTACATCATTTATAAATCCTATACCTGACTTGTGTAGAATCACTGAATTTCTTGATATCTTTTCCCAAACAAAGCCTAAGCAAGTTACTAAATCCAGGTCCTCTATACACAGCTCGATACTTCCAAATTCCCGCTCCGTTTTAAAGGTTGAAGACATGTTTGCTTCTAAGATCTGGAGAATGAAGACCACCACAGCAGAAGCTTTTTATTCATCAGAACAGGAAAAACATAATGTACAAAGAAACCACAACACTTCATGCATCAATTGAGACAAAACAAAAGAAACAATTCAACAAGTAAAGGTGGTAGCAGTTACCACAACTTAGAGCGCATAAGACAGCCTTGAGACCAGTGAGAGATATGTTTGAGCAATCAAGGTTCCGATCCAAGAAAACCCATTTGATCAACAATGTCATGTATATCCTCACTGCCCCAATCCAACGGTGAAGCAACCAGATCTTCCACTTTCACATCCACCTCTGCCTCTAAATTACCATCCTCCATCATCAAATTCATAGCTTCCAAACACTGTTCCTCCTTAGTAGGCATCAACGTACTCGACTCGTTATCAATGGCTGCAGCCAGCAACGTCTCCATATCCTCCTTCATTCTATCAAACTCCTGATCATGCAACATTCTCTCCTCCGTAGTTTCCAAGCTTGGACTACAAGTAAGCCTCCGTTTCCTACCAACATCCAAACCAAACAAACTCTTCTTCTCTTTGCTCATTAGTGCAAACTGTTGAACAAAGTTTGGATTGTTCAAGGCCTTGGCGAGGAACGTCATCATCTGCTGCTGCCTCTTCTCTGTAATGAGCAAACGTTCTTCCACTGCTGCAACTTGACTCTTGGAGCTATGTTGCTGCTGTCTCAGCCTAACTACCTCAGCTACGAGTACGCTATGATCCCTCTTAAGCCTCTCTATCTCCCCTTCATAACCGTACTGCCCAACTTCCACACATGACATACCTGATCCTGATCCATGCTGATTCACGCTCTGCATACCCATGTTTCTCCTTCGTTTTATGCTCTTCAGAAGATGCTTTTGGCCTGCTAAAAAACCTTCGTTTGCAAATTCCCATCTGTCTGGATCGATCTTTCTGAATCCCTGCAATATAACAAAAAGTTTCTTCAGAATATTGACTTTGAACAGAATCTGTCATGACTTTCAAAGATTCTATTTTTGTCTTCTAAAACCAGATGATTTCAAGGTCTAGCAGAAACAGATTTATATCGAACGACTCGGCAGTGAAGATTATAGAAATACACACTTCAATGATACAACTACATCACACTTTCAACTATGCCATCATATTCTGTAGATTTTTAAGTCTGACATAAAAAAAGGAACAAACTTTGACAAACCCATTTGAGTTTAATCGTTTAAAAAGCACAAAGAACTAACCTTTTAAGCTGCAGACTAACCTTTTTAAGAAACCCATCTAAAGAAATCCAAAACTGAGATTAGAAACAACCAAGGAATAACAAGGAGATGATGAATTAGTAAAGAGAGCACTTACATAAGTGTTGAGCTGACGAATGAAGCTGGAGAAATTGCTATGCTTGAAGTAGCGAGGAAGGAGAGTGGTGGAAAATTTGTGAGAATCCCAAACGATAAAGCTATTACGCCCATTGCTCCAAGAAACCACCGTATCCGTCGCCGGATCCTCCACCATCTCGTAAGTCTTCGTCAGAAACGGCGGTGGCCCCGTCTCGTTTAGCCCTTCCATTGGTCTCGGTGAGGATGACGATCCAACCGACGACGAAGCTGCCGCCGTAGAACCACCGAACGTCACCGTCTCTTCTTCGAATTCCATTTTCAGTTGCTCCATTTCTAATCCATAGGCCAAAGAAAGCAATTTTTTCACGAATTTGACTCTTCAATTTGGCTCTGTCTCTTTAAGGCCGGTGTGTTTTGATGTTTCGTTGCAGAAAAATAGAAACTTTGGTTTGAGGGAAGTCTGTCAATATCTGAAAGTTTTAGAGTGAGAGAGTTTGATGTTACGAGAGTTAAGCGTGGAGGAGAGAGAAACTGATATAAGAGGAGGAAAAAGAAGGTTCTAGACATTGTATTCAAAGCTTCTTCTTGCCATTTGTCTAAGAACGTGGACACAAGGTTTCCAGATACTTCGTTACCAATCTTTTTTTTTTTTTTCCAACTGGTATTGATTATCAAACGGGCCAAGTCCAACAACTATCGTACAAGAGCTATAACCACATTCTCTGTACCGAACACTGCAACAACAAGTTACTTCTATACAACAAAAATACGAGAGGACCAAAGAACTCAAACAGAGGCTGACAAGCTTTCATTGACAAACAACGATTGAAGCCATCGAGGATAACCTGTGGCAACATATGACTGAGGCAAATCACAATTTGCCACACTTTGTGCAATCAAAGAAGCACCTCTATTCGCCTCTCTCGTTTCATACACTATTCTCCAATTCAAAAAAAATTTCAGGCCAATGTGAACTTCATTCACTGAGTATTGTAACGATGGCCATGCTCTAGGCTTAGCAATCGCCTTGACCAGGTTCCTCATATCAAAAGCAAAGATGATCTTGTCCTTATGAAGGCTAACCATACTCTCCATAGCCCATAAAACTGCTAGGAGTCTTGCATCCTCCACCTTATCAATACCTAAAAACGATCGTCTACTGTGCAGAAGCACCTCCCCTGTGTCAGTTCGCAAGACCCAAGCAACACCCACCTGATTGCTTAATCTACACCAATCCATTCCCACATTACACTTAATCCAACTCTTCCCAGGAGCTTTCCACCGAGAACTAAGCCTATAGCTCGGCGCTCGTTCAATCTCCTCAAGTTCCTTATCAACCTCCTGAGCCAAAAACCATTGTTCTGTCTCCTCCCTAACCTTTGCCACCATCTCGATCCCAGAGTAACGATATCCTTCAAAAATAAACAAGTTCCTATTCTTCCACAGATACCATAACATCCAAGGCCAGGTTCTACGAAGTTCCATTCTAATCCGACTGTTTTTATGCATCACCAACAGAGACTGAATGTTAACGTAAATAGAGGTTTCATGAAAACCTGATTCTGGGAGCGGTATATTTGATAGAGCCCACGATTGTCTAGCTACTGTACAAGCAAAGAGGATGTGATTAATTGACTCCTCTTCACTGCCACAAAGTTGACATCTTCCATCAATCTTCATACCTCTAGAATTAATAAGCTCAGCTACAGGCAATGCAGAAATGAGGATTTTCCAAAGGAACACATTGATTTTCGGCATAGTTTGCACCTTCCACATAGCTTCTTTTAATACATTGATTGATGGTAACACTCCAGCATCTCGGTAAGCCATCTTGTTCATTGATTCTGTTGCCACAATATATCCTGATTTCACAGAGTAAGCACCAGATTTATTGAACCGCCATCCCCAGAAGTCATCTTTATTCGACACAGGTTGATTGTTAATCAACCGTTGTACATCTCCGGGCACAAAGATCTCTGTTAACTTGTTCAAATCCCACCTTCGTGTATCCGTCTCAATTAATTGATCCGCCATAAGATTAACGTCGAAGAAGTAATTCTTCCGCCAAGGAGCTCTTAAACCTTCTGTCTCATCGTCAATCCATCTGTCAATCCACACTTTCACTGACTTCCCGTTACCAACATGTAAACGCAACCCTTTTTCCAGAAGTTCCCTGCCCCACAATATGCTCCTCCAAGCGAAAGAGGGCCTGTCTCCCAATCTAGCCGCAAGAAAACAACCCTTCTTGTAGTACCTACTTTTCAGAAACTTTGCTAGCAGGCAGCAAGGGTCATTGACCAGTTTCCAAGCTTGTTTAGACAGAAGAGCCTGGTTAAAGGCTTCCAAATCCTTGAACCCAATCCCTCCAAGATGTTTAGGTAAACACATTTTTTCCCATGCGACCCAATGTACCTTTTTTTGGTGTTCATCCGCACTCCACCAAAACTCCGCCATAGCACTTGATAAATTAGAACAAACTGTTTTAGGAAGCCTAAAGCAAGTCATCGCAAAGACTGGGAGAGCCGATGCCACTGTTTTTAGCATAATCTCTTTGCCACCTTGAGATAACTTCCGTAAGTACCAATTGGAGAATCCACCTTTCATTCGGTCCTTGATAAAGCTTAACATTTCAACTTTTGATCCACTGAAGCACTCCGGCAATCCTAAATACTTACTTGCCCCTCCTTCAGCAGAGATACCAAGGATATTCTGAATCTGCGCTTTAGTTTCAGGCGGAACTTGAGATCCAAAAGAGATAGAAGACTTTTGGAGATTAATGATCTGTCCTGTTGCATCCCCATAAGTAGTCAGAATCTGTTGTAGCATACGACTCTGAATCTCCTCCGCTTTGCAAATGAAAAAGCTGTCATCCGCAAAGAGCAAATGATGAATTGATGGTCCCTCCCGCGAGAAACTCAAACCTTCAATCATACTATTATGCTCAGCCATATTAAGTAGATAAGTCAATCCTTCAGTACACAAGGCAAATAAGAAAGGAGAAAGAGGATCCCCTTGACGGAGACCCCTTTGCGGAGAGATTAAAGCAAAGGGCTGATCATTGACAAGGACCGATAATGTGACTGTCGAAATCATTGTCATAATCAGATTTACCCAGCTTTCCTCAAATCCTAAGGCTAGCAACAAACACCGCAAATAACTCCATTCTAGCCTATCATATGCTTTGGACATGTCAGTTTTGACAGCCATAAACTCCGCAGAAGTCTTACTATGAGTTCGCAACGCGTGAACCACCTCATGTGCAATAATGATGTTATCCGAGATGAGTCTCTCACTAACAAACGCATATTGAGTAACTGAGACTATAGATGGCAACAGCGGCTGCAACCTCTTAACCATGATTTTAGAGATGATTTTGTATAATACCGAGCATAGACTAATCGGACGCAAGTCACACATCTCTTCCGGATTTGGGGTTTTTGGCAGCAGGCAGATATAGGTATAGTTCCATTCTTTTGGAAGATGGCCATGTTTGAAGAAATCTTGTACCTCCTTAGATACTAGCTCTCCAACCAAATCCCAATACTGTTGAAAAAACAAACCATTCATTCCGTCTGGCCCCGGAGCTGCTCCTGCTTTGATCGAAAAGACCGCTGATCTAATTTCATCATTAGTTACTGCTGTAGTTAAGCTCTCGTTCATCCTCGCCGTAACTTTGGACGGCATTCCATGAAACAATTTGGTGAAGTCAGCAGGGTGAGACGATTTGAATAGTTGATTGAAGTATTGTATAGCTACTTCACACTTCGCAGCTTCAGACATCTGAAAGAACCCCCAGCCATCTTTTCATCTGTTAATCCGCAGTCTCGACCGGTTGGTTTTAACAGAGGCAAAGAAAATTTTAGTGTTGTGGTCACCATTCTTAAGCCACCTAATACGAGTCTTCTGAGTCCAAAACATTTCTTCTTCTTTGTAGGCTTTAACCAAGGCCCTTTTGGTTTGATATACACCAAATGTACACGCATAACTCTGAGACTGTAGCCACTCCAGCTTCCGCTCAAGAAAAGATATCTTGTCACGTGCGTTAAAGGATTTATTGCGTTTCCAACTTCTGAGAACTTTACGAATATTCCGCAATCTTTCAGCCACACTTCGGTTAGCGCCAAGAGAACGTTTATTCCATGTTGCCTCCACCTCTTTTCGGACCAATGGCTGGAACAAGAAACGCTTGTCAAATTTGAAATGGCCTCGATAAGAGTCTTGTGAGTCCATCAATTTGACCAGCACCGGTCTGTGATCTGATCCTCGTTTGTCCAAGAAACTTTGGTTAGAGCAAGGATACATGTTGAACCAGGCTTTATTTCCAAAACACCGATCGAGGCAAGACCGAATCCATTTCTCTGACCTGATACCACCCCATGTGAATCTATCCCCTTGACTTTTAAGCTCATCCAGTCCACAAACAGATAGCATATCACGAAAGGGCAAAAACGAATTATCAGACCGTAAGGGTCCACCAAGCTTCTCCTCGTTATTCAAAATTTCATTAAAATCGCCTACTACACACCAACTTTCCTTCCTATGTACACCAATCCTGCTTAATCTTTCCCACACTACACTCCTACCATCGTGCGAAGGATCCCCATAAACACACGATACAAAAAACTGTACCGCATCAAACTGTACAAGAAGATCTAAAAGGTTCTTATCCGCAAACTTTATTTCAACCTTGATATTATTTTTACAAAACAACGCCAACCCACCACTATATCCACACGGTTCCACCGTAACAACCCGATCATAACCTAACCATACTTGGAGATCTACTAAAACATTTCTACAGTGCTTAGTTTCCATCAAAAAAAGAATCTCCGGAAAGTGTTTCTGACGCATCTCCCGAAGACGTTGAATTGTCAGATCTTGAGGCCGCCCCAAGCCCTGACAATTCCAGCTCATAATGCTCATCACGCTTTGGGTAGTCCCTCATTTGGGACCACCTTAAGGTTTTTCCTTATCTCAGCATCTTCAAGTTCCTCAACTTCAGACACCAACTTTCTCTTCTTGTATCCCTGAATCTTCTTCCCCTTACTATCAACGCTAGACTGGAAGTTACTGTCCTGGTTCACATCCAGCAGTCTTGAAGTTCTGTTGTTTTTAGGGGGCCTTCGGCGCGGTTTAAGATAATTCCTTTGTGTCCCGGAAGGCTCCAGATTCGAGAAACCAGGTCCATGAACCGTTGAACACTCTGGAATATGAGACAATCCGCCACTGCCACTAACAAACGGCACCACATCAAGTGCTGAGAAAATGTGGCGTTGCCTGAAGATATTCGTACCAGCTTTGATAGCAGTTCCCATCAACTTCTCTGTAGGACCATCAACCATATCCATTGGCGAAGATGAGTGCGAGATACAATTATCCTTGTAGTTGAAAACCAACCCCTTGCCCTTATTCAGATCATAAGTAATTATGGGGTTGGGTATCAAACCCAGAATGGATCTTTGCTCAGCAGGATTACGCTCAACATCTTTGACCGAACTTATCACTCTACTCTCCTTAACCCATCGAGCATCACCATTATCAGCAAGTAAGTATCGTCTCATCTCTTCCAGCACCTCTGGCGCAATTTTCGGTCGACCCGTAAGTGGGTTGAGGCCCACTTGACACTCGTCCAACACTCCATATAAAGGATCTCCTTCCTGCAGAACAGGTTCCTTGCGCATCGTATCTCTTTTATCAGACTGTGACTGAAGCACTCCAGGTTCCATACGCATCAGCGACAGCAAAGGACAATAGTCTTTTTCATGATTTAATCGCTGGCAAGAGAAACATCGCTTCTGTATGTTCTCATAGTGAAAGCGAACCTCTGCCGTTTGTCTGTGTGGAAGATTAATAACTTTTGACTTCCTGAGTGGCTTAGCAACGTCAAACAACACCTGAACACGGACGAAGGCTTGTGTTTGCGGCTTGGAAGGATCGAAGGCAACCACTTTAACTTCTCCCACCAATTCTCCTATCGACGTTATAGCGGCAGCCGTGTAATAATCCATCGGTATCTGGCTAATCTGAACCCATAAGGGGATAAACTGCAAATAATTAGCCGGTGGATATTCAACCCACCTCTCCAGCACCAGAGTCCATTCATTGAAAGTCTGAACCCCCTTCTCCAACACTTCAACCAAATCATACTCTTTGAAGAAGAAAAATTGAAACTTCTCTTTGGACAGAGCAACGCCTCGGCAACGACCTTCTTTCTGCCATTTTCTGGGTAAATTGATAATAAGCGACGACATCTTGATGCACTCTGGATTAAGAACCCTACCGATGATACTTAAGGCGTTTTCCCCACATGATTTAAACTCAGGACGATCCGGCATGGTGAAAGGCATATCATCGTCCTCCAGCGACAGAGCCATAAGAGCTCTATCCATCTCAATCGACATCCTTGAGACAGGCAGGTAAGTATCTCTTCACCCTTCTATGATAGTCACGCTCACCTTGAACTTTTCGATTTTGACTAGTGTATGAACCCTAACTCTCAATCTCGATCTTATCTCAAAAACTCAACTGTAATAACCTAAAGAGCCCAAAAAGCGGCTACAGGACAAAGTTTCTCCCTAACGTTTATCTTCTTGAAAGTAAAACAAAGATACTACTTCAATAAGAGAGTCTTAAGCCCATTACAGGGTTTCTTTTTTTTCACTCATGATTACTTCGTTACCAATCTAGAACGTTATATCATATGGGCCTCGTTTATTTTATGAAATACACTTTACCCCACTTAGAGCATGTGCAATGGAGGCTCTTAGACGGTTCTTAGGGAGAGTCCTTAGCAAAAAAAAAATATAATATTGTGTGGGTCCCATGCGGACCCCACACATTTTTAACAACCGAGATGCTAAATCTCTTAAAATAAGAACTGCCTCTTAACTGTTCATGCCACGTGTCAGCATGTGATTGGTCAGTTATTTTTTTTTTAATATTTTTTTTTTTTTTAGGATCCGAAAAAAAAAAAATTATTAAAATATTTTTTTTTAAGAACCCCAATGGGTATCACCATTGGGGATGCTCTTATGTTAGAAAAATAGAAAAACCAAGAAGGGAACCGATTCTGAAAATAATTGCACCCGTTATATCTTTTTAAAAAAACAATTTTGTATGTTTCAAAATCTCATTGCAATTATGTATTTTTTGTCTTTTAGTGTTGTACAAAGACTATTTTAGTCTTAACTCTTGTGATAGATAGTTAATTACATAAACTATTAGGGGATTTCCGCGCTTTGCGCGGATTGTTGTTGCATATTTTTACTCTCAAATTTTCCTTTGTCTTTCGATTTCCGTCATGGTTTCTTTCTAACATTATTGATCCCCTTCGTTATCTTATTTTCAAATCTGTTCAAACCATTGTTGTTACAGTTTTTTTTTCTTTTCTTTTTAAGAAAAAAATTCTTAATTTTTACATTTATCTTTACTTATATTGAATCGACCTTTGCATAATTACAGAGAATTAATACTGTTAACTTTAAACAATTAACAAAATTATTTTAATACCCTTTATAATTATATCTTTCATTTTGTTTCTATATAAGTTATTCGCTTGTTTTATAGTATGTGTTATCGTTTTCTTTATATTAAATCCAATTTTGAAAGCTCACCAAGTTTATGTATTCCGTTTTTCCTTTTTTCATATCCTTTAGCGGGAGGATTTTCCCTCATTTTTTGTTGTGTGTAGTTTGTTTGTGTTTTTGATATTCTTTTATTGTCGGTGACTTTTAATGTTTATTTAACCGCCTGGCAAAAAAATTACATACAAAATTGTAGTAACCATGAAACCTATTTTTGTTTCTATTGTGTTCTTTAAACCCCTATTTTTATGGTTAATGCATTGTTGGTTTAACCCATTAAATTTGTGTTTTAGTTTATTGTATATCATATTTTGGTAGGGTTGTCGTATAAAATAGTTAACTTTTGTTTTGGAGGGGTTTAGTTTATAGGGGTAGCTTATTGTACTCATCTTTATCTTCTAACGTAGTTCCCAATTCTAGTTTTCGAACAGCATATACCCCTAATTGTCACGTGCTCAATCTTCCGCACTCCATGGTATTTAATAGCAGCGTGCTCTCTTGGTTTTCTTTGCATTTCAAGTTGTGGCGTGTTATAATACATCAAGTATGTGAAGAAAAAATGTTATATTTGGTAGGAAGAATGTCTAATGGTACCGTTGGAAAATAGAGTTGCTAGCTTGCACGCTACCGTCAAAGTAAACTTTGTCCCATAAGTTGCATTGAGATACAACTCACCTTGGAAAGATTGATATGATTTGAGCTTTATAGGTGGTATTAATAGATGTTGACAACGTAGACTGTATATGAAAGACCTCCAAAAAACTTAGGATTGATATTTGTAGCCAACATCACACATGTCTCTATTTCTTTGTGGTAAAAGATTTGATTGAGTGTGTTTGCATGAGCATCAAAAGCACTAACACATAGTTTCTCGCCATTGGGGGAAGTCAATGACAGAGGGTACCAAATTATCAGTAAAACATACTTTTAAAAAATTGTAAACGGTGATTGGGATTATTTAGTACCTTTCAAGGCGGAGATTAAACAAAATTCTTTCCAAAGCCAAAGTTGTTTCGTTGAAATATGCTTTTGTGGACCATACTTCCCCAATGATGTATGTGATGGTAAAGATGCTATTTAGGTGTAGATGGTAAAATCGTTAGTAAAAATAGTGTGATAAGTGCGAGGGACACATCAAGAAGCTCATTGTTGGTGTTGGGGCCAGTAGTTGGTTGTATTTGCGGAACCTGAATAGCTCTTTTGGGATTTGGCAGAATGTATCTACAAGTGTAACCAACGAAGTGGTTTGACTGAAGCAGATGGAAAGGTGGAATCGGTCATCTTGAATCGGTGGTTACTCCTTGTCACATCAAAACCAGTGATAGCATAGATTAATTCATTTCGAAAAATTGGCTGGAAGATTGGAAGGTGGTGGACATGAATGGAGCCTTGCATCATCGTACACTAAGAAGCAATAATTTTTTTAGTGTGTGTATTCGGTAGATAAGAGTTAATATAATCAGAAGGAAGTTTATGTTTTCATCGAGAAGCAGCATGTCGACATCCATGAGCTCGCCGCCATTTTGATGTTGCGGGCTTCCCAAAATCGGATCAATCTACTGAAAACAGATTGGACACCACGACCATACTTGAGGTGAGAGAAATCAATATTAGAGTTATTCATTTAAGGAGAGTCTATTGTAAAGAGAGCAAAAGATGAATGTGGAAATCTTACCTTTATAGATAAGTGGATAGAGGTAAATAAATGAGTTAGAGGTGGGGGAGTGGGTCTTAGTTAAACCACGCGAACACGTAATGGCAGAGATATTAATGGAGGATGAGGAGGGGCATTTAATTGTTTGATGGCTAGGAATTGTAACAGTAATAGGGTGTGGAAGTAGGGAGTACGGAAAATGAGTAAGAGAGATATGTGAATGTGTGTAATCAGCGGCCACTGTTGCAAAGTTTATGGAGTATAAGTGATGCAAGGCTAGGAGATACATGAAGGGTAGAAATCGTTGGGTTGGGTTACAATTAAATCAATAAACATGCCTTAAATAATTCTTTATAGTGTGGTTTTTTTAAGGCTCATAATAAATTGTCCATTTGTACATGTTAAAATGTATATCTTTAGGATATTGTGATGAATTGGAAATTATCCCGCCCTACAGACGGGTGAATGGATAAACAAAATAAAATATTTTCTTAATCCGAACTACATCGTAAATTCTAATATACATTTGAAAATGTTTAGTTGAGTTTTTAAATTGAAAATACTCTTTAATATATTTGGACTATTTTTATAAGATTTTATATGCTTATCTCGGTATAAATATAAGATTCACAAAAATAATAATTTGTTATATTTGTTTTCTATGTGTTCTACATTGATTTCAACAACAAATCTAATAAATGTCTTTAAAAAAGTGGTAGATTGTTATTCAAATATTATTTTATATCTTATATGTTTATTTTTAATCAATTTGTATCATCATTTTCTCTTATTCATTTTCTCTTAAAATCGATGATTTAGACAACAAAAACAAATCTAAAAATATCTTTAGAAATGTGAATTGGTATTCAATATTATTTTTCTATCTTAAATGTTTGATTTTAGTCAATTTATATAATCATTTTTTCTTATTCATTTTGTCTTAAACCGATGATTTAGACCAATAAAAATTATTTCTATATAATTTTGCAAACATTTAGTTTTTGGGATTTATCATTGTTTTAATGGTTAAAAATGATTATTTGAAAGATGTTAATGTCATGAGAAATATTTTAAATGCCATGACATGTATTTTTGTTTTAAATAAACCATAATGTATTTATACTATTTAAAGTTTTAATTTAGGTTATATTATTTAATGGCTGTATAATTTTTATTAAATTTATGATATTAAATTGTTTATATTTTATTATAGATTTTTAAGTGACCTTTTATATTTCTTTAATAAAAGTTAAGTATATATAAAACTATCCAAACAAAAACTTAGAATGATATAAATGCTTACAGAATGATGAGGTGGCACAAGGAGAAGAGAGAAAAACATTTATATATATATATATATATATATATATATATAGATCCACATACACCCTTGTATCCATCCGAATTTATTATTATTTTTAATTCTATTCTTTTCTCTTACACTCTCTTTCTTACTTTATGAATTATTTTTCACCCCTCATTTTATGGACGGTGGATAGGATATGGGAGGTGATGATTCCGACAATATAGATCGCCGAAATGGAGATAAAATAGGCCGATGTACCGGAATTAAAAAAAAATCCGGACATAATACGGAAATTGCTAATGGATAGTTTAGAGCTGATGTCCACAACATCCATCCATGTGGATACTACCACCGTTATTGCGATCCGTGGTCACAAAAGTATGTTGGGTCGATTATTCGTGGACACAAAAGTATGTTGGACGATCACATCTCATGCTTAACAAGATGGTTTAACATATGATGGACAAGATGCTTAACAAGATGCTTACCATGGATAAACGCTTATGATGGACAATAGTTAACAAGATGCTTACCATGGGTAAACGTTTATGATTGACAATAGGTGGTCAAGAGTTAACATTATTGCGATCTGTGGTCAAAAAAGTATGTTGAGTCGATTATTCGTGGACACTACCACGATTATATCACATGTTAAACGTTTATGATGGACAATAGGGTGGTCAAGAGTTCACATTATTGTGATCCGTGGACGCAAAGTACGGGTCTAATGGACAAAAGTTGGTTAAGAGTTCACATGATTGTGAATTTATGGACACAGAGTAGGTGTAGACCACTATCCAATCAAAAACAACATTTTCATTGGCTACCTCCTACCCATGGTAAGCATCTTGCATGTGATATGATCATTGTAGTATCCACATGGATGAATATTATGGACAGCTAGCCTCAACTATCCATTCGCAATTTCCGTATTAAGTCCGTTTTTTTTTTTGAATTCCGGTAGATCGACCGGTTCTAACTCCATTCTGGCGGTCTATATGACCGGAAACCTCACTCATTGCATGATATCCACCGTTCAAAAAATGTGGGGTGAAATAAATGTAAAAAGTAAGAAAGAAAA
The DNA here is from genome assembly GCA_030180135.1 of Orychophragmus violaceus. NCBI lineage: Eukaryota > Viridiplantae > Streptophyta > Magnoliopsida > Brassicales > Brassicaceae > Orychophragmus > Orychophragmus violaceus. Next base: position 20,829,862 of record CM058235.1, read on the forward strand.
GGAAAAGGAAAAAAATAAATAGTAATAAATAAAGAATGGATAGTTTTCGGTGGATGAGAGGATTAAGAAAGGAGTAAGAAAGAGAGTGTAAGGGATAAAATGGTCTTTTGATGGTAGACCCTACAAAAAAAGATACATAAATGCAAAGACTTTTGTGAAGGCACAAGATTGCAATAAAAAGATGAAAAGATACATTCAGTGCAATTGACCCACCGATTATGTGATATCATATTGGAAGTGATGAGAACTTGTGATTGGAAAGATAAAATTTATTCTCATGATATCCTAGATATGCTTTTCAGATCTGTTTTCCGGTGATTTTGGAGCATCCCAATGGTCAATTTTCTTCTATACTTTTGTGAAGCCAAGTTTGGATCCGTTCTGGTTTGATCTATCACCTATCTCCTTAGGATTTGGTGTTATCCAATTTGGATCGTTCGCTCTACGACGCTATTTTACATATCTGTTCGAGATCTCTTCAAAGGTTTATATCTAAGTGTGTTCAAGTCGCGGTTGTCGGCTCCACTATTTTTGGGAGATTTCACATTTCTATCTTGCTGGACATGAAGTTTTTTGGTTCTAGGAACCAAAAGATATATTGTAGGAAGAACACATTATTGATGGTTGACGGTGGGAATCTTCCGATATGTTTTATTTTTGTAGGTGACAAGGATATGTCGCTTTGTTTGTTTGCTTGCACCAAATCTCGAGTTAAGCCTTCTTTAATTTTTTTTTTTTTCTGTTTTGGTTTAAGAACATTGATAGTTCTTTGTAATTGCGGATTGTAATTTTAGCTTCTTTGTTATTGGGCTAAGTTTTTGGGGGAGATTAGGTCTTCACCTATTTTGTTTTCGGGGTTTTATCGTAGTATTATCAGTTTTGCACTCTACAAATGTATTCTTCCATGATTATAATAAAAATAATAATTCAGATGAAAAAAAATTATAAAGTAATCTTATATATAATAAGAAACTATTTTCTCCATCTAGCTGCCACCTGTCCTTTAAAAAAAATGGGCTAGAAACATACTTGAAACATCATTAAAGAAAAAGCATTTAGCCCAATAGAAGAAAAGTAACGAGACCCAATCTTTTTATTTGTCCAGTACTTGAAACCGTATCGTCTCTTTTCCTTAGAAGACGAGGAAATTGAATTGAGGTGACCACAAATAGAGAGGTGAGATAGGATATTCGAGTCCACAATCAGAGATGAAGGGGATGACCGGCCTCCACGAAATATCTAACCCACAATTAAAACACTCCCATGGCGTCTTCAGCCGCTTCACCTTCCTTATATCTACTCTCATTCACATCGAAACCTCCTCCCTCTTCCTCCGCCGCCGCCCCACCACGCAGTGTCCTTTCCTTCATTCAAAATCGACGGCGGTTTCTCCCCTTTAACACTAAAATCCCGCCGCGGTTGTTCAATCATCGTCAAAGTAGATGACTTCGTTGCTCACCGCAGTGGTCGGAACAAGTACGACATGGACAACGAGGAAGTGGACAACAAAAAAGACTATGACGTCGAGTACGACCCATTGGCCGCCGCGATTGCAGTTGCAAGCGGCAGTGCCAGTGACAGGGATATCTCTTTTGTGAAGAGAAAGGGCTTCATATCGATACAGGGATGGGACTCGGAGATGGTTGTTAATTACCGGATAAACGAAGACGAAGCTTGCTCGCTGCGATATCTTTATCAGGAAACTACTTGATCCAGATAATGATGTTTATGATTTCAGAGAGGTATAAGCAAGTTCCGGTTAAAATTAATTGCTCATTGGCTTCCATTTCAACTATACACGACGTTTTATTGTGGATGAAGATGTATGTTACTCCTCCGAATACAGATTTTCACTCATTTCTGAGAGTTCTTGCTCCAATACCTCAAAAGGTCAGCCATATATCCTTACTTTTGGAACGAGTATGCTCTGTTTTGAGATTTCTTTTTTCCAACCTGAAAAATGCTTTTCATTTGGTGCTTAATTACTAATTCATCCCGTTCACCTAAATTCCAACTTCACTTGACTTGGTAAATGTATCCAATATGATATCTTATCTGAACAGAGCTGCACCAGTTTGCTAAAGCTTGCAACTAAGAAAGAAATTGAGAAATAAAATTTTTAACTACGTAAAATTTAAGTAAAGTTAACGGCAAGAGATTTTTCCACCTCTTAGTATGATCAGAATGTTAGAATGTGGCAGATGGGTGTTGTTCAATCACTTTCCTTTTCCTTCTGTTTTTCATCCAAGTTTTGTTAATTTGGTATGCTGCTAATGACAGTTGCTTATTGATGTTACAAGTACAGTATATTCGATGTGCGGTGAGTGACCATGAATGCTACAATGTCATTGAACCGCCCTATCGATGCTCCTCGAGATCCACTGTACAAATTTGAGAGGGAGATATCCAAGGTACATATTTGAACCATGTCACATATATTGATGTTAAATCCATCAGGTCGTTGATGAAAGGATTCTTTGATTTGGCAAAATTTCTTGAAACACACCAGGAAATATGTTATCGGAAGCGTCAACTCAAAACTACTTGGTTTGGTTCAGTAGTTACAGTTTCTGTTACAAATGTCCTAGTCATGTTTATTCATTCTCTACAATTCGTCTGCAGAATTGGGTTCGTGAGTCACCATTAGCAACCCTTTTGAAGGAATGGACCAACTGCAAATACAAATATGAGACAGTAAGTTATATATATGAAGCCTATTTGCAGAAAGTTGGGCAAATCTGGAAGTCTTCATACCTGCCTATTTATTTCTCTTTATCTCTCATTTCATACTAACTGAGAGTTTTATGTGTGTTGGATGGATAGCAGAAATGGCGGTTACTCAACTTGCAGCATCACCAGTGACTGTGTCAGATAGGAGCTTAGCCTCGCTGGAAGGTCTCAGAGATTTGATAGGTCGAGTTTTAATCCCTATACTAACTGCAAGTGCACAGTAATATGAATGTAGTACTTAGGGTATCGAATCCACAAGGACTCTGGGCAACGATAGATTTAGAACAGTCAAGATTAAACTAGAAGAAAGCAAATGTACTGAGAAACTAAAAACAAAGCAGGAAAGTAAATCAGTAGCAAGATCGGTTGTAGGCAATTAACTAAAAGCGCTAAGTCTAAGGAGTTCTCAAGAAATCAGACAAGCAGATAAATCATTCAGTCATGATCAAATTAAGTACGGTTCTAGAACTCAAACACAAACATAAAATTAACCAACTTTCGTTGTGAGAATTCTCTAAGCCTAATTGCAGAAATTCAAATTTCATTGTAATTCCTAACAGATTAAATTAGCTTTAAGATTAAGTTCGATATGTTCACAATTCAATTAAACCAAATTTCTTTGCGAGTAATTCAATTGCTCAACCTAAATAGTTCAGATTCTAAACCACACTTTCGTGTCAATTTAACAACCTAAGATCTAGATTCTAAGTGATCAGGTTAGAAACTAGTGTTAAGCACAATTTAGATTGAAGAACAATTATGATATGAATCCTTAACTGAATTAATTATATCTAGCAAGTCATAAAATCCTTAATGAGAATCCCTAAACCTAACTATGAATCTACTCAGACATAGAATATGATAACATAATCAATGAATTAATAGATTGCATAAAAGAGAATAAAGAAGTAAAGGGGTTCGAAATCTTCTCCAAAAAGCAGAAACCAATACAGGATTAGATCAGCCCCAAGCTCTAAAAACTCTATGCTCAAAGTATGAAAGCGTCTCTCAAAAATGATGTAAAAACCTAATTATATAAGCTAATCACGTCTTGGGGCTTCTTTGTAATTATCAGGAACTTCTGGGCAAGACTGCAATTTCTTTATTCTTCATTAACCGCCGAGGAAAGGCCCATCTCGCTCGTGTGTCAATCGATGCACGATGTGTGTCGATCGATGCATTACTCTGTTTTGGACAGTGAACTCTATCTCCCGGGTCAAAGCACCAAAATGCTCCAAAAAGCTCTAATAACTCCAATTCCGCTCCAAACATGTATATATCTAATAACACCTGTAAAAGACTCTAAAAAACACTAAAAGACTCTAAAACACACTTATATCATGGTCTAAAACCGGTAAAAACCATGATATATCAACTCCCCCACACTTAGCCTTTGCTTGCCCTCAAGCAAAACAGAGAACTAAAACATGGTGAAGTGGTTTGAAAACTTTCAGAAACTCTTTTCGTCCTAGAAGCAACAACACTCAGATTCCCCTTAGTAAGCCACTGAAAGAATCACCTGCAAGACATCAAGACCAACATGTACTTCCCCCACACTTAGCAACTGTCCTAAGTAAACTCCACAATCAATCCAAGCAATTTAAATTCACCCTACTGACTTCTATAAGCTATTAAGTGCGGTCTCACCTAAGGATTATCGATCAAAGGGCACATGGATTCTTACTTTGTCAGCTCTAGACCGCCATACTATCTTTTTTCTGGTTCCTTTTCTTCTCTGTTCCCTTCCTTAGCATTCTGATTTTTCTCCATTGGGTATCATTTTTTTTTTTATCAGTGCTCTTCCCGTTAAGGGGTGTACTTTTGACACATTCCATGAATGCATAGGAGGTAATAGTGTTTGCTACTACTCCCGTGACCACTTCGGAGCTACTAGCTCATCCTCAGTTTATTACTTTTTTTTTACTTTATGGATGGGGAGAAGGGAACCATACTCGGACATGTTTACAAGCTGTGTCAGAACTAACAAAGGAATCTGACTCAAGGTATACCAAGCCCTTAGGTGAGAAAATTAAGTCAAATTAAGGGTGAAGTCGGTGAAGGATCCTCTGAATACCTGAATTGATATGGGTGTCCTCAGTAAGTTGATCCGTGTTGGGTTTTCTAATAGTCATAGATAGTTCCTGCAACTTCATCCCAATGGTTACTTAAGTTCCTGCAAGTTGTTGTTAACTTCTCAAAAATTCACTGTTTCTTACTTAAACTTGTTTTGACTCGATAAAACAAATTTTTTGAAAAACGGACTGACTCTAAGAAAACAGAAAGATAATAGTCAGTACCACCTCCCCCACACTTGAAACACACTGTCCCCAGTAGTGTCAAGCTAAGGATCGGTAAAAAGAAAGAAAATGTTAATGGATGAGTTAAGTTCTGTCTGATTTTTACCTCTGTCGCTCATGCATCGATCGGTACATAAATGTAACGACCGTTGCAAGGCGATTTGCGTCATGTGTCGATCGTTGCTCAGGACCGCAACGATCGCTGCAATGCGATTTTCGTGTTGTGACGATCGACACATAGGACCGTGTCGATCATTGCATTGCGATTCTGTCGAAACCTGCAGACAAAACTCACCAAAACCAAAAACAAACGTAAAATCCTAACAAAAACACCAAAAATGAATAGCAAAAACAAAACAGTGGGTTGCCTCCCACTCAGCGCTTGTTTAAGGTCATTAGCTTGACCGGACGAACAAGATCAAGCTCCTGGAGGTTTTAACAGAGACTGTGATTGTCTCTGCGAAAGTCTCCTCATCCAAGGCGGAGAGTAGGCTGTCTCACTGTGAGCTAGTCCAAGAAAAGAGGGAGTAAAGTGATCTCCAGGATCTGAAACCAAAGTCTCTTTCATCTGCTCTCCACATCCATCTTCAATCTTGAAGGTTTGCCCATCAATCTGCGGCTTGCGCAGCATATCCATCTCAAAGTGCAGAGGCTCATTTCCCAGATAGAGATCAACAAGACTGTGTCTCACATCTACCACTGCTCCAATTGTGGCTAAGAATGGTCTTCCTAGTATCAAAGCATCATCCTGCTCACTGTCGTAATTAAGCACCAAGAAGTCTGTCGGAACCAAGTAGTTTCCAACTCTTACTGGGACGTCCTCAAGAACTCCTTCCGGAATCCTTCCATCATCCCCAGCTTCTCTGCCACAGAGTATGGCATGAGACTTCCAGCAGCTCCTAAGTCACACAGAGAGCGCTTGAAACCATCCTCAAAAATAGAACAGCTCAGCACAAATATCCCAGGATCAGGTAGCTTCTTAGGAATCCGAGTTAATAGCACATCGCTTATCTGTTGAAGAACCATTATAACCCAATCCTTCAGCATCTCGTCCATTGGCAGCATCTTCTCCAAGTACATTTGCATACAAGGTTAATAAGGTGGATCATCAGACTGTGGAATTTCTTCCAACTTCTCATCCATCTCTCCTAACTGTCTGACCTCATCAATCTCATGTTGAGTTATCTCAGACACTCCAGGGAATAAACGATTAAGCTCTTGATCTGCCTCTGCATCAATGCCATAAAAGTCATGTGAATCTGTCTGTCCACGACATGCAACGATCGACACTAGAGGTGCATCGATCGATGCAGATGAGTTTTCACAGATTCCACCCGAGAGATTTTCCTCAAATTCAGAATTTCCAGCCTCTTCCACCAGTTCAGCTTTATTTATCTCAAATCTTTCACCTTGGTGTGATCCATCATCAATGTACACTGACCAGGCCTTAATGTGGGTGTCTACAACACTCTTTCCCTTAATAAAGCTTGAAATTTGGCTCACCTGAGTGTCCAATTGCTTCACATGAGTACTTAGAGACTCAAACTTCCCATTGAGATCCTCATAAACAGCATATAACTTCCTGTTGCAGTCCACAGCAATCTTAGTCTGTCCTTCCAGCAGCTGCTCCATCATACTCTCCATCTTGCTCTCATGAGCATTAGCAGCAGGAGGTGTTTGGTAAGAGGAAGATCCTTAAGTCCTCTGATTACCTTGTTGAAAAGGCTTCTAGAAACCAGCATTCTGTCCAAAGCCATAAGAGTTTTGATTGCTTGTGAAAGCACTCTTCTGTCCACTGAAGAATCTATTACCTTGCTGTCCTCCAAACGTGTTTCCTTGGAAACCAGATCCTCCAATGTAGTTCACATCCTCTTCCTGACCATCTTCTTCAGCATTGATCACTTCTACATCTTGAGCAAAATGGACAGCTTTCTTCCCAGCTAGAAGATTGCAAACAGTGTCCAACTTACTCCTAATATCAGCAATCTCCAGATTCTCTATCTTCCCACCAGACTCTTTCCTTCTCCTATCAGTAGTCTTGCAGCTATTACTGCTTACTAAGTTATCTATCAGTTGCTTAGCTTGCACAGGAGTCCTAGTGTTGAAATTTCCATTGCTGGAATTATCCAACGCAATCTGATAAGGGAGATCTATACCTCTAAAAAAAATACCCAGCAATGTTATCTCAGTGAATCCATGATGCGGGCAATCACGTTGGTACTTCTTAAACCTCATCCAGGCAGTCTTAAGAGGCTCTATAGGTCCTTGGGAGAAAGTGAGAATGTCCTGTCTCGACTGATCAGAGCGAGCATCATCATAGAAGTGTCTCAGAAACTCACTCTTCACAGCATCCCATGTATTAAACTTCCCAGGTGGAAGCTGTTTCATCCAGGCAGCAGCATCTCCAGCGAGAGAGTAGGGGAAAAGTTTGAGAAACATATAGTCATAGTTCACTCCATCATACTTAATCCCAGTGACTATGTCCTCAAACTCATCTATATGATCCATTGGCTGCTCATTAGGGAAACCATAGAAGGCATTCTGCCTCAGAAGAGAGTAGTAGATGGTCTTGATCTCGAAATCATTCCTCTCAAAACCAGGAGGTACAAGAGCTGACCGGTTAGCATGAAACTCATCCGGATGGTTATAGTCAGCTAAGGTTCTCTCATGAATAACCATATGTCTACCTTGACCTTGTCCTTGGCCTTGTGCTTGTCGCGGTTCAGGCTCAGGTTCAGGATCAGGGATAACATTCCCTTCAGCATCAATCCGTTGCCCAGCAGCATTGTACGGATTGTTTTGTCGGTCCCTCAGGGTACCTTGAGCATCGGGCATTATAATCAGACGTTCTTGAACCATCCTTGCTCTTTGAACTTTCCTGTTAGTCCTCTCTAGTCTAGCAAGCTCTTCAAGTTTGAGATTAACGAGGTTAGTATTCGGATTACTTCTGGTATCATGCGTCTGCATAAACCGTCTGTAATCGCAGTGCAACGATCGATGCTAAGAGTGCAACGATCGACTCAACTCCAGTCGCTTAGTAACGATCGACACAAAAGGATGCAACGATCGATGCTAGGCGAATGTCAAACCTGCGATAGAGAAGAAACATAGAAAAATTAGTAACAAAAAAAAAAGTCCTAGTCTAAACCCTAAGTTCAAATCTATTGAAGACTCAAAAGAGTCCCCGACAAAGGCGCCAAAAACTTGATAGGTCGAGTTTTAATCCCTATACTAACTGCAAATGCACAGTAATGTGAATGTAGTACTTAGGGTATCGAATCCACAAGGACTCTGGGCAACGATAGATTTAGAACAGTTAAGATTAAACTAGGAGAAAGCAAATGTAGTGAGAAACTAAAAACAAAGCAGGAAAGTAAATCAGTAGCAAGATCGGTTTGTAGGCAATTAACTAAAAGCGCTAAGTCTAGGGAGTTCTCAGGAAATCAGACAAGCAGATAAATCATTCAGTCAGGATCAAATTAAGGACGGTTCTAGAACTCAAACACAGATATAGAATTAACCAACTTTCGTTGTGAGAATTCTCTAAGCCTAATTGCAGAAATCCAAATTTCTTTATAATTCCTAACAGATTAAACTAGCTTTAAGATTAAGTTCGATATGTTCACAATTCAATTAAACCAAATTTCTTTGCGAGTAATTCAATTGCTCAACCTAAATAGTTCAGATTCTAAACCACACTTTCGTGTAAATTTAACAACCTAAGATCTAGATTCTAAGTGACCAGGTTAGAAACTAGTGTTAAGCACAATTTAGATTGAAGAACAATTATGATATGAATCCTTAATTGAATTAATTATATCTAGCAAGTCATAAAATCCTTAATGAGAATCCCTAAACCTAACTATGAATCTACTCAGACATAGAATATGAAAACATAATCAATGAATTAATAGATTGCATAAAAGAGAATAAAGAAGTAAAGGGGTTCGAAATCTTCTCTAAAAAACAGAAAGCAGTACATGATTAGATCAGCCCCAAGCTCTAAAAACTCTATGCTCAAAGTATGAAAGCGTCTCTCAAAACTGATGTAAAAACCTAATTATATAAGCTAATCACGTCTTGGGGCTTCTTTGTAATTATCAGGAACTTCTAGGCAAGACTGCAATTTCTTCATTCTTCATTAACCGCCGAGGAAAGGCCCATCTCGCTCGTGTGTCGATCGATGAACGATGTGTGTCGATCGATGCATTACTCTGTTTTGGACAGTGAACTCTATCTCTCGGGTCAAAGCACCAAAATGCTCCAAAAAGCTCCAATAACTCCAATTCCGCTCCAAACGTGTATATATCTAATAACACCTGTAAAAGACTCTAAAGAAACACTAAAAGACTCTAAAACACACTTATATCATGGTCTAAAACCGGTAAAAACCATGATATATCAAGCTTCGAGTGCCAAATTTTCTTCTTTTGGAACTTTGAAACCATGGACTCTTGAGCAGAGCCAGTTCTGTCCTTTGGTTGTCAGAGCTGCTTATGTGGTTTCTCCTTAAGGTACTTGCTCATTTCTTTGTCTATTTCTTTTTAATTCATCATTGTTTCTTAGTTACTCTGAATGAACATATGATTGAACATGTGGATTGTGGAAGTTAGTCTTCTTTATCTGACTGCATCTCGTCCAGACATATGCTTTAGTGTAGGATTGTGTGCTAGGTATCAAGCCAGTCCACGGATGACACATCTCCTGGCGGTCAATCGAATTATAAAATATATCTGAGGTACCCTGAACTATGGTTTAAATTATACATCAGAAACTAACACAAATCTTGCAGGTTTATGTGATGTTGATTGGGCAGGTTCCTTGGTTGATAGAAAGAGTACCTCCGGTGGATGTTTCTATCTCGGAAACTACATGGTCTCGTGGCACAGTAAGAAGCAAAACTGTGTCTCACTATCCACTACTAAAGTAGAATATATTGCATTTGTGAGATGTTGTACTCAACTTCTGTGGATGAAACAGATGCTCAATGACTATGGTATTACCACTGACTCCTTCTTAGTTCATTGTGATAACAAAAGTGCAATTGATATCTCTAAAAATCCTGAAAGATGAGTTTAACAAGGTTGCACAACTGAGAGAACTTTTTTGCAGAAACGACCCTGATGCAGTTATCAGAATATTTGAAAGCAGCCCATCGATGCATTCAAATCCTCTGCACTAACGGAATATATTAAGGCATTGGTCAAAGTTGATAGGCTGGATAACATGAAGATTCTGGTGAATGGAGCGGTGGTGATTTACTGCCGACAAGTATTATGTCAACAGTTTGAGTGAAAAAAAAATAGAGGAGTTTTGTTATTACAGTGGAATGAAGTGCATAGATGTAAATATCTCTCAACTGGTTTTGAGCGAGGGAAAGAGAAATAGTTAAAGCTGAAAAGGTGTTTGTCTATAGTTTTTTATTCTTTTTATTTACTCCACCATTCTAGAGAATGATGTTAACAAACACATGTTCATTTTGCAATAGTCAAAACTTTTAGGGACTGGTTTTCTGGTTTGCTGTTAGATATAATGTGATTACCTAAATCATCAGACACCAAACAAAGAGTGAACAGTGAAGGCAATGATGGTTGACGAAAGACAACTGTTATGCCAGGCTCCTCCATTGCAACATTAGCTCCAAACTCAGAAATTTTTAGTGAGGTAGATGTAGGTGGATTGTTGGATACTGATTCATATACGAGCGTAAGGAATGAGATCAAACGAGAACACCACCGACTATATCTATAAAAGCATAGGAGACATCTTCAAACGCATCCTAGAAAAGACCTTTAACTCAAATATTATTGCACAAGCATCGTTACCTGATTAAATTTGTAGCCTCAATAACCCAAATATAGTTCAATTCACCATTATCACAACGAAGCCTCCGAGCGTACGCGGGATGGTGAAGATAACTAGTTTTTAAAACGTATTTTCTCTTAATATTTTCCTTGGCCAATCTGGGCCGCAAGGAAAAGCCCAGTAATATCAAACGTTGGGTATCACCTAAGGGTATTATGGTTCACACAATTTTTCTCGGCCGAGAACGAAAATAATAGTCCTCTCAGGCTCTCACGCGTATCTTTCAGTTTGAAGACTTAAGATTAGACCGTGTGGTTTCATTTCCGATACAGATCGAGAGAATAGAGCTTCGTGTTCGATTTACGATCATTAGCTTACACCAATTTTCGGAAGAGATTGATTGATGGCTTGGAGGCGCATCATTACCAAGGTTTTTGTTTTCGTTTTCTCTGTCTTTCCTATGCAATTTCTTTTACAAGGAAAAATGTTTCGGATTTGGTCAATATAGATTTCACTTCCTGATGGGTTGTTTAAAGATCTTTGTGTGACGGAAGAAAAATATGATCTTTTTGCTAACCCTAGAGGCTCAAAAACTTATATACACCCTCAAAATGTTGTCTTTTATATCGTGGATCACAATAATGGTAGTTTCCTCTCTTCGGATGATTAAATTTACCTCATCTTTGGCGAATTGATTGATTTGAATACCTAAATAACTTACTTTGATATTAATAAAATTCCACATTTCTTGAAGAATTTGGTTTCATTATTTGCTAGTGTTTTACATGAGATTCGGCTGAGCAATTTACTTCATGATTAGAAGCCCTTTGGGGCTCAAAAACTTATATCTAACGATTTGTGTCCTTTGTGTAATTTCCTTCTTTGTGAGAGTTGAAATTTACCTATCAATGGCTACTTTGGTTGATTTGAATACCGAAGTCACCTTACTTTGACCTTTGGCGAAAAAAATGTCCAAGATTGTAGTCTGAGTTAGAAAAAGCAAAACAAATTCACGTTGTTGAAGATTTTGGTTTTTATGATCTGTTAAGTGTTTAAGTTGAGCAGTTTACTAATATCTATTACAGGTTTCGAGTCATGACCGGGAATTAAGCAGTTTAAGAAGCTTACTTAATAGAGCTTACACGTCGTTTCCTAGAGTAGGAGTTGTTGGAGGTAATTTTTATTTATTTTCTATTAGTTCACTTGTTTAGAAACAAGCTCTTTATTGTTTTCCAATTGTTCCATAAGCATATTGATGTAAATGGGTTATCTTCTTTCTTTCTTTCTATAGCTGCAGGTGGTGGTGGAGCTTCTTTTCCGCAGTCGAGGTTTCAATCAAGTTATGTTGGTAGCTTTGCTCGCAGAGTGCGTGACAGAGATGAGTTTAACGAGGTTGCACAACTGAGAGAACTTTTTCGCAGAAACGACCCTGAGGCAGTTATCAGAATATTTGAAAGCAGCCCGTCGATGCATTCAAATCCCTCTGCACTAACAGAATACATTAAGGCATTGGTCAAAGTTGATAGGCTGGATAACAGTGAGCTCGTACGAACATTGCAAAGAGGTTTGTAAAGGGAGAGAGAGGTTCTCGCTTTGCATATATGAACATTTTGGTTAGGTTAGGGATTTGAAAAGGGTAGACTGACTTCTTTTGTGTTTCTGAATTCATAGCATCCTTATGTTCATATTCGTATTTGCAGCTTGTTAACCATTTCTATTTTGTCATATTGGTGTATAAGTTTAGTATGCAGTTTTTATAATTACAAGTTATTCTTTTCTTTTAGGTATTGCTGGTGCTTCACAGGAGAAAGAGACTTATGGAGGTATTGCAGCATTTAGAAACGTAGGGAAGGAAACAAAAGATGGTGTTCTTGGAACTGCTGGGGCACCGATCCATACGATATCCACTGAAAGGAGTAGCTTTAAAGAACAGCTATGGAGTACATTCCGGACTATCGCAGTTGGTTTTTTGCTTATATCTGGTGTTGGAGCACTTATCGAGGATAGAGGAATTGGCAAAGGTAGTTTGGTTGTATTGATTTCTGTGATGCAGTAGCTGTTTGGGATAAATGTTTTCTAATTTAGCTGTGCTCAACATATGTTAGGACTTGGTTTGCATGAAGAAGTGCAACCTAGCATGGACTCGAGTACCAAATTTACCGATGTAAAGGGTGTTGATGAAGCAAAAGCTGAGCTAGAGGAAATTGTGCATTATCTTCGCGACCCCAAGGTAAATGCACAGTGCTAGCATGTTCTTCTTACCGGATATAATGCGACTTTTCAATCATAAATCATATGAAGTAAAACAAATATGTTAATACTGTTTTGTTTTCTCGCTTTTGATCTTAATTACAGAGGTTCACTCGTTTGGGAGGAAAGCTTCCTAAGGGTGTGTTGCTTGTTGGTCCTCCTGGCACAGGGAAGACTATGCTTGCAAGGGCTATTGCCGGAGAAGCTGGAGTGCCTTTCTTCTCCTGCAGTGGTAGTGAGTTTGAAGAGATGTTTGTTGGAGTTGGAGCCAGAAGAGTAAGAGATCTTTTTGCTGCTGGAAAGAAGTGCTCTCCTTGTATTATTTTTATCGATGAAATAGATGCTATTGGAGGAAGTCGTAACCCCAAGGACCAGCAATACATGAAGATGACATTGAACCAGTTGCTCGTTGAGTTGGATGGGTTTAAACAGAATGAAGGTATTATTGTGGTTGCAGCAACAAATTTCCCTGAGTCATTGGATAAGGCCCTGGTTAGACCTGGGAGGTTTGATCGCCATATTGTTGTACCTAACCCAGACGTGGAAGGTCGTCGCCAGATTTTGGAGTCTCACATGTCAAAGGTAACTTTAGATTACCCAGTAGACGGCTCAGGTTTTGCTGTAATGTCATATTGGCCTTAGCATGTTAGAGATGTGAACCGTTGGTTGAGTGTCTTCATTGTGTGTTTTCAGGTACTTAAGGCTGAAGATGTTGATTTAATGATCATCGCTAGAGGAACACCTGGATTTTCTGGGGCCGATTTAGCGAATTTAGTCAACGTTGCTGCTCTCAAAGCTGCAATGGACGGTGCAAAAGATGTGACAATGTCTGATCTTGAGTTTGCCAAAGACCGAATCATGATGGGAAGTGAGAGAAAATCTGCAGTTATATCCGACGAGTCAAGAAAACTGACTGCTTTCCATGAAGGTGGTCATGCCCTTGTTGCTATCCACACGGATGGTGCTCTTCCGGTTCACAAAGCAACCATTGTGCCTCGTGGTATGGCTCTTGGCATGGTTTCTCAACTACCGGATAAAGATGAGACGAGCATTTCTAGGAAACAGATGCTTGCTAGGCTTGATGTTTGTATGGGAGGCCGGGTAGCAGAAGAGTTGATTTTTGGGGAAAGTGAGGTAACTTCAGGTGCTTCTTCTGATCTCGAGCAGGCAACTAAACTCGCTCGAGCGATGGTTACGAAATTTGGTATGAGCAAAGAGGTTGGTCTTGTGGCACATAACTATGACGACAATGGGAAAAGCATGAGCACCGAGACTAGGCTTCTCATTGAGAGAGAAGTGAAACTTCTTTTGGAAAAGGCTTATAATAATGCGAAAACCATCCTCACGGTCTACAGCAAAGAGCTTCATGCCCTTGCAAACGCTTTACTTCAGAACGAAACTATGTCTGGGAAGCAGATTAAAGAATTGCTTTCTGATCTCAACTCTCCGCAGATAAAAAAGCATCAAGAAGTAGTTGCACAGCAAAGCCAGCCGGTTCCTCCATCAACTCCTAGCCCTGCATCATCAGCAGCCGCTGCTGCGGCTGCAGCTGCAGCAGCTGCCGCCACAGCTGCTGCAACGGCCGCAACCAAAGGTAAAGACATGGCTCCTGTAGGGTCTTAAAAAAAATAAAGGAGGCTCTTGTATTGTGTATGTTGGGGTAATTGAATTGGGAAAAACTCTTTATTTTAAGAGTTTCATAGAATCAGTGGAGGAGGCTGGTGAGAGATAGAGAATATTCAGGTTAGAGGTAACTAAGGGCAATGAGATTAACATCTCAGATTTTTAAGTGTCTTATCTCAAACACGGAATCTCGCTGCAAAATAGTCTTTGTATTTTCCCTCTCGTTTGTCTTAATGTTCTTGGAATCTTGTGGGATGCTTCTTATAAGTTTGGCTCGTACAGTTTCAAGTTGTAACTTACAACATAACTCTTAACGAGCCTGCTTTTGTAAGGCTAGCTTATGCAATAAATTTCCTCTCTATTAATTGGCTGGCCAGTGGCCACTATACATTGTGTTGGTTGAAACAAAGTAAGAAGTATGTGGTAAGAACTAGCGACACATGATTACTTATCACTTTTGGTTCTGTAACTTATCGTGTTTCTCTATCTCATTTGTTCTAGCCTCACTCTCCTAACTCCTTCCTGTTCAAGGGCAGTCCTTGCAAGTACGGTCTAAGCAAAACAGAGGTAGCTTAGTTTAGATACAGTTCTATTTCATAGTTCGTTTCACTCTCTTTCATACTGCCGATATCAGAACAACTGTTTGAATTTTTTCTTCTTGCGCCATATTGGTAAACTTATCATCTCAAAGTAGAAAGACATTTATGTAATAAGAATTATTGACAAAACCATCGTCTTGT
This sequence comes from Orychophragmus violaceus, assembly GCA_030180135.1. Taxonomy (NCBI): domain Eukaryota; kingdom Viridiplantae; phylum Streptophyta; class Magnoliopsida; order Brassicales; family Brassicaceae; genus Orychophragmus; species Orychophragmus violaceus. Next base: position 20,845,307 of record CM058235.1, read on the forward strand.
TGCATCCACAGACAAATCAGATGACAAACTGAAGTTTTAAGACGTGAATAACAGCTATATTAGATTGAGGTTTAACAACTTAGTCTTTGGTTCGATGAGCTCATGAGCAGTCTTGAAACATACAGAACACTTTGAGCAATCGTTGTCGAAACCAAATCCATAAGCCAAGTGCTTATAACATTGTTGGAACGAGGTTATTTCCGCGGCTCTGCGCTGACCATTAGGAGGTTATAGCTAGGATCATTAACAAAACCATTTCTGCAAATGATTTCTACTATTTTTTGGTAACCATGATCATCTAAGATAAAGCTCAGACTAATATCTACCAGTTACCAAATTCAAATGTCTCTCCCCCTTCTCCTTCCACAAACTCTTCTCGTGGATTATGGGCCATTTAATGGATTAGGATGGGCCATTTAACGAAAAATGGATGTCGGAGAAGAATATTAGCATTTTGACCCAAAAAAAGAGAGAAGAATATTAGCATTGATGCAGAATTGGATGGATTTTTGGACTATGGAATGTTTGAAATGGATTATGCAGATTTACTAAAAATGATCAAAAATCTGAAAAAAAATGGTGGTCTTTTAAATTAAAGTTGAATTGCTTGTTTAAGTTTAGAGAGAATTGATTTAATTTTAGCTTATATTATATATTATATTTTTGCGTAGCGGAAATGTCGATGCAGACATTCTTACAACCCACTAACTTTGATGCAGAATAGCTTATGTTAACAAGTTTCACTAAGCTTCAATGTTCGGGTATCCGTTCGGATTCTGTTTGAGTTTTTTAGATTTTCGGATCCAAATATGTAAGATCCATTCGAGTACTTTAGAATTTCGGTTCGAGTTCGGTTCTATTCAAGTTTTGTTTGATTCCAGATATCTAAAAATCATAAAACAAAAATACAAATTGGTTAATTTGAATAAAAATTATCAAATTTAAATAAATATAACAAAAATTATATTTCGTTATTTTAGGTATTTTGGTTATTTTGGTTTAAAATTAATTAATATATTTAAGTTTGTAATTTTAATTTTTAATAATTTTTTATATTAAGTCTATAAATATATTAATATTTTGGAAATATAATTATAATTTGGATATTCGGGTACTCATTCGGTTTTCGGTTCGAATCGGGTTTGAATTTTTCCGATATAAAGGTTTAAGATCCGCTTGGTTATTTTATCGGTTTGAATTCGATTTCTCTTTTTCGATTCAGATTTGGTTAGATACTTCGGTTTCAGGTTTTTTGCCCAAAACTAGGTTTCACAACGGTTTTCTTTTCCGGCTAGTTGCAAAATTTGATGACCATAAGAATTTGAGAATGCCCAAGAAAGGAAAACAAAAGTAAACGAGTTGGGTTCGCCCTAAAGCCCATATCCTTAGAAGCGCTGTCCCCTTCGCTCGAGAAGTTTCGTAGCTCCGCAGGTGGCTTGGTTCCTTATCGCCGCCGGTGGAGCCCCGTTTTCTTATCCCTATGGTCTTTCTTCCCGTCGTCCTTTTCGATTTTGTCCAGGTTCGCCGAAGGTTTTGTATATGTTGGAACTTCGAACCAATTCTACCAGATTCAGAATTCTCGCGAGTTCCAGATAGCCTAGGATCTAGGGTCTAGTTAATTGAATCATGGATCAGATCTCGTGTTTACCTGAAGACTGGCAGCGGAATAGGGTCAGATAAACAAGATCTCCAGCGCCTCAGATGCTGCGCCTCTACTGATAGTCCACACGCACACAAGCTGGAATCCGCCGGGATGCTAGTACCGGGGCTCGGATCTCCTGGGAACTCAGTTTCTATGAGGTTTCTGTGTTTTTCTCTCTCAGAAAAAGTGTCTGAGGCGGCTCCTTTTTTAGGTCGAAAATATAAGATCACTTATATACGGACCTCGACATAAACCGAAACATCAGTTTCGGTTTCGGCCTTGTGTCGACCGACACACTTAGTGGTGTCGATCGACACACGTCTTGTGTCGACCGACGCACTTAACAGTGTCGATCGACACACCTCATCAAAACTATATTCGATGTGTATCCAATACACATCGACCAGATCATATGCCTATGATCAATCCCATATGGACTATGTCCAACTTGCTTAGGTGTGTGACCCTGTAGGTTCACACGATACTAGAAATGAGTCACAACTCATTTGTCATAAGCGGTTTCTAGCAAAACATTATGACTACCCAGTATCACATGAATTGTCCGATCTCGACAATACAACTATCTCTAGAGTGAGTACAATGTGATTTCAGGACATAATCCCAACAATCTCCCACTTGTACTGGAATCACCTATTCCTATAATCTCTTCGTCTCTATATCTTGATATGGCATAAGGCAAGAGACTGTGTCATCCTTATTATAGCCAACATCATGTTCATCGAACTCCTGATCTATACTGATAAAACAAACGACTGACAATCACCTCGTTTGAGCACGGCCATGCATTTTCTCAGTATCAAATCTTCGATGGGCCCTGAGATATTTATCTCCCGTTCTAGGAGGGACAAATCCCATCTTGTTCCATCCCTGTTTCTACACATACTTCATGATACGCATAAGCAATGCCGTTATAGCCGCCAATTACGGAACGACGTTTGACAAGGTCAAAATGCACCAATTCATATGCTAGAAAGCATGATGAACTCAGGTCTAAGGACTATACTCTATAGTCGTAATGAGAACCTCCCATGACACTGATATAACTATCATGTGGAGTTCTCATTAGCGGGTCATGTCCGATCATATGTTCACCAACATATATCTATGTGACTGACTGTGATAATCATATCATTGACTCCATGAAACTCAGTCCAACAGTCACCTCACATACTAGTCTCGCGCGGTTATTGGTGTCCCATTTCAACAACCTTGACTAGGGACAATCATAGTTTATGTCATCTTTTACTTATAGGGTTTCATGATCAAGTCCTCAACTTGATGACCTATATGATGACCATAAAATACTTTGGGACCATTATTTAATTATCCAATAATTAAATAATACCGATGTCAGTTTTAACTTACATAAACACTACCATAGCATGTCTATGTAAAGATTACAACATAACTAAAATAACTTCCACTAGAATCAAGATTATCTCTTCAGATATCTTATACCTACAGCAACAAAATAAATTTCGTGCTTAGGTTGTGGGAGAGACTGCAGTGTCATTGCTTGAAACAATTCCAACAAACCACACCGCCATTCAGATAAAAGCACTATTCTACGGTCCACTGCTTGGAGCCTTTCCAACAGATCGCACCGCTATTCAGACCAAGAGACATAACCAGGTGGGAACCGGGAATCGTCTTTGTCCGTCTAACTACTTGCAACTGGTTCGTCACTTCCTTAGTTCACCATGAACCTATCCTTAGTGTTTCTCAAACACTTGGGATATTTCTGGTAACTGTTCAGTGACTATTACCGGAACATATTTGTATTTTCTCGTCATACTATATGCGTAAGTTGCATCTAGACGAGCGCAAAATATGGCATTCATGATGGATTCTATTTCAGCAGCATTAGCAATCACATTCATTAATAATAGCTCAGCTAGTGTCCAAAACACTTCATTGCCATAAGACCTTTGGTATGAAGCCATTTTTGGAATCATGCATATTGGAACTGTCCAATACCTTATCAACATAAGGATTTTGACACGACCCAATTAGCCTTTCTGATCCATTCCAATGGATCTTTATTCCAAGAACTTTTACGGCCTTCTCCCATGTCTATCGTTAAATTTGACTTCCGACCCAAATCTTGATAAGACTTTGGCGTTGGAACGTCGTTTATGAGATTAAGTATGTTGTCTACATAAGTGTGAGAATTGCAGTTACACTCCCACTAGTCTTCTTGTAAACGCATGGTTTCATTTCTTTCTAATCAAGTCAAAAAAATTTGACCACATTATCAGAATGTTGATTCCAACTCCAAGATGTTTGCTTCAATCCAGAAATGGATCAGTGAAGCTAACATGCATACCCAGCCAATTTTCGGAGTTGGGGCTCACCATCGCTTCTTTGAATTTCGCATGCTCGTCACTTTTCAATGATCAATAGATCACGACAATTGGTTACGAGAAATCACTCTCGAGTTAGTGACGGATCCTTTCGGATCTGCGAATTTCAGGCTCCACAGGCGCAGATCCTACAGCACTTTGTAGATCTCACCGCTGCTCTCCTTCAACAGGTTGAGCAGCCTCCTGTGTTTATCGAATTTCTTCGATGTGTACTTTTACTCCCACTGTTCCCTTTTGAAAGTATGATCTTTCTTAAAAGACACAGTTCCGAGCAACAATACTTTGTCCTCAGATTGGTTGTAAAAACAGCAAGCCCTGGTTTCCTTAGGACAACCAGTGAGGTAGAACTTATCAGATATGGGTTCAAGTTTGTTTGTTGACTACTGTCTCACACAAATCTTGCAATCCCACTTAATCAGAAAAACAAATTTGGAAATCACCCAGTCCACATCCAATGTGGTGTTTTTCACTGATTCTGATATAAACTTATTTAGCGTTAACATAGACATTTTAGAACGTATTCTTAAATGATTATGGAAGATTCATGTGACTCATCATTAATCGGAGCATATCTAATAAGGTCCGATTCATTCTGTTAGATGATCACCCAATTCTTGACTCAAGTATTTTCCTCCGCGATTTAATCGAGGATCTCAATACTTCTGTCAAATCGGTTCTACACTTCATTTTTGGAACTCCTGAAGGGATTCCTGCTCGTGTCTCATCAAATGAACACAACCATACTTATTGATGCCATCAATAAGGTAATGAAGTACAGAAGATTTCCTTTGGCACTAATGCTCATCGGGCCGCATACATCAGTATGTGTAAGGCCTAATAAGCCTCTGGCTCGTTTCCTTTAGCTCTGCTAAAAGGGCCTTAGTCATTTGGTCCAGTGAACAGAATTCATATCTCAAATGATTAACAATCGAATGAGTCCAAAACTATGGAACTTCTGAATCCGCTTCACTCTGTATGGTCAAACGACTATGCCAAGGAAAAGTCGAGTTCGAGTCATCAGACTTAAACTTTTAGTATTTGTGTTATATTCTAACTTTCGCTGGTTTAAGATATAAAACTCATTCCAAAAGGGGTGCTACCATGTGATATTTCATTAAGATCTAAAGAACAAAACTTGTCTTTTATCAAAATGAAAAACATCCAAATTCTTTACAAGAAGATGAAAGACATTTCTGCACAAGGCATATACATAGTAGCAATTACTTAATTTCTAAAACCAAGTATGAAAGGCTCCTACAAGTGGAGAATCTCCACGGCTCATGGAGCAACCATTGCTTCAACCAGACACGCAGTTCCACTTGTCCTTTCTTCAACGTTCTACTGTCGCTTAGGTCCTGCATATTTCAAAAATATCAGTACCACAACTAGTATCCAATACTTATGTAGAACTTGATTTAATAACACAATACCTGAAGAAGAAGTACTATACATCTCCTTCATCTCTTGTGAATCTTCCAAGAATTTAATGCAATCTCTCTTCCAATGCCCCGACTCATCGCAGTAGAAGCATTTTCTAACACCAGACGGGCATGACTTGGGCTTATTAGATGATACCGGCTTATCCTGATTCCAAATCTGGACGGCCCTGCCTCTACCCTTGCCAACACAAGATTTCTCAAATCTTTTACCCTTTATGATGTCTTGCTCTACTGTTTTGAGCATGCCATGCAGCTCAATCAACGTCTTCGTCAAGTTATTCTTGATATAGCTTTTGATAAACTTATCATAACTAGACGGCAGTGACTGCAGAATGATGTCAGTGGCCAACTCTAAGCTGACAGGACATTCCAGTTTCCCCAGGTTATCAATGTAACCCATCATTTTAATGACATGAGGACTTACTGGAGCATCCTCTGGTAGCTTGCACCCAGTGAGAGACTTCACCATCTGGAATCTCTCAACTCGTGCCAGATCCTGAAACTTCAGTTTCAGGCTGGTGATCATCTCTATTGGCGACTCCACGTTCTCGTATTGACTCTTCAAGTCCGAGTTCATGGTAGCCAACATCAGACCACGTACATCTACCACATCAATATAATGCTTATTCCAAGCATTATATACTGCACGCGAGCGATTGGTCCCAAGCCTTTCTAGAAGAGCTTTTTCAAGAACATAGTCCTTGCTCTCCTGCTTGAGAATGAATCTCAAATTCCGATACCAATCCAGGAAGTTGGATCCATTTAACTTGTCCTTCTCAAGGACGGATCGCAACGAGAAAGTAGTCATAGACATAAGCTGAAATCCAAGAAAAACAAAGATTTAGTTATGTACATGATGAGAAATCTTATCTAATAAGAAAACTCGCATTATATTCAAACAATGTTTCCTCTATGAATATAATGATCCAAGATCCATATTTCACCAAAATCTGAGTGGACGACTCGTCATCACCCAAAATTTAGTTACATAGGTAAGCAAATCATTGCTAATTGTACCCAGTACAACTCTTGGTCGCAGATAAGACAATCCATGTCTCATCTACTCTGACGTCTCTGGGCCCAGAACTTCTGATAGCCCAGTCAAGTAAACCAATCTCTTCTGTCTTGTGATCATTGACAGTCGCACTGCGAGTCTATCAATGATCATCTGCCTTGCTCAGGTCACTGTGGATACCAAGGACTCCAAGAATATCCAACAATGAACCGAATCTTGACAGTAGACGAGATTGGGCAAGACATCAAGGTCACTTGATGTTCAGTTGAGGAAACTAAACTCTGAAAGGTTAGCAAATCAATTCTCTTAGGTCATATAATTGTTGATGTTTTAGCACTGCAAATCCATCAACATAACTACCTGCCTTACTCACGTAATTGTGGACACCAAGCTCTTGGCTAGACATCACACAACGAAATGAGTCTTGACAGTTGATCATATTGAACCTAAGCTTTAATCAAGGTTTTGGTCGAGTTTGGTTTCTGCAAATTCAAGGTTCAATAACCAGAATTTCGAGCACTGTATCGATCGACGCAGGCTAATTTCTGTCGATCGACACCACCAAACAAAACCGGACTTCAATAACCGGTTAATCCAATTAACCCGGTTAATCGAACCGGTCATGTCGATCGACACAACCCGTGTGTGACGGTCGACATAGACCTTATCCGAAAACAGTTTTGATAACCGGTCCAATCTAATTGAACCGACTTATCAGATCAAACTGATCTTAACCATTCAAATTAGTTTATACTAATTGCGATGATCAGTTCAATCCAATTGAACCAATTCATCAAATTTAAGCTGTTTTAATCAGTTTCATATAATTGCGATAACCGATCCAATTCAATTGAGTCGACTTATCCAATTAAACCGATTCAACTCATCAGTTCATTCTAATTGAGATAATCAGCTCAATCCAATTGAACCAATTCATCCAATTTAAACCGATCCGCTCGGACTTAACCAAGCATGATAACCGGTCCAATCCAATTGAACCAGTTAACCATTCGCTAGGTATGTGTCGACCGACACTAACCTGTGTCGATCGACACTGGACCGAATCTGTTCTGTGTCGACCGACACTCAACCTGTGTCGATCGACACAGTAGGCTTTCGGTTTTTCTTCGCGAAAAACCCTAGCCGCCGATTCTGTCGAATTCGCCACTCTGTGTCGACCGACACACTTGTGCGAAATCACAGATTCGATTTTGATCGAAAGCGATCTAACCTGTTCTAAACAAACAACCTAGTTTGTGAATCTAAATCATCAAATTCGATTAAACAGGTTTGATTCAATGATAAAACCCTAAGGCTCTGATACCACTGTTGGAACTTCGAGCCAATTCTACCAGATTCAGAATTCTCGCGAGTTCCAGATAGCCTAGGATCTAGGGTCTAGTTAATTGAATCATGGATCAGATCTCGTGTTTATCTCTCTCATAAAAAGTGTCTGGGGCGGCTCGTTTCTTTAGGTCGAAAATATAAGATCACTTATATACGGACCTCGACATAAACCGAAACATCAGTTTTGGTTTCGACCTTGTGTCGACCGACACACTTAGTGGTGTCGATCGACACACGTCTTGTGTCGACCGACGCACTTAACAGTGTCGATCGACACACCTCATCAAAACTATATTCGATGTGTATCCAATACACATCGACCAGATCATATGCCTATGATCAATCCCATATGGACTATGTCCAACTTGCTTAGGTGTGTGACCTTGTAGATTCACACGATACTGGAAATGAGTCACAACTCATTTGTCATAAGCGGTTTCTAGCAAAACATTATGACTACCCAGTATCACATGAATTGTCCGATCTCGACAATACAACTATCTCTAGAGTGAGTACAATGTGATTTCAGGACATAATCCCAACAGTATATTGTGTCCGTTCTGTGAGATGTGGTGGCGGTTCTCTGGCGTGGTGGGGAGTCTCTCTTGGCCACGCCTCCGATCATCTTCTCTGGTGACTGGTTGAGGCTGTTTTCTGGTTCTCGTGATAGGTGGCTCTGCTTTCTCGTTTGTGCGCGATCCTCTCCGAGCAGAAACTCTCTGGTATCCGCCACCTAACTCCGTTTGTCTGTGTCTGCTATGTTTATGGCTTGGTCTTGGTTGATCATTGGTATGCTTAGTTTGGGGTTGGTCTGTGTCCTTCGGGGTACGTTTATAGCGGATCTAGGTGGTATGCGATATTGGTGATTGATGGTATATTCTTTGTTTCAAGTTCTGCATTAGTTTTAGCAACGGTTTATTACTAGGCAGGGCCTAGCTTCCCGCCTTTTCTCTTGTTGCTTGCTGTGCTTATTGGGTTTGCCTCTTTCTTTGGCTCGGCTTTGCTTTCTCGCTGGTTAGAGGTTTCAGGTGGAGTGTTTGTTCAGGTTTTACTGAAGAGTTCGTCTCATGGTTGAGTTAATGTTGCGGGAGCATCTACTTTCTCTGCTTTGAAGCCTTTTGGGTTTAGGTTGGGTGCTAAGCATCGCAGTGGTTTTGGTTTTCAGCTCTTCTCTTGCAAGGAGGTGACCTCTCTTTAATCGGTAGATGGGTGAGATTGGTGAACGAGTGTCCGCGTGCAAGAGCTGGAAGTCTTGTTTGACGTTTTTTCTTCTCGGAGTTCAAGGTGTTGTATCTTGTGCACGATCATCCTTCTTCGTCTGGGTTCTTTGTTCTGGTTGTGGTGGTTGAGTTGATGCTTCCTTCTTCGTCGCGATTTTGGTCGTCTCTGTCGGGATCTTTGCTGGTGGAGTTCGGTTTGGCTCTCTCTTAGCTTAGTAGCAGTTCGAAGTCCCGGTGGTCTTGTTCTTCAGTCCAGATTTCGCGTTAATTGGTTTTTTAGAGTGGTTTCTTGTGAGGCTTCGGAAGGCGATGCAGCATGGGTTCTTCAATCTCGGGTCCATCTATCATCAATCTCGATCTTGCCTAGTTTACGTTTAGCTTGTTTTTATCGGTTTATTTGGTTCCGACAAGTTATGTCTTGGCCGGCTTTGTCTCTCGTAAATCTCTCGGACTATGATTCCCTTAATCTTCTCGGGTTTTGTTATCTGACTTTTGTATCCGACCCTTGTATCCGACTTTGTTTAATATAATATCTTTCAGATGAAAAAAAAAAAAAAGGAAAACAAAGGTAGAGTTAGATGATCCATGGGGGAACCAATAAGGACGTTTCATTTTACAGTATAAAATGAATCTTTAATGTTACATCAATTTGTGAACTTTGATCCACAATACAAAGTGTACAACATAAACAACAAATGAAAAATCCGATTTCCCCAGTAAATTTTGTGTATGATAAATAAAATTTGAAAATTAAAATGTCCAATTCCAGATCTTGATCCTAAGATCAACCTTACACTTTGATTTATCAGTGGAAGCCACTGAAAGAGCTTTACCTTTAGGCAAATTCCCTCTGATTTCACTGCAAGAAACCCTAATCCCAACTCTCTTGCTTTTCAATTTCCCCATTCTAATCTTCACTTTCGTATCCATCAAAATCTTCAGATCCAATCCACTTCTCCGTTTCAAATCCGACTTCAAACCCAAAACATCCCCATAATCAAGCTCACGGGCCTCCGTCGATGTCACCACGATTCCTCTAAACGAAGTCAGATTCTTCTCTCCGCTCGAGAAAGCCAGAATCGTACCGTTTCCAAGGAAGATCTCATGTGGATCAGTCACAACAGAGACTAGGAACGGTTCGTAGTTGTAAACGAAATGAGAATTAGGATTTTTGGTGATCAGTGTTAAGTTGAATAAGGAAGAGAGATGTGCGACGGAGGAATCGGGAGATGCGGTGAAATTGAAGCGGTGGATTCGGAGAGACATGACTGTGAACGACGGCGGACGAGGGTGGTAGATGACGTAAAGTCCGATTGCGAGTAGAGATGCAATGAGTATAGTGATGAGGAGGATTAAGATCGACCAGAAGCAGCAGCAGCAGCAGATCCGGCAGTTGCTTGGCCGTCGCCACCGTCGTTGTTGCTGGTTACGGTGGTGGGAGTAAGGTTGTTGCCGGTTTGACTGACGTGGCGGAATAGGATTGGGTTTTGAGTTTGTTGTTGTTCCATTTGGGATCGGCGGAGGAGCGGTGGCGATGGCTGGTTTTGAAGATGGGAAATGTTTATCGTTTGGTGCCATGTGTTTGTATGTTTAGCTCAGATGCTGAATTTATTAGTTTTCTTTCTTTCTTTTTTTCTTTTAAATTTTCTGGTGACGGTTAGATCTGGAAGAGGATGTAATCTAGATCTAGCGATATGTTAAAATATTTGGTAATTATTTTATGGACAATTTTCTAAATTAACATAATAATAAAAAGCGTAATTAAAATAACAATAAGAAAGAAAATATCAAAAATAATATGAAGATAAAGACTAAATTAATTTTAATTAATAATTAATTAATTTAATACAAAATAATATTTTTTATAATTTTTATCTCAATTTTCTGTTCCAATATTTTTCACAAAAATTGTTTTCCCAAAAAAAAACTCTAACATTATATAAATGTTTTGAAGAAACAATAATACTATTTTTAAAATGTTTTCCATAAAATAAAACAAAAAGTAAAATTTTTACTTGTTAAAATCAAATATGCGACATATAATTTACAAATGTGCATAAATTAGAAATGCGTATGCATTAATCTACGGCATTACTTTAAAAAAATACAAAAACTTACAAACTTATATGATAAATAACTCTAAACATTTTCAAAAAGCAATAATACAATTTGAAGAAGACTTTCAAAAACTAAAACAAAAATATTGGTTTGCATTTTATTAAAAATGAACCTTAGTTTTGAACATTTTCAAGACACACCAATATAATTTTACGAAAACCTTGAATATTTTTTTTTTTACATTTTGTTGGAATCGAACCTCGAACATTGGAGTTACAAAAATGCATATGTTGAATTTACCAGTCATATTACTTCAGAAATTATTAAAATTTACAAATGTATATAATAAATAGCTTTAAATATGTTTAGGAAACAATAATACATTCCAGAAAGACTTTCAAAATGTTTGTTTGTTCCATTTCACGGGAATCGAACTTCACACATAGAGTTATAACTAGCCCTAGGATTATAAATCGACCCGACTTAACCGAACCGAGATTTTTAGTTTTTGGTTAGTTCGGCTAAGAAAGCCGAACCAATCGGCAAAATTATTTATCACACTTGAATCAAACGGTTTACCGGAAAATAGTAAGCCATTAATAACCTAGTCGGTTTACTCATTTTTGATAAACCATAATTTTGTGTCATATATAAACTAGCATAAATGAACTTAGTTTACCGATGTGGGATAAATATCAGTATATGGGCCAATTTAATTAATTGAAATGTTTGATTCGTTTGTCAAATCCAGAATTGACCCATCAAAAATTGTCAAATCTAGAGTTTAATCCATGTTAGTTAAATCCAGAATTTAATCTCTTACTTTTTTATATGGGCCAATTTATTTATAAGCCCATGAAAGAAAAAAACGAAAACCTAATAAGTAATAACACTTTGTCGTCGTTCTCAGCCACATTCATCTATTCTTCTTTTTTCTTCTTCAAGTCTTTCTTCCTCTTCAATTATGTTTTTCTCTTTTCGATTTTCAATTCTTCATCAATTCAAGTAATTCTTCTTCGTCTTCTTATCTCTTATGTTTCTTCTTTTTTTGTTCTTTGATTTTTTTTTTTTCTGGGAAATCTTAAGAACCAAACCTATTAACCAACTTGAACCGATTCATATAGATTTTACCAGATTTTAATTAAAAACCGAAATTTTTTGGTTAATTTTGGTAAACAAAGAAATAACCGAACAAACTGATACCCACACCGAACTGAACCGTAATTAATTTTGGTTAAATTCAATAGGATTTTTCATAACTGAAAGAACTGATAAACCGAAATAATTGGCCGGTTCGGTTCGGTTTACCGAAATCACACGCCTAGTTATAACGGTGTACATGTCGGGGATGTATAGCCACTAAGGGCCTGACTGAGTTAAATGTAGTGGATGTGGTTGGAGAAGTTTTCTGAAGCTGACGGTTGCGGTTTTGAGCGTTATTAAGCGGTTTGTATGACTGGTTTAACTGCTGAAAACGAGTCCATTTACATAACATTTTTTATTGGTTAACCAACAATGCGATTGAGGTTAACCAAAAAATATAAAATTAAATCAGATATAATTAATAAAATGCAGGTCCTATTTATTATAACAAAATATAAAAATAACTAGTCTAACAAGATTAATAATGAAATAATAATTGACAATTTAAAACAAATAAATTTTATGGCAATCTAATTCATGCATTCATATAATCAACAAAAATCACGTCGAATAAAGGAACAAACTCCAAAAAACTTGTTCCAAAATTTGGATCTTCCGGACTATTCCTATACATGATGTAAAATTTCTTTGATAAATGAATTCTAAATTGGTTATTAATATTTATAAAAATCTTTCTATAATGTAGTCAAGCATATATTTTCTTCATCTTCACATTGTTTTTCAACAATTATATGTTGAAATAAGGCATATATAGTCTCCTTTGTCCACTCTAATTTCTAGCAAAAAGGCAAAATATAGTTAAATCTATCTATAATATTGTAGTACTTTAGCTAGAGTCTTTTTTTTTCCTCACCAGTATGCTTATTCCTTTCCCACCTTGAAACATTACGCTGTGGGCATCTTTGCATGTTTTCATATTGCTTCCGGTACAAGATGCAATCATTTTTACAAGTGTGAATCATATCATAGTCAAATCCAAACGTCTTCAAGAATCTCTCATCTCATCTGTTGATCTCGGGAGAACATTATCTCTAGGAAGTATATCATGTTCTAACTTCAGCAGCTGGTCAAAGAAGTTCTCCAACATCTCACTCTTCACTTGATGTGGTAAAGTCTCATAATGGCAGATATTTTGGTGTAGCTGGGGCAGCTGGAGTATAATGGAGTTTCTACTTCTTGTAGTTTTTTTTTTAACTCAGATTCTTCTTTGTTTTCAATCTCATCTGCTTGATCCCCATTGTGATGATGTGTATTGCCTTCACCATCAAAGAAAGTTGTTTTAATCAAGTCATAGGTTTCGAATTCAGAGCTTAGATCTTTAGGTGGCTTATCAATCTTCATATCCCCATACAAACTCCAATATGAATTCCTCTTGTACTTCTGATCCATACCCCTAATAACTAGATGATCCAACATTGTCTCTACCGGTTTATGACACAAATTGCGACAATCTATGCACGGGCAGAACATGATGCTTGCACAAAAGTTGTTGCCCCTCTGTGGTATTCAAGGCTAGCCCTGTGATTTAAAAACAAGACAAATATTTCAATAGTATGCTAAAACAGTTTAACTTCACACATCAATGACAATATGAAACATGAGAACAAAGGGGGATGGATTCAAAAGTAGGCGGCTTCATGGCAATCTATGCAGACCATTGGGATATATAAAAGAGAGATGAGCCAATATACCAAATCTCTTGCTCAACAATTTTCTCACAAATGAAATCATTGGGAATTCTGACGAGCATTGAACGAGAGGCTGGTCTGTGATGGATCTCAAGCTTTTTACCCTTCCGTCAAATATGAGTAAGCACACTATGTATCTGATAGAAAGAGGGAGGTTTACATGTGAAGGTACCCAAGAAAAAGTCTTTATGAGCCTCAACACCTCTTTGGAACACAACATCATGGATGAGAATCATGGGGGTACCCTCAAGTGAGAAGGTAAGCGAAGCTAGACGCTTAAGGGATCTATCCACGATAGCTTTTAAACGATTATCCCACGAGTTAACATGGGTCTGCGAGGCTTGAAGCACTGTTGGATCGGGAATGTCCTGAGAGGGAGTACCACTGACCTCCGCATAAGAAGGAACAATTTTGTCAGCATGAGCAGAGCCGGAGCTGAGATTTTGGGGACCCTATTTATAAAAAATACAAAATCATAATATTTCTAATATATAATAAGTTTGTGATCATCCAATATCTATTATCACCGAAACTTGTATTTTTCTATCAATTTCTTTTGTTTTATATTTTTGACAAATTTTATTTTCTATTTTTAATAATTTATGTTATGTATTTAATATTATATATGTATATATACATATTTTATTTAAAAAAATGGGGGCCCTATAAAGTGGGAGCCCCATTCAAAAATATCAAGAAACTTGGTCCAACACCGGCTCTGAGCATGAGAGGGAGGGACATACTGAGAATTAATATTAACATTTGTAGGCGAGAGAGGATTAGAGACACCATTTCCAAAAGACGTAGTACTGTTTACGTGAGTAGTAGATCCATATTTACTTTTTTTGTGAATAGTAACTCCAGATTTACTCTTGAGGAAAGTCGAGTTCTTCCCTTCAACTTTTCCAAAAGGAGGACCAGAAGCCCGAATAGTGTACTTACTATGGATATCCTTCATATCAGAAGACGTAGAAGGTTTCATCTGAGTAATAGTAGTAAGAGAAATTGCTAAGGTAACACATTGAAGTTTAACGATATCCATATGAGATGGACTAGCTAACAAGTAGTTGGAAACCAGAGCCTCATCAAGGTTAGTATGAACACTGGACAAGGACGCTTTGCCATTACTATCTGGTTCCTGAACTTTGACAGACCAGACCGAAGTAGAAGAACCAAATTGGAAACCCGGAGAAGAACCAGGGGAGAGAGGCAAAGGAGGGAAGTTTGATGGATGGAGGAGTTCATGGACATGAGGCGGATGAGGGAGGAATCTCCAGTCATGAGCTACGGAAACAGGGCGACCACACACATAAACAGGGCAACAAGAGAGGAAGAGAGAGAAGAGAGAAAATAAGATTTTTTCATTCTTTCTTCTCCTACCATTTTTTCCACTCTAATAATTTTCCAAAGAAAACAAAACAAAACTTTTGAATTTCATCAAAGCATCAAATTCACACAAACTTTAAAAATTTCAGAGAGGAAAAAGTAAAACAATTTATAAATAACAATTCAGTACCAAATTTTTGGGAATATTATTATTATTATATATATGTGTGTATGTGTGTCAAGGTCTGAGGTCAACACAAAGCAAACACGTGCCACTATTTATTATTGTTTGTAAATTGATACGATCAATAGTAATTATGTCAATTATGGTTGCCAAGTATTTGACTACTTATTTCTCTTTTGGTTGTTCTCAATTAATTTTCAGATTATAATTTATTTTTCATTTTATTTCATTTTTTCTATTAATTTTTTATTGATATGAATCTTAACAAATTATATGCATAATATATTTTAATTTTGTGGTTTTCTAAAAAGTATATATAAAAATATTTAAATTATTATAAAAATTCCGTCATGCATATTCTTTTAATTTATCCTGATTTATAATAACTCGTTAAGTTCATATTGACCACGCATATAACACTTATCGCGTTTCCGAACAAAAGTTTATACTTAAGTAGCCATTTCGTGGCTATGTGTGGCTATTCGTGACTGAAAAAATAATCTCATGAGAGCATCTGTGGACCATCCCTATTCATCCATATTCTCATTCCAACAATTATTGCAGTAACCATCAGACAAACTTGTAATAAAATGGGCAAAAGATTTGGAAGAAAATAGGAGGGAGATAATAGGGATGGTCCACAGATGCTCTCATGAGATTTTAACGAGCTAATTGATCCAAAAGAGAAAATAGGAGGGAGAGAAAGGACGGAGGAAGAATGCGTGGAATTCAAACAGATGTTCACCTGCTGTCACTACAAGAAAAATTGGAAATAGCCACGACCAAGCCACGGATTGGTCGTGGCTATTTTTTTTCAGCCATGAATAGCCACGAATTTCAAATTTCGAAATGCGTGGGTATTTAGTAGCCATTCGTGGCTATTTAGCCACGAAAAGACATTCGTGGCTATCTGTGGATAATTAGCCACGAACTAGTCGTGGAAGATCATAGCCACGACTAGACACGAATATCTTCGTGGCTTTCTAGCCACAATCTGAAATTGTAGCTTTTTATGGCTAATTTAGCCACGAATATCCACAATATTATCGTGGAAGAGATTAACCACGAATAGCCACAACGAAATTCGTGGTTATGTATCCACAAACAATTTCGTAGCGATTCGTGACAAATATAACCACGAATTGCGACATAGCTACGATTTTATTCGTGGCTATTCGAAACAATAAACCTTAAATATGCCCTAAAACCCCAAACTCTAAATCTTAAACTCTTAATCGTAAAATATAAAATCAAAATAACGATTAATTATATATATACATAAAACTATTATTTTCAAATTTAATACTACAATATTCATATCATAAATTAAATAAACCATTATATAAAACTTTAATCTTTAACCAAAAATATAATAACTCAAACACTAAATACTATAATGTATCTAAAAGTAGGATTCAAAACTATAAAAAGAATTTTATTTTATTTTCAAATTTACTATTTTCAAATTTTAACTTAAAACCTTAAATATAACCCTTTAAACCCTATACCCTAAACCATAATTAAATTCTAAATCTTAAATTCTTAATCGTAAACTATAAAATTAAATACAAACAATTAATTATATATACATAAAACTATTATATTCAAATACAATACTACAATATTCATATCCTAAATAAACCACACACATATATATATAAACCTAAAGTATAAACAAAAATTCAACACTTAGATTTTATGACTCCAATTAATAATATTTATAGGGTTTATAAGACTCCAATTAAAATCTATATTAAACAAAACTAATACATATAAACTAATATATAAAACCCTAAACCCTAAACAAACCCCAAAACTCTAAAGTATAACTAAAACTCTAATTAAGATCCCATGGATCACTAATATCAACCGTTAGATCAACATGTGATCTTAAATCACAGCCATTAGATCTTATTTCATTTATTAATTTTTTTTTTTTGGCTTCATCTCCTTAACCCTATTCCTTTCAATGTGCCGTTATAGAAAATCGATCCATCTTCTTCTCCTTTTCTCTGTAAAATCTATCGATCTTCACTAACCTAGCTCATCTTCACTCATCTAATCGTGTTTCTGTGCTTCTCTAACGTCGATTCCACATCCGAGATGACGATGCTCGAAGACGAAGATTCGATATGTTTCAACAGATCCATGGAGACGACGATTCCACCGCCGGCCACCAGATTCCGATTCCACCGAGCGAAGACGAAGCAGAGCCGCCAGATTTGTCAGATGCAGAGCCGCCGGATTCGTTAGATGCAGAGCCGCCGAGGAAGTAGCAGACCAGACGGAGTCCGCCGGAGTCGTCTGACAAAGGTGTGAAGACGACGGTGGATTCATGGTTCGGCGAAGGCGGTCGTGATGCTGCAGTGGATTCTTGGTTCGGCGAAGTCGGTGGTGGTGCTGCGGAGTCGTCAGATGCAGATCCGCCAGAGAAGATGACGAAGAGACGGCGGTAGCAATCCGATCTTCTTCTTTTTTTTTTGTTTTTTTTTCAACTGTAATATTTTTTTTGTTTAGATTTATGTATATATTTTTTATTTAATTTATGTATTAAATTTTGTATATTAGTTTTTATTTAATTTGTAAATTTGTTTTTAATAATTATTAAATCATATTAAATTATTTTTTTTTGTAATTTTTTTAAGAAAGCCACAGTTAATTTCGTGGAAATTCGTAGCTAAGACCACGAAATATATCGTGGGTAATTCGTGGTTATAGCCACAACATAATTCGTAGCCATTCATGGCTATATAAGCCACAAAAATTATCCTTGCTATCCGTGGCTATATAGCCATGAACATTTCCGTGGCTATCCGTGGAAGCGTAGCCATGAATTGCCTACGAATGGCCGATAGCAACGAGCCCATAGCCACAAATTTGTTTCGTGGCTATCCGTGGCTAAACTGAAAATAGCCACGAAATAAGCCCCATAGCCACGAATAAATCCGTGGCTATGGGGCTGTTTTCTTGTAGTGTGTGACTTATGGGAAATTCAGCACACATGATATCAATACTCTTGGTTTGGCAAAAGGAACAAGGAAACTATCCAATGCCGTCTGGATAGAACGGTTGCAAACCAAGAGTGGATGGAATTATTTTCACATGCCAAACCTATTTATCTCCCAAAAGTCAGTCCGGATCATAGTCCTTTTATCAACTGCCTCCTTGGGGATTATCAACGGAAAATGGCTAGATTTAAATATGACCACATATATGCTCATAAGGAAGATTTTAGGAAAGGGATATCTGATGGTTGGCAGTCTAGAGGATAGGGAGACATAAGAAGTCTTATGGAAAAGATTTGGGACTGTAGGAAGGCAATTTCTGGATGGAAAAGAAGAAATAAGCCAAACTTTGCGCTTAGAATCCAAGAGTTATACCACCAGATCGACCTTACCACTAGAACATCTCCCTTCGATCATTAAGAGCTGAAAAGGCTGAAAAGGGAACTGGCGAATGAGAATCAAAATGAAGAAACTTTCTGGAAACTTAAGAGCAAAATGTCTTGGCTGAAGAATGGTGACATGAACACAAAAGTCTATCATGCGGCCACAAAGAACAGAAGGGCTCAAAATAAATACATAGTCTTACTGATGATAACAATAAGGAGTGGTTTGCTAAGGCTGATATTGGAACGGTGGCAGAAGATTACTTCAAGAAAATGTTTCACTCTGAAGATGTTGGTTTAAAACTGAACGATAGCGACTTGTTCCATGGTGGCCAGCAGAGAGTTACTCAAAGTCAGAATGAAGCGCTACTTAAATCAGTCACAAGAGAGGAAGTCAGAGCGGCTGCCTTTGAGATAAACCCCTATAAATGCCCAGGTCCATACGGCATGAACGGTTATTTGTACAATCAGTTCTGGGATTTAATTGGAGAAGATATGCTCAAATTGGTTCAAAACTTCTTCGACTCTGGAAAATTTGATGATTAAATCAACAAGACCAACATATGCCTTGTTCCTAAGAAGATCAAAGCAACCAAAATGGCTGAGTTCAGGCCAATAAGTCTGAGCAATGTTGCATACAAAGTCATTGCAAAGGTGTTGGCTAACAGGCTCAAGAAAGTTCTTTAGCATATTATTTTCGAGACACATGCTGCTTTTGTGAAAGGGCGACTCATCACCGACAACATCCTGATGGCTCATGAGCTTCTACACACGCTCAACCCAAGGAACAAATGCTCGGAAGAATTATTGCTGTGAAGACAGACTTATCGAAGGCCTTTGATCGTGTAGATTGGACATTTTTAGAATATGCTCAAAAGGCTCTCGGTTTCGACAATTTATGGATCAAACTCATTATGAACTGTGTTTCATCAGTTTCTTATCAAGTTCTAATCAATGGAAACCTTATGGAAACATAAATCCGACTAGAGGAATTAGGCGGGAAAATCCTCTTTCTCCCTACCTGTTTGTGATCTGCACTGAAATCTTGGTAAGAATGATGCTAAAGGCGCAGAAAGAGAAGAAGATATCAAGTTTTGAAAGTGGCCAAGAGTGCTCCATCGATCTCACACCTCTTCTTTGCTGATGATAGCATGTTCTACTGTAGAGGTAATGAAGAGGAACTAAATCATCTAGTCGGTCTTCTGGAAAGATACTGCATCATCTCGGGTCAAAGGATCAAATACGAAAAATCAAGCTTATACTTTGGTAAAAGAATTTCGGATCAGATAAGAGACCAGATCAAGATGACACTAGGAATTCAACAAGAAGGAGGAGAAGGTCTCTATTTAGGTCTTCCTGAATCCTTTGGTAGATCTAAGGTTTCAGACTTAAGCTATATCATAGAGAAGATGAAACAAAAGGTTAATGGTTGGCAACACAAATTCCTATCTCCGGCTGGTAAGGAGACTCTTATGAAAGCGGTGGTGATGGCTCTGCCAACGTATACAATGACTTGCTTCCTCCTTCCAAAGACCTTGTGTAAGAAGATTGTAGCATTAATGGCCGAATTCTGGTGGAAGAGCTCTAAGGACAGGAGAGGAATTCATTGGAAATCCTGGGATCAGTTGAGTAGATCGAAAAAGGACGGAGGACTTGGCTTTAAAGACATTGAGGCTTTCAACATTGCATTATTGGGGAAGCATTTTTGGAGGCTCCTTACGCATAAGCATACTTTCTTGGCCAGAGTTTTCAAAGCGAGGTACTATAAGAATTCAAACATCCTAGATGCGAGTTTGGGATCTCGTCCCTTATATGCCTGGAGAAGTATTATTCAAGCAAAGGATCCGATTAAAAAAGGAGCTCGGGTAGTAATTGGAAATGGTCAGGAAGCAAATATCTGGGAAGATCTATGGATTGACTCCAACCATCAAGACCGGCTACTGCTGTCCAATATATCCATATGCACATGAAAGACAAGGTCTCCTCAATTCGCCTAAGTAAGAGACCTATCCCATGATGGAAGAGAATGGAACATGGGCATATTACTTGCATTATTTGGCAGAGAAGAAACCAATCGTATCGAGAAAGTTAGGCCTGGGGGAGAATTTAGCAGAGATGAATACTGCTGGGACTTCACCGGACTGGACACTACACTGTGAAGTTTGGATACTGGATACTAATATCATCAAGGAGAATCAACCGCAAAATGTGATCTTACAACCGAGTATGGAACCTTTGTACACCCTTGCATGGAAAGCTGATTCAAGCCCAAAAGTCCAGCATTTTTTTGGTGTGGAGATGCCTGTCTGACTGCTTACCAGTAACCTCAAACCTGAAGTATAGACATCTCTACAAAGATGAATCCTGCAATCGATGTAATCAAGGTCAGGAAACCATGAATCATGCTCTCCTTCTTTGCCCTTATGCGAGATTGGTCTGGGCCATATTGCATCTGCCTGCACCTTCTAGTGGTGTGATGAGTGAGTCTTTCTTGGTGAATTTCCATCGTGTAATGACAGTAAAGCCAAAGTTCCCTCATGAGGAAGATTCCGGAAAGCTAAGTCTTTGGATCCTTTGGAGACTATGGATGAATAGGAATACTTTTATAATCAAGGATATGGACTATAATGCTCAAGATACAATTCTAAAAGCAATAGAGGATATGGAAGAATGGAAGTGTAGATTGAATGACCAGGAGACAAAGGGCAAAAGGAGGCAGACGATTCAAAGAAAGGAAAAATGGAGCCCCCACCACAAGATTGGGTTAAATGTAATGTGGATGGTGCTTGGAATAAACAAACAAATGCTTGTGGTATTGGTTAGGTTCTCAGGAATCATGAAGGGAAGGTATTATGGATGGGGTGCAAGGAAGCTGCCTCTTTTGAAGTCTCCCATCGAAACCGAGCTTGAAGCACTTCGTTGGGCCATATTATGTTTGAGGCGATTTAGGTACAAACGAGTCATCTTTGAATCTGATTCCCAAAACTTGGTTAAGGTACTGGAGCAACAAGAGTCCTGGCCAACAATGAATGCATCTGTGGTGGATTGCTGCCAACTACTTAATCAACTGGGAGATTTCAAGATATGCTTCAAGGAACGAGAGTGCAATGAGGCTGTCGATAGAATAGCAAATGAGGCTATCTCTTATGAGACTAATGT
Source organism: Orychophragmus violaceus (assembly GCA_030180135.1). Taxonomy (NCBI): domain Eukaryota; kingdom Viridiplantae; phylum Streptophyta; class Magnoliopsida; order Brassicales; family Brassicaceae; genus Orychophragmus; species Orychophragmus violaceus. The sequence continues at coordinate 20,867,321 of CM058235.1, forward strand.
TACCAAGCTGTATTCTAACATGTCAGATTGGTTTAATCCTTATGTTTAAAACTCTGATGTATCAATATTTGGTTAAGAAGAGTTGAAGTTGAGACACAAAGAAAAAAAACTTATTTCCTTTGTACAGATGAAAAAAGAAAGCAAATTAGAAAAAAGTCCGTGAGCAGATTTTTGTTTATAAAGCATAATTGTCTTGGTTTTAATACTCTGTCTAAAGCTTGGAAAGCTCTCTCCAATCACATCCGTTGGCTTATTGTGCCATATTGTCTTTTCAGTAGTTCTAAAATGTAATTGAATTTGAATCTCATACGTCATGTGAATGCACTCACTGCTCTTTTTTCATAACTAAAACTAATTATTACATCACTAATATATTTCCGTGTAAGAGAATGTACAAAAGAAGCACAAAAAGTGGAAATAATTTAGATTCGCGATCAGAACCCACACTTCACCGTCACTAAAGCAAAAACACAGATCTAAAAAAAACCTCCCACTTTATCGCAAAACCCGAACTTGCCCTTCGACCACAGTCAGATTTACGATAATGACACTCTTCTACCACCACTTCTCCACCGCATCCACATCCTCCTCCGCCTCTGCAACTCCTTACTACAGTAAACCCACAAAGGTAATCTTAGGATGATACATTGCTTTAAGAAGCACTTGGTTCCCTTCTGATCCTGATGCTCTTCTAAGGTAATCTTAGGATGATACATTGCTTCAGTATTATGATGTAAAACATGGCATGATGGGCTTTGTAACCTTTCAAAGTCTTAACCTTTTGATGTCAGTACGGTTACTTTAGCTATCAAAGTCTTAGTTTATGCAGAATTTGAATCCAGTATTGTTTTCTTTCTTGATTGGAACTTAGGTTGGAACAAGCGACTGGATTAGCATTTAGATTCATCATTGGGCGGTCAAAGGATGCAAAGAAGATGGCTGAGCTTGAGAAAGAGATAAAAATATACAGAGATTTTGTGTTTCTTGATGTTGAGGAAGCATATCTACGACTTCCGTATAAAACGTAAAAAAAATTTGATTTAGTTTTTCTTGCATTTCATCAATGACTGTGATTGATTCGTCTCTCCTCTTTATAGGTTGACATTTACTTGAGACCAGGTAGGTACTTGAGAGTGTATATTTCGAGCTGTGTCACAGTATAGTATTCAAATACATTTTCTTTGTTCAGATCGTCTTGGGTCGCTACTTGCCAAGGAAAGACTTCATTCACAGACATACATTGGCTGCATGAAGAAAGGACCAGTTATAACTGACCCTAAACTAAAATGGTAACCTTCTATGACTGTGATTCTATGCGGAGATTATCGGTTTTGGTAACATATATTAATTCATCAGGTATGAGAAACAGGGCAATTTGATTGGAAATGAATATTTCTTACATGGTTATGGGCCGATATACGTTCTTTCAGCCGAGATAGTGGCTTCACTTGCAGCAGCTCGGAACGGCAGGTTTGAAATGCCTTTTGATTTACCTCACTTGCAGATTCTGATATACTAATCTCATTATCTGTCTTTTCCCTTTCAGCTTGAGGATGTTTAACAATGAAGATGTAAGCATCGGGTCTTGGATGCTTGCAATGGATGTACATCACGAGGACAACCGTGCTTTATGCGAGCCTCGTTCTTCCTCAAAGTCTATTGCAGTCTGGGACATTCCCAAATGCTCAGGTAACTTAACTACGTTTTTTTTCACTTAACAGCGGTCACAAGAACCAACATTAGCCAACGTTTTCTTCTAAAATCTTAAGGGCTTTGTAACCCGGAGAGTCGGTTAAAGGAGCTTCATAAGATGGAAATGTGCTCTAAGAGTCCGACATTGCCTCCCGATGACATTGATCAGTAGTTTGTTTCAAGAGTTTTCCTTGAGATAGTTCTATAGAATATATATATATATCTCACAAGCACTAGAGTTCCACCATCCTTGGAGCTATATAGGGGAAAGATGACTTCATAGTTCTTACATGATCTGGTTTTATAGTTGTTGTTAGATGTACCACATATACTGAAGTTATATATATAGACAGATACCACAAGATCCTCTTTTGTATAATCAGATTTATGTGTAGGGCACTGGGTGATGATGATACATATGAATCTTGTTTGATTTTGTAAAAGAGATCTCATTTAATATATTATTTCATTTGTTTTCATGTCATAGTAGTGTTCCAAATATTATTATCTTGTCAGGGGAGACAAATAATAAAAAAACTGAATATTGAACTATAAAATTTGCAAAATATTAACTGAAAGGTAAAGCGTTATTTATAAAAACATACTTAACTTAATTAACTGTTAAATCCTATTCAATTTTCCACTCCAAATAAGTATTTGGAATAAAATATTTTCTAACTGTATTTTATTTTTTTCACTTTAAAATGGAATAAATCTATTTTCTGTTCCATTTAGAATGTGTTAAATATTTTTTTAAATATTATATCTTTTTTATTTTCTGTGTTTTTATTAACATAATAATAATTACTCTATAAATATATATGTATATTTTTTGACAATAATTCTAAATATATTGAAACATTATAAAATAAAATTTTAATAATTTTAACACTATTTTTTCATTTTAAAGATTGATAAATAAAATCATTTCATAATTTATGATGCTTTGTAAAAAATAAATAAATAGGGTCAATTATAAATTTTATAAGTATAATAAATTAAAAACAAAATAAAAAATCTATATAAAATATTATATTTACAAAGAAGAAAATAAAGTAATACATTAAATTTAGACGTAATTCTATTTTACAATTATTCCGTTTTAAAATAAAAGATGGATCTAAAAGGGCTTAGGTTCAACAAACCCCATTGTAAAAGTTAAAATGTTTTCATGTAGTATAAATAAATATGCTTTTTTAGGATATAATATTATAATACAACCATCAGACTATCTATCTAGCTTAGTGGTATGGATCCGTATAAGGTACACAGTCTAGTAAACTACTACATGGTTGGAGGAGGGGGGGGGGGAGTGTTTACATTGGCTTATAAGACCGGCAAAGTGGATGAGATAACATACGATTTCAAGGCTTCTAAAAAACGGACTATGTTCGAGCAAAAACCATTCTCAATACTAAAATCCTAGAAATCGCTTCAAAAATCTAGAAACTTGATATAGGAAAAAAGAGGCAAGAATTCGAATATTCCAACTCTGCACGCAGGAAATCAAACCCGTTGGTTTTGGTGTTATCTTTTTATGATATTCTGTTGGTGTTGTTTAGATCTCATGTTGGCAATTGTTTTAAGCAATCCATCTCGGGTTAGGTCAATCATAATAAAAATTGAAGTTACATTTTCTTCGGGGGGGGAGGGTTTACATTGGCTTATAAGACCGGCAAAGTGGATGAGATAACATACGATTTAGGTCAATCATAATAAAAATTGAAGTTACATTTTCTTCTTCCGTCTCTCTAGTTCTTTGTGTTACACGATCGAGTCGTCTTGTGTTAGAAGCTCGTGAAATAGTTCATCTTAGCCGGAGAATCCTTTCTTCTTCGAGATTCTCTGCGGGTGAGCTGCATGTTGGTGTTTTAGGAACATCGATTCTGTGTCGATAAGGAAATCATCGTTTTTCCTTATCAAAGGTACCAGAGCATCACTCTTTCCTCGGATTCAATGTCGAAGGCGACTAGATACAAGATCTCTAGACCATACTCATGGGAAAAGCTGTGGCAGAGAACGGAATCTGGACTATGTTTGTTTTGTGATGAGCCTGAGGTTGCTGGTCACCACTTACAACATAAGAATTTTGGGTTACTCATGATCGAATTTGATGATGACCAAATTGGTGTTGAAGACGTCTTGGTAGAACCTGTTGCGGCAGCAGATTCATCGATTCACCATCAGCTGGAGTGTGTCCTTGTTTTGCAGGATTCTATTGCTTCAGAACAGGAAGAAGATCGAGCCGAAGCTGCGATCGAAGAAAAGCTAAATCTCCTTCTTGGGAAAAACATCGAACACTTGGAGGACAAACACTCTCTAAAGGTCTTTACTGAATCTAGGTATCTCTTTAATTTTGCACTTCCCAAGCAACATCAAGAGGATTCAGCAACCTTGTTATATCGAACGTCGAACACCTTGAGGTGATAAATCGTTTTGAACAAGCTTACCATGTATGGGAATCTGGAGGATTATTTTTTGGATATCGTGATTTATAGGCGCAGGGGTTATTTTTCTCTCGTAAATCTGGTGTCAGATTGAAGTTTGATTCAATCACGTGGTTTATATATGAAAATATATCTGGATCAGAGCTGCTACGTCTATTTCTTACACATCTGAATTATAGCGCTCTGGGAGTTTTATTGGGACAGAAACGATCCAGTAGCTTATCTCCAGCTACCCATGTGTGTGGAAGCCAAGTGGTTATGGTTCACAAAAACTTGGGAATGAATGGTATCATGTTGTTGGTTATAGAAAGACCAGAAGCTTTAATTATGAGTGTGGGTACAGTGAAGAGAAAGCAAGGATTAAGTGTAGTCATGGAAGAAAAACCAGGGTCAAGTGTTTGTGGGATCCAGGTGGATTGTATTGAGATCAAGCTCACGAGGAGTCTATAAGGAGAGTTAACAGTCATGGCACAAAGAGTGCGGTCTTATTCTGTTTGTCTGTTCAAAACAGAAAGGCCACGAGAATTGATGAGTTAATACGGCTGTGATTAACGATGAGAGCATATGCTACTTTGGTGCAACAAAACTCTCGAAATTCACAATTTAGTGTTACTGTCTTGCCCAGAGGTTCGATGGATTTCATTGTTCGAGGAACGTAGGACAGATTATATGGTAAAGATGAATGCTGGAATTTTGTGGAACAGGCTTACATGGATCTTAGGCAATGGGAATAGTAAGACTGTGGAAGCAACAGAGAGCAACGACAGTGTCGACGGAAAGACCTTCAAGTTTCTGGACAGTCGTGACGTTGACCCCACCACCGACGTCGTCTACTTCAATTCTTTCAGGCCCAAGGAAATAATGATTGCAGCCAGCGTAAAAGATGCAAACATAATTCTCTTCACATACGACACATCAACAAAAGTAGTGACTGTGTCAATAGAAGGTGTAAGTAGTGAAATTAGTTACGTTGTTACCTCAGAAGGTGTTTGTGCTGGTTAGCAAATTCATAAAGAGCAACATCAAGAGATATTGGATCATGTTAGAGGACATGTTTGTGGGGAAAACAAGAAGAAAATTCCCATGTCGGGAAGGGGGAGAGTTGAGGTCAGACTTTGGGAATTGCCTCATGCTGAATTTGATATCCAATACTAGTGGTGAGTATGAAAGAAAAGCTTGGAAGCTGCAGGTTGTAAGACCAAAAATGCAGGAAAAACAAAATCTCTTCCAATTGCCATCTTGTGTGAAACTGTGAAGAACAATGAAGTCTTTGAGAACTCTTGTTTATGAATTGTTTCACTGTCATAGACCGCCGGAGCTGCCACGGAACAAGGTGGGATTATGGAACTATGGAATAAGCATGGGTTCAAAAAGATTGATTCTACAAGGGAACTCAACCAAGGTCCAAGTAAACTACACCAAGCTTGCCACTGATTTCACATCTTCACAGAAAAAACAGTTTGGTCTTCATCAATGCTTGAGTTTAGACCTTGAGGTCAAGGTCTCTTGAAGATGAGAGATTTGATATAGGAAAAAGGAGGCAAGAATTCGAATATTCCAGCTCAGCACGCGGGAAATCAAACCCGGATCTTTAGTATCTTTTAGTTGGTTTTGGTGTTATCTTTTATGATATTCTGTTGGCGTTGTTTAGATCTGGTGTTGGCAATTGATTTAAGCGATCCATCTCGGGTTAGGGCAATCATAATACAAATTGAATTTACGTTTTCTTCTTCTGTCTCTCTAGTTCTCTGTGTTATACGACCGAGTCTTCTTGTGTTAGAAGCTCGTGAAATAGTTCATCTTAGCCGGAGAATCCTTTCTTCTTCGAGATTCTCTACGGTTGAGCTGCATGTTGGTGTTTTAGGAACATCGATTCTGTGTCGATAAGGAAATCATCGTTTTTCCTTATCAAAACTCCTCTTTGGTGAAATTGTTTTGATCGAGTTTGAGTATGAAAAATTGCACAAAGTTGTTTCCACTGTCAACGCTTAACCCACGAGAAATTCGCATGTCCCCTCACCCAAAAGAAAATCTGATATTGCCAGAAATGTTTGGCCTCTGCCTCCGAAAGATCCCCATGTGGCCATTGTGCACAAAATGGATGCCTCTGCTCCAAAGTTACTTAAAGGTCCATCCAGTTTCCCTCTTTTATTACCAGAACTGGCCAAGGAAAATCATCAAATGGCGCTGCAATACATTTCTCACGCGTATTGAAACAGAATGAAAATCCAGAATTTTCAGAGTACACCAGTGTTGGGGTCGAAATCCACCCCGTCGAGATCAACAACTAAAAGACAATAAGTTTAAAAATCGGGCCGATGCAAAAAGATTTGGAGTTTATTGGTAATTTTCTCAATTAATTCAAAAGATTGAATCAAATCGCGAAATGATAATTCTAATGAGAAAAGAATATACCATTGATCAAAAAAGGAAAATAGGATAAAGATGAATCTCCAAGAATCTTGCAAGATATTATCTCCAAGGCAACAAGCTACAAGTACATAAGAAGAAAACTTGTTCATTATTAGAATAAAAATTCATTTAGCGAAAGCACATAAACTATATTGGTCTCATTCAAACACTTGTAAACGATTTTCTAAACAGTGACAATCAAAACCATGTTTGAATCTTTGTTTCATGTGTTTAACTCATAAAGTTTTGAATCCCTACAAGTTAATTCTACAAATTTTGATTTTGCGAGTTTCGACTTTCATAATTTGGCGCCGTCTGTGGGGAATTGAATCTTTCTTACACATAAAATTCACCGAACATGAGATGTTAAGATATGATTTCCGAATGAGATCGAAGTAAGTGTAGACAAAAACCTAATTGAGAGAGAAAGTGATTGACGATCAAAAGAGACCTAATCGACACCTTATGGTCGAGTAAGAAAACGCAAGATCCATAATTAAATGATGTCTTCATCAAACAATATCTACTCATGGATTATGTTTTCCAATTACGATGTCGATCTTCGTCCTATCCGGGTAAGTATTTTATAATGCTTAGATCATTATTTTTTTGTTTACTTAATCTTCGCCGTTAATGATCTGAGAACTATTAACTAGAAATTTACACAAAATGATTTGATTTAGTAATTTGGTATTCCATGGTTTGGTTTTAATTATTTGTTTGGCTCGTACTTGTAAACCATCATCATATTTGTTTGGCTCGTACTTGTAAGCTTGTTGATAAGGTGCTGTGAAAAATGGCTCGGGATTTTGGAACATCTCAGTCATAGGCATTATGCATTATTCGTGATGTCTCGAGGGCAGAGGTACCAATGGCTGATGTGTGGCGGTCCAAGGTGTGTAATTTGGTTTGTTTGTCCAAATTTTTCTTATTTACTTGAAGATATTACCATGCTGGTTGTACGTGTAAGCTATATGCATTCTTGGGTAATCGGCTCTCCATGGGTCTCCCAGATATGATTTACTTAGTCGAATGTTTCATTTTTATAGAACGTTCGGATGGTGCTGAAAGCAAACTGAGTGCTAAGGCCAGTGATGATCTAGTATATGAGGCGCACAAACAGATGATACGTTCCCAAACGAAATTTTGTGCGTTTATACTCTTGAGGTGAATGTATGATTCAATTTCAATATGTCTTGTGAAAAGATCGGTTGCGACGAGCAGGAAACATATGTGGCGTGAATGAGGCAAGGGGCCTATAATGTCTATGTCCCACCTTGTGAATGGTCGAAGTCGCTCGGGATCCACATACTGCATGGTGTGTGTTTTTTCTAGTTGAGTCGGAGCACAAACTTGGAATATAACTCGGTTGATCGTAGAATATAGGATCACCGGGTTTGTACACGGGAATTTATTTGGTTGATTTTGATTCCTGAAATTCAATGGTTCTTGAGGATCCCTTTGTCGTGGTGATTACTGCGAACTTTGTTTGCGAGTACGCGCCTTTGATTGATTTTGCCATTGAGGTTTTTCAAGTTATGCGGTTTCGTCGATGTTGTAGTGGTGGGGGTGACCGAGGGGTCATAGATGGGAGGTTCGAGGTGTTGATGGGTATCGCTTTCTCCATTTCCGTGTTTCCTTGTGCATATATAAGATATACTCTATGAAAATCCCCACAGACGGCGCCAATTATTGAAGGAGAACTTCACACAAGGGTATTAATATAAATACATGTGGTAGAGTGGTACAGTGACCTGATTGTTTACGTGCGAACGAGGTATCCGAAGCTCCTTTGTTAGATAAGGCAGTAATTCAGAAATGATAGGTTGAAGAACGTATGTGTATTAATTTGAGTGGAAGGGTTACAAATGTGACGAATTCATAAGATTACAAAAGGAAACTAAAAGAGATCTCGGCAGAGGTCGAAAGAACAATTAAAATATAGATTGAATCCTTTTATGTGAATATCTCTCTCTAAGTGACTTTCTCTATCTAGAATTAAATGATTTCCTTGATGCAAATCCCCGCGTATTTATAGTGTTTTTATTCCATGACTTTCGGATCCGTAACTCTGCTGAGGATGTCCACTAGTCTCCTACTCCTATGTAGCATGCAATGAGTGTCATCAAGGTCTTTCCTTATTTCGCAGATATGATAGGTAAGTAATAAGTCATCATTGCACCCTTCTACTGTTCGACACGGTTCAAACGCAGTACTTGTCTCGGTTCTTGTATCATTCGTATGGTTTGGACTTTTGAACACAATGGGCCATAGTTAAACTTTCTACAGAGATCAGTTGTTGAAGATGGACCGAGTTTACCGAGGAGTTAGGTTGGTTTGGCACACCCCCAATATTGTCCATGACTATGTCGTCTTTTTTTTCTTCATTGAGTCACAAGGGCATCAACGCTCTTTCTTTCGCACAACAAGCTTTTTTCTTATAGAAGTAGTGAAAGGATTGATTATTATTAAGTAGAATTTACATGTATTTATAGTAGATACAATGAGAATCCTAGGGATTATACAAATACTATTAAACCCTTAATACATATTTACATATCTTGATACACCCCCTCTAGATGGAGGGACTTTTGTCACTCCAATTTTGGACCTACTTGAAATTTTGCTCAGGAGAGTGGCTCGGTGAGTGCACCAGCTAGTTGATCGTGATTTGAGACATGCATTACTCGGAGTGATTTATATTGAATATGGTTGCAAATGTAGTGATAGTCTAAAGACAAGTGTTCAATCTTGGAGTGGAAGATTAGATTGGCACAAAGGTACGTCGCTCCTACATTGTCACAATATACAACTGGAAGGTTCGGTAGGATGACACCTAGTTCGATTAGAAGAGATCAGGGCCAACATAATTAAAAATCTGTGTTTGCGACTGATCTATATTCCGCTTATGTTGATGATCTTGAAATACCCCTTTGTTTCCTGGAGGACCATAAAATTGGTTGGTTGCCAAGATAGGTGATATTCGCATTAGTAGATGTAGTCATTTATGTCTCTGTCCAATCTGTGTCAGAGAATGCGTGAAGCGTAAGTGGTGAGGACAAGTCCAGAAATATACCATGTGTGAGTGTACTGGAGAGGTAGCGAAGAACTCGTTTTGCAGCTTGACAATGATCTGTCGTAGGGCGATGCATGTACTGTGATAGTTTGTTGACCGTAAATGCGATGCCAAGGCATGTGAAAAACAAGTATTGGAGACCGTCGATGACCATTCTATACTCCTTCGCATTTTCATGTGGTGTTCAGCTGTTGAGAGTGAGTTTAGGTGGCTCATATAATGGTGTTGCGACGGGTTTGGTGTTGACCATGTTGGTTTTGTAGAGGAGATCGAGGATGTATTTGCTGCATAAGGTGGATACTAGAGGAAGTGTGCGTTTCTTCATTACCCATAAAGTAATGGGGATCTTCCGGGTCTGTGATGGAGAAACGATCAGCGAGACAAGTAACAAAGTCATTGACAAGGGTGGCATTATTACTAGTGACGGTGATGTCGTCTATGTTGATGAGTACGAAGATGAAATGAGACTCGTGGTTGTAGATGAATAGCGATGCATCGACATGGGAGTTGCGGAATCCATAACTGATGAGGTGGGTCTTTAATTCAAGATACCATACACATGGAGCATGCTTCAAACCGTAGATCATTTTCTTAAGGCGACAATCATAGTTTGGATGATCTGTATCAACGAATCCTTGTGGTTGTTTCATATAGACTTCTTCCATGAGGATTCCTTGGAGTAAAGCGTTGTTGACGTCTAGCTGAATAATAGTCCATGATTTCCGAACAACTAGACCGATAACTAGACGAATTGTTGTAGTTTTAATCACTAGGCTGAATTTTTTTTGAGTAATCAACGCTATATTCTTGATTGTAACCTTTGGCGACGAGTCGAGCTTTGGAACAATGTATTGAACTTGAAGGAAGAAACTTGATATTGAAGACCAATCGTGAACCTATAATATTCTGATGAGAAGTCGGTGGAACAATTACCATGTCTGATTCATCTTTTGCGAATCATATTCATCGGACATGACAAGACGCCATCGTTTATCTTTTAAGGAATGTGTAACTGTTGAAGGTTCTCGATCAAGGATAAGGTTAATGTTTGTGGTTAGGGCGTATTTAGGATTCTTTTTGGTGACATGGTTTTTGGATTGTGTTCTCATTGGGTGATGATTTGGATTGGGTACAAGGTTTGGTTTGGGAGCAGGTTGTATTGGTGAAGGTGGGTTAATGTTTGGTTGTTGGTGGGATGATGGGGTCGAATTTTCAGAGGCATGATATGGGTTCATATATGTGGTGTTGCTGTAATTATTTGTAGGTGATGAATTTGGTGGTGGATTTGTGTTTAGGGTAAGCTCATCGGGTATATATGAGATCATACCAGACACTACATAAAATATCCACATTGATAGTTATAACACGTTTTACTGAATTACTATCATAGATGTTTTTAAAATTTCCTTATTCTATAATAGCATTAGATAAACACTATGATATAGGTGACGAATGGTATATCATTTGTTCACGTTTTCACGTTTTGAAAACGTGATTTCACTATTTTTTACCATTCGTAACATTCATCACTTATTGACGTTTTCACGTTTTGAAAACGTGATTCCGCTATATATAACTAGCGTGTTAAAAATATATCTATAAAAAACAAAACGTGATTAATCTACTAAAATTTGCTTTTAGGCGTTTTGTAATTTTTTGCAGAAACTTAATTAAGTTCAGTTCGTCCCGCCAACATTTATTCAGCTATTCCGCTATTCTGATATTCATCTGTTATACCATTCAAGCCCATAGTTTCACTAAGCGGGAAGCTGAAATCACTGAATCTGCCAAATACTTACCTAATTTTTTACACTTTTCCCTCTCATCCATCATCCCCCCCCCCCTTCTCAAAAACCCTAAGACAAAACCAAATTCTATCTCAATCTCTACGAATTTTTTTCCCCAGCCATCAATATCTCTCTCGTCTTTTGTTTACTATCTTTGTCTTCCTCTCACACTCACTCTCTTCCTCTTCCGCACCAATCTTCAGCCACCTTCCTCCTCCTCCCCTGCTTCTTATTCAGGCCACTCATTCACTCAAGAAGACGAGAGACTTCTCCTCTAAATCCTCCTAAATACCTAATACCCCCAAGTCTCAAATCCCTAAAATTTCTTCTCCTCACTACAAGACTTGGCTTCGTCTCGACGCTTTTTACAACCTTCAATGAGTTTTAAAACCTTAATTTCGCATCTGAAATTGTAGATGCTCATGTTTCATCTTCGATGGGCAGGTCCAAGTACGGTACATCGTCCTTTTCCATTTTTGATGCAAATTTTCCTTATCTAGTGATGGTTTCTGACGAATTTGTTCACATGGTAGACCCCAACGAGAAGGGCCAGTGAAGCTGAAGATTAAGGTGGAGATGATGCTCATCAACAAAGTGAGTTTTTTATTTGTGAGATTCATAAACGCTTTGAATCCTTTTCTTTTCTCTCCCTAATTTCACCTCTCTTATGTTGTGTGTGAACATTCTCATTGTAGGAACATCACCAGCTACAAGTAGAAAAGTAAGATTTTATGTAAATATATCGGTATGTATATTTTGAAGACAAGAAAATGCAGAGTAATACTAAGAGACATAATTGTTCGAAGAGGTTTGTCAATATTAAGACTTTATTCTTTAATTTGTTATACTTTTGATGATAAACTGATTCAACATGAGGAACTTGTGACGGACTTACGGTGGAACGAATCATAGCTAATCGATGGCCGATTTCGGATGAGAATGAGAGTGAATGGAAGAACCATGAAAGAGATCTATTTACCGTGAATGTTACGTTGTATTCATCACAAGTTAAATATACAATTCAGTTGCTAAAATACAGGGAGAGTGATGATATATCATGGTTTTTACCTGTTTTAACCCATGATATAAGTATATATTAGAGTTTTTTGTAGTGTCTTTCAAGTCTTTTCAGGTGTTTATTAGGTCTACATACGTTTGGAGGATTTTGGAAGATATTGAAGCTATTTGGGGAAAGATTTGGAGCTAAAGCCGTAAGAAACATAAGTCACCTTCTGAGTTTGCAATAAGTGTCGACCGATGCACATTTTCATCGATCGACACAGCTCCCAGATCGCAACTTTCCAGCTCATTAATGAAGAATTCAGGAATTGCGATTTTGACCCAGAAGTTCCAGTATTTACAAAAGAGATCCAAGACGTGTTTTACACTTTATATTAGGGTTTTTGGTGTTTTATTTAGATTACACATTCATACTTTTAGCGAGAGAGAGTTTTTGAGAGCTTGGGGCTGATCTGTTTTTGTAATGCTTTTTGGAGTAGATTTCGAACCCCTTTTCATTCTCTACTCTTCTTTTAATGCAATTTATTTATAATATTATTTCAGTTTCATTGATCATGTCTGAGTAAATTCATTGTTAGGTTTAGGGATTCTCATTAGGGATTTCATGACTTGTTAGATTAAATCAATCAGTTAGGATTCATAACTTGTTATTTCTTCAACCTGAATTGCACTTAATACTAGTTTATAACCTGATCACTTAAAATCTAGATCTAGGGTTTATAAATTGACACGAAAGTGTAATTTAGAATCTGATCTATTTATGTTGAGCAATTTAATTGTCTGCAAAGAAATTTAGTTTAATTGAATTGTGAACTAATCGAACCTGCACCTAAGGCTAGTTTAATCTGTTAGGAATTGCAAAGAAATTTGGATTTCTAGGGTTTAGACTTAGTGAATTCTCTCAACGAAAGTTGGTTAGTTTTATATATGTGTTTGAATTCTAGAACGATTTTAATTCGATATAGACTGATATTTGATCTATTTGGCATGATTTCCTGAGAACTCCCTTGACCCAACGCTTTTAGTATTTGGTAAACAAACCGATATTTGCTACTGATTTACTTTCTGTTTTAGTTTAGTATTCTTGATTACATCGCCTATCTTAACTCGACATTCTATAGTCTACGCAAGATTTCTTGAGTCTATGTGGTTCGACCCCTACATACTACATTTGCATGTGCACTTGCAATGTAACTTAGGAAATTAAACACTTTTCATACTTTTAGCTAGAGAGAGAGTTATGGCGCTTTGGGGCTGAACCGTTCCTTGTACTGCTTTTTGGAGAAGATTTCGAACCTCTTTTCATTATCTACTGTTTCTTTAATGCAATCTATTCATATTATGTTGTTTGCTTCAATAAATATGCCTGTGTAGATTCATTGTTAGGTTTAGGGATTCTCATGACTTGTTAGATTGAATTTAATCAGTTAAGGATTCATAACTTGTTAGTTCTTCTACATGAATTGCACTTAAAGCTAGTTTCTAACCTGGTCAATTGGAATCTAAATCTAGGATTTTATAAATTGACACGAAAGTGTGATTTAGATCTGATCCATTAAGGTTAAGCAGATTAGTTCTCTGCAAAGAAATTTGGTTTAACTTATTTGTGAACTAATCGAACATGCACTTAATGCTAGTTTAATCTGTTAGGAATTGCAAAGAAATTTGGATTTCTAGGGTTTAGACTTGGTAAATTCTCGCAATGAAAGTTGGTTAGTTTTACATCTGCGTTTGAGTTCTAGAACGGTTCTTAATTCGATCATGACTGATTTATTGATCTACTTGGCATGATTTCTCGAAAATGCTCTTGATCTAGCGCTTTTAGTTCTTGAAAAATAAAACCAATTTTCTGATTTATTTACTGCTTTCTATTTAATGCTTATTGATTGCTTCGCTTAGCTATTCTTGACACTCTATAATTTATCGTAAGAGTCTCTGTGGTTCGACCCCTATATACTACATTTGCATGTGCACTTGCAGTGTAACATAGGTAATTATAAACTCTGAGCATTTTAAGTTTTTGGCGCCGTTTTTGGGGAACTCTTTTGAGTCTTCGATAGATTTGAGTTTAGAGTTTAGATTAGACTTTTCGTTTTTTGTTCTGGTTACTAATTTCTGTTTTCGTTCTGTCTTTGTGCGTTTTAGGGTTGTGAAAAGACGACGTGCATCGACCGACACTCTACTGAATCGATCGATGCACCCACAAACTAAATCGATCGTTGCTGACATGTGCATCGATCGATGCTTGAGCCGTGAATAGTTAGTGCATGCCTAAATGTGCAACTAGAAGTAATATGGACAAGGAACTCGTGAATCTCAGACTTGGGGAAATTTCAAGGTCAGAGAGAACGAACAGGAAAGCTCAAAGACCAGTAAAGATGATGAATCCAAATGTTGTGATTTTGGTTCAAGATGCAGAAGGTGTTCTGAGGGATTTGCAGAACAATCCATACAATTATCAGGGACAACCAGTTGATGCAGATGGTAATGTTATTGTCATCCCCTTAGTTGAACATCAGATTGTTAATCCTGATGCAGAAGCTTAAGGTGCAGGTGCAAGTGGTCAAGGAAATCCACAAGTTGAAGTGCCACTTCCACCACCCAATGATCCTAATCCGCCTAATGCACAAGCTGGGAGGACTCTTGCTGATTACAACATGCGTAATGAGTTCTATACTAACAGGTTTGTGATTGTTACTCCTCACATAGCATGGAATGATTTTGAGCTGAAGACTTCTTACTATACGCTTGTGGGACAACACCTCTTTCATGGACTCCCACATGAGCACCCTATGGGTCATATATAGAACTCTGAGTCTTTGGTTATTGGCATGAAGCATAACAGAGTGAGCTATGACTTCCTGCACTGTAAGCTTTTCCCACACTCTCTTGGAGGAGAAGCTGTAAATTGGATGAAGCAGATTCCACTTGGGACTCTGACTACTTGGGATGCAGTTAAGAGGAAGTTTCTTAGGAACTTTTATGATAATGCTAGATCTGATCAGATGAGAGAGGATCTTCTACAGTTTAAGCAAAGACCTACAAAGCCTTTGAAAGTAGTGTGTGTAAGGTTTAAGTTCTACCAAAGAGATTGACCTCATCATGTTTCTCTAAGATACAATTGCTGGGCATTTTCTTCAGAGGAGTTGATTTGTGGTATCAGATTCCTTTGGATGCTTCTAGCAATGGGAACTTCAACACTAAATCTCCAGAGCAAGCTAAGGAGTTGATTGAGAAGTTGGTCTATAGTAATAGCATTAAGAATGCTGATATGGAGAGGAAGAAATCTGGTCGAAAAGTTGATAGCTCACAGATGGCAGAGATGAAGATCAAGATTGATTATGTTCATAGTCTTCTCCTAGGAAAGAAGAATGTCCATTTTGCTTAGGATGTTGAGGTATTTAATGTTGATGAAGGTTGTGAGGAAAAAGGATGTGAATTATGTTGGTGGAACTGGTTTTCAGGAGAACATATTTGGGAATCAACAAGGCAGAGGTGGCTACAATGGAATGGATCAGAGAAGTACATTCACAGGTAATCAAAACTTCTCTGGTTTCACTCCTAAGCCTCAGTACCAAAAGCTTTATCAGAGTACCAGCAGCCCTGGAAAAAACACTAATAGCTTCACCAGGAACTATGGATCTTCATCATATCAACCTGCTCCTCCTCAAAATGACCAGTCTGATAAGATGATGGGTTTATTGGAGCATCTTCTGGAAGGACAACATAAGAGTACAATGGACTTCAATGGAAAGATGGATGCTCTGTACTTGGGTCTTAATGGAAAGATTGATGCCTTAAGCACTCATGTGAAGAAATTGGATGTTCAAGTTGCGCAGACTGCCGGATCTGTAAAGAGGCAAGATGGATCTCTCCCTGGACGAACCGATGCTAATCCAAAGTACCAATGTAGTGCAATTACATTGAGAAGTGGTAAAGAGGTTGTTCCTGGTCTGAAAAAGGTCTAAGTTTGGAAGAAATTGTTGAGATTAAGGAGTTGGAAGATGACATTCGCGAGTTGCAGAGAGCGTCGACCGATGCACCCCATCATTGATCGACGCAGGATGTGAATAAAGAATCTGAAACCAAGCTCGACAGAGAGGTCGTTGCACCCGAGACAAGCGTCGACCAACACACTCCTAGTGTCAATCGACGCATGAGCCCTGCACAGAAACCATATGCATAGAAGCTGAAGAAAACTGATGAGAGAGCCTATAAGCCTAAGGTTCCCTTCCCTAAGAACTCAAAGAAGTCTAAGTACGAGCTGTAGTTGGCTAAATGCAAGGAGATCATGATTAAGGCGTTGATTGAAGTGCTTTGCTTGATGCTCTAAAGACTACTCATGTGATGAAGAGATGTCTCAAGGACATGATTTCTGGTAACATGACTGACGAAGAGAGTGTTCTGATGATCTCAGAGGTATGTATTGCTATGATTCAAGGCAGGATTCCTGAGAAACTAAAAAAATCCTGGGAGCTTTGTGTTGGATTGTTCTATCTACAAAGATAGATTTGAGAGGTCATTGTGTGATCTTGGTTCTAGTGTGAACCTTATGCCCTTCTTTGTTGCTAATAAGCTTGGGATGACAGATTTCATGAATACTAGAATCTCATTGGTTCTAACTGACAGGACTGTCTGGATCTCTGAAGGAATATTGGAGGAACCAAAAGATCCACTTATCTTGGGTAGACCATTCTTAGCTACTGCTGGTGCGATGATTGACTGCAAGAAGGGGACTATAATTCTGAATGTGGATGATCTGAAGATGAGTTTTGATATGGATTAGCTGGTGAAAATACCAACCATCGACAGACAGACCTTTTATGTGGACACTCTCAGTGATTTGGCAGAGGAATTCTTTCATAGGACACATGATGAGGATCTGCTGGAAAGAGCTATGCTAAGCTCAGTACTGGAATTGGAGCATCTGGAAGACGAGCATGCTATCTGTTATACTAGATTGATGGATTCGACAGAGAAAGTCATGCAGTTGGAAGTGCAGAACGGTCCGCTGCATCTATCGACACACCCTGTGCATCGATCGACGCAGATCGCGTACGACTGGGCATAAGAAAAGGCTCCGAACATTAAACTGAAAAAACTTCCATCTGGGCTAAGGTACGCATTTATTGGACCTAATTCGACATATCCAATGATTATTAATGCTTCCTTGAACAACGCAGAGACTTCCTTACTGCTAAGCAAGCTGCGAAAATTTTGCAAAGCTCTTGGCTATTCTCTCAATGACATTTCAGGTATCTCTCCGGAGCTGTTCATGCATAGGATACATCTTGAGTTCACTGCAGATTGCTAGACTGCATTTGAACAGATCAAGCAAGCATTAGTGAGTGCTTCTATAGTGCATCCACCAGATTGAGAGTTACCTTTTGAGGTTATGTGTGATGCAAGTGATTTTGCTGTAGGAGCTGTTATGGGGCATAAGTAGGACAAGAAACTTCATGCTATCTATTATCCAACAGAACACTAGATGATGCACAGATAAACTATGCCACTACAGAGAATGAGTTGTTGGCAGTTGTCTTTGCCTTTGAGAAATTTCGCCCCTATCTAGTTGGGTCTAAGGTGATAGTACATACAGACCACTCATCTCAGAAGTACTTAATGCAGAAGATGGATGCAAAGCCGAGGCTTCTGAGATGGATTCTCCTTCTTCAAGAGTTTGACATCGAGGTTAAATAAAAAAGGGAGTTGACACTACAAGAAATATTGGTATTGATAGCAGATCACGATAGCACGAATTCACAAAGTGCTATTAAAAGTAGCAAGTTGAGATATCAGCTTTATTATAGCATTCAATTAACGCTAAGCAAGATTTTTACGGGGTTTTACTGAGCGGGAAGAAAAATATCCATCTGTAACACTTAATCCGCCAAAAACTTAGTAAAAATTTCGTTTTGGCACCAAAACTGAAAGTTTTCGGGAAAATTTGTGTAAGTGTTCTTTTACATTGAGAAACTCATAATTTCTCCCAAAAAAATACAATACTATTAACTCATTCTTCTTCTCTCTACCTTGTCTCTTTCCTTTCTTCTTCTCAAACTTATTTGTTCTTCAGTCGATCTTAGTTTCAATCTCCAATCGATCTCCTTCTCCTGATTCTCATACTCCTTTGCTGCTCAGATCTCAAAATCCTTCTTCTCAAACGGCTACGGTCCCGTTTGGATCTCACTCTCCCAATGCAAGAGACCTTCGGAGAACATGGCTCCGATAACGAAGGATCCGATTTTAGTCTCGACCCGATCCGTTTCGGGATCATCAGAGTCCTCGCGATTCTGCAATTTCGCCGCTTCTTTACTTCGTTGAAGCACGTCTTCTGCGGTTTTGGCAATCTGATAATCGACGTCTTGGATTTGAGAGAAGTTCTCTAAGAGCTCGAATTGGTGTTCGGATTGTTGTTTGAATTGGGGTTTGAATTCGAGTTTCCTTTTTGTGATTCTTTGCGCTCGAAGAAGGCGTTTTCGTTGAACCACTCGAGCTGTGCTTCTTTAGATAAGGAGTAAGACTCCGGTGGAAAATCTATCGGGCTCGTAGCGGAGATGGAGACGGCTCGGATCATCGGGTCATGAACGGAGTCGTCGTCTTCGGCGAGTGTATGGCATGCGATTTTCCGGTCGGAGCTACCGGCGCATACTGAAGAAACCAAGGTTTCAAGATCGACTTGGGGCATTGAATCGAAACAAAGAAGAAGATGGTGATAAGAGGGTTTGATCGGAGTGAGAGTTTCAGACTTTCAAGGGAGAGAAGATATACGAAATTGAGTTTCTTCTATATAACCAATAGCCTCTTTTATATTTGCCGATTTATCAGTTTCTAATTTCCCAGGGATGAAACAAACAGGTTTTCATTTGCAGGACCATGATTCTTCCTCAACAAAATTCATTGGAGGAGGAGAATCATCTGCTGAAGTTGTAAGTTTGGGGGAACAAAATAATCCTTATGGCCACAAAATTGTTGTTAACCATCTCTCAAATGCAATCCAAAGTGTTGTCTGATCTGTGGGTTTTTGATTTGATGCAGGTTACAAAGAAATCGCAGGGAGTCCTACTGGAAGTCATCCAAAGTCAATCTTGTCAAAGGTCTCTCAAAACTCAGTGGTTATTCCTAGTGACATACCCATTTATAGATGGATATATACCTCAAAGTGTTAATATTTTGCTGGAGACTCATTGATTACTCTGGTTTCGTCTTCAGTTAGATGTGAGCTCCTGTTTTAATTGCTTTTTGCTGGCTTTTATTCATAGATTTCGTTCTATTTGTGTTGAACATTTCTGGTTGCAGTTTCATTAATTCAACAATCAGTTTCATCGAGGAGAACAACGCTACTAGTGTTGTTGTTGCTCTAAAGGCATGCTTGACACCCAATACTAAGGTATTGATCATTGTGTTCATTGGTTCTTGATGCTCTTTGATGGGTGTAATTTTTCCTGTAGATATTTGTAATTGCTGATATCGTCATCTCAGGTTCGAAGAGATGGTAAGTGGGTCGAGGTGGATGCATCGGTTCTGGTTCCAGGATATGTCATTTGCTCGAAGTACTGGTGATAGTGTCTACTCTGGTACTACCTTCACACGAGGAGAGATTGAGGCTATAGTTATTTCCACTGGTGTACACCTATCTGATACAATATATAATGCCTGCGTTTGCCTCCACAACAACAACATTCCTTTCAACATTCTCATCTCTGATTGTGGAAGGCTGATCTTCTTTATGCCACAGGCTCTAGGTGAAGGAACTCCGAGGTGTTGGAGACGCAAGTGAACCCAGCAGTGTGGAAAATTAGTGGTCTCATGATGCTGAAAAGGAAAGAGGATTATGAAGGAGCTTCAGAGGAGAACGCATGAAGGCTCCTTGCGGAAGCTTCTCTGTCAGAGGAAACGTTTAAGGAGGTTAATGCTCTCATCTTTGAAGCTGTAGGTTGTAGTAACCAAGAGGAGGAGCTTGAAGGAACCAAATTTCAGCAACTTGGTGTAAAACATGTTTTAATCTGTAACTTGGTTCTGACTTTATAATGTTGTTTGCATTAGTTATAGTTTTGTAATGTTTGTGTAAAATATTTTGAGTTATTAATAAAGTTAAAGTTTGAAATCTATTTTTAACGTAAATGAAATGATACACAAGAGTTTATGGTTTAGGTTATAAACAAATTTTTCAGTTTAAATATAGGGTTATAAATATAGGGTTTAAGATTTAGGGTATAAACAGGGTTTAGGGTTTAGAGTATTATTTTAAATATAATCTTTTGCAAACCTTAATCTCACATCTTAACTTAAAGGATATTGTAGCATAAATTTAGGATTTAGGAATATAAAGTTTAGGGCATTTTAGCATAAATTTAGGGTTTAGGGTATGGATATAGGGTTTAGGATTCTTATTTGTCATTTAACATAAGATAACACAATGAAATTACAAACATATAATCCAAAATGAATTATTAAATCCCTAAACCCCAAACTCCAACCAAACCTAAATCATATCATAAATTATTAAAACAATACCCTAAACCCTAAACATATACTACAAAACCCTAAACCCTAAATCCTAAACCTATATTCTAATTCAAAAACTTAATTATTCTAATTCAAAAACTTAATTATAAATTCAACTAATATGAAATTTAAAGTCTCACAAAATAAATGTATATAGATTAGGATATTGGGGGTTAGTGAAATGTTTAGGGTTAGTGTTAGTTAGTGTGTAAACTTGTAATACATAGAGTTTAAGATTTTATAATATAAGTTATACTATAAATAAAAAATCTATCATTATCATTATAAATGTATTCAAATTTATAAGTACATATTTTTAAGTTAGTTAAAAACAAATAATTCATAAGCTTTAAAATATAAATTAAATAAAAATGAAGAACTATTGTCAAAAAAAAAAAATCTCCATAAAGCTAGAACCAATAGAAAGAAATTACTCAGATCATATATGTGGCACAATATCAACCATATGATCATATTTTATTTTGAGGATCTTCCTTAGACAAAAAAAATCATTTCAGGATGTTAATCAAAAAAAAAAAACATAAGCCGTCTTCTCTCTTTCGACTCTAGGGAGAAGCCATCTCCGGCGAAACCTTCTTCAACCTCCAGTACCGGCGCCGGCCAATCACTCATCGTCTCCATGTCTCTTCTCCTTCACCACTCCTACTCCCACCTTTCTCTATCCTCTCAATCGGTGTTTCTAAATTCTTTTCGCGACATAGAGCTTGCGAGATATTCTCTGCAACTTCTTCGCCTTCTTCTCTTTTGAAATCACGTCGCCCTCTGTTTATCTCGGCGACAACCCATTCCTCGACGAATCACCGGACGACATATGCTTCTCGTAACTCTCCGAAATTTTCTTCCTTTCCACTGAATTCAGTATCACTGGGAGGTATGTGTCATTTCTAGGTTGTGAATCTTCTTCGCATTTGTATTTCATTGTCATCTTTGCAATCGATTTCGAATAGAAGTTTGAATTTTTTTTTCTTTTGTGTGCATTAAGAGAAATCTTATCTTTTTGAACTTGAGAGATGAATGAATATCTGAAAAGTTATTGACTTGAAGCTCTCTAATAAACTAAAACTTGTGGGTGTTTATGTCCAGTGCAAAGGAGGACAATGTTTATCCAAACACAATCAACACCAAACCCTTCTTCTCTGATGTTTAGTCCTGGTAAACCAGTGAGGGAAATAGGAAGCTCAGATTTCCCTAATTCTCGTTCAGCTATGGGTTCACCTTTGACAAAATCCATTTTCGCCATTGATGGTATCTCGATTCTCTTCGGCCTTTTGCTACATATGTTCTTTGTTTTGTGTTTCTTTTGTGACCAAGAAGACTCTCTCTTGGATGCAGGTGTTGTTAGAGTTTTCTTTGGGTCGGACTTTGTCACTGTAACAAAGTCAGACGATGTTACATGGGATTTCCTTAAGCCTGAAGTGTTTGCAGTGGTATACTTCTACTCTTCTGGCCAGCCTTTGTTTCTGGACTCACAAGTTGCAGCCGCCAAGGATACTGCCATTAACGACGTACGTACGCTTCTTCCATTGTTCTCCAATATTTTTTTGGTAGATGAGACTTTAAAGGTTAAGCAAAGGCTAACTACAGTAGTGTTCAAATCTGCGATTCAGGATGACTCTGAAACTGTAGCAATGATCAAGGGACTCTTGGAGACTCGGATCCGACCATCAGTCCAAGATGATGGAGGGGACATCGAGTATTGTGGATTTAATACGTAAGTTCTTCTATGAGTGTAAGCAAATGTTCAAGAAGATCTGCTTCTTCCCTTTTGTATCTTTATTGAAGCTATACGTTTTTGATCAGGGAAACTGGTATAGTTAAGCTTCAAATGCAAGGAGCTTGTAGTAGGTTAAAGCTGCTGCTGCTGCTCGGGAGTCTCTGGGTGATGATAAAGAAATTGTTAACACTTACGAGGTAACATGACTCCTCTTCCTATGGATTCTAAGCATTTCCGACTACATCACCTTCTGAATAAGTGAATGTCAGGTGTAAGACATAACATTCTTTCCGTTTTTTTTATAGAGACTAACAACGGTTGATGGTAAACAGAGATTTTCCTTAACAGTTGTTGGAGAGGAGGTTAGGAGGCTAAGGTTTGTAACTATTCCACTCTTTTCCATGCTTTGCTTTTTATACGTACATGAAGCGCGTCTGAAAGCTTTAGTTCAAAAAATTCTAAGATGCTAAATGATTACGACTGCAAATGTAGGAAACCGTAATGCATTTTTCTTAAATTTGGTTGAATATTGAAGGAAGCGAAAGGCAAAGGAGACTGTGTTACCGTTGAAACATGCCTGCATTACCTAGCGTTCTTAGCCGAAGAGATTCCAGAAGGCGACACTCGTTTCAAATGCTCCCCGCCTATACGAGAATCCTCCATGGGTAAAGTTTCCTTACAATGCAGTGGGATCATACTTAAGACATTACAACTATTAAGTTTATGTTATCAGTTGAACTTGTATTAAGTTTATGTTATCAGTTGAACTTGTGTTGGTATACTTGAGTATGTATTTCTTGTTTGTGGATGTTTATGTTTAAGTTGTAGAAATTTGAATTGTTTGTATATATTTATAAATTCTAAATATATTTCTGCAATTCTAATTGATTTTAAAATAATAATTTAAAACCAAAATTCAAAATATAATTATATAATAAAAATTTATAGCTCCAATTAATATTAAATATGGCAAAATATAAAAGTGTTCATAAAATATACAACAGCCATAAAGATTAGTTATTGTAAATAATAATACAGCAACAACAAAAATGCTAGGATAAAGTATAATACAGCCTTAAAATATTGCCACCACAATATATATTATTGCACGAATAATATGCTACATTAATTTATAAAATGGCAATAAATCAATGCTACTGAAAACTATATAATCACATCAAAATTAGCGCTATCGTAGACATATATATGATAGCATGTCAAATTAGTGTTATCGTAGATGACTGACCTAAGATGGCAGCGGCAAACATAGCGTTTATGGAAACGCTACCATAGACATATGATAGCGTTTTCGTGGTGCTATCAATACCAATATTTCTTGTAGTGTGATAATGGAGTTGTTGATCATCTCTCAAGGATCAAGGTTGAAGAAGTTGTCCCTATTGATGATTTTCTACCAGAGGAGAACGTTAATTTTATTGAGAAAGTTTTTAGGACGGATTTGGACAGAAATTTATAGAACTGTCGGATTGCAGAACATGCGTCGATCGATGCCAACTCGGAATCGATCGATGCACGCATTGGGGTTGAGACAATCGATTCACCTCTATGTGTCGGTCGACACAAGGCGATTACGAACCAAGAACCTTTGAATGTTCAAATTAGGCACTACACATGGATATTTATGCTGTTTCTGAAGGATTGTTTAGTGTTTATCCTGGTTCAATTCATTCAGATTAAACCCTACTAAACATATTGGATCTAGGTTCTCTTGCAGAATCATAAAGAGATCTCAGTATACCTTGTTATGCAGCGGAAGAATCGGGTATGAGTCAGAGATCAGCAGAACCGCCAAGGGACAGCTCCTCCAGAGGTTCACACACGCACACTTCAGGAAAAATGGCTGCTAGACCAGAGAGAGGGAGGCGCAGAGAGAGAGAGGAGAGGCGCAGAGAGAGTTGTGGAAAAAAAAGAGAGCTAGGTCAAGTTTTAATTATAAAACCCTTGTCTAGTTCTGTTGGGCTTTTGGGCCCAAATCCCAGTCTGATTAAATCCCTTAGATTTAATCAGGCCCTTTAATCTCTCTAAGTATAGTAAATGCCTAGCACTTTTACCGTACTTCTGCTGAACCGTTCCCTCATAGTTTCCTGTTAGCTTAGGCGTGTGACCCATATGGGATCATATAATAAAGGCAATAAATCCAAGACTTATAGATCATGAGCGGACTCTAGCAAGCCATCATGACCCCCAGTATTATATGACTTATGTCTGATCATTGACATACTCTTACTTTCTAGAGACAGTACAGAGATTACTGGACATAATTCCAACAATCTCCCACTTGTACTTGAATCTCTGTATTCATAATCCTTTTGTCTCAATATCTCGATTAGTCATAAGGCAAGATGAGTGTCATCCTTATAAAGCCTAATCATGTTCATCGGACTCTGATTTGATACTGACAATCCAAACGACTCGGGACAGTCCGTTTGAGCATGACCATGCATTTTCCAGTATTTAAATCTCCGATTGGCCTAGAGATATTCACTCCATTTATATTGGAGGGACAAATCCCATCTTGTTCCATCACTATAAACTACTCATTTCATAATACACCCAAACAAGGTCCTTATAACTATCGCTTAACGACAGCGTTAGACAATGATCAAAGCGTATCAGTTCATGTGCAGTCACATGCATGCGAACTCAGGTCTAAGGACTATACTCTATAGTCGTAGTAAGAATCTCTTATGACACAAATATAAATATCCTGAAGAGTTCTTATAAGCGGGTCTTGTCCGGTCGTATGTACCCCAACATACACCTATGTACTAACTTTGATGCCGTGCATCTATGACATCCTGAGACTTTGTCATAAGTCACATACCAATCTAGTCTCACGCGGTTGTTGGTGTTCCAATTTCAACAACCTTCGACTAGGGACAGGATGATATAAGCCATCTATCAAATATAGGGTCTCATGATCAAGCTAAATGACTTTGATGACTCAAGATCAAGTCACTTACTTCGATGACCTATAAAATGGTTCATATCATTTTGGAACGATTATTTCATCACAGTTAAAATAATCTTGAAAAATAATTTTATTAAACATCTTAAATATTTTACAAGAACATATCAATAACTAAATAAAACCCTCAAACTCCCACTCAAATTTAGATTACATTTCAATGTCTCTAATGCCTACAGCTTCAGTCAGGTACTCGAGCTTAGGCCTTGGGAGTGGCTTTGTCAACGGATCAGCGACATTATCATCTGTCGGAACTCGGCTGATCTTGACTTCCTTTCTATTAATGATATCACATATCAAGTGAAATCTTCTTAGTATATGCTTGGATTTCTGGTGTGATATTGGTTCCTTTGCCTGAGCTATAGCACCATTGTTATCACAAAACAGTGCCAGAGGCTCAGCTGCATTCGGTATCACACCTAGTTCAATAATGAACTTTCGTATCCAAACAGCTTCCTTCGCTGCTTCTGAGGCGGCGACATATTCAGCTTCTGTAGTGGAATCAGCAACGGTGTCTTGCTTGGAGCTTCTCCAACTAATTGCACCGCCATTCAGACAAAAGATATAACCGGACTGTGACCGGAAATCATCTTGGTCTGTCTGGAAACTTGCGTCCGAGAATCCACTGACTTCAAGCACATCACTTCCACCGTACACCAAGAACTTATCCTTAGTATGTCTTAGATACTTCAGGATATTCTTGACGGCAATCCAGTGGTTCTCACCTGGATTTGACTGGTATCTACTCGTCATGCTCAATGCATAAGCAACATCAGGACGAGTACAGATCATGGCATACATGACAGATCCTATTGCAGATGCATAAGGAATATTATTCATGCGCTCAAGCTCAGCAGCCGTCGTTGGGCTCTGCTTCTTGCTTAGCGTTGTGCCATGTACCATTGGTGTGAAGCCCTTCTTGGAATCTGCCATGCTGAATCTATGCAGGACTTTGTCAATGTATGAATCTTGACACAAGCCTATCAGCCTTTTAGATCTATCCCGGTAGATCCGGATTCCAAGAACGTATGCGGCTTCACCCATGTCTTTCATGGAAAAACAACTTCCAAGCCAGTCCTTTACCGACCGCAGCATTGGTACGTCGTTTCCGAGAAGCAGTATGTCATCGACATACAGAATAAGAAATACTATCTTGCTCCCACTAGTCTTCTTATACACGCATTGTTCTTCTTCGTTTCTGGTGAAGTCAAATTGCTTGATCGCTTCATCAAAACGAAGATTCCAGCTCCTGGATGCTTGCTTCAATCCATAAATGGATTTATGAAGCTTGCATACTTTCCCAGCATTCTTTGGATCTATGTAACCGTCAGGTTGTGTCATATACACATCCTCTTCCAGAATTCCATTCAGGAAGGCGGTTTTCACGTCCATCTGCCAAATTTCATAATCATGAAAAGCTGCAGTTGCTAGTAGAATCCGAATAGATTTCATCATAGCCACTGGGGAATAGGTTTCATCATAATCCACACCGTGAACTTGCCTGAAACCTTTTGCCACCAACCTGGCTTTATAAATCTGGACATTTCCATCCACGTCAATCTTCTTCTTGAAGATCCATTTGCACTCGATGGCTTTTACACCAGCGGGTAAGTCAACCAACGAAAACACTTGGTTGACCGACATGGAGTCCATTTCGGAATCAGTGGCCTTACGCCACTTAGAGGAATCTGGGCCCATCATGGCTTGATTGAAGTTCGATGGTTCATCACCATCAATGATCAGAAGATCATGACAGTTAGTCACGAGGAATCCTTGATATCTCTCGGGTTCGTGACGGATCCTCCCGGATCTTCGAACTTCAGGTACCACAGGTTCAGGCTCTACAATTTCTTGTAGGTCCTCCTGCTGCTCTTCCTCATTAGGTTGAGCAGTATCCTGTTCATCTTGAATTTCTCCAAGCAGTACCTTACTCCCACTGTTTTTCTTAGAGAGAAACTCCCTCTCAAGAAAATTACAATCCCGGGCAACAAAAATCTTGTTCTCGGATCGTAGGTAGAAGTAATAAGCCTTGGTCTCCTTCGGATAACCAATGAAGTAGCATTTATCAGACTTTGGTGTAAGCTTGTCAGAGATTAATCTCTTGACATAGGCTTCACAACCCCAAATTCTAAGATAAGACAGCACTGGAGTTTCTCCAGTCCATAATTCATATGGTGTCTTAGCTACTGCTTTTGATGGCGCTCTATTTAGAGTGAACACTGCTGTTAGTAGAGCATATCCCCAAAGGGATATTGGAAGGTCTGTGTGACTCATCATAGACCGAACCATATCCAATAAGGTCCGATTCCTCCTCTCAGACACACCATTCCATTGAGGTGTTCCAGGAGGAGTGAGTTGGGAAACTATCCCACACTCTCTTAGATGATCACTGAACTCTTGGCTCAAGTATTCTCCTCCTCGGTCGGACCGAAGAGCTTTAATGCTTTTGCCAAGTTGGTTCTGTACTTCATTTTGGAATTCTCTGAATCTCTCAAACGATTCAGACTTATGTTTCATTAAATAAACATATCCATACCTGCTGAAATCATCAGTGAAGGTAATGAAGTACTGATAGTTTCCTCTTGCATTTGTGGACATTGGGCCACACACATCAGCGTGTATCAGGCCCAATAAGTCACTGGCCCTCTCGTTGGGTTTATTAAAGGGGGCCCGCGTCATTTTGCCCATCAGGCAGGATTCGCATTTCTCACATGACTCAAAGTCAAATGAGCCAAGAAGTCCATTCGAATGGAGCCTCTTAATGCGTTTCTCACTGATGTGCCCTAAACGACAATGCCATAGAAACGTTCGGTTCTCCTCATTAGGTTTGAACCGTTTGGTATTAATGTTATAAATTGGTGCGGATTGATCAAGTATGTAAAGCCCATTCGTAAGAGGGGCACAACCATAGAACAAATTATTGCGATTGAAGGAACATAATTTATTCTTAACTGAAAAATCATAACCTTCCAAATCCAACAAAGAAACTGAAATAATATTTCTGCTTATCGCAGGTACAAAATAGCAGTTATTAAGTTCTAAAACCAATCCTGAAGGTAAAGACAACAAGTATGTGCCTACAGCTAGTGCAGGAACTTTCGCTCCATTCCCAACTCGTAGCTCCACTTGTCCTTGCTTCAGCCTCCTACTGTTGCTGAGTGCCTGCATATTAGTACAAATATGAGCCCCACAACCAGTATCCATAACCCATGAGGTATTATCAGAAGTAGTTGTATTAACTTCTATAACAAAAATACCTGATGAAGAAGTCTCCAGAGTCTTCTTCTTCAATTCCTTTAGACCTTCCAGGAATTTCTTACATTCTCTCCTCCAATGCCCTGGTTCTTTGCAGAACCTGCAGATGTCAGTAGGCCCAGCCTTGGACTTGGGCTTGGGCTTTGACGTGTCCTTGTCCGAGACTTGAACAGCCTTAGCCTTTCCCTTGTCCTTGGCAGAGGATTTCTTAAAGCCCTTGCCCTTTTGCACCATAAGCACGTTGGGGTCCTTGGCTTTCCTCAAGTTGGGCTCTGCAGTCTTGAGTATTCCGTGAAGCTCAGGCAATGTCTTACTCAAGCCATGCATATTGAAGTTCAGGATGAACTGATCATAGCTTGCAGGTAAAGACTGCAGAACGATGTCGCAGGCAAGTTCCTGGCTGATAGGGCAGTCGAGTTTCTGAAGATGATCGAGATAACCCATCATCTTCAAGACATGAGGACTCACTGCCGCACTTGCAGCCATTTTGCAGTCTAAGAGGTTCTTAACAGTCTGGAACCTCTCAGTTCTTGCCTGCTCCTGAAAAAGCGATTTCAGGCTTGCCATTATCTCGATGGGCGACAGCACACTCTCGAACTGCATTTGCAATTCAGGAGTCATGGTTGCCAACATCAGGCAATAGACATCATTTTCATCTGACGAATGCTTTTCCCAAGCATTGTGCAGATTCCAGGCGGCATTGTTTGGAGGCCTCTCGGGGAGGGGATCACGAAGGACATATTCCTTCTTCTCCTGCTTGAGGACCAGCCTCAAGTTCCTTGACCACGTCAGGAAGTTCGTTCCAGTCAGCTTCTCCTTGTCGAGAACAGACCGGATTGAGAATGTGTTTTGTGTGCTTGTTGTATTCATTGCTGAAATTTAAGATAAAAAGGATTTTAGTTTATATGTTCAATATGAGTAAACTCGCATTATATTCAATAACATTAGTTACCCTCAAAAGAATATAATGATTCCAAGATCCACATATAACTAAGATCAAAGTGGGCCACTGGCCGTCACCCAACCTTAGCTTATATCGGTAAGCCCTATTTCGGCTAATTATATCCGTGATATAACTCTTGGTTGTGAATCTGGGCCCGAGGCCCAATCCACTCTGATGTCTCAAGGCCCGGGATTCCCGATGGCCTAGTCAAGAAAACCAGACTATACAGTCATGTAATCACTAATGTCTGGGACTCCCAATAACGTTAATGAATCACAAACTGTCTTACCCACGCAAAAGATAGACACCCTCACACTGTAAGGCCATGTGTACGATTGAATGGGTTTCAACAGCTGACATAGACTGGACAAGACATCCAACGCTTGATATTATTTGAGGTTTATAGGTTTTCTTAAAATTTCATTCCAAAATAGAAGATTACTATTTTGGAAACTTTCCATTTTTGGAAACCTACTGTTTTGGAAACTTTTATAATTGGAAACTTCCTAAATTTGGAAACTTTCTAACTATAGAAATTTCCTAAATATCCAAAACATGCAAATCCAGAAATTTCTATTCTAAGAAACTTTCTAATTTAAAATTTTGGAAACTGATTAATTTAAAATCGAATTTTAATTATTAAATAAAATTTTAAATTAAATCTGAAGAAGAGACTCAAATAACTGGCCCAATTGTTTTAACTTCTTGGCCCAAGGCCCAAGAATTGGTCTATGTCCAAGACATAACCCAATTGCCCAATTAAATGACATAACCGGTCTGGTTCATTAAAATTGGTCTAACCAAGATTAATTACTACGATAACCACAATTGTTAACCGGTCATTTACTAAACCGGATTTTCTCAATTTATTTGGTCCAACCAAATCAAATTAGAAAACCACTGGTTTAGGCACTAAATCCAATTTTAAACGACATTGGATTTCTTATCACGGTTTAACCAGATTTAATAAATATTATTAAGTCTGTAAACCGTAACGATTAGATTTTTAATTATTTTAAACCGAACCGTTAACCAAACCGAACCGACCGATTGGTCACGTGAACCGATCACGACCGAGTCGCAAGCTTCACGCGATCGAGAGACGGGACACGATCGGGACGAGAGGCGGGACGGGACGGGACGGCTCGGGCCGAGAGATGCGGGACGCGATCGCTGTCGATCCATGCTATCGATCCTAGTGATCGATCCATGCGATCCGCTCGGCCGATCGGTCCATCTCTCGCGCCTTAACGCCGATCGGACCGACGACGCAACACGATCCATGATCGGTCCGTGCGTCATGTACCGATCCGGACGTGTGATCCATGATCAACACTCCGACGCATACCAATCCAAATGGATCGGTTCATGCGGTTTTAGTTTAGGGTTTAAGCTTTTGTTTCTTAAGTGTTTTACTTATCAATTTCAAGCATAGATTGATTCAAACACTTCTAAACAACCTAAACATGATTCTAACAAGAAATCCTAATAGAACCTGGCTCTGATACCACTGAAGGATTGTTTAGTGTTTATCCTGGTTCAATTCATTCAGATTAAACCCTACTAAACATATTGGATCTAGGTTCTCTTGCAGAATCATAAAGAGATCTCAGTATACCTTGTTATGCAGCGGAAGAATCAGGTATGAGTCAGAGATCAGCAGAACCGCCAAGGGACAGCTCCTCCAGAGGTTCACACACGCACACTTCAGGAAAAATGGCTGCTAGACCAGAGAGAGGGAGGCGCAGAGAGAGAGAGGAGAGGCGCAGAGAGAGTTGTGGAAAAAAAAGAGAGCTAGGTCAAGTTTTAATTATAAAACCCTTGTCTAGTTCTGTTGGGCTTTTGGGCCCAAATCCCAGTCTGATTAAATCCCTTAGATTTAATCAGGCCCTTTAATCTCTCTAAGTATAGTAAATGCCTAGCACTTTTACCGTACTTCTGCTGAACCGTTCCCTCATAGTTTCCTGTTAGCTTAGGCGTGTGACCCATATGGGATCATATAATAAAGGCAATAAATCCAAGACTTATAGATCATGAGCGGACTCTAGCAAGCCATCATGACCCCCAGTATTATATGACTTATGTCTGATCATTGACATACTCTTACTTTCTAGAGACAGTACAGAGATTACTGGACATAATTCCAACAGTTTCGACGCCCAATCGACCATGGTTTGCTGATATTGTTAATTACCTGGCTGCAAAGACTCAACCGGACGATCTCAAGGGGTATGCAATGAAGAAGTTCTTCATAGAACTAAGAAGGTTCAATGCGGATGGGATTTACAAGAGATGCATTGCAGAATCAGAGGTTCCAAATGTTCTATTTCACTGCCATGGATCGATCATGTTGAACACTTTGCTACTTTCAAGACTGTGTCTAAGGTTCTGCAAGCAGGTTTCTGGTGGCCTACTAAGTTCAGAGATGCTCATTCATTTGTCTCTCAGTGCGATGCATGTCAGAGGAGAGGGAAAATCAGTAAGAAACATAAGATGCCTCAGAATTTTATTCTTGATGTTGAGGTTTTCGATTGTTGGGGCATTGATGTCATGAGTATTTTTCCCTCATCTAATGGGAATAAGTTCATATTGGTTGCTGTGGATTGTGTGTCTAAGTGGGTGGAAGCAATAGCTAGTCCTATCAATGACTCTTCGGTGGTTCTTAAGCTATTTAAGACCAATATTTTTCCTAGATTTGGAGTGCCTCGGATTGTGATAAGTGATGGAGGATCCCACTTTATCAACAAGGTTTTTTTAAAGCTAATACAGAAGCATGGTGTTCATCATCGTGTGGCTACTCCTTACTGTCCTCAGACTAGTGGGCAAGTAGAGGTCTCTAATAGATAGATTAAGGAGATCTTGGAGAAGACAGTTGGGAAGACAAGGAAGGATTGGTCTGCAAAGCTGGATGAGGCGTTATGGGCCTATAGGACTGCGTTTAAGATGCCAATTGGGACTACACCGTTTCATCTTCTCTATGGGAAAGCCTGCCATCTTCCTGTTGAGCTTGAGCATTAGGCAGCATGGGCTGTGAAGCAGATGAACTTTGATCTGAAGCCCGCATCAAAGAGGAGATTGGTGCAGCTGAATGAGTTGGATGAGATTAGGCATAGGCATTCGAAGCTGTATAAAGAGAGGACTAAGGCATATCATGACAAAAAGATTGTATATAGACATTTTGAGCCAAATGATCAGGTACTTTTGTATAGCTCTCGTTTGCAATTGTTTCCAGGTAAGTTGTGTTCTAGATGGTCAGGTCCTTTCAAGATCAAGGAAGTGCATCTGTATGGTGTTGTTGTTCAGATTAGCTCAGAAGAAAAGGAATTCACTGTTAATGGACAGAGGGTGAAGCATTATTGGGCTATGGCCAAGATTCCAAGAGGTCATATTCTGCCTATGGATGATGCACCCTCTGCCCGATCTCCTTCCGGTCAAGCTAATGACATTAAAGAAGTGCTGAGTGGAAGGCAACCCACTGGTAAGTCTGTACATATTCTTTTTGGTGTTTTTGATTCAATTTTACTTGGTTTTTTGTCGTAGAGAGCTAATTCATGAGTCTGGAAATCGCCATGCATCGATCGACACAGACCTGTGTGTCGGTCGATGCAGGTGTGTTACGTTTGGGTCAGCAGAAGGAAGTAACCGTAAGTTTACAATGCAATTATGCCGTTTAAGTTGCGGTTTAAGCAGCGGTTAGACTAAATCGCAAGGAAGAAAGGAGAACGATGTGTGTCGATCGTTGCGGTCCTGTGCAACGATCGTTTCAACCACTCCTTAACCATGCGTCGATCGTTTCACCCATGTGTCGATCGACGCAGGTACGCGACTTGTAAGAAACGCAGAAAAGATGTACATTCAGTACCCTTTTCATCTTTTACATATCCTAAGATTTGATTCCATTGGGGACAGTGTGTTTAAAGTGTGGGGGAGGTGGTACTGACATAATATTTTTCTTTTCTTAGAGTCAGTTGAGTTTGTTTTATTGAGTCAAAACGGTTTAGTAGGAAACTATGACTTTTTGAGGAGATCACTACACTCGCAGGAGCCTGTGACCATTGAATGAGCTTGCAGATGATTTATGACTATTAGAAACCCCAACGCAGATCAACCTACTGAGGACACCCATATCACTTCAGGTATTAAGAGAATCCATTACTGACTTCACCCTTAACTTGACTTGATTTCTCACCTAAGGGCTTGGTATACTTTGAGTCAGATTCCTCTGTTAGTTTTGACACAGCTTGTAAACCTATCTAAGTATGGTTCCCTTCTCCCCTTCCTTAAAGTAAAAAAAAAAAAGATAAACTGTGGATATGCTAGTAGCTTCAAAGTGATTACGGAAGTGGTAGAGACTCCTATTACCTCATGTGCATTTATGCAATGTGTCCAAAGTACATCCCAATACGAGAAGGGCACTGATAGAATAAAATAAAATGATACCCAGTGGGGAAAAAGCAGTTGCTAAAGAAGGAAAAGGAGAAGAAAGGAACCAGAAAATGATAGTTTGGTGGTTAGATGCTAACAAAGTAAGAGTCCATGTGTTCTTTGATCGATACTCCCTAGGTGAGACCACACTTATTTGCTATTAGAAGTAAGTATGGTGAATTTGAATGCTCTGAATGTGACTGTGGAGTTTACTTAAGACAGTTTCTAAGTGTGGGGAGTAGTATATGTTGGTCTTGATGTCTGCAAGTTCATTTTTCATGTTTTTTAATAAGGGGGATTTGAGTGTAATACTTCAACGATGAAACGAGTTTCTGAATTTTTCAAACTTCTTCACCTCATCTTGGTTTTCTGTTTTGATTGATGGCAAGCAAAAGCTAAGTGTGGAGGAGTTGATATATCATAGTTTTTACCTGTTTTAAGTTGTGATATAAGTACATATTAGAGTCTTTTGTATTGTCTTTCGAGTCTTTTCAGGTGTTTATTAGGATTACACACATTTGGAGGATTTTGGAAGATTTTGGAGCTATTTGGGAAAAGATTTGAGCTTGAGCCGTGATGAGCAGAATTCACTATGTGGAGTCGACCTGAGCGTCGACTGATGCACCCATGCATCGATCGACACAATATGCCAAATCGTAACTGCTAGCGAATTCATGAAGAATTGAAGAATTATAGTTTTAACCCAGAAGTTCCAGTATTTACAAAAGAGACCCAAGACGTGTTATACACTTTATATTATGGTTTTGGTGTTTTATTCTCGATACACTTTTCATACTTCTAGCTAAAGAGATTTTTGTAGCATTAGGGCTGATCCGTTCCGTGTACTGCTTTTTGGAGAAGATTTCGAACCCCTTTTCATTCTCTCCTCTTTCTTTAATGCAATCTATTCATATTATGTTGTTTGTTTCAATCAGTATGTCTGAGTAGATTCATTTTTAGGTTTAGGAATTCTCATTAGGTTTTCATGACTTGTTAGACTGAATTTAATCAGTTAAGTATTCATAACTTGTTAGTTATTCAACATGAATTGCACTTAAAGTTAGTTTCTAACCTGATCAATTGGAATCTATATCTAGAATTTATAAATTGACACGAAAGTGTGATTTAGAATCTGATCCATTTAAGTTGAGCAAATTAGTTATCTGCGAAGAAATTTGGTTTAACTGATTTGTGAATTAATCGAACATGCACTTAATGCTAGTTTAGTCTGTTAGGAATTGTAAATTACTTTGGATTTGTAGGGTTTATACTTAGAAAATTCTTGCAACGAAAGTTTGTTAGTTTTACATCTGTGTTTGAGTTCTAGAACAGTTCTTAATTCGATTCTGACTGATTTATTGATCTACATTGCATGATTTCTCCAAAACGCCCTTGACCTAGCGCTTTTAGTTCTTGAAAAACAAAACCAATTTACTGATTTATTTACTGCTTTCTATTTACTGCTTATTGATTGCTTCGCTTAGCTATTCTTGACACTCTATAGTTTATCGTAAGATTCTTGAGTCTCGGTGGTTCGACCCCTATATACTATATTTTCCTGTGCACTTGCAGTGTAACTTGAGATTAAACTTCGAGCATATCAATTATCATAAGTCACACAAAAAGATGTCTGTGACGTGAAAACCAGCTTGAAGTCTTGAGGGGTCAATGAATGATAATGTTGTGAAAGAACAACTTGAGCATTTTTAAGCATAAATCAACGACCCTCAAACCAAGTTGACCACATGAATTTATCAACAACAGAGGCATGAACATGTGCCTCTATCTTGATACCCTAAATCAATAAATGATTAGCTTAATAAAACATGCAAGAATAAAAGACAACAACTGAAAGAGGAAAAGAGAGATTACTGATATACCATGGACTTTAGGGATTTTAGCCATGGTATATGTCTTATTTATCGAGTCTTTCTATGTGTTTTGGAGTCTTTTCAGGTGTTTTACAGGTTTAAGGACATCTGGAGCCTAATTGGACGTTTTGGGAGCATTTGGAGCAATTCTGCACTATTTAGAGACTTCACAGAGTTCACTGGCTGCGTTTTCGCCTTGCAACGGTCGTTGCAGTTATGCGCCCAAAAATCTGCATTTTGGAAAAATTACAGTTTTTGCCCAGAAACTTTCCAGACTTGCAAAAAGGCCCCCAGACGTGTTTTAGACTATATATTAGGGTTTTTAGCCACTTGTTTAGGCAACGCTTTTACTTACGCTTTATTCTATTTTCAGAGAGAGTTAGGGGCTGATCCTGCTCTCGAAAGAGAGAGGATTTTGAACCCCAGTTCTTTATTTGATTTTATAATATTTGGTTTTCTATTCATGATGTCTTCTGTTTCGATGAACATCTCTGAGTAGATTACCTGTTAGGTTTAGGGATTCTCATTAGGGATTTCATGGAATTATAGGTTAATAAATCTGTAGGGATTCATATCTGTTAGTTCTTCATCTAGGATTGTTCTTACTGCTTAATCTGAATTAGCTAACCAGATTTATGATGTTAGGTTGATTGATACAACGACAGTTGGTTAATTAGCTAGAAAGAACCTAGATGAGCAATTTAATTACTCGCAAAGGAATTTGGTTTAATTAGATTGTGAACATATTGAACTTGGAATTAAAGCTGGTTTAATCTGTTAGTAATTACAAAGGAATTTGGATTGCTGCACTTAGACTTAGAGAATTCTCGCAACGACAGTCGGTTAATTCTATATATGTGTTTGAGTTCTAGAATAGCTCTTAATTAGATCCCGATTGATTGATTAACTTATGTTCCTGATTTCCTGAGAACTCCCTAGACTTAACGCTTTGCCTCCTTGCTTACAAAACTCGCTATTTACTTTCTGCTTGCTTTTTAGTTTCTAATCATATTTGCTTTCTCCTAGTTTAATCTCTTCTGTTTTATAATCTATCATTGACCGGAGTCCCTGTGGATTCGATACCCTAAGTACTACAACTACATCACTGTGCACTTGCAGTTAGAATAGGGATTAAAACTAGACCTATCAAGTTTTTGGCGCCGTTGCCGGGGACTCTTTTGAGTCTTCGATAGATTTGAACTAGGGTTTAGACTAGGTTTTTCGTTTTTATTTTTCATTACTAATTTTTTTCTCTTTTTTTGTTCTTGCGTTTCAGGTACGCCTGTAATCGCCTTTCATCGATCGACACGGTCCTGTGTGTCGATCGACACATCTTCGAGCTCGCATCGATCGACACTACTTTGCATCGATCGACACATCGCGTAAGATGATGGGAATGATGGAACGGATGTTGGATAATCAGCATAATAACTCGTTCTGCAGAGGCTATGGTTCCTATTCATTCACCAGGAATTATGAATCTCCATCATATCAGCCTGTTTCTCCTCAAAATACACAGTCTGATAAGCTGATGAGCATGATGGAGCAGTTATTGGAAAAGCAGGGAGAAGATTTGAACTACATCAATTGTAACGCCCCTTTCCCATTCTCCGCTGACCGCCGAGCTGACCGGTCAACAATCAAACAAAAACATGACCAATCGAACCCGAGCAAGTCGAACGGGAAAAGTTCGCTACAGGACGAAGCCAAAGATAGTTCGGTTTGAGACAAAAGGCTCGTACCGATCTATTTCCGACTCCGCTATCCTCGTATCCGTAGCGCAAGCAGTACTACTTACACGACTTCAACGAGTTGTGTCGGTTCGGACCGAACCTCATATCAGGGAAACAATCTCATTTTTAAGGAGTTAAACATCGAATACAACGTTCAACAATTTTACAAACAATTGTCAATAACAATACATAAACAATCAAAGACAATCAAAACATAAAAGGCGCAGCTGCCGAACCGAAAATCAAACATCCAAAAATCTCGAATCAAAACACGTCACAAGCAACCCGAAGCTACACCGAGGACCTCCCACGTCCGTCGCTGAAACCTGAAAACACAAAAAGAGTCTAATGAGCAATCTAAGATCACCCAGTGAATCGGCTCCCCACTAACGGCTTCTAATCTATCTAGAGTCTATAAACCCCGCCCCAAACCCAAAATAACAATCATCATAAATAAGCGGTCAATCACGCACTACCACGTCGTGATAAACCCACACACAATCAATGCCAAAATAAATAGAATTAAGGAAATTGAAGGCACTGCGGCACATGTCCTCGATTAGACTCGGTCTACCTAACGCGTGATAAATAAAGATAATACACAACACTGGGCCCTACGAACTCGGTAACTTCCACGGGTTCACATCGTTGCTTATATGGCAACTAACCCTCGACTCCTATACGTGCTCAAGAGGACTCACGCATAGGACACCGTTCTCTGTCCATCGATACGCGGTGACTCTGACTACCCCTAGATAGCCCGAGTTTCCATGCAATCCGGCCCTAGGACATGACCCCGTATTCTCCGGACCGCACACCTATCGGCGTCACCCGATAGGTTAACACCATAACCAGAACCACCATGGCCCGGTTAGGTCAAACCCGAGGATCCAATCAGGTCGGAAGTACCGGAACGTAAACAAAAACCTAGGCTTGCGGAATCTAACGCACCCTAGCGTCCTAGTGCAGAAATATAAACACGCAGACTCGCTGGGACTCTAACACAGATCACGCAATCAATAACAACAATAATAAGAATCCCAACCATTCCGCAAGCCTCTACACTACCCAACTCACCGCTCTGACTAGGTAAGATACCTAGTCAGCACCACTAACTTACCCGGTCCCATGACCGAAGTAAGTGTCCGCAATGACTGCTCGGCCCAACACCGAGTAGTCTAATAACCTGCACAGAAAGCTCACCACAATAATAACACACGGTACACGCAACACAGTCAAACATACAATTACCACACACAAGTCTATTCGAGTTCTAAGCCTTTTACTTTATTCACGCCCGCTACCTTGGGTTAGCGGATTGCTAACCCGTAGACGGCTCACGACACGCGTCATTTCTTTATTATCTCATCCTAGGTATCTTTTAAAATTTTTCTCGGTATATCGGTTTAGAGGTAGTAACCTTACTAACTCCCCGACATATCATTTCCAGCTAATGGATTCATTACCCTATTCCCGCTACTCAACCTAAACCCCGATCCCGTTAATATATGCTATACATTGTTTAAGTTTAACTCATATTTTACCATCGTCTTAATTCCCCGTGTATAGTTCATTAATACTCGTTCTTTATACTTATATATATATACATCGGTCACGCATTACTAACAACCTAACGGCACGGAAACGGTTAACTCTTTTTAATTCTAGACCCTAATCACATTAAATTGGTCTTCTTCGGTTATATATTAAACGCCTCATTAACTATTACCTATCCGGTTAATTCTTATTTACTAATGACTTCGGTTATGGTCCATGTCCTAATGGTTACGGTTTAGTGGTTTTCCCGGTTTGATCACTTTACGAGTTTTCGAGCCGACTCACAAAATAGTTACGGAATGACGGATTTTGGTGCGGATGAAGATTCCCGAACGAACGAACACTCCTGAAACACAGAACCATAAACCGATCAATTACGGGGTTATACCAAACCGGCCCAACACCTTTAGAACCGGTTTGACTAAACCGGTTTAGGGTTGACCGTTGACCGGTTCACACCCCTTTGACCCGGTTTAATCAATCCCCAAACCAAACCCAATCTCTGATCCAACCATACCAGAAGACTCCCTGAAGAACCGGCTAGCTTTTGGCGGTGGCGGAGCTTCCCGGCGGCGTGACTCCGGCGTTGACTCCGGCGGAGGAGCGTTGACCGGCGGCGGATGGGGATTTTCCGGCAGCTTCTCCTACAGATCCTTATACCAAACTGATTAGAATCACTAGATCTATACATATCCATTCCCAAAACAGCCAAAAACTAAGGAGAAAGGCAAGATCTACAAACCCTAAAAGGGGCGGCTGCTTCAAGGTGGTTTTCCGGCGATCTCCGGTGGCTACAGGGGCGGCGGTTCACTGGAAAAGACAGAGGAGATCAATACAAAGCTATAGCAATTTATAGGTCTAAAATCAAGCTTATAGAAAGAAAGTTACAAGCTTTCTTGTGGAAGAAGCAAAAGAAGGAGGAGGAGCTCCGGCGACCTACTCCGGCGGCTCTCCGGCGAGAGAGGTGAACGGCGGTTGAAGAGAAGAGTGAGAGGGATCTCTAGCCCTTGACAGAGCCTGATTTGGATCTAAGAATCACAAGATACACTCTTTCTTGCTCAAGAAGTATGAAGAAAGGATTAGGGTTCTTGGTGTTCTTCCATCTTCAAACACACATGCATGAGCTTTTTGGGAAGGAATGCATGTTCTTGAGTGACAGAGAGAGAGACCAGAGAGACCGAGAGTGAGAGAGAGGATTTGGGTGAAGAAGGAGAGAAACTTGCTTCTTAAGACACCATGGATTACACAAGGTTTTGATTTAAGATGAATCTCTCAAGAACTTCAAAAACAATGGCAAGAACACAAGAACACAAGCAAGAACTGATGTTTCTGGGTAAGAGAGGAAGAGAGAGTGCGAGAGAGAGCTGAGAGAGAAGAGAAAGTTGGTTAGGGGGAGTGAATGTGATTAGATGGATTTGGTGCATGCAAACAATCCAACGAATTTGGCATGCATGACACACAACCAAGGCAAGGTGGCGACAGGGGGAA
The DNA here is from genome assembly GCA_030180135.1 of Orychophragmus violaceus. Lineage (NCBI taxonomy): Eukaryota > Viridiplantae > Streptophyta > Magnoliopsida > Brassicales > Brassicaceae > Orychophragmus > Orychophragmus violaceus. The sequence goes on from CM058235.1 coordinate 20,908,259, forward strand.
GGGACAGGTGTCCTACTGAGCTTAAATGGTTGCCAAAACACCACTTAATCATCATTACCCCAACCAATAATCCCACTTCTTTAATTACTCGGTTTTGCGGGTTTTCGGGTTTAATATTTTAGAACGGCTCTGGATGATCCTGTTGGAATTATGTCCAGTAATCTCTGTACTGTCTCTAGAAAGTAAGAGTATGTCAATGATCAGACATAAGTCATATAATACTGGGGGTCATGATGGCTTGCTAGAGTCCGCTCATGATGTATAAGTCTTGGACTTATTGCCTTTATTATATGATCCCATATGGGTCACACGCCTAAGCTAACGGGAAAATACGAAGGAACGGTTTAGCAGAAGTACGGTAAAAGTGCTAGGCATTTACTGTACTTAGAGAGAATAAAGGGCCTGATTAAATCCATGGGATTTAATCAGAACTGAGAATTGGGCCCAAAAGCCCATGAGAACTAAAGGGAGTTTTAATGAATAAAACTTGACCTAAAGCTCTCTAATTCTTCAGAACATTTTGCGCCTCCCTCCTCTCTCTCTGCGCCTCCTCTCTCAGCTGGTCTAGCAGCCAATTTCCCGGTGTGCGTGTGTGAGCCTTTGGAGGATCCATCTCTTGGTGGTTCTGCTGATCTCTGACCATTACCTCCTCATTCCGCTGCACAAAAAGGTAACAGGTGAGATCCATTAAGTTTCTAAATAAGAGAACCTAGATCTGCATGTTTAGTAGGATGAATCAATTGAGAATTGAATCAGGAAACACTAAACGATCCAACAGATCCCATAAATTCCCAAACCTTCAAAATATGATTCTTTATGCTATTTGATGAATTTAGCATTTTGAATCACTCCATTCGGGCTTACGTAGCTCTAGATATGAATTTTCGAAGTTTCGTCGGTTTAGTCGGTTTCCATTCCCGACAAGCCGAAAAACTCGTTTCCGCTCTGATTCCTCCAATTCTGGTCTTGTAAACATTCTTTATGTTAAAACATAAGAATATTTGGCCCGTCTCGGTTTCCGTCTCGAACTTTGAAAAAATTACCATTTTACCCCTGACTTAGGTAAAATGACGATTTTACCCTCGGTTGACTTTCTGCTGCCCGTTGACCGTATTTTTGATACGGGGTATCACATTCTTCCCCACTTACAAGAATTCGGTCCCCGAATTCTCCGTCACTTACAGACGTCAAATTGGTTCCGATTCCGGTGGACTACTTCCCAACTCGTGCCGACGCTTCCCCACTTTGCTTCGACTTCAACATTTCTCGGATGACATCCTTCCTTTTTTTTCCTGGGACACTCTTCAAGAATCTGATCATCGGCTTCCTTCTCCATGACTCCAACATCGGCGTTCCCCCCTCCACATCTTTTCGCTAACTCCTCATGCATCCCGGCTCCTTTCCGTCTCTCGCGATAGCGGCTGCACTCTCACTGTCGGTGCTGCCAATGCTTCGCGGTCCGGCGTGCTCGACTAGCAACATCTTCGACACTTTCGCTTGCATTCGGGTTCGGGTGCAGTTTTACTTCGCTTCCTCGCTCTATCCCCGATATCACTTTCCCATAAAAGTATGGTTACTTAATCACGTACCCTACGGTCCCTCGTGATTAAATAACAATACCCTATAAGTCCATTTTCTCGTGAATCGACGGTTGAACTCAACCGTCCACAAGTCAGCTCGAAACTTGAAATACAATCAAAATAAACTTATGACTTATCTTTCTATCAAGATCAAGGGAAAACGATCAATCGCTACGCAACTTTCGAACTAATAACAATCTAACGGTCGCTCTGACCCACTCGAACAATCTATCAAAACCTTGTACACTAATGCCATACAGACTACCGCTCCACAATACAATCAAACAATCAAGCAAGAAATAAACAAACAAGCTACTATAATAAATCACGCAATCTAAAGATCGGCCGAATGCGTCGTCAATCCGGGTTCAGGTCATGATGAACGGTCGTCAGTTCCGCCCATCATTTAGTTTCACACAGTAAACCATTTGCTTTTCGAACCGTCTCAATCATGCAAATAGTTACTATGCTACTATAAACGATTAGCTGAACACTCTGTATCCACCACATACATAAAACGATATATCATACATCATAAAGTTTTTAGTACATGGTTAAGATCAGAGTTCCTACATAAAGCCGTCATCATATACCAAAAACCCATACGACGCCGCTGCACAACAAAAAATCAAAGACGACACGCAAGTCGCCTATCCGCCGATCTATCTACAAGTCAAAATAAAGTTAGTGCCCCCAACTTACCTGGCCTAACTACCCCTACCCTAACCTAACGCCTCCAGTAAGACCAGAATGCCCCACAACACTGGCAATACGGCTCACTGGAGTATCCACTGGCAGGCGCGCCGGGTGGGTGTGGTGTGTGTGCATCCCGAGATGGTGCCCCGACGTGCTGGGGCTCGGCGATCGGACAGAGATAAGCATCGTGACCTGCGCGGCCACAAACTGAACAGACTGAAGGAGCTACTGGGTACGGTCCTCGATAACAAGCGGCTGCCGAATGTCCATAACCTCCACACAACTGGCACGGCGAAGTCGGCGCTGATGGGGGATCCATGAAACAATCTGAGGCAAGATGACCCGGACCTCCACATAACTGGCACCTCCTCACTGGCTCGGGCTGCGGAGACTGAACGATCGGCATCTGGATCATAGAGAACTGTCTGGCGGGCGGCGAACTAGGCTCGGGGTCTCTGCGGCTGGGTCCGGCTCCCCAATCTCCGGGTACTGATGCTGGGTACGGCTCTCCATCTGGCATGTACAGTCCTGCTCTGGCGACTGGGCAGGTCATCTCTCCGTGGTCCTCCTGACCACATAACGGACAGTGGCCTGGTAAAGGTAATGGCTGATAGGGCTCCCGGAGACGCGGGTCAATGGATCGCGGACACCACCGCAGATGAAAATCTCGTACTCCACATCCACTACAAGCTCGGCTCTCAGGTACAACCGGTGGGGCCTCTACCGCCTCGACTGGTGGCGTCACTGCCTCAAACTCCGACCCAGAAGATCCTGATGACATCTCAAGGTCCAATGGGGTACGGGGAGATCCTGGTCCAACCTGCTGCGCCAAGATATCCTCTAACACCGCTACCTGCTCCCCTACCTGCTGCTCCCACTACTGATGCTGCTCAGGGTCCACTGGCTCCATCTCGAGATCAAAACCGAACGGTAACGGGTCCATTAGATAATCCTCCATACCAAGCAGCGGTGGAAACTCGGGTGCCTCAAGGGGTGGCGCCTGGTACATCGGTGGCGCATCTGTCGCTGCGAGAATCTGCGGCACGTCCGGCTCTGGCCACTGTGGCGGTAACTGCAGCTCCACATCTGCTCCACCCAGAAATCCCATCATGTCGGCAAAAGGGTCTCGGCTACCTGCATCATCTAACATCGCGGGCGGTAACGGGTCTGGAAGAGGCGACCAATCTACCTGCGCTGCTCTCGCACCCTGCATCTCTCGTAACGGAACGGGCGGCTGATCCGCTGTACGGGATCCCTGCGTGTGACCTGGCGATGCTGGGTACCCCTGGAACTGAACTACCTGTCCCTGCTCGGACCCGACTGATCCCTGCTGACTCATCCTGCTCGACTGTACTGCTCCGTATACATACACACACCCAACCACTCTGCTCGGGACGCACTGCTGTAAGACTGCAATCAAAGACACAAAATGAGTTAGTACAAATAATACGAAAATTTCTACTTTCCCATCCCAACCCCGGGTGTAACGGACGCGGCTCGGTTTCCTAACGGTTGCTTGTGTGACACATTTGACTCGACAAAACACGGAAAACACTTAAAAATGAAACGTTTCGAAACCCATGCAGAACCATGCTCTGATACCACCTTTCTGTAACGCCCCTTTCCCATTCTCCGCTGACCGCCGAGCTGACCGGTCAACAATCAAACAAGAACATGACCAATCGAACCCGAGCAAGTCGAACGGGAAAAGTTCGCTACAGGACGAAGCCAAAGATAGTTCGGTTTGAGACAAAAGGCTCGTACCGATCTATTTCCGACTCCGCTATCCTCGTATCCGTAGCGCAAGCAGTACTACTTGCACGACTTCAACGAGTTGTGTCGGTTCGGACCGAACCTCATATCAGGGAAACAATCTCATTTTTAAGGAGTTAAACATCGAATACAACGTTCAACAATTTTACAAACAATTGTCAATAACAATACATAAACAATCAAAGACAATCAAAACATAAAAGGCGCAGCTGCCGAACCGAAAATCAAACATCCAAAAATCTCGAATCAAAACACGTCACAAGCAACCCGAAGCTACACCGAGGACCTCCCACGTCCGTCGCTGAAACCTGAAAACACAAAAAGAGTCTAATGAGCAATCTAAGATCACCCAGTGAATCGGCTCCCCACTAACGGCTTCTAATCTATCTAGAGTCTATAAACCCCGCCCCAAACCCAAAATAACAATCATCATAAATAAGCGGTCAATCACGCACTACCACGTCGTGATAAACCCACACACAATCAATGCCAAAATAAATAGAATTAAGGAAATCGAAGGCACTGCGGCACATGTCCTCGATCAGACTCGGTCTACCTAACGCGCGATAAATAAAGATAATACACAACACTGGGCCCTACGAACTCGGTAACTTCCACGGGTTCACATCGTTGCCTATATGGCAACTAACCCTCGACTCCTATACGTGCTCAAGAGGACTCACGCATAGGACACCGTTCTCTGTCCATCGATACGCGGTGACTCTGACTACCCCTAGATAGCCCGAGTTTCCATGCAATCCAGCCCTAGGACATGACCCCGTATTCTCCGGACCGCACACCTACCGGCGTCACCCGATAGGTTAACACCATAACCAGAACCACCATGGCCCGGTTAGGTCAAACCCGAGGATCCAATCGGGTCGGAAGTACCGGAACGTAAACAAAAACCTAGGCTTGCGGAATCTAACGCACCCTAGCGTCCTAGTGCAGAAATATAAACACGCAGACTCGCTGGGACTCTAACACAGATCACGCAATCAATAACAACAATAATAAGAATCCCAACCATTCCGCAAGCCTCTACACTACCCAACTCACCGCTCTGACTAGGTAAGATACCTAGTCAGCACCACTAACTTACCCGGTCCCATGACCGAAGTAAGTGTCCGCAATGACTGCTCGGCCCAACACCGAGTAGTCTAATAACCTGCACAGAAAGCTCACCACAATAATAACACACGGTACACGCAACACAGTCAAACATACAATTACCACACACAAGTCTATTCGAGTTCTAAGCCTTTTACTTTATTCACGCCCGCTAACTTGGGTTAGCGGATTGCTAACCCGTAGACGGCTCACGACACACGTCATTTCTTTATTATCTCATCCTAGGTATCTTTTAACATTATTCTCGGTATATCGGTTTAGAGGTAGTAACCTTACTAACTCCCCGACATATCATTTCCAGCTAATGGATTCATTACCATATTCCCTCTACTTAACCTAAACCCCGATCCCGTTAATATATGCTATACATTGTTTAAGTTTAACTCATATTTTACCATCGTCTTAATTCCCCGTGTATAGTTCATTAATACTCGTTCTTTATACTTATATATATATACATCGGTCACGCATTACTAACAACCTAACGGCACGGAAACGGTTAACTCTTTTTAATTCTAGACCCTAATCACGTTAAATTGGTCTTCTTCGGTTATATATTAAACGCCTCATTAACTATTACCTATCCGGTTAATTCTTATTTACTAATGACTTCGGTTATGGTCCATGTCCTAATGGTTACGGTTTAGTGGTTTTCCCGGTTTGATCACTTTACGAGTTTTCGAGCCGACTCACAAAATAGTTACGGAATGACGGATTTTGGTGCGGATGAAGATTCCCGAACGAACGAACACTCCTGAAACACAGAACCATAAACCGATCAATGACGGGGTTATACCAAACCGGCCCAACACCTTTAGAACCGGTTTGACTAAACCGGTTTAGGGTTGACCGTTGACCGGTTCACACCCCTTTGACCCGGTTTAATCAATCCCCAAACCAAACCCAATCTCTGATCCAACCATACCAGAAGACTCCCTGAAGAACCGGCTAGCTTTTGGCGGTGGCGGAGCTTCCCGGCGGCGTGACTCCGGCGTTGACTCCGGCGGAGGAGCGTTGACCGGCGGCGGATGGGGATTTTCCGGCAGCTTCTCCTACAGATCCTTATACCAAACTGATTAGAATCACAAGATCTATACATATCCATTCCCAAAACAGCCAAAAACTAAGGAGAAAGGCAAGATCTACAAACCCTAAAAGGAGCGGCTGCTTCAAGGTGGTTTTCCGGCGATCTCCGGTGGCTACAGGGGCGGCGGTTCACTGGACAAGACAGAGGAGATCAATACAAAGCTATAGCAATTTATAGGTCTAAAATCAAGCTTATAGAAAGAAAGTTACAAGCTTTCTTGTGGAAGAAGCAAAAGAAGGAGGAGGAGCTCCGGCGACCTACTCCGGCGGCTCTCCGGCGAGAGAGGTGAACGGCGGTTGAAGAGGAGAGTGAGAGGGATCTCTAGCCCTTGACAGAGCCTGATTTGGATCTAAGAATCACAAGATACACTCTTTCTTGCTCAAGAAGTATGAAGAAAGGATTAGGGTTCTTGGTGTTCTTCCATCTTCAAACACACATGCATGAGCTTTTTGGGAAGGAATGCATGTTCTTGAGTGACAGAGAGAGAGAGACCAGAGAGGCCGAGAGTGAGAGAGAGGATTTGGGTGAAGAAGGAGAGAAACTTGCTTCTTAAGACACCATGGATTACACAAGGTTTTGATTTAAGATCAGAGGCGGACCTACGTTATGGGATGGGGTTCATATGAACCCGGTTAAATATAAAGATTTAATGTTTTGTTTTGTAAAACAAAGTGTTCTGTAGCTGATTTGGTGTATTTACTCTACCTCTGACACCCCATAACTTGAGTTCGATTCCCATATATAACCCCGTTTACTTTTTTTTCCTTTATTTATTTTATATATTGGGCCAAAGCCCAGTATACTGAACCCCCTAAAATTTCAGCCTGGGTCCGCCACTGTTTAAGATGAATCTCTCAAGAACTTCAAAAACAATGGCAAGAACACAAGAACACAAGCAAGAACTGATGTTTCTGGGTAAGAGAGGAAGAGAGAGTGCGAGAGAGAGCTGAGAGAGAAGAGAAAGTTGGTTAGGGGGAGTGAATGTGATTAGATGGATTTGGTGCATGCAAACAATCCAATGAATTTGGCATGCATGACACACAACCAAGGCAAGGTGGCGACAGGGGGAAGGGACAGGTGTCCTACTGAGCTTAAATGGTTGCCAAAACACCACTTAATCATCATTACCCCAACCAATAATCCCACTTCTTTAATTACTCGGTTTTGCGGGTTTTCGGGTTTTATATTTTAGAACGTCTCTGGATGATCCCATAAATTCCCAAACCTTCAAAATATGATTCTTTATGCTATTTGATGAATTTAGCATTTTGAATCACTCCATTCGGGCTTACGTAGCTCTAGATATGAATTTTCGAAGTTTCGTCGGTTTAGTCGGTTTCCATTCCCGACAAGCCGAAAAACTCGTTTCCGCTCCGATTCCTCCAATTCTGGTCTTGTAAACATTCTTTATGTTAAAACATAAGAATATTTGGCCCGTCTCGGTTTCCGTCTCGAACTTTGGTAAAATTACCATTTTACCCCTGACTTAGGTAAAATGACGATTTTACCCTCGGTTGACTTTCTGCTGCCCGTTGACCGTATTTTTGATACGGGGTATCACATCAATGACTCTGGATTCCAAGAAAACAGGTTTGGTAATCAGCAAGGTAACAAGTTCTTTAATGGTGGACAGAGGAATGATTTCATAAGCAATCAGAACTCTTCTGTATATGGACATACTGCTGATTATCAGAAGCCTTTGCATCAAGGATACTCTCCTCAGAGAACCTATGAATCTTACCAGACACCTCCTGCTGCTGATGCTTATAAGAGCAAGATGGAATCCATGATGGAACAGTTGCTAGAGGATCAGACTAAGACTGCTGTAGACCTCGACAGGAAGCTGGATGTTATGCATGAAAATCTGAATGGAAAGTTTGAATCTCTGAGCACACATGTGAAGAAGCTAGATGTTCAAGTTCAACAAACAGCTGGAGCAATACAAAGGCATAATGAAGCTGGGAAAGTTAAACAGAAGCTGTACATCAATGCTGTGTAAGAGATGAGATTGAGTTGATAGGAGAAGAAGAGAGCATAATCTTGGATTTTCTGGATGAATATTGTCTGTCTGAGACATGCATCGATCGACACAACTCGTGCATCGATCGATGCAACCCCGATCCTTTTGATGGAATTGAGCATAATCGCCTTGCATCGATCGACACACCTACTGCATCGATCGACACAGATCGCAGACAAGACCAGAAGCCTGCAACAATCCTGGAACGAGTCTATAAGCCCATTGTGCCATATCCTAAGGTTCCTAAACCCTCTAAACAAGAGCTAGAAGCTGCTAACTGCATGAAAGTGATGGATAAGGAGCTGAATGAAACCCCACCATCTGAAGCTTCGCGAGTTCATGCAAAGAAGATGATCTCCACTGATGGTCCTTTGAAAGAAGCAGTTCAGATTGGTGGAACTACAATATCTGATAGTGGAGAAAAGAAGATGGCGGTTCCTCTTGAACCTGCTCTAACATCTTCAGAGCCTGCAACTGCTCATAAGCAGAAAGCTCTAAACATCAGATCTCCACCAAAGGTAAGGTATAAATCACCTAAGCTTAAACCTCCTGACCGCATCGCTTTGAATGCAGGAAAACGCAGTATTTCACCCAAACTTCGCTCCCGCCCTGATTCTGCTTACTCTTTCCTTGGGAAGCCTCATGATCTGAAAGCCTATACACCTCCTTGGATGAAGAGATATTCACAGAGACACTCAAAGTCTCTGTTGAAGCCACCTTGAATCAAATCTCTATTCCATAGTCAAGCTACTGACTTTAAACAAGCACTGAGTGGGAGACAACCCACTGTTAGGTTCGTTTTTGTTTTCATTTTTCGTTTTGATTTTGGTGTTTTGATTTTTCTGTTTAAGTGTGTTCAGCGGCGTGGGAAACAGCCAGAATCGCACTGCATCGATCGACACATATTGTGCATCGGTCGACGCAGTCGCGATTTATGGTTTACCGATTCGATTGCGGTTCAGACACCGGTTATCTACATAACCGTGGGCAAATTCGCCTTGCATCGATCGACACCCCTGTGGCATCGATCGACACAGGGCGACAACAGGTAAGTATTCTGCAACTTTTCAGATTGCACTTCAATTTGATTATTCTTTTACCGAACCTAGGCTTGATTACACTAGGGACAGTGTAGTTTAAGTGTGGGGGAGGTCGCTACTGACACACGCTTTTGTTTTCTTAGAGTCAGTCCTTTGTTTTTCAATTGTTTTATTGAGTCAAAATCAGTATGAAACTATGATTTTTTGAGGTAATGTTTCGCTTAAACAGGAACTAAGTGACCATTGGACAGACTTGCAGAGCCCTCTATGACTGTTAGAAAACCCAACACGGATCAACCTACTGAGGACACCCACATCACTTCAGGTATCAGAGGATCCTTTTACTGACTTCACCTTAATACTGACTTAATTTTCTCACCTAAGGGCTTGGTATACTTTGTGTCGGATTGCTTTGTTAGTTCTGACATAGCCTGTAAACCTGTCCTATTTGGTTCCCTTCTACCCTTCCATAAAGTAAAAAACGTAATAAACTGAGGATGAGTTAGTAACTCCGAAGTGGTCACGGGAGTAGTATCAAACATTATTACCTTCTGTGCGATCCATGGAATGTGTCCGAAGTACACCCCAAAACGGGAAGAACACTGATAAAAAAAAAAAATGATACCCAGTGGGGAAAAATTAGTTTTTAAGGAAGGGAAAAGAGAAGAAAGGGACCAGAGAAAGATAGTATGGTGGTCTAGAGCTGACAAGGTAAGAATCCATGTGCCCTTTGATCGATACTCCTTAGGTGAGACCGCACTTAAATACTTGTAGAAGTCAGTAGGGTGAATTTGAATGCGTGAATGTGATTGTGAAGTTTACTTGGGACAGTTGCTAAGTGTGAGGGAAGTACATTGTGGTCTTGAGTTCTGTAGGAAAGTTTTGAGTGGATTACTAAGTGAATGCGAATGCGAAAGTTCCTAAGACGAAATGAGTTTCTGTGTTTTTAAACTTCTTTTCTTATGCTTTGGTTCTTTACTTGCTTGAGGGCAAGCAAGAGCTAAGTGTGGAGGAGTTGATATACCATGGATTTTAGGGATTTTAGCCATGGTATATGTCTTATTTATCGAGTCTTTCTATGTGTTTTGGAGTCTTTTCAGGTGTATTACAGGTTTAAGGACATCTGGAGCCTAATTGGACGTTTTGGGAGCATTTGGAGCAATTCTGCACTATTTAGAGACTTCACAGAGTTCACTGGCTGCGTTTTCGCCTTGCAACGGTCGTTGCAGTTCTGCGCCCAAAAATCTGCATTTTGGAGAAATTACAGTTTTTGCCCAGAAACTTTCCAGACTTGCAAAAAGGCCCTCAGACGTGTTTTAGACTATATATTAGGGTTTTTAGCCACTTGTTTAGGCAACTCTTTTACTTACGCTTTATTCTATTTTCAGAGAGAGTTAGGGGCTGATCCTGCTCTCGAAAGAGAGAGGATTTTGAACCCCAATTCTTTATTTGATTTTCTAATATTTGGTTTTCTATTCATGATGTCTTCTGTTTCGATGAACATGTCTGAGTAGATTACCTGTTAGGTTTAGGGATTCTCATTAGGGATTTCATGGAATTATAGGTTAATAAATCTGTAGGGATTCATATCTGTTAGTTCTTCATCTAGGATTGTTCTTACTGCTTAATCTGAATTAGCTACCCAGATTTATGATGTTAGGTTGATTGATACAACGACAGTTGGTTAATTAGCTAGAAAGAACCTAGATGAGCAATTTAATTACTCGCAAAGGAATTTGGTTTAATTAGATTGTGAACATATCGAACTTGGAATTAAAGCTGGTTTAATCTGTTAGTAATTGCAAAGGAATTTGGATTGCTGCACTTAGACTTAGAGAATTCTCGCAACGACAGTTGGTTAATTCTATATCTGTGTTTGAGTTCTAGAATAGCTCTTAATTAGATCCCGATTGATTGATTAGCTTATGTTCCTGATTTGCTGAGAACTCCCTAGACTTAACGCTTTGCCTCCTTGCTTACAAAACTCGCTATTTACTTTATGCTTGCTTTTTAGTTTCTAATCATATTTGCTTTCTCCTAGTTTAATCTCTTCTGTTTTATAATCTATCATTGACCGGAGTCCCTGTGGATTCGATACCCTAAGTACTACAACTACATCACTGTGCACTTGCAGTTAGAATAGGGATTAAAACTAGACCTATCAATTACCTCTTCATCGACCAAAATCTTTGAGATTGTAAGATCTCCAGCGGAAGAAACACATATCCATACATGCAGGAGGAAAAGTTTTAGATCCAAAAGAGAGAACACATTGTTGACCTGGGAAAATTTTCGAATAATCTGAAGAGATATGGTTGATTCTCGCTGATGTTTCGCACAAAATTTAGAAACAAGTACTTTTTCGATAAACAGTAAAATATGAATCGTCTAGGACAAGAATCTTTATAGTTTCTAAAAATTATGAGTAAAGATGTAAAGACCAGAAAGAGACAACCTTTGGTTTAGTTAATATGTTTGGACCTTAACCGCTAATGATATTTTTATTACCTTTATCATTATTTGAGCAATGATAATAATAAGAAATCAATACCTTTTTTTGTATACATAAAACAAATCTGCAAAATCAAAAATAGCATAATATAATATGGTACTCAAACGTGCACCAGAATCTCGATCGTTACTAACTCTCCTTCACCCTTATTATAAACTCTTAAGAACTTATGTAGTTTTAAGTTTCAATTTTTAAAACCATTGTAATGATTGCTAACCGTTTGATTTCTATTTTAAGGGTTAACTTCGATTTAAAATTTAGTTTATAATATCGCAAGTTTTACGTGTGTATACAAGTTGGAGAAGCGGTTATACACATTGAATATTGCGAGTATAGATTAGCTTTGATAATCAATTAAGATTATTAGCAAATATAACCAAAATATCTTATATTATTATTACTAAATCAAAAATACTATATGATACGACTCATATCCGACTACTTTGCGACATGAATAACGTGTCACATATTAATCGTACAAATAGCGACAAATTAAGGACTTTGTTACTAGTAACGGCTTGTTAGGTTGAACCTGAGAAGTTTTGGTTCAATATTTATGTGCAGGAGCGGAGGTGTGTCGTAATTGGGAAGGGTAGTTGTGATCCCTAAAATTTTGTGAAGTAGTGTAATTTTGTACAGATTTTTAATTATGTTTCTGTTGCTAAATTATTATTTCCCCCACTAATTTTATGTATACATGTTTCTTCCTAAAAATTAAGATCTTCAACATCAAAAGTGTAAGCCACAATTACAATTATATACCTTTTTGTTTTATCTACAACAAGTCCATTACCTTATTAATTTAGATTAAATAAACACGTTAAAAAATTAATTAAATATTTTTATTTAATTAAAAAGTTTGTCTTTATACTATTTTGGATATGATTCTTCAAGAATTTAATGACCGTTTTAATGAGGTAACCTCTGAATTACTCGTTTGCACATCATATCTAATTCCTAGTGATTCATTATGCCAGTTTGATAAAGCAAAGTTATTCAGATTAACTGGCTTTTATCTTAAAGATTTTAGTTGTGTGGATTGTATAGCAACTTGACATTTACATTGATGATGCACGAGAAGATAAAAAATTTGTTAGTTTTAGAAATATTAAAGACCTGGCACAAGTGATGGTAGAAACCAAAAACACATTTCTCATTCATTGGTTTATAGACATTTGAAGTTAATTTGGATATTATTTGTAGATATTGCAACCGTAGAGAGATAGTTTTTATGTATAAAATTTGTCAAGACGGTGTTCTGAAATCAAATTGATGATCTATTTGTAAGTGATTTCTCATTTGTTATATAAAAATATATTTAAAATTTTAATAAATGAAACCGTGATAAAAAAGGTTTTAGACTATGAGTACATTTATAGTTATTTTATAATTTATAAACTATTTTTTTCAGTGTGAAAAAGTTATGACTCCGTCGCTGTTTATACGTTGGGATAGATTGGTTTTATTTCATTTTGGGGTTAGCTATTCGTGATAAGCTATCAACCCAAGTAAAAATGCTAGCATGGTAAATGGTCTAGGATTATGTGCTCTGCAGAGAGCGAGATGAATCCAGAGAACATTTCTGCTTTACATGTCTTTTATTCGTATAAGATTTGGACTGATGTATGTTAAAGACTCTTCGATCTGGATTACGACCTTTATGATATATCATGGTTTTTCTAGGTTTTCAACTATGATATAGTTGTATATATTGAGTTTTTAACTTGGTTTTTCGAGTCTATTGAGTCTTATACAGGTAGACTTGCGTTTGGAGCAAAAAGTGGGATTATAGAACGTTTCTGGTGATTTGTGCAATGAGCTGAAGTTGGTGTCTGGTAGACAAGTTTTTAAGAATTGCAAAAAGACCCAGAAATTTTCCCTAATTCTAATCTAGCCCCAAAATGTGTTTAGCAGTTTTAATTAGGTTTTCAGACTCATTATCTTTTTATCTTGTTCTTACTTTTGTTCTTGCTTGGAGATTGGGAGATTTGTGCCAAGGGGCTGTTCTTGCTACTTGTAACCTTTTAGAGAAGGATTTCGAACCTCTTTACTTATCTATTCAGTCTTTTGGTTTTCTATTCAATGATGTGTTGTTATTCTGATAATATGTCTGAGTAGTAACCTAGTTAGATTTAGGAATTCTCATAGGGTTTTATGCATGTTTAGATAACTGATTGATTAGGATTCTAAATCTATTAGTTTATCGCCTAAGTTGCACTTAATACTGAATTCTGGACTGATCACCTAAGATTTAGATATGAGATAATTAACTTAGCACGAGAGTGAGAGTTATAATCTGAATGAACTCAGTGTGAGCAATTTGACTAGATATAAAGAGATTTGGTTTAGGAGAATTGTGAACCGAAGAACCTGTTCTTAATGCTTGTTTAGAACTCTAGAATCACAAAGAGATTTGGATCACTAGGTTGCTAGATATAGAAACAATCTCAGCGAGAGTTGGATTGTTTAGCATTGTGTTTCTAGTTCTTGAACTTGCGTTTAATCTGAATTATGTTAGTTAAGTGCCTGGCATTGTGTAATTCCCGAGAACTTCCTAAGTCTGACACCTTCCTCTTATTGAAAACACACTTTGTTTACTTGCTTTCGTTTATTGCTTTCTTCTGATTGATTTAGCTTAACTTGAGAACATATAGTCTATTATGTGAAACGTTAATCCTTGTGGGTACAATACCCCTGAATATTACAATAGCATAACTTTGCCCTTGCAGTAGAATAGGGATTAAATCTTGCTCTATCACTTTACTCTATAAGACATATTTCATATTCCTCCGACTCAAGTCTAATCTGTGCATGGCGTATGTAAACACTTGGTAGTTGACAAAAAAAAAAGTAAACACTTGGTCAGGGGCGGAGGCACAGCCAGTGGTGGGGGGTCAGCTGACCCCACCATTTTTTTTTAAAAATTTGTTTTTTCTTTACTCAAAAAATATGTGACTCCATAAAAAAAAAATGAAAATGACCCCATAAAAAAAGTAATCTGAACAAAAAGTTAACAAGAATTTAATATATAGTTAATGGGTTTAGTTAAATTTTAGTGCTAATGGGTTTAGCTTTTATTTAAGCCCACTTGATTTAATAAAATACTAATAATCATGTAGTTTTAATTAAATATCATTAAATAATGTTTCAGAAAACATACAATAAAAAGAACGAAACCTAAATTAATTAATAAACATGTTACCTTTCTCGTCTCGTCGACTGCGACTCTGTCTCGTTCCCATCATAGCATCACAAATCAATTTTTTGCTTCAATTTCAGGTTATATAACTCTTCACTGTTTTATGTTATACTTTGTCATACTATACTTTTTGTTATAACAGAGAATTATTGATTTGTTCATAACAAATTCACAGAAATAATTAAGATTTATATTGATTTAAATCTTTAATGTTTAAATTTGTATCTAGAAGTAGACTAATTTTTTTTTAACAGATAAATAATGGAACGATTTCTGAATTTGAAAAGAAAAATTTCGACCAATAATCGGTAATCAGTTTATGAGTGATTGTCTTATTTATTTTATCGAAAAAATATATTTGAAGAATAACAAATGAAACCGTGATAAAAATATTTCAAGCTATGAGTGATCGTAGAGTACATTCAGCCCCGGCCCAAACTAATCTAAAGCCCTAGGGGGAAATTTTTTTTTGGCCCCTACAATATATTTAAAATCATTTTTTTATAAAAAACAGACCCTAATTATCACTTAAAAATATTTTTAGGCCCTTATCTATTTTTTTTCATAAAAATGGGTCTTTTTACCACTAAAAAGTTAAATTTTGGGCCCTTATTCTGATTTTTTTAAAAAGAAAATGGGCCATATTGCCTAAAAAATTCTGCAAAAATGAAAAGCCCCCTGGGCCATGGCACCTCTGCCCATCCCTTTTGGATCGGGCCTGAATATATTTATAGTTTTTTTTGATAATTTTTAAACAATAGCTTTTGATCTTTTTTTTTCTGCCTCCGGTACAAAGAGTTTCTGGCTCCGCCACTGCACTTGGTAGTATTACTAAATAGTTGGTTTAGTAAATTTGAGCGTTTAAAGAAAAATCTATAAAGATGAATTTTTAATTTTTTTGAAAATTTGAAACACCAGAACATTTGTTTATAGTTTTCTCCTAATACACGCCATCGCTAAAGCTTCTGAATTTTGGATGGAAAACTAACAATCAATTTATTGAGTGAGATTATAACACTTGCATGGTATGGCTTTCAGTAGTCTATTTTATTCCATAGTAACTAGACACCTCACCAGTAGCATTAAATGTCTGTGAACATTTAGGTTCAAACCAAATGATATTTAACTTGTGTGGATTTAAATAATTTTAATTGAGTGCAAAAATATTTAAATTAAAATATTTTTAAATTTAAAATATTATATATAAATAAATATTCGTATTATATCTAACAAATTACTTTATCATTTTTTCTCAAAATTAACAACATAAAATTTAAATTTCTATCTTTAAATTGTTAATGTATATTTTGATTACTTATTTACATATTTATTTATTTTATTTTTTATCAACAATTTACACATTTATTAAACGAGTTAGATATATGTTAGATATGTTATGAAGCATTTTTTCTACTATACTGTAGTAAATAGCTACAAAACAAATTACAAATCAAAATTCAGTTAATATTAGAAAAAAAAAAATTACAAAGATCTAAAATTATTTCAGCCAAGTTATTTTAGTCGTAAAAAGGAAAAATCTAGAGTTAAAAGATTATAAATTTTACTTATATTTGTAAAAAAGTGTTAAAATAAGCAAGTTTTTTAGATATGGTAAATTCATGTGCACACATTTATTGATTATATATATTAAACTTATCATATAATATTGATTTTAACAGAAAACTAAGTAAATTAGTCTATGGTGTGGTTTGCTGACGAATTTTAATTGATTAATAAAAAATACTAGAGTTTATTAACGATAATAATATTAAATCAATTTTAATTAGTTTATTAGAATATATTTATTAATTTAAATATAAATACATATTTTCATTTTTATTATAACCTTCTAAAAACATTATAAACTATTTTCTATTCTTTTTAAATAACTACTTAATTTTTAATCATAATTAAATTATTATTATAAATTATTTTTAATTACGTTTTTATCTATAAAAATAAATAATAATATTATGATATATATATATATATATATATATATATATAACATAAGAATAACTATGGGTTTCTTGCAAAACAGAACAATAAATTGAAATTAAATGCAAAATTATATCAGCTATTTTCAAATTTTCAAAATGACTGTATTTTTCAACATGTTTATTCACAAATTTTCATAATCTTGTAAAGACTTCACGTTGAAGTTTCATGACTAGATTTCAAAGAAAATAACAAAAAATACCACTTAATCATGAAAATACCACGTAATCATGAAAAATATTAGGTTGATTCACGTAACGAAAGTTTGTTAATTAGCTAGAAAAAAATTAGAGTGAAAAAATTACCTATTTGCAAATAGATTTGGTTTAAGAAATTTGTGAATAAATAAAATTTGGACTAACTGCATGTTTAGATCTTATAACTCGTAAAATTTTTTGGTTTTCTAGGTTGTTATACATAGATAGTTTCCGGACCTACAGTTGGTTGAATTTATTTTTGTGTTTTCGTGTTATAGAACATTGATTTGATTCTTGACTGATTGATTAGTTTCATCTATGATTCTTAGAATTCCCTGAGGTTAACGTTGATATATCATGAGTTTTAGGGGTTTTAACCATGATATATGTCTTAATTATCGAGTCTTTTTATGTGTTTTGGAGTCTTTTCAGATATTTTACAGGTTTAAGTACATTTGGAGCTTGATTGGACGTTTTGGGATCATTTGGAGTAATTTTGCACTAAAGAGAGATTTCACAGAGTTTACTGGTTGCACCTGCATAGTGTGTTGATCGACGCAGTATGTGCGTCGGTCGACGCAGCCCTTGATCCAGAATTCTGCGCACAAAAATCTGCATTTTTGGAGAATTACAGTTTTTACCCAGAAGTTTCACAGATTTACGAAAAGGCTCAAATCGTGTTTTAGACTTTATATTAGGTTTTAAGCCATTGTTGAGGCTAAGTTTTATTCTACATTCAGAGAGTTTTAGAGAGAAAGATTTGTAGCTTTTTGGGGGGGCTAATCTGAGACGTGACAGCTAAAAGATTTTAAACCCTTTATTTATCTTATTGATCTCTTTATGCTTTCTACTTCATATATGACTTCTGTTTCACTGATCATGTCTAAATAGTTCTCCAGTTAGGTTTAGGGATTTTCATTAAGGATTTCATGGAATTTAGGTTAATTGATCTAAAGGGATTCATAACTTCTAGTTCTTCATCTAGGGTTGATCTTAATGCTTTATCTGAATTAACTACCCAGATTATTGTTGTTAGGTTGATTTTCGCAACGACAGTTGGTTAATTAGCTAGAAAAAAACCTAGATGAACAATTTATCTATTCGAAAAGAAATTTGGCTTAGGGAAATTGTGAACGAAAGAACCTGAGATTAATGCATGTTTAGGATCTCTAGAACTCGCAACAAAATTTAGTTTGCTAGGTTGATAGACATAGATAATACTCACAACGAAAGTTGGTTTCTTATACTTATGTGATTCTAGTTCTAGAACCGTTCTTAATTTGATCCCGATTAATTGATTTGCATGTATTCCTGATTTTCTAAGAACTCCCTTGCCCTGACGCTTCGCTTGATTGATTACAACCATTTTATTTACTTTATGCATTGTTTACTACGTTCATTACTGCTTTGATTAGCTGAATTCGACACTCTATAGTTTATCGTAATATTCTTGAGTCTTTTTGGATTCGACCCCTATATACTACAGTCGCATATGTGCACTTGCAGTGTAACTCTAGGGATTAAACTCTGAGCATATCAAACGTTTCCGTTAATTGACACACACTTTTTATTTTGTACTGCTTTTACTCCTTAAAACCGTTATGTTTATCTTAATTTGATTATAATAAGTCTAACATATGAAACTAGAGTCTTTGTAGATTCAACCCCTATATACTACGATTGTATTATGTGCACTTGCAGTGTAGCTCTAGAGAAAGTAATCTTTAACCGTATCAAGTTTTAACGTCGTTGCGCTCTTTGATTTTGCCGATAGATTTTAGTAGCAGAAGTTTGACTAAGTTTTTATTTTCTTTACTACTCACACTTTTCGTATCGTGTTCTTTGGACTTGCAGAAAATGATCATGAACGCTTAGTGTCAATCGACACTGTCAGAGCATCCAACGACACAACTTACTAACACATATACCAGATGTTTGAACGACTAGCAGGATACTATGGATCATGTGATTCTGACTCGCTGTGAAGATGGTGTTTTACGAGACCAAAAGGGTCATGTATGTATACGAGAGGTCAGAGATTGGATGGGGATAGAAATCCCATCATGCCAAGTGTTGTCATGGGCGCAAAACTGGCACAACAACAACAACAACTGGCAGTAGCAAGTGGTCGTGGGTGCACCGTTTCTGATTACAATAGACCTAATAACTACGCTAACAATCGAGAGGCCGGATTTTGAGCTAAAAACTGAATACTACACTTTGGTTGGGCAGCATCAGTTTCACGAACTGCCCAATGAGCATTATATGGACCACATTAAGCGGTTTGAGGACTTGGTCACAAAGTACATTGGAGTCTCTAATGACTACTTATTCTGTAAGCTCTTCCCACACTCTCTTATTGGGGAAACAGTTCACTGGCTGAAGCAGCCACCACCAGGATCTCTGACAACCTTGGAACAAACAAAGAATGCATTTCTCTGCAAATTTTATGATGATGCTAGGTCTGAGGATCTAAGAAAAATGATCTATATATTCAAGCAAGGTCAGCAAGAAGATTTTAAAAGCGCTTTGATCTGATTCAAGGCTTATCATAGAGACTGTCCACATCATGGATTCAGTGGGGTTCAGCTGCTAGGAAACATCTTCAGAGGAGTTGATTGGAAATATCAGATGACTCTAGATGTTGAGAGCAATGGGAACTTTAACACAAGTTATCCCGAACAAGCTTATGAGCTGATTGGGAACTTGGCCTCTGGAAATAGTACCAAGAATGCAGACTTGGAGAGACAGTGACAAGCTGCAAGCATTGATAGAGGTAAGATTGGTGCAGTTAGTGATAAGTTGAATTCTATCCACAACCATTTGAGAAGAAGACAGTCCATTTTTCTCCAGAGGTTGACACTATTGAAGGGGATGTGAATTACATCAAGGGAGCTAGATTTCATTAGAACATAGGTGTCTTCACAGGCATTCAAAACTCTTATGGGTTGGCTGCTAAGCCAATTTATCGGAAGTTTTTCAGAGTTATAAGTACAACAGAGATTATGGTAACTCCTCTTACCATTCACCACCTCACCAGGACCTGACAATGAGATGAAATTGATGTTAGAGCAGATCTTGTAAGGACAACACAATATGACAATGGACAATTCGTGTTAATAGTATGGATGTCATATTGACTAAAATTGAATCAGCTATCAAAGGGAGGATGGTTCAGCATGCTCATATCAATGCTGTTTTTGTTCATAGTGGAGATGAGTCAGATTAAGAACAAGAAAATGGCCAAGAGGCTGAAGCATTCGAGAAAATTTTTGGAGAGGAAATTGTTACAAAAGCAGTGTCGATCGACACCCATGACTGTTGTCGGTTGACATGACTTAAATTTCTCAAGTTTTCAAGTTTTGACGGACCTGAATCGACCGATATCAACATGAAAATAGTTGTTTCTGTTAGAAAGCCTAGGATCTAGGGTTCATTATATTGAATCACTGACCTCAATCTTACCTTGTTATGGCAGCGGAATGATTGGTATGACGAGATCAATAGCAACTCAAATGCTTCGCCTCTACCAGATACACACGCACACAAACCTGGAAAGCCGGGATGCTAGTGCCGGATCTTCGGGATCACTGAGTTTTGCTGTCTCTGCTTTCTCTGCAAAGACGAAGTGAACGGCTAGGGTTTCAGGTCGAAACTATAAGCCTTATATAGCCTGGAATGACTAAAACCGAGCATTGGTTAATACCAATTCGTTTAAGTCATAAAATCGAAACATCAGTTTCGTAACCCGATCTGTGTCGATCGACACACATACTGTGTCGATCGACACACCACCATAAACTCAATATCAATGTGTATCCAATACACATCAACATGATCATTACCATAATGATCATCCCCATATTTACGCTTCCAGTTTGCTTAGGTGTGTGACCTATAGGATCATATAATACTGGCAGTAAGTTTACAACTTACAGATTGCAAGAGGCTTCTAGCAAAACATTGCAACCGCCCAGTATTATACGAATGTCTGATCTCGACACACAACTATCATCAAGAGTGAGTACAAGTGTGATTTCAGGACATAATCCCAAAAATCTCCCACTTGTACTGGAATCATCAGTTCCTATAATCCTTCTGTCTCTATATCTCGATTTGGCATAAGGCAAGATTAGTGTCATCCTTATTAAGCCAATATCGTGTTTATCGAACTCCTGATCTATACTGAACAAGACAAACAACTGAACTACAGTTCGTTTGAGTGCGGCCACACATTTTCTCAGTATAAAATCTTCGATATGCCCTGAGATATTTATCTCCCGTTATTCAGGAGGGACAAATCCCTTCTTGTTCCATCCCTGTTTCAACACACACTTCATGATACACCTGAGCAATGCTGTTATAGCCGCCAGTTACGGGTCGACGTTTGACAAGGTCAAAGTGCACCAATTCATATGTAAGAAAACATGATGAACTCAGGTCTAAGGACTATACTCTATAGTCGTAATGAGAATCTCTCATGACATAGATATAACTATCTTGGAGATTTCTCATTAGCGGGTCATGTCCGATCATATGTTCATCAACATATATCTATGTGACTGACTGTGATACTCATATCACTGACTCCATGAAACTTAGTCAACAGTCACCTCACAAGCTAGTCTCTCGCGGTTGTCAGTGTCTCACATTGACAATCTCGACTAGGAACACATCATAATTTATGACATCTATAATTTATAGGGTTTCATAATCAAGTCCTCAACTTGATGACCTATAATATGGCATAAACTTATTTTGGGACCATTATTTAGATCACAATAAATAATGCTGAAATCAAATTTCATTAAACATATCAAAAAGTATGTTTACAAGAACATCTTAATGTAACTAAAATAAACAACCAGAACTCCCACTAGAATCAAGATTACATCTTAAGATCTCTAATGCCTACAGAAGTAGTATGACTCTCATGCTTAGGCCTTGGGAGTGGCTTAGTCAGAGGATCAGCGACATTCTCGTCCGTCGGAACTCGGCTGATCTTCACTTCTCCTCTATTGACGATATCACGAATCAGGTGATATCTCCTCTCTATGTGTTTGGACTTCTGGTGTGACCTGGGTTCTTTCGCCTGAGCAATGGCTCCATTGTTGTCATAAAACAAAGCCACTGGCTCCAAGATACTAGGAACCACACCAAGTTCAGTCATGAACTTCTTTATCCAAACAGCTTCCTTTGCCGCTTCTGAAGCAGAAACATATTCAGCTTCCGTCGTGGAATCAGCTACGGTATTCTGCTTAGAGCTCTTCCAGCTCACTGCACCGCCATTTAGACAGAAGACATATCCAGACTGTGATCGGAAATCGTCTATGTCCGTCTGAAAACTCGCATCAGTGAATCCATTCACCACAAGTTCTTCACTTCCTCCATAAACCAAGAACTTATCCTTGGTGTGTCTTAAATATTTGAGAATATTCTTGACCGCTGTCCAGTGATCTTCACCTGGATCAGATTGGTATCTACTCGTCATGCTTAACGCGTAAGCTACATCTGGACGAGTGCAGAGCATGGCATACATGATAGATTCTATTGCAGAAGCATAAGGAATCCTATCCATGCGCTCTCGCTCAGCATGTGTCGCCGGACACTGCTTCTTGCTGAGACTAATGCCATGAGACATCGGTATGAAGCCTTTCTTGGAATCATGCATCTTGAATCTGTGCAACACCTTATCAATATAAGTGTCTTGGCATAATTCAATCAGCCTATTTGCTCTATCTCTGTAGATGATGATTCCAAGGATGTACGCGGCTTCTCCCATGTCTTTCATGGAAAAACAACTTCCGAGCCAAGTCTTAACAGACTGAAGCAACCGAATGTCATTACCGAGAATGAGTATGTCATCGACATACAGTACGAGAAACGCAATTCCGCTCCCACTAGTCTTCTTGTATACACATGGTTCTTCTTCGTTCTTGATGAAACCAAATTGTTTTACTGTTTCATCAAAACGAAGATTCCAACTCCGTGATGCTTGCTTCAATCCATAAATGGATTTATGAAGCTTGCATACCTTCCCAGCATTCTTAGGATCTACAAAACCCTCAGGTTGTGTCATATACACATCCTCTTCCAAAATTCCATTCAGGAATGCGGTTTTGACATCCATCTGCCAAATTCCATAATAAGCAGCAGTTGCTAGAAGAATCCGAATAGATTTAAGCATAGCGACTGGGAAATAGGTTTCATCATAGTCAATACCATGAATCTGTTTAAAACCCTTAGCCACCAACCTAGCTTTATAAATTTGGACATTGCCGTCCACGTAAATCTTCTTCTTGAAGATCCACTTACAGTCAATGGCTTTTGAACCATTAGGTAAATCGACCAAGGACCATACTTGGTTTTCTGACATGGATCCCATTTCGGATTTAGAGGCTCCAAGCCACTTTTCGGAGTCCGGGCCCATCATTGCTTCCGCGAAGGTCGCCGGTTCGTCACTTTCAATGATCATCAGATCATTGCAGTTGGTTACGAGAAATCCATAATATCTCTCGGGTTCGTGACAGATCCTTCCAGATCTGCGAACTTCAGGCTCCACAGGCGTGGCCTCCACAGAACTTTGTGGATCCAACTGCTGCTCTTCCTCAGCAGGATGAGCAGCCTCCTGTGCATCTTGAATTTCTTCTAGATGTACTTTACTCCCACTGCTTTTCTTAGAAAGAAATTCCCTCTCAAGAAAAGAACAGTCCCGAGCAACAAAGACTTTGTTCTCAGATCGATTGTAAAAGTAGTATGCCTTGGTTTCCCTAGGATAACCAACGAAGTAGCATTTATCTGATTTGGGTGCGAGCTTGTCAGAGATTAAACGTTTGACATAAGCCTCACAACCCCAAATCTTCAGGAAAGACAGACTTGGAATATTCCCAGTCCACAATTCATGTGTTGTCTTTTCTACTGATTTAGATGGCACCCTATTTAGTGTAAACGCAGACGTTTCTAGAGCGTATCCCCAAAAGGATAATGGAAGATCTGAATGACTCATCATAGACCGAACCATATCCAATAAGGTTCGATTTCTCCTCTCTGACACTCCATTCCATTGGGGTGTTCCAGGAGGAGTGAGTTGTGAAACAATTCCACACTCGCTCAGATAGTCACTGAACTCTTGGCTCAAGTATTCTGCCCCACGATCCGACCGCAGAACTTTGATACTTTTGCCAAGTTGGTTCTGTACCTCATTCTTGAACTCCTTGAATCTATCAAAGGATTCTGACTTGTGTCTCATCAAATAGACGTAGCCATACCTACTGAAGTCATCAGTAAAAATAATGAAGTACTTGTAATTTCCTCTGGCAGTAGTGCTCATCGGCCCACATACATCAGTATGAACGAGGCCCAATAAGTCACTGACCCTTTCATTCGGTTTGTTGAAAGGGGCCCTAGCCATTTTGCCCATCAAGCAAGATTCGCATTTCTCACATGATTCAAAATCAAATGAGCCCAGAAGCCCAATACGATGGAGTCTCTGAATGCGTTTCTCATTGATGTGGCCTAAACGACAATGCCATAAGAAAGTCGGGTTTTCGTCATTTGACTTAAACCGCTTTGTATTTATGTTAAAGACAGGCATTTCTTGGTTTAAGACATATAACATATTTTCTAATGGGGCGCTACCATAAAATGTACCATCACGATTGAAAGAACAAACTTTATTCTTAACAGCAAAATCAAAACCTTCTAAAATCAAAACGGAAACTGAAATTATGTTTCTGCTAATCGCAGGTACAAAGTAGCAATTATTCAATTCTAAAACCATGCCCGAAGGTAAAGACAAATCATAGGTGCCTACGGCCAGTGCAACAACCTTAGCTCCATTCCCGACCCGTAGCTCCACTTGTCCTTTCTTCAGCGTTCTACTGTTTCTTAGTGCCTGCACATTAGTACAAATATGAGCACCGCAGCCGGTATCCAATACCCACGAAGTAGAACTAGGAGTCATAACATTAAGTTCGATAACATAAATACCTGAATCAGACGCTTCATACGTCGTCTTCAGCTTTTTGTAATCTTCCATGAACTTCTTGCAGCTTCTCTTCCAATGCCCTAGCTGCTTGCAGTAGTTGCATTTTTCCTCAGGAGAAGGCCCGGATTTGGGTTTGGGCTTGGGCTTGTCTTGACTCTCAGTCTGGACAACTTTAGCTTTTTCCTTATCCTTACTAGGTTTCTCAAACCTTTTACCCCCTTGTACCATCAGTACATTAGGAGTCGCCTTCTTGAGGTTCGGCTCTGCTGTCTTCAGCATGCCGTGCAACTCAGTCAATGTCTTAGTCATGTTTTTCATGTTGTAGTTCATGATGAACTGATCAAAACACGACGGCAAAGACAGCAGAATCATGTCAGTGGCTAGCTCCTGGCTAATGGCACAGTCCAGTTTCCCCAGGTTATCAATGTAACCCATCATTTTAAGGACATGAGGACTGACTGGACTGTCCTTAGCCGGCTTGCAATCCATGAGAGATTTAACCATCTGGTATCTCTCTGTGCGAGCTTGCTCCTGAAACAAAGCTTTCATGCTGTTAATCATCTCAATCGGTGACATCACGTTCTCATATTGCTTCTGCAGCTCAGAGTTCATAGTCACCAGCATTAGACAATTAACGTCTTTGACATCAGCTGAATGCTTATCCCAAGCATTCTTATCTGCCTGCGTGGCATTGGAACGTGGCCTCTCGGGGAGAACTCTTGTAAGGACATATTCCTTGTTCTCCTGCCTGAGAACTATTCTCAGATTCCGATACCATTCCAAGAAATTTGATCCATTAAGCTTGTCCTTCTCAAGGACGGATCTTAGCGAGAAAGTGTTGATGTGAGTTGGGACAGACATAGCTGTAATTAAAAGAGGTAGAGGTTTTAGTTATGATGTTCAAGGAAATGAGAAATCTTATCTAGTAAGAAAACTCGCATTGTATTCAAAAATATGTTTCCTCAGATGAATACAATGAACCAAGATCCTTACTTCACCAAAATTTGAATGGGTGACTCGCCATCATCCAAATCTTAGTTATCTAGGTAAGAAAATCATTGCTAATTGTACCCAGTACAACTCTTGGTCGCAGATAAGACAATCTATGTCTTATCCACTCTGATGTCTCTGGGCCCAGAACTTCTGATAGCCCAGTCAAGTAAACCAATCTCTTCAGTCTTGTGATCATTGACAGTCGCACTGCAAGTCTATCAATGATCACCTGCCTTACTCATGTAGTTGTGGATACCAAGGACTCCAAGACTATCCAACAACGAAACAAGTCTTGACAGTAGACAAGATCGGGCAAGACATCAAGATCACTTGATATTTAGTTGAGGAAAGAACTATTTAATCTTGATGCATATCCAATATGCATCCAAGAAGTTTTTAAGTTGTTTAAAAACATCTAGATTTATTAAGTTCAGGTTAATCTAGAACAGGGATTTAGATTTGGTTTGGCATTCGCAATTTGAGGTCCAACTACAAGTCTGCGAGTGATGTGTCGATCGACACATCCTTGTATCGGTCGACACAACCTAACCAAAATCAAATTGGTTTTCCGGTTAAATCCAATTGAACCGGGTTGATAACCGGTAAATCTAATTTAACCGAAATCAACCAATTAAATCGGTTCTTAACTAATTGAGATAACCAATCCAATCTAATTGAACCAGTTCATCCAATTGAACCGATTTAACCGACATAACCATGCGAGATAACCGGTTCAATCCAATTGAACCGATCTATCCTTTCGCATAGCCTGTGTCGATCGATTCACCCAGTGTATCGATCGACACAGTGCGATCTCTAAAATTTTAAAAAGCGAATTCGCTGTGCATCGACCGACACAAGCTTAGTGTCGATCGACACTGTGCAAAAACCCTAAAATTTTATGGTCGTTTTCGCGGTGTGTCGACCGACACAAACTTGTGTCGATCGACACTGTGCGAAAACACAGGTTCTTCGTTTTCGATAGGAAACAAAATCCGAGATTATTTTCATCAAAACGAAAACTAGCATGCAACAACCTATTCAAATACATCATTATTCGAATTCCATGCTTTAGATTCAACAGATTAAACCCTAATAGCTCTGATACCACTGTTAGAAAGCCTAGGATCTAGGGTTCGTTATATTGAATCACTGACCTCGATCTTACCTTGTTATGGCAGCGGAATGATTGGTATGACGAGATCAATAGCGACTCAAATGCTTCGCCTCTACCAGATACACACGCACACAAACCTGGAAAGCCGGGATGCTAGTGCCGGATCTTCGGGATCACTGAGTTTTGCTGTCTCTGCTTTCTCTGCAAAGACGAAGTAAACGGCTAGGGTTTCAGGTCGAAACTATAAGCCTTATATAGCCTGGAATGACTAAAACCGAGCATTGGTTAATACCAATTCGCTTAAGTCATAAAATCGAAACACCAGTTTCGTAACCCGATCTGTGTCGATCGACACACATACTGTGTCGATCGACACACCACCATAAACTCAATATCAATGTGTATCCAATACACATCAACATGATCATTACCATAATGATCATTCCCATATTTACGCTTCCAGTTTGCTTAGGTGTGTGACCCTATAGGATCATATAATACTGGCAGTAAGTTTACAACTTACAGATTGCAAGAGGCTTCTAGCAAAACATTGCAACCGCCCAGTATTATACGAATGTCTGATCTCGACACACAACTATCATCAGGAGTGAGTACAAGTATGATTTCAGGACATAATCCCAACAGTTTCAGCATTCAATGTCGATCAACACATCCCTGGTGTCGGACGAAATTTAGAGTTTTCACGGACGAAAATCTACCTTAGTCGTTACACGGAGATCGACACACCTCAACATCAACCGAAACCTTCATTGTGTCGATCGACATCCCTCATAAGAAAGCCAGGATTTCAGCCCTCACAACTAGCATCGATCGACACATCCTTCATGTTGATCAACACTAACCCCAGGCGAATCCAACAGTTTTCAAAACCACTGGAACAAGTCTATAATCGTAAAGTTTATTTCCCTAACGGTTTCTAAGTTGTCCAAATAAGAGCCGGATGAGGACAAATGCAAGGCAAGGATGGATAGAGAACTGGTAGAGATTCAACTTGTTGATGCTTTAAGGATGAACCCTTTTCTGCAGAGATACGCACAGAAGATGATCTCCAAGGATGAAGATCTAAAATGAGAAGTGGTGATGGTCTCTAAACAAGTCAGTGATGTGCTGAAGAACAAGATCCCAAAGAAGCTTCCAGACCCTGGAGTCTTCGTGCTAGGTTGTTCCAGCTTCTAAGGACAGTTTTAAGAGTTTTCTATGTGACTTAGGATCTGGACTATACTTTATGCTATACTTTGTGGTTGCAAGGTTGGGATTGATGGATTTTAAAGCGACTAGGATATCCTTGATTCTAGCTGATCGCTCAAAAAATATTCCATAAAGAGTTCTTGAGGACATTTCCATCAGAGATGGACAATACTTAATCCAACAAATTGTGTGGTCCAGAAATATGATGTTACCGGATGATCCTCTGATACTTGGTAGATATTTATTGGCTACAGCTGGCGCAATGATTGATGTGAGGAATAATTTGATTGATCTCCACCTGGGAGATAAGCCTATGCACTTCAAGATGTACAAGCTACAGAGACTTCCTGCTTTACGTGATATTGATGACCAAATTGACTTGGTTTCCGATGCAACACTATGTAATCGTCCTCATTATCGAATGAGACCTTCTGAACATGAAGAGCTCTGTAAGCCGGTTGAATAATTTGTTAATAAGGTATTTTGTGTGGAATCATGAGCCCTTGCGTTGTCCCAGCATTACTAATCCCAAAATAAAATATCACTTGTGACGTATAAATGTTGATAGTTACGCTGTTAACAAAATCATTTCCGATATTGATTCTTGATTCCTCGCTTATATGATTTACTTGATATAATTGGGACATGACATGTTTTCTCTAAAGTGAATTTAAAGAGTGGATACCATCATATTCACATTCTTGATGAAGACGAGTGGAAGACAGACTTTAAAACATGTGAAAATCTTATTGAATATTTGGTGATACCCTTTGGATTTCTAACAAGTCCAACACCATTATGCATGTTATTAATCAAACTATACGTCCGTTATCAGGACATTCGTCGTTGTATATTTCGAGAAAATTTTAATCTTTAGTGTGACTTTTGGAGCCAATCTCTCACACTTACGAGAAGTCCTCTTTGTCTTACGTTGTCATGAGCTTTTTGCTACCTTACATAAGTGCACATTTGGTTCTATACAAGTACACTGCTTAGGGTATATTATTTCATATGACGGTCTTTTTAACCTGTAAAATTATCCGCCATTCTGTCATGGTTAACAACGATCTATGAAGCACACAATTTCCATGGACTTGCTTCTTCTACCCCCATTTTCCCCTGGTTTAGTGCCATTATGTCTCCTTTCATAAACTGCATCGCGATGGTACATTCAATTGGACACCTTCTGCAACAAAAACCTTTAATGTCATCAAATAAAATTTAAGCTCTGCTTCAATTTTGGCTGTCTTAGCCTTCACTTTAGCTTAGAGCTCTATTGTGAAGCCTCCAAACCAGAATTGGCGCAATGTTTAGTCGGCGTAATCGTTAGATTGCCTTATTCAGTTAGAAAATCTCAGGTGCTCTTTTTCTCTACAATACCTATGATATTCGAGTTATATGTGATCGTACATGTGATAAAGTATTGGCGTCATTACATGTTTCACAAGGATTTTGTTCTTTACGCTGACCATGACGTGTTAAAACATCTCAATAAACAAGAAAAAATTTCATCTCGCATCAACAACCGCGTTGCATATGCTCTGAGACGTTGTCATTCTTTTCTCTCTATTCTTCACATTTTCGTTCCTGGATGTACCCTTTGCAGATTTGTATCCCAATGACCCGTTGTTGTCCAATATTGAATGTTGTGACAATTGGCTCGTCCTTGCCTTTTGCTCTTCACGACGTGTTCTTGTTTCGGGATAACCGTCTTTGTATACCTGATTGCAGCATTATTAATTGATTATCAAGCTACATAACGATGACATACTGGTCGAGGTCGCACATTACACTTTGTTTCTTCATCTCACTTTTTGCTTTCACTTTGTCATGATGTTGAATTATTTGTTGAACGATGTGTTACTTGTAAGAAATCTAAGGGATAAGCATCCAACACCAGTTTTTATCTTCTTTTACCCATTCCGACACACTCATAGACTGACATAAGTATGGATTATGTGGTGGATCTTCCAAGAACACAAAAAGGTCTAACTCCATCTTTGTTGTTGTTGATTATTTTCCACGATGTTTTATTTCATTCCATGCAAACGTACTACTGATGTTGATCAAATCGAAACGTTGTTTTCCGTGAGATATATCATTTACAAGGTTAACCATTTTCTATTGTTTCAGATCTAGATTCACGTTTTCTTGGTTATTTTTTGGCGATCTTTGTGGAAGCTTCTTGACACAAGCTTTGATATGAGTTCCACCTATCACCTTCAAACCAATGGGAAAACAGAGGCGACTAATCGTTCTTTCGGTAGCCTATTACATTATTTTGTGAAAACTTCTATCACATCACGGGATCAAAGCTTTCACAAGAATAATTTTCTCACAACCATGTTGTAAATTGTAGCTCATGTTCAGTTTGTTCCATATAATCTTCGATGTGGTTCTTTGTGCGCCTCCAGACCTATCTTCTTGTTCAATCGTATGCGCCCACATAGCGATGTGGAAACTTGTATAGAACAAATTACGGAGACTCATTAGCAGACAAATACAAGATTAGGAGATTATGTGAAAAATATAAGACATATATACGCTGATGTACACTGTCGTTGTCTCGTCTTTGAAGTAGACGACCTTGTTATGGATGTTCTTATACATGATCACATTTGTGTTCATGGTTGTAACAAACTCAAAGTTAAGAAATGTAGTCCCTAAAGGTTACTGAATGCATTAACAATAATGCTTATCGATTCTCTTTTCCTCTATATATTACAACTTCCGACATTTTAAGTTGTCAAATACATATATCGTTACCTATCTATTGATCCACTTTTCGATTTGTGGATGAATTTTTTTTTACCCTGAAAATTCTGATGCATTAGTATCTTAGAATATTGGGATCAAAACTCCTCATTTTTCGTTATTATTTCCAAATTGTTATCTAGTTAGATGTCCAAAAAAATTTATATATAGATTTTTCTTATGCCATTATAAAACACTTAAAAATAATACAAATAAGAGATTGTTCTTTTCATTGAATAAAATTTGTTTAATTCATATTTCTAAGAACTAAATTTTTAGTGATTTATTTGAATCAATCTAGTTACACTCCATTCTATCCTTCATCATCAAGTAATCCTTATTCGGCTTTAGTTGCTACTACCCGATCGGATACTTAGAATACACATGCTTGATAATAACTACATGTCCACACTGAAGGACCTTTGTTAATGCTCATCTCATCTACGCATTTCTCAAGCCTCCTTTACGCCTAGGTGACTTAGAAGGATATTTTGATCGACTCCGCACAAACTAACCATAGCCAAGCGTTTATTCAATCAAAAGAATTCCATCAGAATATTTAACTATTAAACATAACCAAGCAAAATTTTGCACATTTAAAGGTAGTTACTACGTGTTGCTACGCTATGCCTCGTATATATGTGTCTATATACGGCTGTTTAAAATCGGTCGGCTAAGATTTGAAAGATTAATGGCAAACATATGTCGGCTGACTTTTTTTTTCAAAAATAATGACAAGAACCCCTAATAAAAATAGCAATTATAACCCAATAATGAAATCCTATTTATATACGTGTGTGATTGTGCTGTGTTTGAGATATTGATAAGAAACAATCTAAAACACTGGTGGGGTATATATATTTACCGAGTTTCAAATATATTCAGAAATGGATCCAACAACCCACCATATGGGGACCGGCGCAACGCGTACATTCTTGAATTCTTATCTCCTTACCACTTTAACTTTAGACTAGATAAGGTAAATTTCAAGAAATGAAGAAAACAAATTGTTTAGGTAAGAAACAAAAGATTATTGGTAAACATATGGGTAAAAATTATTAGGAAAGGATTTAATAAAATCCTAGATTTGATCATCGTATATTCCAGTTTTGTAAACATTACTTCTGTATAAAGTTGTAACTCTGTGAATGAATCAAAGCATCCTTTTCCAAAATATTTTATGGTATCAGAGCGTAAGATTCTCTGACCTAAAAACATATTTTTCTCTTCTCTCTAGCCGCCGTCGCTGTAGAATATTCTACCGCCACCGCCGCATCTCTGACCGCCGTGAAGCACGCCGCCGTCACTCTATCTTACGATGATTGATGCTCAAACAAATCCGACGGCTACATCGTCTCCTTACCTTCTCAACGCGACTGATAATCCCAGAGCACTTATCACAGCAGTGATACTGAAAGAAGACAACTACCCGGAATGGTCTACTGAGCTTCGTAACTCGCTTCGAGCAAAGCAGAAATATGGATTCATTGACGGCACCATCGTCAAACCGATGACAGAACCAGAGCTTGCAGCGTGGTTTGCTGTGAATTCGATGGTTATCAGTTGGATACGAACCTCTATTTATCCAATCATTCGATCAACAGTAGCGTTTGTCTCTGATGCGTCAGAACTGTGGGAGAATCTACGTCGCAGATTATCAGTTGGCAATGGCGTCCGAAAACAACTACTGAAGGATGAAATTTCTAGCTGTAAACAAGATGGACAACATGTGCTTACCTATTACGGACGTCTTGCAAAGCTCTGGGAGGAACTCCAAAACTATCAGACAAGCAAACCATGTACCTGTGTTGCAGCTCCAGATATTGCAAAGGAACGACAAGATGATCGGGTGCATCAGTTCTTGTTTGGCCTTGATGAACGCTTCCGCTCGATTCGATCCTCCATAACTGATGAAGATCCACTCCCCGATCTATACCAGGTTTATTCTCGGGTCATTCGCGAAGAACAGAACCTGAATGCTGCACGTTCCAAAGACGCAATCAAAACTGATGCGATTGGATTCTCTGTTCAGTCTGTCTCGACACCACAGGCTGCGGCAGTGACTGAAAATCGTTTCCGTGATCGCACAGCTCTTCTGTGTACTCATTGTAATCGTCAAGGGCACGAGGTAACGGAGTGTTTTCTGCTTCATGGATACCCTGACTGGTACTATGAACAGAACCGCAATGAAGGCGCCAACAAATCGGCATCGGGACGTGGTCGAAGTACTAATCAGCTTCGCGGAGGAAGACCACCACCAACGAACAACAACCGTGGACGTGGGAGAGCCAATGCCTCAGGCGCTCATTCAGCCAACAGTGGCAGCAACGATCAAAATTCCCAGCTGATATCCCTGCTTCAAGCTCAACGTCCAACCACATCTTCAGAGAAGTTATCGGGTACCACTTTTCTTACTAATGTGATCATTGACACAGGTGCCTCACACCATATGACAGGGGATATTGATTTATTGAGTAATGTTGTTGACATTATCCCATCAGCAGTGACATTTCCTGATGGTCGTGCATCTCTCGCAAACAAACGCGGCACGCTCGTTTTGAACAACGATTATTCTCTTCCTGATGTCTTATATGTTCCTGACTTCGATTGCACTCTCATCTCTGTTTCGAAGCTACTGAAACATATTGGCTGCATTGCGATTTTTACTGATACTCTTTGCTTCTTACATGACCGTTTTACGAGGACTTTGATTGGTGCGGGTGAAGAGCGAGAGGGGGTGTACTACTTCACGGGTGTTCAAGCTGCTCGTGCTAACAAGGCTGCAAAGGAATCTTCTACTGCTGCTTTGTGGCATCACAGACTCGGGCATCCATCTATCAATGCTTTGCTTTCTATATCTGAATGTGATCAGACTCGTAGTGATTTAGAGATGATCAACAGTTGTGATACTTGCTTTCGTGCCAAACAAACTCGCGACATTTTTCCAGACAGTCTTAACAAAACAACTTCTTGTTTTGAATTGGTGCATTGCGATGTTTGGGGTCCATATCGCATTCCGAGCACTTGCAGTGCTGTGTATTTCCTCACTGTCGTTGACGACTTTTCTCGATCAGTATGGACGTTTTTAATGGCTGAAAAATCAGAGGTATCGCGTCTGCTGCAAAAAAAATTGCGCAATGACACAACGACAGTTCGGGAAGTCTGTCAAAACCATTCGCAGTGACAACGGAAGCGAATTCATGTGTCTAACCACTTACTTTCTCGAGAGTGGCATTATGCATCAGACTTCTTGTGTCGCAATGCCACAACAAAATGGAAGAGTCGAACGAAAGCATCGACATATTCTAAACGTCGCACGGGCATGCCTTTTTCATAGTCATATGCCTATTTCGTTTTGGGGCGAAAGCATTCTGATCGCAACACACTTGATAAACCTCACGCCTACCCCGGTTCTAAAAGGAAAGTCGCCGTATGCTGTTCTTTTCGACAAAAGCCCAGACTATTCCTTGATTCGCACGTTCGGATGTCTTGCTTATGCTCATCATCGACCTCGGGATAAAGATAAGTTTGCGATGAGGAGTCGTAGATGCGTCTTTGTGGGGTATCCTTATGGCAAGAAAGGCTGGAGGTTGTATGACATGGAAACACATGAATTCTTCGTTAGTCATGATGTCGCTTTCCAGGAAATGGTATTCCCTTACGCCGATATACCATCGCATCAGAAAGCTCATGCTTCTCCACCAATGGACCTCATTGGTGATGACTGTATTCTCCCGTATGCTACGGCTCCTGCTATAGAACCAGAAACAACTGCTCCTCCACCTGTTATTGAGAATGTGGCATTGACTACACAGCCAGCAGAGCAACAGGAACAACTCTCAGATATACCATCACCAGACTTACAACCGGAAGCTATTACTACTTCTACAAGTACACCGCAACCACAAGAGGAACCTGCGTAGCTTAGACGTGGCCAACGCACACATAAACCTTCTGTGCTTCTAAAGGATTATATCACTCATCACACGAAGTCTGCACCCCTCTCTACGCTCTCTACGCTCTCTCCGGCACACGAAAATCTAAGTCCTCCAACGGTCTCTGGTAAGCCTCACTATCCCATCACAAAATATATGATTGACGATGGTTTTTCAGATGCACATCGAGTCTATATGTCAGCAATCTCAGAGGGAAAAGAACCCCAAAGCTATCACGAAGCTGCTCAAATCAAAGAATGGAAAGACGCAGTCGGTTTTGAAATATCCGCACTTGAGGCTAATGAGACTTGGGACGTGACTCCATTACCAAGAGGAAAACGAGCTATTGGAAGTAAATGGGTTTTCAGACTGGAATACAATTCGGACGGTACTTTGGAGCGACATAAAGCAAGGCTGGTAGCCCTCGGCAACCGGCAAGAAGAAGGGACAGACTTCAATGAGACTTTCGCTCCTGTG
Source organism: Orychophragmus violaceus (assembly GCA_030180135.1). Lineage (NCBI taxonomy): Eukaryota > Viridiplantae > Streptophyta > Magnoliopsida > Brassicales > Brassicaceae > Orychophragmus > Orychophragmus violaceus. Next base: position 20,943,964 of record CM058235.1, read on the forward strand.
GCTAAGATGACGATGGTGAAATTTCTATTAGCTATCGCCTCTGCGAAACAGTGGGAAATTCACCAGATGGACTTGCACAACGCCTTCTTACACGGTTATTTAAAAGAAGTATACATGAAACTTCCACCTGGGTTTCATGCATCGGATTCTACGATGGTGTGTCGTCTACGAAAATCACTGTATGGACTTCGTCAAGCACCGCGTTGCTGGTTCGAAAAGCTCGCCACTTGTCTCAAGATATTCGGTTTCAAGCAAAGTTACCCGGATTACTCACTCTTCTCATTTGTACGTGATGGGATTATACTTCATGTTCTTGTGTATGTTGACGACTTCATAATTGCGGGTAATGATCTTACTCACATTGATCGCTTCAAACAGTATATGCATCAATTCTTTCATATGAAGGACTTGGGAAAGCTTCGGTATTTTTTGGGGATTGAGGTAACTCGAGGACCGGATGGTATATGTTTATCACAAAAGAAGTATGCTCTCGACATCATCTCAGAAGCTGGCTTGCTCAATGCTCGTCCAGTTGGTGTCCCTGTCGAGCTAAATCATAAGCTTGCTGCTGCCACTGGTCCAGAGTTGAAGAATCCACATCAATATCGTCGCTTAATCGGTCGTCTCATCTATTTGACAATCACGCGTCTGGAGCTAAGTTATGTGGTTCATATACTCTCACAATTCATGCAAACACCGCTATTGCCTCACTGGGAAGCCGCAGTTCGAGTTGTCAAGTATTTGAAAGGCTGCCTCGCCCAAGGAGTCCTTCTCCGATCGGACAGTGATCTTTGTCTAATCGCTTACTGCGACTCGGATTGGGCAGCCTGCCCACTTACACGGCGTTCACTAAGTGCGTATGTTGTCTTCTTAGGCTCATCTCCCATCACCTGGAAGACAAAGAAACAGTTAACGGTGTCATGTTCGTCTGCAGAAGCAGAGTACAGAAGCATGGCATTCACACTTCGGGAGCTGAAGTGGCTTAAAGAACTGTTCCATACTTTCGGTTTTAAATATCCAGGATCGATGCATCTCTACTGTGACAGTCAAGCAGCTCTACACATTGTTGCAAATCCTGTTTTTCATGAACGAACAAAGCACATAGAAGCCGATTGTCATCAAGTCCGGGATGCAGTGCAAGAAGGTCTGATATCGACAGAACACATCTCAACGAAAGAACAAGTTACTGACATACTTACCAAAGCTCTTCCAAAACCAGCTTTCGATAAGCTATTGTCCAAGTTTGGTGTTCGAAATTTCGCACTACCAACTTGAGAGGGGGTATTAAGAAAGGATTTAATCAAATCCTAGATTTGATCATCGTATATTCTAGTTTTGGAAACATTACTTCTGTATAAAGTTGTAACTCTGTGAATGAATCAAAGCATCCTTTTTCAAAATATTTTAAAAATGTAGAATGTTTAAAAAAAAACTGAATTCTAAATATATTCATTCTGTATTCTCCAACAAAGATAAACCAATATTTAACGTGTTAAATAATTATATATCAAAATAGTAAATTGATGCAAGATTATAAATAAATAAATTCGTAAAATTATATTTATGTAAAAAAAAAAATTTAAACTAGACATTTACATATAAAACAGCATGATACTAAAAAAGACATGAAAAATACTTATATTATATAAATAAATGTATACAAAATTTCTATCGTAAATTAGATGTCTATATAACAAAAAAAAACAATACAAATTTACAGAAAGCATATTTATATAACAGTTAAACTAAAGAAATTTAATCATCTGAAATATTTTTTTTTTTTTTGTCAACTGATATAACATTAAACAAAGAGGAGTTATACAGCCATGAGATTACAAAAGGCAAAGCTGAAAGTCGGGCTTGTTTCGCAAGTTCATCAGCCATAGTATTAGCTCGACGAGAAATATGTATAAACGTGTAAGAGGGATCCGACAACACCTGCACATCAGAGATATAACCATACAATTCATGTGTAGGAGGAGCCAAGACTCGAGGAGTAGCCCTAGCCGAGAGTGGGCCAAAGAGCAAGGCTGCATCACCACAAAAAGTCACATTCCGATACCCAAGTCGCTTGAGGTGAAAGACATCTTCCTTAAGGGCGGCGGCTTCTGCTTGAAGACTGGAGCCTATGGGATCAATGGAAGCTTGGCCGCGGAGGATATACGAACCATCAGATGAGTGGAGTGTCCAGGCGATACCAGCACAGGAGGAGACATTTACCCATGACGCATCCGTACAGCAACAGTAAGCTGCAGAAGCACGAAGAACATCAGGAAAGGAGGACAGCACGCGGCGCTTAACCAAAGAGAGTTGCGGAGTATGGTGGGGTGAAGCATCAGTTGCTTCGTGCCACATTTGAAAATCATTGATGGCAGAGTGGAGAATTTCTACAATGTGCCATCGATGGCTACGATAAATCAGATCATTACGGCTTTTCCAGATTCTCCAACCAATAAACGGGAACAGGCAGTTACGTTGATGGATAGAGGAGTCAGCCGTTAACATGTCTTGGAAGACGGAGAGAAAAGGTGAGTCTGGATTGAACCTCTCAAAGCTGAACGGGAGCAGAGAGAGTTCCCAAACTTCGCGAGCAACTCGACAGTAGAAAAGCAGATGACTGGCTGTCTCTGCATAGTCTCCACACAACGGACAATCAGTAGGAAGACGAATATGGCGACGGGAAAGTGCCGCAGCAACAGGGAGAGTATCATGGAGAGCTCTCCACCAGAAATGGTGAAGCTTGGGGGGAACATTAAGTTGCCACAACCGCTTACAAAGAGTGATACGAAGGGCAGAAGCAGGCTCAGGTGGGTTCACCGGCTTCGTGAGTTGATGGTACCCAGATTTCACAGAGTAGGAGCCATCAGCAGTATAAATCCAATGAGGCTTATCTGGGACAGGTACAGAAGGTAGACGCAGCTGGAGTACAAGTCTCTGGTCATCTAAATGGAGGATATTGCGTAACAGCGGGGCATTCCATTGAGTGGTATGTGGTATAAGAAGCTGATTCACATACAGTGGCAGGGGGGTAAGAGTGGACGGGGATGGGAGAGCAGGCCGAGGAGGCATGCCTAACCAAGGGTCTTGCCAAATGCGGACCCCTTCGCCCGTTCCCAACGACCAGCCGTGGCCCTGACGAAGGAGCGGGAAAGCCGCAGTAATACTACGCCATGCATGACTTGGTCTTGAACCTAGGCGAGAATCCAGTAGCGACTGCGAGCTGTAGTACTTAGCTTGTAGAACTTGTGCAAGAAGAGATTGAGGCTGACTAAGGAGTCTCCATCCTTGCTTGGCCAGGAGGGCAAGATTAAACTGATGAAGATCCTTAAATCCCATTCCGCCATATTGTTTAAGCCGTGTCATGTGGTCCCAAGAGATCCAAGGAAGCTTGTGACGATCCGGCGAATTAGACCACCAGAAATTGCGGAGAAGGCGGGAGAGGTGTGTGATTAGCCGTTGGGGTAACAGGAAACACGACATACAGTAAGTTGGTAATGCCGTTGCAACAGCTTTAAGGAGAGTTTCCTTACCCGCCGGGGAGAGGTACCGAGTAGACCAGTTCTCAATTTTACGCTGAACCCTTTGAGCAATAAAGGCGAAGGTATCATACTTGTTACGCCCAACTGCCTCCGGCAAGCCCAAGTAGCGACCAAACCCACTAGTTTTAGAAATACCAGTAAGGTTAATAAGAGCTTGTTGGAGGTCAGGAGAAATACCTTTACCGAACATGAGAGCGGATTTAGAGAAGTTAACAAACTGTCCTGACGCAAGGGAATAATTGTGAAGGAGATCAAGAAGTTGTTGGCACTCATAAAGGTCCGCTCGACAGAAGAGCAAGGAGTCATCCGCAAAGAAGATATGCGAGAATGCCGGCCCACCACGACTGGCCTGGAAACCATGAAGGACGTGGTCACTTTGAGCCTGAGCAAGCAAAGCGGAGAGGCCTTCCGTACAGAGAATATATAAGTACGGAGAGAGGGGGTCCCCTTGACGGATGCCCCTTTGAGGGAAGACTTTTGCACCAGGTGTACCATTAAGCAAGATAGAATAAGAAACGGTAGAGATGCAGGTCATAATCCAAGAACACCACTGATCAGAAAACCCGAGCTTGTGCATAATGGCATGGAGATAAGGCCACTCCAGCTTGTCAAAAGCCTTGGTGATGTCCAGTTTCAGGGCAAGAGAAGGGTGCTTAAGACGCTTAGTTTTCAAGGAGTGAAGAAGCTCATGCCCAATAATCACATTATCAGTGATGAGCCGGCCAGGAATAAAAGCAGACTGGAACTCCGAGACAAGCTGATGAAGAAATGGTTTCAGACGATCCGCTAGGACTTTGGAAATAAGCTTATATGCCACATTACAGAGGCTGATAGGACGGAAGTCCTTCATGTGAGTAGGAGAGTCCAGCTTAGGAATGAGGCATACCTGGGTGGCGTTGAGCTCAGGGTCCAGGATTCCAGTATCAAAGAAATGCTTGACATAGCGCACCACACTCTCCTTGATAGTGGTCCAGTGGAATCGATAAAAGCCAGCATTAAACCCATCAGCTCCAGGCGATTTATCAATACTCATATGGGATAAGGCAGCAAAGATTTCCTCCTCGGTGACAGGTAAGGTGAGTTGACGATTCATGTCATCTGTGACCTTAGGTTGGATAAGTTGGACAATGGGCTCAAAAGAATGGAAGGATGAGGAAGCATACAATTCAGAGAAGTACTGGTGAGCAAGGCGTTGAAGATCCGAATCTGATGTATACAACTGCCCCTGTGTATCCTCAAGAGTAGTAATTCGGTTGATGGAGCGCCGTTGTTGCGTAACAGCGTGGAAATACTTAGTGTTTTTATCCCCAGTTTGCAACCAGAGAACTCTGCTTTTAAGCCGCCAGTACTCCTCTTCAAGGGTATATTCAGCGCTCAGTTGTAACTTTAAGTCCGAGATAAGATGATGGTCTACCTGGACAGAGTCATAAGCAGACTGAAGAGAAAGCTGAAGTTGCTGAATCTTCTTACGTGAGTTAGTAGCATACTGAGATTTCCATTTGGAGAGGCTTCGACGACAGCGCCGGAGGGCTTCATGAAACGCCGAGGGAGGTAACGGAGCACACTGAGCAGACCAGGTGGACTCAATCAGTTGATGAACCTCGGTAATGAGCCTCCACCGATTATCATACCGAAACTGTTTACCCTGGTGCCAGTGAGAGTCTTCAGTGCGCAACAATAAAGGACGATGATCAGATCCGATCCACGGCAGCAGTTGGACCCAGGCATTGGGATAGAGGGTGAACCAATCAGGTGTAGCCAAGGCACGATCAAGTTTAGAGCGAACAGTACCTGTCCTGCGATTGCCCATCCAGGTGAATGTGCCTCCTACAGTCTTAAGATCACAGAGATCAGCAACATTTAACATACGCCTAAACCGTGAGTAATGCCATTCGGGCTTCAAAGCACCACCAAGCTGTTCAGAACTAGAAAGAATATCATTCAAATCACCCAGTACAAGCAAAGGCTTACAACGGAGAGAGCCCGACTGAAACTCGTTAGTGAGGTGATCCCATTGCTTCTGGCGTAAATGCCTACGAGGATTACCGTAAATATAACAAAGTGAGTAAGAGTTAGAACGATCTTTTACTATTATATGAGTAAAATGGAGTGTAGGATTTGATACAAAAGTACATTCCACATTAGCACCCCAAAAAATAGCCACACCCCCACTAAGGCCGGTAGAAGATACAACAAAATGATGTGGGAAGTGAAGCTCAGAGCCTAAGCTATGTACAAAGGCATCATTATTCTTAGTTTCTACTAGGAGCAGGATATCAGGCTTATATGTGCAAGTGATATCCTTCAAAAAAGGAATTGTCAAGTTGCCCCTTAAACCCTGGCAATTCCAGTGGAGTAGCTTCATGGATGCTGCGGTGGCTGTAAGGGCGCCACCATACCCGGATCAGGATCAGTGAACGCGCCATTGGTCTTCTGGCGCGTGGAGGAGGAACCTTCAGCAGGCTCATGATCACCTGATTTACGCTTAGTCCCATGGAGAGGATCTCCAGCAGACGAGGAACCAACTTCAGGGAGCAGAGGAATGGGATCTTGAGGAACCGGAGCCTCCATAGCAGGGAGAAGATTCATGAGCTCTGAACCAGTGAGCATAAGAGTACCAGAAGAATCCGACTGCTGAGCATTAGAGCCAGCTTCCCCCGCTTCAGCAGCAGAATTAACAAGAGCTTGCGAAGCAGAGTGGTGCGGGGAGGCAAGTGGGGAGGGAATTTCCGGGTCAGGAGAAGGAGAGTGAACCTGAAGAGGATAGACAGCCGGGATGGGAGGAGGAGGGACATCACAGTCGTCAATATCGTGGCATAAGCTACCACAAGCCGCACAAAACCTACGCAGCTTAGCATAAGTGAATCGGACCAAGGTAGGCTCAGCGTGCTGAGAGAAGCGTATAAAGCGAACGAAAATCAGCCTCCGGTAAGCAGGCATGATGACTCTGGCCCAGACTTCACCTGGCTGAGTACGAGAAGGTTGCTGGATGATAACATCTTCAACTTGGCCAAGGTCATCTACAACATCCCGAATTGCGCGGTCTTCCCTAGAATCATCCGGTATGTTATCGATCTGAAATATTTATGATCACGTTTGTTCACTTGACTAAAAAGATATCTTTTTATGGCTGAATTGCACTAAATATATCTTTTTACCTTTTTCATTGCAATCTTGTGTCTTATAAAATTTTTGGCCAATTTTATATTTTTTTTTTGTAGGATCCACTATCAAAAAGACCATTTATCCTCCCCCCCCCCCCCCCACAATCTTTTTTTTACTCATTTTTTAATTCTCTCCAACGAAAACATATGGATCCATTCTTTTTTTACCTTCTTTTTTTTTTCTTTTTTTTTCTTTTCTTTCTCTTTCTTATTTTTATATTTATTTTCACCCCATTTTTTTTGAACGGTGGATATCATGTAATGGGTGAGGTTATCGGTCATATAGACCGCCGGAATGGAGTTAGAACTAGACGATCTACCGGAATTCAAAAAAAAAAAACGGACTTAATACTTTTGGTTGTTAAATATCTTGTCCACGAATAATAATATGTTAAACGTTTACCCATGGTAAAAATACTTTTGGATTCATCATTCATGTGATCGTCCAACAACATATGTTAAACCATCTTGTTAAGCATCTTGTACATCATAAGTATCCACGTGGATGGATGTTGTGGATATCTATTCTAAACTATCCATTCGCAAATTTCGTATTATGTCCGATTTTTTTTTGAATTCCGGTACATCGGCCTATTTTATATCCATTCCATCGGTCTATATTGTCGGAATCATCATATCCCATATCCTATCCACCGTCAAAAACATAAGAGGTAAAAAAATAACTCATAAAGTAAAAAAGAGAGTTTAAGAGAAAAAAAATAATTAAAAAATAAGAAAATCAGATGAATAGTAGGTGAATTGTGGATAGTAAGTGTATTGTGGATAAATTTGTCCAAGCTCTTGTGGTCAAGTGGTTGGGGACGGGCCTTGAACGCTAACACGTTTCGGGTTCGATCCTCCTTCCATGCGAAACTAAGTCACATTTGTTTAAGGACACCCACATGGATATGGGCCTTGCTTTAGGGGCCCATTTGAATATCTGAAGAGAGGGTCTATCCATGGGCTGCACCTCCCCTTGGAGATTAGTCTGAGCCCTTCCAGAGGCTCGGGATACCCCAAGGTTAATTAAAAAAAAAAAAAAAAACTAAATACATAAATAAATAAATTAACTATCTATAATTAAAAGACAAAAACTAAGGGTAAATAGTCATTAACCACCACTATAAATAAAAAAAAAGATACACAATTGCAATAAAATTTTGAAAAAGACAAAATTACTATTATTCTTTCAAAAAAAAGTATAGTGGGTACAATTCACTCATCTTTTTATTTACTTAATTGCCACTAGACTATTTTGCCATTATCTGCAATTAATGAAACCACTTTAATTTTGTTGCGATAAACTCCCCTTCTTTTTTAATTAAAAAAAAAATAACTTTTTCTTACACTACGTGTTAGTTCTTTGACTATTCTTGGTCACTCCTTGTTTTCTTCTTCTTCTTCTTCTTTTTTTTTATTTTCGGAACTTCACTCCTTGTTTTCTTTAAATAGAGAGCATGTAGGCTGACATTTACTCATCACCTGTTTTCCAACAAAGAGAGTATTATTACTTATAAGCAGTTGCAAAAAAAAATGGCTTCCAAGACTTTGATTCTGTTTGGTGTCCTTGCATTTTTTCTCGTCGTCTCAGAAATGGCCGCAGCATCTGCACGGCTGTCGGGTATGTAAATTTATTTTATACAAAATTTAAAAATGTTCATGACGCTAATCGAAGCCATGCTAACGTACCATTTGATAATTTCATTCAACCATTTCGTCCGATTTAAGTCGAGAAAGTTAATTGGCTTCAACGATGGTCAATTATGCGGACTTACTAAGTCAAAACACACTTCAGTATGACGTTGTTGTCTGTCTACTTGTCTAGTAAGAAACGACGAGACGTCTGACGTTGAAACCATCTCAAACTATTTTGATGTTCGGTAAAAAATTTATATAGAACATATATTTAATGATGAAACACATTTTTTTTTTCTAGAGATCCGAATATATATATATATATATATATATATATTTTTTTTTTTAAACAGTTTTTAAGAGATACTTTATTTGAAAATCGTGGAGAGGAATGCACATATGCACGGGATATAAACCCTTTGACAAAAAACATATGTACGGGATACACAATATCTTTGAAATAATGAGGTGTTTTCTTTTGGACAGGCACGGTGAACTCAGAGAGTGAGAAAACTGTGCAACCTGATGGGTATGGGGGTGGCCATGGCGGAAGAGGAGGATACAACGGAGGAGGAGGATACAACGGAGGAGGAGGATACAACGGAGGAGGAGGACACAACGGCGGTGGAGGGTACAACGGAGGAGGAGGATACAACGGAGGAGGAGGATACAACGGAGGAGGAGGACACAACGGCGGTGGAGGGTACAACGGAGGAGGAGGATACAACGGAGGTGGAGGTCACGGGGGACACGGAGGAAGAGGAGGCCACGGGGGACACGGAGGAAGAGGAGGCCACGGAGCAGAAGCTGTTCAGGCTCAGCCTGAGCACTAAATCTCTATAATATATAAATCACCATGCATGATTACATCTATATATACACATATATATGTATGACTCTTAACCATGGTGAGTTTGTAATGAAGTGACTCAAGTTAAAGAAACGAAATTATGGGAATAAAGTTTTATAATGTAATGTCTCTATGTTTGAGTTGTAATATGCGCTCTTTGCATAATAAAATCGTTTGCAGTTTATGTTATCTCCTTTGGTTTTGTGTTACAATTTGATATCTATTAGTCTATATATATTCATGTGTTAATATGCCACGTCATTTTATACTTTTATAGAGTAGTTAGAATATAAACACTTATTGTACAAATTGAATTAAGCTTAAATGAAGATATTTTTCAGTTAAATCTCTTTGCAACTAACATGGTATTAGAACTCCGGGGATCAGCTGCTAACTGAATTTTTCATCTTTCTTCGTTTCCATCTCTCTTCGTCATTTTAATCAATTTGATCATCTATGGGGGAAACAAAAGTGCACTTCACAATATCGGACTTCAACTCCAGCTCCACTCTAACTGGTGGCTCACCACAACTTTCAGAACTCAAATTCGCAGAACGATTCTTCTGGTTCTACAAATCGAGTCGCGATTCAGCATAGTACAAGATTCAGCATAGTACAAATCATTTATATTCGATTCGTTCATCTCATACTTTTGAGGTATCCGGTTCTCTGGGTAATGTTCACAGTCCTTATCATCTCCATATAGTTCAGATAATCTTGGATTAGTGTTAGTAAACATAACCTCTAGATGGAACGAACTACAAAATCTGGATTACGGCTATGACTACTAGTTTAGATGCAAAGAAAAATATTGGCTTTATTGATGGATCGATCCCAATTTCTGATGAGAATTATCTTTATCATAAAATTTTGTGTTGTTGCAATAGCATGGTTAAGTCTTGGCTTTTCAATAGCGTTTCAAAAAAAGATATACACCAATTTAATGTACTTCAAGTCTGCATCTAACATTTGGAAGGATTTGTATACACGGTTTCATATGTCCAATTTGCCAAAATTGTACAAGCTAAGGTCTCAAATAAATTCATTTCGTTAAAGAAGCTTGCACTACAAGGAAACACGCAAATACCGAGGCAATAAATCGACGGGTGTTCTTTTTCACTAAAAAATCCGTCAGTTCTATTTCGTCGGAAAAAATATCCGTCGGTTTTTCGTCGGTAATTACCAACGGATATAAAACCAACAGATTATCGACGAATTATCAACGGATTAGTAACCAACGGATTTTCCGATGATATTCCGATGAAAGATAACCGACGATTTTTCGTCGGTAATTACCGACGGTTTTCAGAAGGAGTTTTACCGACGGATTACCGACAGCAGTTAACCAACGATTTACCGACAGATTATCGACGGTGTTTACTGATGTTTTTCCAACGGATGACCGATGGATGATAAAAAAAAATTTAATTACAAATTTTATTCTAAAATTATAAAACTATTTTATTAATTTCAGAATTTACAAAATATAATAAAAACAAAAAAATTTACAAAAATTAACATATTAAATGATTTATATTCATGTCTCGATAGGTCTCGATCTCATTTCCATCCTGTCATGTTCGTGTTCATGTCCCAGAATGTCTCGATCCTGTCCCCGTCTCCGTCTCTGTTCCAATCCCATTCCCGTCTCTGTTCCAGTCTCGTACTCTTCCCCGACCATGTTCTAGTCTCGTTCTCTTCCCCATATCCATGTTCCAGTCGCGTTCTCTTACCCGAAGCTCCAAATCGCCGTTAGCCGCCATGGTGTTGCAATACAAAATTGTCCCAACAAACAATAATGAAATATTATTAAGAATTAAAATACAATATTCTATAAAAAATTTATGAAAATGTAATTTTACAATCTATTATTAAGTTAATAAATATCAAATTAATTTCATAATATTATAAGAAAATGCTTTTTAAATGTTTTATTAATCAAAAACCTTTTTAAAATTAACTACTAGATTTAAATTTTTTGAAAATTTTAAAAACAAATAAAAAGTGTTTTAAAAAGTTTTTAAAATGTTTTTGATTATTAAAAAAGTTTTAAATATTTTTTAAATCATTTTTAAACAAAAATTAAAAATGTTTATAAGAAATTAACATGATATGAAATAATCAATATATCATCCTAATCACTAAATTCCACCTTATACCACCTAAAACTATGTATGAACAACACATGCAAAATTACACACTAATCTAACCACCTAAAAATCGATTGGAACAAAAATTAATCGGTTAGAAAGAAAACTTACATGAAGATAAATGATGTGGCGGCCGGATTTGGAGGAAAAAGGTAGAGAGAAGGTGGATGAAGTGTGGAGAGAGAGAGGAGTTGCAGAGTAATGAGAAAGAAGAAGATGCTCTCCGGCTTCATTTTTTTAGATTACCGACGGAAAACCGTCAGAAAATTCATTTACCGTCAGTTTTCCGTCGGAAAATTTAGCGCAAATTATTAGGCCAAAATTTTGGCGGTTAATCGAAAATTTTGGCAAAAATTAGCGGTACAATTACCAATGGAAAACCGTTGGTTTAAATATATGTAAATGGGTTAGGCATGACTCGAACGTTGGTTTTTTGAACGGGTACAAATCCACGAAACTGTTCTGCTAAGTTGTTCTAGTTGGTTAGTTAATGAAAGATAATGTTAATATCTAGATACAATTATTTGTTATTTAAAAAAACAACATATATTCTTTATTAATAAGTTCATCATTTAAAAAGATTACATAGTTATTTTATAATTATGAATAAGTTGATCAGTCATCATTCGGGGAAGCGTTCCCGAACCAATCTCTGATGTCCGTCTCTTCCCAAAGGTCGATCATGCGGTTCCATTCTGCTACTGGCATCCACGACGGTCTTTCTTCTCCTCTTAGCCAGAGCAGTTTCACCCGCTGCATTTTGGTATGGAAAACAAGCCTAGCGACCCGGTGGAATTCCCGCCAAACCGTGACAATTATATCTGGACTAAAATTGAAATAGACCTGAAATTTAATAAGTAAACAAATACTAATTAGCATTTGAAATAGTTTAAAAACACATTTCGCATGTGAAAATTGCAACTTACCAAGAAATCCTCGAACCATAACGCTTTAAGGTTATCCGGGACATAGTAGTACGCAAGATAACCCCCGGAAAAACAAGCCTCTATTATGTCGCTAATGACGGATGGAATGACAGCATTGTAACCAAACCAAATGGTCTGGTTTTGGTGGTTCGGGTCAAGAACAGGAAAACGTTCCCGACCCGGTTGGGTTATTTCCTGAATGAACCAGAACGGGTTGAAGGGGCCAAAAAAACGAAATCCATTTCAGGTTTTTTTGTATAGAGAATGTTTGATGAGATGATGGAAAACACAGAAACATCTGCACTCTATTTATACAAAATTTTCCGAGGGAAACACCAACGGAATTCCGTCGGTTTATAATTTAATTCCCGAAAAGACACTTATCGAAACGCTGCATGGGAAAGAGAGTGGACTTAATTCAAATTTTGACCGTTTAATGAAGTTTACCGACGGATTTCCGACGATATACCGTCGGAAATCCATCTGTAAATAAATAATCGAAACCCAAGTTCCGCTAGGCTTGAACTTGGGTCCTTTAGCATATTTCTTAGGGTTGTTATTATTCTCCTATAAGTTATATATATATATATATATATTGCTTAATTTTTAAAGTTACTGGAAATTTCCGACGGAATTCCATCGGAAAACGTAGCAAACTACCGACGGAATTCCGAGGGTTTAGGGTTTAGGATTTCTTTAGGGTGTGTTTTTGCGATCTTGTATATTCTACATTTATATGATACATTAAAATACCAATTGTTGGAATGCCGTCAAATTGATTACATAAAATTTATGAACGGTGAATTCAATTACAATCCAAAAGATCTATTACTAACCACCATTGTATGTTAAGAAGTGTTTCGTTTAACATGTTTGATTTTCTTAAAATTGTACAAAACTTGTTATTTGATACTCTGAGGGATGATGTCTAATACAAAACATCCTTACAAATCTTCCTCAGAAGTTTTTTGATGATCCGTTTTCATCTTTTTATACCCTAAATCCTATTTCGCCGAATATCTGTCGGTTCTCCGTCGGAAATTGCGCCGTTTTTTCCCTCGGTTTTCCGTCTGAAATTAAAAAATGTTATTTCACTGGGTATCGAACACGGGACCATCAACCGACGGAAGCTTTATCTGTCGGTTTATTGCCGTGATTTTCCGACGGTTTTAAAATCCGTCGGAAATTTGAGACACTATACCGTCGAAAAAATTCCAAATCCGTCAGTTTATCCTCGGAAATTTCCGACGAATTTTATGCCGTCGGTAATTCCGTCGGTAATGACCATGTTTTCTTGTAGTGTTGGATATCTCATCATACCATAGTAAACCATAATTTCTTTGGGAAGAGCTGATCAACTTGAAATTGCATGCTCTTACTGTTGAAGATCGTCTTGCACAAAATAAAACTAACAAAGTGATTGATTTTATCACAGGGCATAATGATAGCTATGAAAACATTTGGAGTCAAATCGTCATGAAGAAATTTCTCACATCTCTATTTTAGGTATACAACATTCTATATCAAGAAGACAGTTAATGATCAGCTCGAATTTCTACCCGAAGTGGAATTGTACCATCAGCCTTTCAATATATCGTCAGATTCCACATATGGTAGAGGTTATAGGTCCAATTTAAACTCATTGTGGAGATGTTGATCATGTAGTTGATAGATTCTATAAAATTCAAGGTTATCCTCCGAGAATGAAACCAAAAGTAAAAGTTTATGCTTTCAGAAATAACTATTGATAGTATACATCTCATGTTGCTAACATGATCATATCTTCTGGATTATCTCCTTCAGTTCAAGAATTGATTGTTACTTCATCAGTATCACAAGTATATGGTTCTTCACCAATCACTAGCTCTCTTTCTCCTGAGAAAATGAAACAGTTCATTGCTTACTTCAGTTCACAACTTCACAGTCATTGTTCCCCACCAACTCAAGATGGAACTCATGTCTCACCTTCAGTTATACTATCCGCTTCTAAAGCAATTGGTACTTTCTTTCCTTTTAAACTTTCACTAATCGGCATGCCTTTTCTTTTATCTTCTGGAAATGATATTATTTCAAGTGAGTCATGGGTAAAAGATTCTGGGGCAACTCATCATGTGTGTCATAACAAGCTCCTTTTCTCATCTTTTAAACATCTTTTGAATTCCTTTGTTACTTTACCAACTGGTCAATAAGCGTAGAAGGAATATGTCCAATTACACATAGCAACTTCACAGTTTCGATTCAATCTTTTGAGTGCTAGTTCTTTGACTAACGATATTGATTCTTTGGTTGGTTTTACTTCTAATATTTGCTTTATACATGATCTTACTCATGAATTAAAGATTGGCAAAGGTAGAGAAGTTTGCAACCTTTATGTGCTTGATCAAGGTTCTTTGATTCATGCATCTTCATTTAATAAGAATTAGATAGTTTGTTCTTCAGTTGTAGAAACTCCTATCTGGCACAATCGCTTAGGGCATCCCACATTGAACATAATAGATTTGCTTTCTGATACTTTATCATTAGGTAGATCTAAGTTGAATAAATATTTTCATTTAGATATCTGTTCTCAAGCTAAACATAAACGATTACCATTTCCTTCTGATAACCACATTAGTAAAGAACCATTTGATTTGATTCATATTGACAGTTTGTGTCTTTTTCTGTTATCATTCATGATGGTTACAAATATATTTTAACAATCGTTGATGATAATATTCGGCAACTTGGATTAACTTACTAAAATTGAAATCTGATGTTTTGAGTGTCTTTCCAGACAGTTGACAAAAAAGTGGCTTTCCGGACTATATCACTTTGATAGAAAACCAGTTTAAGAATCACTACAAGAAAACAGGGATTTAGCGACTGCTGAAATAGTCGCTATTCAGTCGCTAATTTCGATTTAGCGACTAAATAGCGACTAAAGTGATTAGTCGCTAATCTATGGTCGCTAAATTTATTAGTCGCTATATTAGTCGCTAATTTGCGACTAGTTAGCGACTTATTTTAGTTAGTCGCAACTGAGTCGCTAAAAATTAGCGACTATTGAGCGACTTAGTAGCTACTAATATAGCGACTAATAAACAGTCGCTATATAGTCGCTAAATGTGTAGTCGCTAAATAGTCGCTAAATTAGCAACTGTTTAGCGACTATGTTGCGACCATGTTAGCGACTATATAGCGACTATATAGCGACTATATAGCGACTAATTTAGGTTTTGGATTAAATATTTTGTCCAGATTGCGACGAATTAGCGACTGTTTTGTGACTAATTAGCGACTATTTAGCGATGGAATCGGAAATAATTCAATTCTAATTTGGTTTTGGTTTTGGTTTTGGTTTCGGTTTCCACTATTATATTCCTGTATTTTGATTACTCTAATTGTTTAAGAATCTAAAACGCTTATGTAGCTACATTAAAGTTATGTAGCTACTAAGCATACACATTGTATTAACCAAAACAAACATAATATTCAAACACTTATAAACATAAACAAGTTTATACATGCTTATACATATCAGTCTTGTGGAGTAGGAGAAGAGTGAGGTTCTGGCTCATCAGTCTGACTTTTGCAGAAGTCTAGGTATGATGGGTCTGTTTTCTGAAGATACCTTTGCACCATGACCAACTCCTTATGCTCCTTAGCTTGTCTAGCTAGCTCAGCAGCTTGTGCCTCAAGTTGGCGTTGTGCTTCTTGTAGCTGATCTTGCAGTGAGTTGTAAGTTGAATAGGTACCTGGGTACTTGCGCTTTTGAGAGGCGTGATACTCTCCTAGACTTCCAATACCATAAGCATGGCCTCTATCATCGAAAATTGTTGACTAGGAAACATGAAAGATATACACAGTTAGAAAATTGGTTTGGGAATGACAAATGACTCAAAAAACAGAAACACTAACACAATTGAGCAATAAACAAATCAGCAACACATCACATAGATCATTAACACATCTATCTCAATACCAATAACTCAAGAGATTCATAGCAGTAACAGATTCTCATATGTACTCTCATAAACATTAAAACATAGATGGTTATGATTTCACAGAAGCTTTTACCTGAAGGAACAGTTCATCGGTTTCCTCAGTTGTCAGCTGTCTTGGTCGCGAAGTCCCGTCAGATGTTTCTGCCTCAAGCTCAGCCTGCCTTGCCTCTACCTTCTTCTTATACCTCTCTGCAACCTGTTGCGACTTCAAGTCTATGTAAGTTCCATCTGATTTGGTGTGGGTCTTCAGGAAGACTTCACCAAAACTTACATCTCTACCCAGCTGTTGTTCCTGAAAATGAAACACAAGACAAATTGGTTAAATAAATGTAAATATACTAAGAGAAGAAATATATAGAGGAAGGCTGAGTCTTACCATTTCTTGTTTAATTTGCAGAAAAGACTTCTGCCCACTGTAGTTCTTGTGAGGACCGAGACCGCCACGATCAGAATTCCGAGCTGCGGAAGCGGTCTCACTCCTCTGTTTACCCTCATCAGTGTCCCAATAGGCCATCATTGGCGTCCAGACTTTAGATGGGATCCACGAAGGTCGCACACCTGAAACATGAGCTTTGCTGACCATATCCTTCATTCTTCTCTGACAAATGGCCTCAAAATGTGCTTGCACGGTCCCTGTTATTAGGAAATCCCAGTGGTGCTCTTTCTACAAGAAGCAGCAGATATAAGTTAGTAAGATAGTGATGAAAAGTAAAACAAAAGACTAGACTAATGTATTACACTGACCGCAAACTCAAGGAAGTATCTCTCTGCTCGCGGCCGTGGCACATGGCTCCAGCTGTAGAATGGTCCATCAAACTTGTTTGTGTAGATCTTAGTAATCTTCCGGACCAAAACAGACTTGTCACGACCAAACCTAAAAAAGGGAGCAAAAATCAGTACATATCATGACTTAATTAAACAGAGTAAAACACAATCTAACTGGAGAGAGAGAGAGAGAGAGAGAGAGAGAGAGAGAGAGAGAGAGAGAGAGAGAGAGAGAGAGAGAGAGAGAGAGAGAGAGAGAGAGAGAGAGAGAGAGAGAGAGAGAGAGAGAGAGATGGTTATACCAAGTAGTGTTTGGCGGCTGAGGAAGTATTGGAGAGAGCACTGTCGTCCACTGCTCACGGCCAGGCATGGCCAGCAGCCTCTGAAGATAGCGGAGACGGCTTTCCTCGAGATTTGGTTGATTATCACCGTTGTCATCAACTCCGTCGCTCTCAGCTTCATTCATTTGGTTGGACTGCTGAGTTTCAGGCGCCTGAGTACTGTTAGCTTCGGAGTTCTGATTCTGAGAAGCCCTCGGTTGTTGAGACCCTTGAACTGAACGAGCAGGAGAGGGTTGTGGAGGAGTCATCTGACCTGAAATAGTGGTCAAAACGTAGAAGTCAAACTGGCATAATGATCAAGAGAGTTAATACCCATCAAATAATACTCAAATATAATCAAGAACAGACAACACATAAAACCAACAACGCATCATATAATCTTATAAAGCAACATGAGCTAATACCTTATGATACTAAAAACCAAAGAAACATGAGCTAATAATACCAAGTCCTAATACCATCTCAAGCAAGCACAAGTCATTTAACTCACAGACAGTCCTATAATACCAACATTCAAGCAACCAACATGAGCTAATACCAAAACAGAGAGTTAATACCAACCCATCATATAATCATATGAACTATAGCAACCCGCTCCAATACCAAACATGAGTACCAACAGAAACTCAAGCATTAAGAGCTAATACCATCTCAAGCAAGCACAAGTCATTTAACTCACAGACAATCCTATAATACCAACATTCAAGCAACCAACATGAGCTAATACCAAAACAGAGAGTTAATACCAACCCATCATATAATCATATGAACTATAGCAACCCGCTCCAATACCAAACATGAGTACCAACAGAAACTCAAGCATTAAGAGCTAATACAATCTCAAGCAAGCACAAGTAATTTAACGCACAAACAATCCTATAATACCAACATTCAAGAAACCAACATGAGATAATACCAAAACAGAGAGTTAATACCAACAACGCATCACAAGCCTTAAGAGCAATGAAAATCTCAAGCAAGCACAAGTCTTTTAATAAATCGCATAGACAGTCAGCATAAGAGCTAACACAATCTCAAGCAAACACAAGCCTTAAGAACTATGCAAATCTCAAGCAAGAACAAGCAAGCATAAGTCCTGCACTAAATCGCACACACAAAAAAGAGAGCGAAGTTACTTGACCTTGAGTGTTCTGCCTCGGAGTTACATGCGAAGGGACTCTTCTCTGAGACTCAGGATTCGGAGAGTGGCCTTGAGACGCCTGTCTCGGACTGGTCGAGTTGTTCTCGAGAAGAACCTGCGGCGGTGGATAGTTGCGAACATGCAACTGAGTTTGCGTCAGAGATGGGCGCGGTGTCGGAGAACCGTCACTCGCCGGAGTGAAATCATACTGTTGAGGTAGATTCGCTGGCCGACTTTGCGTGGAAGAGGAAGGCTGAGCGTCAACGGCGACAGGAGCTGCTCGGCCTCGACCTCTTCCTCTCCCTCGGCCTCTTCCTCTACCTTTTGCTGGAGCCATCGGAGTTTAAACGGAGAGGGGATATCGGACACAGACAAAGATCGAGAGAAGACAAAGAAAGATAGATCGACTGAGAGCGACTTAGGGTTTTTGGAATAAGGAGAAATCGAACAAATAAAGGTTGACCACAGAGAGAGAGATCTAATAGAGGAAGATTAAGAGAGGAGAGGGACAGAAAGATCGATCGAAAACCAGTTATCGATCGAGAACCAGTGAAGAGAGGAGGAAGAACGAGCGAGAGAACGAGAGAGAGAACGAGTCGGCGCAAGAGAGAAATGAGATTAGGGTTGAGAAAGGCTCGACCCTTGTTCGATTTGTGAAAAAAAGAGGGAAATGGGCTTAAAAAATTTGGGCCAAAAAACATGTTTTCCCGCTCATATATTTTTGGCGGGCCAATATATTTTCGCCCAAATATAACGCGAATGGGCCTAAAATATTTGGCGGGCCAATATATTTTTGGCTCGAAAATTCTGAAACCTCGTTTAGTCGCTAGTTAGTCGTTAAACAGTCGCTAATCTAAATTATAATTTTTTGATTTTAAACGTTAACAAACCTTAATAAATCTAATTTATACAAATTAAACATTACAAATTGATAATCAACCATAATCATTATAAAATTTTCACAAACATTAACCATTCATCTTATAATTAAAACAAGAGTAAGATGCATAAACATTAAAGATAAACACTAAGCATATGAAATCATTAAGCATGTCTAATTGAAATCTGAAATACATTAAGCATATGAAAACATTAAGATAGACATTAAGCATATCAAATCACTCGTCATCTTCCGCCTCATTGGCTTCCGCTTCATCATCTTCGTCGTCATCATCAGAAGAAGATAGATTACATAGAAATTCGTCTTCTGGTTCTTCATCTCCTACTTCGTAATCAAGATTGATTGAGTTTTCATTCTGCACGAAATTCTCGGGAAGGAGATCTTCCACCGTAGTCATCATTACCGGATCATCGTTTTCTTGTTGTAGAAGAGTCAGTTCATTGTTCACATATTCCCCTGAAATATTCGACCTAGGGTTGACTTTGACAACATTGAGCCACAATTGCTTCGGTCTCTTCGTGTACGGATACGGGATATAACAAACTTGCTCCGCTTGAGAGGCTGCGTAAATTAAAGATTGAAATTATACTTAGAGTATTTATAATATCCATATAATAGTTACGAAGATAAAGATATATATATATATATATATATATATATATATATATATATATATATATATTACGTACCTAGAATAAATGGTTCGTATTTATTGTACTTTCTCGATGCACGAACATCTACGACGCCAGCATTGCTCCTTCGAGTGCCTCTACCGAGAACAGGGTCATACCAGATACACTTAAAGAGTGTTATTCTCAAATTAACAATCCCCTCGTACTGAAGTTGTATTATGTCCGTTAAGATCCCGTTGAAATCAGCTGCATCAGACGCATCACTATAATTCTCTCCTTTAACACATACACCGTAGTTACATGTCTTTCGTCCCTCGCCATGGCTTTTTGTATGAAACAGATATCCTCTTGTATAGAAGATAGGCCAAGTTTTAGCCTTGTTGACGGGTCCATGCACAATATCTTGAACCCAAGGAGGAAATTTATAGGTTTCGTTCCAGTAAATGACCTGAATATTGATAAACACACAATGTCAAATATGTAGATAAAACCACAATACATATATAATGTGTTCATAAGAAATATTTCACGAACATACATAATCTCGCACCCATGTGTCATATTCCTCGGCCCTTTTTACAGAGAGTTGATTCTCGGAGAGATCTGGATATTTACCAGAGATATAGTCTTCGAACATACTGTTTAAGATCAACATATATATATATGAGACCAATACAATATATAAATTAACTTAAGTTGTGTTATACCTCTCAAATGGTCGAAAGTAAGAGCAATTTCGCAAAACATAAGCATGTGCAATTTGATGATCTTCTGGTGAAAGCCATACTTCATGCATTTCGCCACTTGGACGACCAACCTGAGTAAATATATCAGGTACGTCTTTGTCATGATATACGGGGACTCCGCCTTCGTTGTATCTTGTTAACCTGACAACAAGAGTGAATATATATACTTCAGAATATATAGCATGTATGTCTCCAAATACTAGATATAAATTTACCTTGAATTCGTTACTATATTCGAGGCGAAGTAATGCTCTGTGAAATAAGCAATCTCTTCATTTATATATGATTGAACAATAGATCCAGCTGCATATCTTTTGTTCTTCGCTTTCCCTTTCAGCTTTTTGAAAAACCTTTCAAAAGGATACATCCACCGGTATTGAACAAGGCCTCCTAATTCAGCTTCGTAGGGGAGATGTATAGGAAGGTGCTCCATCACATCGAAAAATGATGGTGGAAAGATCTTCTCCAGATTGCAAAGAATCATAACTATGTTTTGCTTTAGAATTTGGACACGACTCTTCTGCAAAGTTCTTGAACATAAGTCACGGAAAAATCCTCTGATCCCTACATCATATATAAAGAGATTTAAACAGCAAATGGTTAATACACAATACAAAACCGAAACTACATATATCCAAATACTATAACTGGTACCTGCTAAGGCAAGGTGGACATTCTTGTCTAGTAGTTCTGCAAAGATAAATGGAAGTAGTCGCTGCATAAAGACATGGCAGTCATGACTCTTCATCCCAGAAAACTGTGCATTACCCAAATCAGCACAACTTGCTAAGTCTGAAGCATAACCATCTGGGAATTTGACCTCATGCTTCACACATTCCAATAACTTTTTCCTGGCTTCGTTTGTCAAAGCGTAAACTGGGAATGGAGCTCTACCAGCACTATCAACATGCAAGTGTGGCCGAGAACAGAAGTTAGCAATATCCAATCTCGATGGGATGTTGTCTTTGGATTTACCCTTCACACGCATAAGAGTTTTTATAATGTTGTCAAAAACATTCTTCTCTATATGCATCAAATCGAGATTATGTCAAAGATTAAGGTCCCTCCAGTATGGTAAGTCCCAAAATATGCTTTCTTTGTGCCAGTTATGCTTCTTGCCATAGCCGGGCATCTTATCTTCATGACCATTTCCACCAACATCTTTAGTTTTTGGTGGATTTACACTACGCAAATGGTAGGAATAGACTTGCTCACCGGTTAAAGAATCAGGAGGATACTCATTCCTAGCATCCTTTCCCTTCAAAAAGTCTTTTTATTTTTCCTCATGGGATGATCTTGAGGAAGAAATCTTCTGTGACAGTCGAACCAACACGTCTTTCTTCCATTCGGCAGATAAAAAGACTTTGTATCATCCATGCACCATGGACAAGATAATTTGCCATGGGTAGTCCATCCTGATAACATGCTATACGCCGGAAAGTCACTGATCGTCCACAGGAGAACTGCTTTTAGATTGAAATTTTGATTCAAGGACACATCGTATGCATCAACTCCATTACACCACAGGTCTTTCAACTCCTCAACAAGAGGCTGGAGGAATATATCGAGACTACCTCGTGGATGCTTTGGCCCAGAATTCATCACTGTAAGAAACAAGTACTCCGTACTCATGCACATATGAGGGGGTAAATTATATGGAGTCAAGATCACATGCCACAATGAATGATTATTAGACATGCCAAATGGATTGAACCCATCTGTACATAGTCCAAGATAAACATTGCGGGGGTTCTTGTGCAAACAGGGGATACTTATCTTGAAAGAATTTCCACTCTGCCGCATCAGACGGATGACACATTTCTCCCTCTTTGGCCTGGTGCTCGGCATGCCATCTCATTGCTGCTGCAGTCTTCTCGCTCTGATACATTCTCTTTAATCTGTCTGCAATAGGCATATACCACATACGGCTGTATGGTATATTGGTCCTACGGTGTTGCTCGTTAGGCTTCCATCTAGGTGAGTTACAAAACCGACATGTATCTAACCTTTCGTCATCTTTTCAATATATCATACAGTTGTTTAAGCAAACATTAAACGAATGACATGGGAGGCCTAAATTGCGCATCAATTTCTCTGTCGCGTAATGTGAACCGGTTTCCTGATTTCCTTCTGGTAGAAACTCCGTAAACATTTCGCATATCGAATCCACTGCCCTTTCACTCATGTTATGCTCTGCCTTCCTTTGCATGACTCGAGCAGCTAAGGATAACTGCGATTGACCTTCACGACAACCACTGTACAATGGATTTTGCGCTCCTTCTAACAAGTCGTAGAATTTTTTTGAATGATTATGTACAGGTTCATCCGCATTCGGATAACTACCATGTTCCTCCACATTCTGATAACTACCATATTGATGATAGTTATCAAAATTGACGTTATCACGAAATGCATCATTCACCATATCCACATATCTATCTTCTACTACATTACCCATTCCTTCACTCCCACTAACCCAAGTCGTATCAGCATAACTCGTTCCTAAACCCATATCGACTTCTTCGCCATGTTTATACCAAACATAATAATCAGGCATAAATCCATTCTTATACAAATGCTTTTGTATTAATCTCCCCGACATAACAGGTTTATCATTCTTGCAAGTATCACAAGGACAGTGAAACTTACCGGCGTTGCTCTGCGCAAAGGGCTGGTTATTTGCAAACGGGATGAAATGATTATCGACCCCCACCATGAATTATGCCGTGAAATTTCCCGTTGATGCATCGATCCGGTTATACATCCATTCCCGACCATTAGTGTAGTTATAATCTCCCGACATTTTTTGACTCAAAAAACGATTTCCTCCGTTTTTCTCTCAATTTTATCTTAGAAATCGTTTATCTTCTTGTTGTGTGGCTGAGGAGAAGCCAACTATAAGTTTGTATATATATAAATTTTAGCGACTATATAGCGACTATTTAGCGACTGTATAAAAAATTAGTTACAAAATTAGGTACTACACGCGTGGGCACAATATAAACGTGATATATACCGACTTTTTGCGATTGAATAAGAAACCGTTTAGCGACCCGCCGAATTTAGTCGCTAAATAGCGACTATTTAGCGACTAATAACTTGTGGTCGCAATTTAGCGACTCAATAGCGACTAAATCCTACTAGTCGCACAGTTAGTCGCAACTCAGTCGCTAAGTAGTCACTAAATTTAGCGACTATAAATGCAGTCGCTAATTACAGTCGCTAAATCCCTGTTTTCTTGTAGTGAATAAAGTATGTTAGATCCAACAATGCTTATGAGTTAGCTTTTGGAAAAAAAAAAAAATTCAAAGGTATTCTCTTTTCATTCTTGTCTTGAAACACCTCAACAAAATGTTGTGGTAGAAAGAAAGCATCATGACATATTAAATGTAACTTAGGAATTAATTTTCCGATCCAACCTTAGTCTTTGTTACTGGAGCTAATGTGTTCTAACCTCTGTTTTTCTAATCAATTGCCTTCCTTCTCCCCTATTACACATTAAAAGTCCATATGATTTCCTTATGCATCAACCACCAAACTATAAAGATTCGAGATGCTTTGGGTGTCTACGCTATAAAAAAATCTATTAAGGCTAGATTCAAATTGTATCCTCGAGCCAAAGCACATGTTTTCATAGGTTATCCTTCTAAAGGGTTATAAATTTATTGATCTTGAAACTAATAGCATATACATTTCAAGGCATGTTGTTTTTTCATGAAACGATCTTTCCTTTTGTTGCCTCCTCTATTTTTGAGACAACAAAAGCTTTCTTTCTTATTCCCGTAACTTCCTATGAATCTTTAGAAGACCTTGATACTTGGGATGTTTACTCTCTGTCTGAAGGAAACAAAACAAGAAGTCTAGATAGACTCAAGGCACGTTTGGTTTCTAAAGGCTATACTCAACAAGAAGGATTTGATTATGTTGATACCTTCTCTCCGGTAGCCAAATGGTAACAGTCAAAACTATTCTTGCACTTCCTGTTGAAAAGAAGTTGTTTCGACATCAACTAAATATTTCCAATGCATTCTTGAATGGATAACTTACTAAAGAAATAGACATGGATCTTGCACCTGGATATGTAACAACAATGGGGACAAATTACCACCAAATGGTGCTTTGAGACTGGAAAATTACTTCTTAAAACAAGCTTCTCGACAGTGGTTCCTAAAATTTTCAAGCACTTTGGTGAATTTGGGATTTAGAAATATCAATGATGATCAAACCTTGTTCCTCTGCGTGTCTGGTTAGAATTTTCTCCTTGTTCTGGTATAAGACAACGTCATAATCATTGGCAACAATCAATAACATGATGTATCTACCTTCATTACTCAACTCCAACATTGTTTTAATTTGTGTTATTTGGATCAGCCTAAATACTTTTTAGGATTGGAGATTTCTCATTTAAAACGTGAAATATCTATTTGTCGACAACGACAAGAAAATAGTGTTTTGCGACTTTATTTGTAGTCGTAATTTTTTGACTATTTAGAGAAAAATAGTGACTGGTTTGCAACGACAGATACATGGTCGTCTGTCAGTCGCTAATACTTGACCAAAAATGGTTGTCGCCATTTTAGTCTCCAAGTTATGAAAAATTGACGACTATAGACAAAAGCAGAAACATTAGTCGTAAAGTAGTTACTAACTTGGTGACTAATGTGCGAATAATCTGGAGAGTCGTTTAGAAGTCACTGATTAGTCACAATGCTAGTGACTACTTTGTGACTGTCGGCGAGTCGCAAAGTAGTCGGGTATCATTCGTATCATACCGGTCCAAAAAACACCAGTCATGAAAAGAAGGAGTCTGACTATTGGAAGTGGCATAACTGGCAAAAGGAAAGCATATTCTGGGAGCTTCCGTACTGGAGTGACCTCAATCTCCGACATAATCTTGATTTGATGCATATAGAAAAGATTTTTTTTTTTTTTTACAAAATCATGAATACTCTTATGCTTGTGAAGGGTAAATCCAAGGAAACCATCATGTCAAGATTGAATATAGAAAGATTTTGTTCTCGGACACACTTACATATTGATAGTAAGGGTAAATCTCCTTTCTCCGCGTACAGATTGACAGACGAGGCCATAATAAGTTACTGGAATGTGTGAAACATTCAGTCAAACTCCCACATGGTTATGCGATCGACTCAGGTATTTATTGTGATATGGATAACAAGAAGTTTTCAGTGATAAAGGTCATGACTGCCATGTTTTTATGGAGCGGCTATTTCCATTTATCTTTGACAAACACTTAGAGCATACACATCAAAGAACCCCTCATGGGGTTCTTAAAAAAAAAAAAAAAAAAAAATTTGGGAAAAGTAAAAAAAAAAAAATCGAAAAAAATAGACAAATGACAGGCTGCCACGTGTCATGAACAATGTAAGAACCGGTTCTTAAATAAGAATTTTTAGAACCCGTGTTCTTAACTATTCACGTGGGACCCACGTGAATAGTTAAGAACCCCACCCTTAAGAACCATTGATGTTCATGGTCTTAGAGCAGATTGTCCACCTTGTGTTATCAAGGCCTAATTAATTCTTATAGTTCTATGAATATTTAATAAGAAAATATGATTATAGTATTTTATATTTACCATTTGCAGTTTCAAATATATATATTGTAGGGGTTGGAGGATTTTTCCGTGAGTCTTTTTCAAGAACTTTACAAAAAAACGCGTCCAAATTCTATAAAAAACATATTTTTAATCATATGCGAGTTGGAAAATATCTTTCCACCATTATTTTACGACGTGATGAATAACTTGCCGAAACATCTCCCCTACGGAGCTGAATTAGGAGGCATTGTGCAATATATGTGGATGTACCATTTTGAAATATTTTTCAAAAACTTGAAAGGAAAATCAAAGAACAAAAAATATGCGGCATAATCGATTGTTGAATCATATATCATTGATGATGTAGCTTATTTCTCAGAGCACTAGTTGATGCGAATATAAAAATGAAATCAAGTTAAACGCTATAACTAATCACCTTTGCCATTTGTAAGACACACATGCTAACTATTAATTACAAAAATGTTTTACTAATTAATTTGGTCAGGTTAACAAGATTCACAAAAGGTGTAGTCTTGTATATCATCTCCATATACCTGATATATTTACTTCCAAGTGGGAGAATGCATGAAATATGGCTGTCAGAGAAAAACTATATATGCACATGCATATGTTTTGTGAAATTGTGATTATTTCAGCCATATAAGAGGTATATATAGTTTGGCATATCTTGACTTACGTTTTAATATAATCCACTATATATATATATTCTCATATATGCTTTTGTCTTACATCATATTTCAAAGAATATATTTCTAAAAAAATATCTACGTCTCCGAAAAAGAAGTCTTTGTAAAAAGAGCTGAAGAATATTATATCAAGATGGAAGATTATGTATGTGTAAAATTCAGTCGTATATATATATATGTATATATGAAATTATCTATATTGATATATCTTTGATATTTTAATTTTCTATATATATGTTACTTATTGGAATGTCACACATCATTTTCTTCTTTGGGTTCAAGAGACGGTGCATGGACCCGTGACTAAGGCTAAAAATTTGCACATCTATTTTATGATAGGATATATTTTTTTCATAGGGAGAATCATTGCGAGGGGCGGAAGACATGTAACTATGGTCTATGTGTTAAAGGAGATAATTGTATTGATGCATTTGATGAGTTTTATTTCCACGGGATCATCGCAAGTATGAGAGAATGATTAGTTTAAGAATCACAATTTTTAAGTGTAAGTGGTACGACCCTGTTTTCGGTAGAGGCACTCGGAGGAGTAATGCAGACATTATAGACGTTCTTTCATCAAGAAAATGCAATAAATATGAACCATTTATTCTAGGTATGTATGTTCCTTACATGTATATATTATTGTCGTTATATATATGTATGTATATATAACAGCATTATTTACATACATATTGCACAACCTCTCAAGTGGATAAAGTTTGTTATATCTCATATCTAGGACCAAATGAGTTGTGGCTAACGGTTGTTAAAGTCAACCTAAGGGGGAATATTTCAAGAGACTACGGTGACATGGAACCGACTCTTTTTCAATAAGAAAATGATGATCTTGTAATGATGACTACAATCAAAGATCTAATAATCGAGAATTTGGTACTAGGCGGAAACCTAAACATCTTGATTACGAGGTCAGAGATGCGGAAACAGAAGGCAAATTCCTGTGTAATTTATTGTCTTCTGATTAAGTCGATGACAATGAAGATCATGATGAAAAACCCTAGTAATATGCTAAAGCCACCATGTTTAATATATATGTACATTTCTTGATTCTCCCTTTATTTCTCAATTGTGAAACTCTAATATGCTTATTTTTCAATTTAAAATCATCATGTTGTATAATGAACTTTTATGTTCCATCAATTAGACCCGCCAAACCAAATAATTTACCTAATTAAACCCGAGCATGTATATTGTTTAAGCACAACCAGATTAGAATTACTAAATTATAGAAAAATACATCCAAACAAAACACACCAGAAAAAAACTTAAAGAAGTTATGTTCATCACATAAACTTCATTTCCAACATTTAAGTTTTTAAAAAGGCATACCATAAGAAAAAAGTATTAACATAGAATCAATATTTATTGGAGCAGATATTGAAGACTAAAGGTGTTGCATTTTCCCAAAGTAGCTCCAACACAAGAGTGTTGTTAGCCTTGATATTTTTGCCTCGAGAAAATATCTCAGGCAACTAGTTAAACGCATTCGCTGCATCCTACTTTCAACCACCATCATAAGTTTGACTGATCATTTCACTCCAACTTCACCATAGATATGGTCTTGCCAAAAGTCTTTTCTAATTCATTTGCTTTTGTGAACGACTGGAGAAGAAACTGTAAAAACAAACGCAATTTCCGAAAATTCAAAACATAAGTGAAATAAAGTTTATTACAATTTTGCTACGCTTCTGCTGTGACATTTAGTGTTACAAAGTTCTCTTCAATTCCTGCAACAAAAAAATTTAAACATTAGATAGTAGTATCATCAAAAGAAAAAAAAGTCTTAAAATACAATAGATGATAACTTACTCATGTTCTTCTGTTGATTTTCGTTGGAGTCCTGACCCATTGGAGTCCACAACAATTGGGTCCAAATGCATGTACAAGAAAATTTACATCTCCACAGTACTCAAATATTAGAACGTCTCCGACTCGGAGATCATGTCTGTTGGCAAACTATTTCCAGCCTTCTGTTAGCCTGTCACCAACAATTTTCACATGAAATGTTAGGTCACAAGCATATGAAGTGAGTTCACCAGATGTAAGATTAATGTTTTGAATATATGTGGTTTTTATAGAAAATTTGGGGATATTCTGCAACAGAAAAGACACACACAAGTAAGAAGAAGTAAGCATTACAAATAAAGAGAAAGAGAGAGGATTCACTAAGATTACATACCACACCCGAAAGGAATTCAGGAAGGGAAGGCTTGGCGTGATGATGGTTTCCCATTATTGAAGTCTTTATTATTGTAAAGTTAATCTACCAACATGAATCACCCAAAACTCTGAACACATATTAAAAATATAACAGGATACTTCAGATAAATGACCATTAAATCAATCAGGTTCATAACACAGATATGCACTCAATGTTGTATCGAATTCAAATATTAATCTCATCATAAACCCTAGGAAAAATGTGAATCTAACTATTGAACACTTAGAAACAGAAATCATGTATAAAATGAGAAGAACTACATCAGACAAATTCTTTGACGCAGCGGATGAATTACACGACGACGGAAAGAGTGAGACTATCTGAATTTTGGAGAGATTATAATGAGGATGGTTAAGGTATTTCTGTTGAGGGTATAATTAACCAATATATTAGATTTTGGTGTGGTAAATTTTTGGTTTGGGGGGCCTAATAAGATAAATATTTTATTTTCATATGAAAGTGATGAATTTTTGTTTTAAAAATCATTATATACAATTTTAGTGGAATTTATATTTTTATTATTTTTATATATTACAAGATATGGTTTATAACACGGCTTGCATAATAATTTTTATTAGTAAACAGCATAACAAGGTATTTTGAAAGTATATACAAGGTATTTTTATATAGATTTTAAGAACCTAAGGTATTTTGAAAGTTAAGTGTAAGTAAAACGTTGAGAGACATGTCCCAATAAATAAAATATTAAAATAACTACAAAATCAATAACAACTATTTTTTTTTGAATAACAATAGATTTTCAATGAAATTTAAAAAATTTCAAACCAATAATAGTGGATTCTACTAATATTTCAAAATTCATAAACCAGTAACAATGAAATATCAAAATTTTAAGAGTTTTAAGAATTCATCTACCAATAACCACCCCTCCCCCCCCCCCCCCCCCCCCCCTTTATTCCTGTTAATTTGTTCTCATGATATTATATTTGGTTTTATTGAAAAAAATAATATCTACAAGAAATGTTAATGTCAATCACCATCTTACTAAAATATGGTTATCTTCATTATTAAATGGAAAATATTTTATAATATATACGGTTAATATATTCAATTATATAATTTAGAATGTTCTTGGTTTAATAAGCCTATTATTTTTTACCTAGCTATATCTATTAAATGTCAGGACCGGTGCTGGTTTTATGTTATGGCTTATGTAAAACTCTTGAACTCTATGCCATCTGTTTTTTATAAGGCTGTTGAAACATTTAATATGGTAAATAAAAACGATGAGTTCATAAACTAATAATAAATTGAAAACATCATAAAAACTATTGTTCTTAAATAACATAAATAAAATTAAACACGAGATTTAAAAAGGGACAATAGCCATGTTTCTAGCAACATGAGGGTCACTGTACTCGAGCTCGTCCCTAAAATCTTGAACCTCCTGCATCCGCGGATTGAATAGGAAGTCTGATAAGCATTCCACAATCTTAACCCATGTTTCATCAGCAGAACCTATAAAATGAGTACTTTAGCAATGTTTTTCTCAATTATTATATTTTAAAGTAATCATTACTTCCAGTCCGATAGCTCCACCACAACCTGAGCACCACGATCACCTCTTGATTCAGAGTGTTTAAAACCCATCCAAAAAGTCATAAGCGTGTTGATGAGATTGTACCACACTTTAACTTATTTTCCTAATATGAATAAAAAAGTTAATGAGAACTACCTAATGTGATTCTTTTCATGGTGTTAATTATTATATTAACAAAAAACACTTACATGGCGTCTATCAGGTGGAACACTCTCTTTGTCTTTGCAGGGCTTTGGGAATTGACTTCAAGGGGTCTGATGACCAAGACCACACTCATGGTGTCTACAAGATAAGTGTGCATATTTCAATTAATTAGAGTATCATGCTAAGAAAAAATGAATTAAACTTAGCATAGTTTTATCTATGGGAACATCTATGTTGGTGTTGATGTTACAGATTTGTATGAAACTAAGAAATTCCATGTAGTGATTGTTTTTCAAAGGATTGATAAGTTTGATACCAGTACCTTTAATAACTTCAAGTCTGTAGCAAAAGTTGTTGGACAGAAACCTAAATCCACATACCTTCTTGTTTCTCTAATCCAGATAATTCCTCTACATCCCTTGGATAAATCACCATTTTAATCTTACTTCCCTGCATAAATAGCATAAGACTTTTCAGTGCCTTCTTGCATGTAGAAAACTTAGGTTTAAATGATTTTCACTTAGTGCCTCGTCAATCAATATGTAACCACTACAAGAAAAGTGCATTTCCATAGCGCATGATAACCGCTATCGTTGGATTCTATAGCGCTTTTACGTCCGCTGTATATGCTCCCGTTATAAAAATTATGACACTTTTTATAGCACTTTTGGAAACTGCAATAATATTATTCACTTTACATAGCGCTTTTGCTTTTGCAATATATTATTTTTTAATAGCATTTTGTTTCCGTTATACATGTTTTATTCATTGCATTATTTCGTTACTATCTTTTATTTGTGATAGCATTTTTTTCTGATGTTGTACTGCAATATTTTTACAATTTAAATTCTAAACTAAATTGGAACCGTTAGAAAACATGATAATTTCATTAAAACCAAACAGCTTACAATGTATAACAAGATACAAAGGTTCCAAACTAAAAATGGATTTCAAAGTTACTACATCACACTAATTTGAGTTTGTCATTAGGCCAAGCCAACACACTACCTGTAGCATCACCAATACATTCGATTTCTGAATTTGGTCTCCACACTTTGGCATCTCCAATCTTTGACAAATCTACAAGTACCTTCGAAGCATTAGGACCAATCGGAACAAAGTGCACAAGATCAGCTGGATTTGTTGATAAAACACGGCCCTCTGCCACAATTTTTCCTGAACCGATGCAATCATACAGAATACACTTCTTGTTGGCACTTTTGCTACTACCTGTGCTTTTACTAGTAACCTGGCAATCAAAAATTGTTGAAAATATGAGATAATGAAATGTATCACAAGCAAATAGGAGTAGGTAAGTTTAGCTTTTACCGCAGGTGATGTTTTAGGTGAGTCCACCAATCTGCTGATGAAACTAATCTTATCTAGTGGCCATGCGATGGACATATATTTGGCATCACCCATTTGTGCCATCTCAGGACTTGGCCTCCACAGAAAAGCTTTCTCATCAATCACCTCCTCAATCTTCATAATTGCAGCATTAGGACCCAGCATAATTCCATTGACCTTCTCACTTGGATCAACTGAACATATTTTACTCTCAGCAACAATTTCAGAACCATTCCAAGCATATATGTTGCATGTCGTTTGTGATTCAGAAGTGTCCTAAGGATTCATGAAAATGTATCAGTCATCTCATTATTCAGGTTGACAGTACCACTCATTAATTATAAAATTTACCGTGGATCCAGCAGGTTTAACACCAGAGGAGCTGCAGTCAGGTGATTCGAAAACAACTCTGTCAACTGGCCAAGGAATTTTGGTTCCAATAGCTTCACCAATTGAACAAACTGCTAATGTAGGCCTCCATAGATAAGCTTCTGGTGTTGTTGCAGATTTCACAATAACAGCCGCTGCATTAGGACCGATTGGAATTTGACCAATCTTATAGCTTGGTTCCGCCGAGCAAAATTCTCCTTCCCCAACAACTTCATCTGCTACCGAATACCAATCCAATATCTTACACTTAACAGGTTCTGTGCTTTTGTTCGAAACATTAGACTGAGCATCTCCATCTGCACATGGTGACTAACAAGGAGGAAACGAATTGGTTAAAATCTTATTTCATTCAAAATCATTAGATGCTAAGGTGAAACTTACTTTCTTTTCAGCTAAAACACGAATTTGATTATGCAATTCTTCAATCTTGGTCATCATTTCTGCCTGCGAAGCTTCAAGCTTTTGAACATGTGAGTCTCTAGCATTCAGGTAATCTAACTTGGTCAGACTAATCCCCCTGCCCATCCCTCTTACTCTTCCATATCTATCTTTCCCTAAGACTTGAGTGACAGCATCTTCTCTTATATTTTCAGTTGATGTTGAGTCCATTTAACTATCGATTGATCGTATCATCTCCTACAAAATATGTGAAAATGTAAAGTTCAAAGAGATTTTGTATGAGTCTAAACTAAAACCTAAGTAATAAAGTAATTCATTCTTACAATCTTATCTGCAAATTCGTTCTTCACAGGTCTCCCATCAGAGTGAGTGTGTCCTGCCAACCAGACCTTGCTTCTAGTCACCGTCCTTGGGTCAGCACTCTTCTTTTTCTGTAGTTAACATAACTGTAATATATGTTTCTAAACTTTAATACAAGCCAATAAGGAAAAAACACATACCATTTCCATAGCTAGACGAAACATTCCTTTCCTGCTTGTGGTGTGAGGGATTTGAGACTTCCTTAGACCCATGTACTTCTCACTTGTTACCTGCAAACGAAATTAGTCATTGTCATAACCAAAATCATCAACAAGTATGTATTGCAAGAGAAAAGGGTAAAAATTACATAACCTTAAAACTTGTGGAATTCCTACTCTTCACCCAATTGTTCCAAGATGCAAGTGACTGAATGTTGCTTGGTTTTAACCTAAGCCCCTCAGCGGGAGTCTTAGTTTTCCGAAGATCAGAGACAAGTCTAGATTTCGACGCCCTCCAGATAGCACCCATCTGTTTGAAAACATATTCTCTTTGGGAACCTTCATTCAAATTAAACCTTGCCTACAAAACAAGAGTGAACTTCATATATAATACTGGAAAACTAGCTGAGGTACTTTAGTAGCTTGGAAAGTAATTGTAAATGCATACTGTGTCACAAGTGTCAGAAGTTATATTTCATATAATTGACAGACTAACAAGACAAAACAATTAAAGTTTTAGACTTACTCAATATAAGGATCCATTACTGCTGTATTCATCAAGACATACCGATGAGCTATGTCTCGTTCTTTCTTTGAAAGTGTAACTAATTGAGGCTTCTGTAGTGGACGGCCTTCAAGGATGTCTTCATCACAGGAAACATCTTCATTACGGTTCAGAGCTTCTTCTATTGGTAATGTGTTCTTTAGAAACTCTAAACAGAAGGCGAGGCACTCTTCAGCCAAGTACCCCTCTGCCATGCAAGCTTCTGGGCGAGCATAATTTTTAACATAAGCCTTCAGTGTTTTCATATACCTACAGATAAAGTTTGTTAACATAATTTATTAATAATACAAACAAGTAAATACAAGAGTAGTCCATATAGAGATAAAAGAGTACCTCTCAAATGGATACATCCATCGGAAATGAACCGGTCCACCCAAACGTGCCTCTCTTCCTAGATGAACAGGAAGATGGAACATAATATCGAAAAGTGAAGGTGGGAAGAACCGCTCCATTTGGCACATTGTCTCAACAAACTCAGACTCAAATGAAATCAGCTTCTCTGGATCTATCACACGCTGACATAGCCTATTGAAGTAGTTACATAATCGTGTGACAGCAAATCTTGGTCCTTTTGGTAGCAATCCTCTCAGAGCAACTGGCAGTAGATTTTGCATGAGGGCGTGATGATCTTGTGACTTCATGCCACTGATTTCAGGAGGTTCAAGAGAAACACAATTAGAAATATTGCCACAGTAACCGTCGGGCCCTCTGAACTTAGATAACCTCTTGCAAAACCTCTTCTTTTCTTCCTTTGAAAACCAATACGCTGCTGGTGGTAAATAAGTTTTCTTTCCTCTGTCTTGAATGTGAAAGTATCTTCTAATTTTCATTTCCTCAATTTCTTTCCGTGCCTTGATTCCATCTTTTGATTTAGTATTATTCATCATAATTGACAAGAGTGCATTTCACAGGTTTTTCTCCACGTGCATCACGTCGTTGTTATGACGAACCGGCAAATCCTAAATCAAAAGAAGCAGTCGGGTTAATAAGCAAACAGTGAGTCATATTAAACTAATAGAATTGAAAACTACTAACCTTCCAATAAGGTAACTCAAAAAATATTGATCGTTTCTTCCAGCGCCATTGATCAATGTCCTCTTCACATTCTACCTCTGAACCCACATCAACTTCAGCTACCTCGGCTCGCTTTCTTTTACCATCTCTACTTAACTTTTTTCCAAAGTCATTCTTGAACTCTTTGACCGCATTAAATATGTCAACTCCGGTTTGGATTCTGCTCGTAGTGCCACTCTCTACAGTGTTATCAAATCATTCTTTTTTGCGTCTATACGGATGTCCAGGTCTAAGCCGTTTCCTATTGCCTAAGTAAACATACTTTCTACTAAACTTCAGCAATTTATGTGGTGTGTCCTTCCCACATACAATACAAGCTTGCTTTCCCTTCACCTTACTTCCAGACAAAGTCCCTAAAGCTGGATAGTCACTGATACTCCACAACAACAACGCTTTAAGTGTGAATTTCTCTTTCAAAAAAGCGTCATAAACCTCTAACCCATCATTCCACAATTCTTTCAAATCTTCCACCAATGGCTGTAGATAAACATTTATATTGTTGCTCGGTGCAGTTGGCCCAGGTATTAGCATGGTCAGCATGATATTCTCAGCCTTCATACAGAGCAGAGGAGACATATTGTAATTCACCAACAACACAGGCCAAGTACTATATTTGATATTCTGAAGAGAGAAAGGGTCCATACCGTTAGTAGAAATACCTAGCCGTAGGTTTCTAGGTTCCTTAGCAAACTCTGGCCACTTGTCATTCACCTGACCCCAAGTTATAGAGTCCACCGGGTGTCTCATTGTACCATCTTCAGATGCATTGTTGAAATGCCATCACAACTCCTCAGCAAGCCTTCTTGATCTAAACATTCTCTGGAACCTTTCCTTGATTGGAAAATATCTAAGGACCTTCACAGGAATTCCTTTCTTCACATTGCCACTGTGTTTATCGACTTCCCATCTCGAAGCACTACATCTTGGACAGGTTTCCATATTATCATATTGCTTCCTAAAGAGAATGCAGTCATTCTTGCATGCGTGAATACTTTCGTAACCAAATCCAAAAACCTTCAAGAAACTCTTAACTTCATCTGTTGACTTTGGAAGCACATTGTCAACTGGTAGCATCTCATGGATCATCTTCAAAAGCTGATCGAAGTAATTTTCTGACATTCCACTCTTCACCTTTAGCCGATATAGACCAATTATTGCAGATACTTTACTGTACTTGAGACACGTCGAATACAGTGGTGCTTCAGCTTCACTCAACCTCTTACCAAACTCAGACTCCTCTGTGTATTCACCATTGTTAAACTGAGATCCATTAGGCTTCGGTGACATTGGACTATATTCATCATCCTCGAAGACAATCCTATACAGGTCGTAAGCATCCAAACCAGAAATATGACCATCATCCTTCTGAGTTTCCCATGTGTCTCCATGCATACTCCACGATGTTTTCCTCTTGTATTTATGATCCATCCCTCGAATCACCAAATGATCTAATACTGTATCTGTAGGCTGATGACTAACATTACGGCAATCAATGCATGGGCAGAAAATCTCACTAGGATAGCCCAACAACTTCTCTGCTTCATTCACAAACTTTTTGGCCCCTTCAGCATACTCTAAGCTATTCCTGTAAAGAAAACCATGAAATTCCAAGTATCAAAATAACTCAGAAACTCATTGAATGTAAAGTATAAAGATAAGACATAGAGTTTCATACCTAGGTAACCAAACCCATGACTTCTCCATATTACACCAAACACAACACAACTCCACGAAGATTTATATACATAAGTTAGCAGAAAACAATTGATCAGACACTTACATATAGAAAATCAGCAATTTGATAAGAAATATGTCACAACAACAGTTACAAAAGGGAATAACAATATTACCAGTTAGCTAGAGTCTTCTGCAAAAAGGGCGTGTAGAATCTGTAACAAAAAAAAAC
Source organism: Orychophragmus violaceus (assembly GCA_030180135.1). Taxonomy (NCBI): domain Eukaryota; kingdom Viridiplantae; phylum Streptophyta; class Magnoliopsida; order Brassicales; family Brassicaceae; genus Orychophragmus; species Orychophragmus violaceus. Next base: position 20,981,147 of record CM058235.1, read on the forward strand.
AATTAGATTACTCTAATCTAAGAACCCTAAATCGACACAAACCCGCGAACCCAGAAACACGATTTGACCAAAGCCACGAACTCAAGAATCTGCAAAGTATTCACTCAAAACCAGGGAAAAAAAACCTAAATCGTCTCAATCTAAGAACCCTAAATCGACTAAAAACCAACAAACTCAAGAATCTGCAAAGATTTCGCTCAAAACCAGGAAAAAACCCATAAATCGATTCAATCTAAGAACTCTAAATCGACTCAAACCCACGAACCCAGAAACACGAAATAACATAAAACCTCAATTTTTACCTGTCAAACTTAAATCCGAAGGCCGAAGACGACGAAAATGGTGAAGATCTCCGAAAAACCCAATTTCTGTTCTCACAGAACGAGAGCTACAGTGAAAGAGGAAGAACACGAGATCTGTTTTTTGTCTAAGTGTTTAATTTTTTGTCCTTATTTTTTTGAGCTCCTAAACAAATTGTCGCGGGCTTTCGAAAATATTATCCCGCTTCACCTACCGTAGCACTCATAAGTGGCATGTGCTATCTTAGACAAAACTTTTTAGCCCGCCACAGATCAATTTTTACGCGGCCAAACTGATGGAATTCCTAGTAGTTCCTAATCCGATTAGGCAACCCTAAGTCTGAATTCCGAGCCTAGGATCTAAGGGTTTGTGTTATTGAATCATGGATCTCGCGTTTACCTTGTTCTGGCAGCGGAATGAATGGTAAGACAAGATCAGGAGCGATTCAGATGCCTCGCCTCTATCGTAGTCCACACGCACACAACCTGGAAAGTCGGGATGCTAGTGCCGGATCTGGGAATCGAAGAGAGAGTTTTCTGCTTTCTCTGATCAAGAAAACTGAACGGCTTCTCCAGGTCTATCATATAAGCCTATATATATGACCTGTTATGACTAAACCATCTTTCGGGTTTAGCCAAAAAAATCTAAGTCATAAACCGAAACATCAGTTTCGGAATCGACCCCGTGTCGATCGGTACACCTACTGTGTCGATCGACACACCTCTCTTTAATCGATATTGATATGTATCCAATACTCATCATCTTGATCACCACCATGATGATCATTCCCATATATATGCTTCCAGATTGCTTAGGTGTGTGACCCTATAGGATCATATAATACTGGTAGTAAGTCTACAACTTACAGACTGCAAGAGGCTTCTAGCAAAACAATGCAACCGCCCAGTATCATACAACATGTCTGATCTCGACACACAACTATCGTTAGAGTAAGTACAATGTGATTTCAGGACATAATCCCAACAATCTCCCACTTGTACTGGAATCACCTATTCCTATAATCCCTTCGTCTCTATATCTCGATATGGCATAAGGCAAGAGACTGTGTCATCCTTATTATAACCAATACCATGTTCATCGAACTCCTGATCTATACTGATAAAACAAACGACTGACAATCACCTCGTTTGAGCACGGCCATGCATTTTCTCAGTATCAAATCTTCGATGGGCCCTGAGATATTTATCTCCTGTTATATAGGAGGGACAAATCCCATCTCGTTCCATCCCTGTTCCTTCACACACTTCATGATACACCTAAGCAATGCCTTTATAGCCGCCATTTACGGATCGACGTTTGACAAGGTCAAAGTGCACCAATTCATATGCTAGGAAGCATGATGACCTCAGGTCTAAGGACTATACTCTATAGTCGTAATGAGAACCTCTCATGACACTGATATAACTATCCTGTAGAGTTCTCATCGGGTCACGTCCGATCATATGTTCATCAACATATATCTATGTGATTGACTGTGATAATCATATCATTGACTCCATGAAACTTAGTCCAACAGTCACCTCACATGCTAGTCTCGCGCGGTTGTTGGCGTCCCACTTCAACAACCTCGACTAGGGACAATCATAATTTATGTCATCTTTTACTTATAGGGTTTCATGATCAAGTCCTCAACTTGATGACTTATAAGATGAACATAAAATACTCTGGGACCATTATTTAATCATCCAATAATTAAATAATACCGATGTCAGTTTTAACTTACACAAACATTGCCATAGCATGTCTATGTAAAGATTATAACATAACTAAAATAACTCACACTAGAATCAAGATCATCTCTTCAGATATCTAATACCTACAGAAACAGAATAAATCTCGTGCTTAGGTTGTGGGAGAGCCTGCGGTGTTTTTGCTTGAAACAATTCCAACAAACCACAACGCCATTCAGATAAAAGCACTATTCTACGGTTCTCTGCTTGGAGCCCTTCCAACAGATAGTACCGTTATTCAGACAAAGAGACATAGCCAAGTGGGAACCGGAAATCGTCTTTGTCCGTCTAACTACTCTCAACTGGTTCGTCACTTCCTCAGTTCACCACGAACCTATCCTTAGTGTTCCTCAAACATTTGGGATATTTCTGGCAACTATTCAGTGAATTTTACCGGAACATCTTGGTATCTACTTGTAATGCGTAAGCTGCATCTGGATGAGTGTAAATTATGGCATTCATGATGGATTCCATTTCAAAAGCATAAGGAATCACACTCATACATACTAGCTCAGCCAGTGTCCAAGACACTTCGTCTTGCTAAGATCATTGCCATAAGACCTTTGGTATGAAGCCATTCTTGGAATCATGCATATTGGAACAGTCCATTACCTTATCAACATAAGGATCTTGACACGATCCAATTAGCCTACCCAATCTATATCAATAGATTCTTATTCCAAGAATTCACGCGGCTTCTCCCATGTCTTTTGATGAAAATGACTTCCGACCCAAGTCTCATGAGACTTAAGCGAAGGAACGTCGTTTATGAGAATGAGTATGTCATCTACATACAGAACGAGAAATGCAACTACGCTCCCACTAGTCTACTTATAAACGCATGGTTTCAATTCGTTCCTGATCAAGTCAAAACTTTTGACCACTTTATCAGAATGTTGATTCCAACTCCAAGATGTTTGCTTCAATCCAGAAATGGATCGGTGAAGCTAACATGCATACCTAGCAAATTTTCGGAGTTGGGGCTCACCATCGCTTCTTGAATTTCGCAGGCTCGTCACTTTTCAATGATCAAAAGATCACGGCAATCGGTTACGAGAAATCACTCTCGGGTTAGTGACATATCCATTCGGATCTGCGAACTTCAGGCTCCATAGGTGTAGGTCCTACAATACTTTGTAGATCTCACCGCTGCTCTCCCTCAACAGGTTGAGCAGCCTCATGTGTTTATCGAATTTCTTCGATGTGTACTTTTAGTCTCACTGTTCTTATTGGAAAGTATAATCTTTCTAAAAAGACACAGTTCCGGACAACAAAATTTTGTTCTCGGATTGGTTATAAAAGTAATAAGCCTCGGTTTCCCTAGGACAACCAGCGAGGTAGAACTTATCAGATTTGGGTTCAAGCTTGTTAGCTATCATCCCCAAATGAACAGAAACAACATACTTGAAAAACTTCCAGTCCACATCCAATGTGGTGTCTTTCAATTGATTCTGATTGAAACCCTTTTTTGCGCAAACACAGACATTTTAGAGCGTATTCTTAAAGGATTTTTGGAAAATTCGTGTGACTCATCATCGATCGGAACATATCCAATAAGGCCCAATAACTTTTCTCAGAAACACCATCCAGGTTTTCAGAAGAATTGAGTCGTGAAACAACTTCACACTCATTCAGATGATCACTTATTTCTTGACTTAAGTATTCTCCTCCGCGATCCAATCGAGGATTTTCAATACTTCTGTCAAGTTTATTCTATACTTCATTGTGGAAACTCCTTTGACCATTTCAAAAGATTCCGACTTGTGTCTCATCAGACGAACACAGCCATATTTATTGAATTCATCAGTAAAGATAATGAAGTCCTGAAGATTTCCCCTGGCATTAATGCTCATCGGGCCACATACATCAGTATGAATAATGCCCAATAAGCCTCTGCCCCTTTTCTTTAGCACTGCTAAAGAAGCCTTAGTCATTTGGCCCAGTAAGCAGAATTCATATCTCATATGATTTATAATCAAATGAGCCCAAAAGCCCATAACTATGGAACTTCTGAATTTGCTTCACTTCTATGTGGCCAAAACGACTATGCCAAGGAAAGACTGGTTCGAGTCATCAGACTCAAACCTTTAGTATTTATGTTATATTCAAAACCACGCTGGTTTAAGACATAAAACCCATTCTAAACGGGGTGCTCCCATAGAATATTTCATTAAGATCTAAAGAACAAAACTTGTCTTTTATCAAAATGAAAAACATCCAAATTCTAACAAGAAAATGAAAGACATCTTTGCATATAGCAAGTACATGGTGGCAATTACTTAATTTCTAAAACCAAGCTTGAAAGGCTTCTACAAGTGGAGAATTTCTACGGCTAATGCAGCAACCATTGCTTCATTCCAGATGCGCAGTTCCACTTGTCCTTTCTCCAACGTTCTACTGTTGCGTAGGTCCTGCATATTTCAAAAATATCAGTACCACAACTAGTATCCATTACTCACGTAGAACTTGAAATAATAACACAATACCTGAAGAAGAAGTCCCATACATCTTCTCCATCTCTTGTGTATCTTCCAAGAATTTAATGCAATTTCTCTTCCAATGCCCAAACTCTTTACAGTAGCAACATTTTCCAACATCAGATGGGCCTGACTTGGGCTTAAAGGATGACACAGGCTTATCCCGATTCCAAATCTGAACGGCCTTGCCTCCACCCTTGTCTATACAAGATTTCTCAAATCTTTTACCCATTATGATGTTTTGCTCTGTTGTCTTGAGTATGCCATGCAGCTCAGTCAACGTCTTCGTCAAGCCTTTCTTGATATAGCTTTTTATAAACTTATCATAGCTCGACGGCTGTGACTCAAAATGATCTCAGTAGCCAACTCTAGGCTAACTGGACAATCCAGTTTCCCCAGGTTATCAATGTAACCCATCATTTTAATGACATGAGGACTCACTGGAGCATCCTTTGGTAGCTTGCACCCAGTGAGAGACTTAACCGTCTGGTATCTCTCAACTCGTGCATGTTCATGAAACATCAGTTTCAGACTGGTGATCATCTCTATTGGCGACTCCACGTTCTTGTATTGAATCTTCAAGTCCGAGTTCATGGTAGCCAACATCAGACCACACACATCTACCACATCAATATAATGCTTATTCCAAGCATCATATACTGCATGCGAGGCATTGGTCCCAAGTTTCTCGGGGAGAGCTTTCTCAAGGACATAGTCCTTACTCTCTTGCTTGATAATTATTCTCAAATTCCGATACCAATCCAGGAAATTTGATCCATTTAACTTGTCCTTCTCAAGGACGGATCGCAATGAGAAAGTAGTTTTAGACATAAGCTGAAATCCAAGAAAACAAAGATTTAGTTATGTATTCCATGAAATGAGAAATCTTATCTAATAAGAAAACTCGCATTATATTCAAACAATGTTTCCTCTATGAATATAATGATCCAAGATCCATACTTCACCAAAATCTGAGTGGACGACTCTGTTGGATCTCCTAGGATCTAGGGTTTGATATATTGAACTTTAACCAACCTCGTTCTTACCTTGAACTGGCACGAGATCAGTTGAGCAACGCAGGTGCCTTGCCTCTACTAGATACACATGCACACAAGCTGGAAACGGGATGCTAGTGCCGAATCAATGGGACCTCACAGTTTCTGGTGTTTCTGCTCTTCTCACTGAGAAAAACTCGACGGCCTTTGTTTTTAGGTCGAGACACTCATGTTTTATTCGACCTAAAACACACTTAACTGAAGGATTATGGTGTTTTTCATGGTTCAATTCCCAAATTGCAACCTAGCACATAATCTTTAAACAGATCTAGGTTTTTGCAAAACGAATCATAAAACAAACCTGGACATTACCTTTGCAGCGGAATTTGGGGTAATGACGAGATCAGATTAGAACTGATGAGAATCGGCTCCTCCTCGAGTATCCACACTCTTACAAGCACGGGACGGCTGCTAGACCAAAGAGTTGGAAGAATCAGAGAGAGGTTTTAGAGAGAGAGAAGTCACGCCAAAGAAGAAAAAAAAATCGCAGGAGAGTTAATTCCTTTAGGGCTTTCTGATTCTCTTATATCTCATTAATGGGCCCAAGTCATTAGACTAATGGCTCATTAATCTTTTGGGCCCAAAACACAAATCAGACAAAAAGCCTGTATTTTGTCTGGCCCAAAACTCTGATCCAATACAGTAAATGCCATTGCATCTTACCGTATTATTTCCATTTAACTTTCCCGTTAGCTATGGTGTGTGACCCTTCGGGATCATACAATACTGGTAATAAGTCCTAAACTTATAGATCATGAGCGGACTCTAGCAAGCCATCATGATCACCCAGTATTTATGACTTATGTCTGATCTCGACACTTATCATACTTTCTAGAGATAGTACGGTAGATTTCAGGACATTCCCAACAATCTCCCACTTGTACTGGAATTCTACAAAGGACATTCCCAACAATCTTCCGATTGTACTGGAATCCTACATTCCCTAATCCTTTTGTCTCAATATCTCGATCTGGCATAAGGCAAGATGCGTGTCATCCTTATATAGCCAGACCATGTTTATCGGACCAGATTTGATACTGACAATTCAAACGACTTGGGCAAGTCCGTTTGGGAATGGCCATTCTCTTACCAGCTATCAAATCTCCGATTGGCCTAGAGATATTACCTCCGTTAAACGGCAGGGACAAATCCCATCTTGTTCCATCACTATGAACTACACATTTCATAATACACCCAACCAAGGTCCTTATAGCTCCCAGTTACGAAACAGCGTTAGACAATGATCAAAGCGCATTACTCCATGTGCAGCCACATGCATGCGAACTCAGGTCTAAGGACTATACTCTATAGTCGTATATGAGAACTTCTTATGACACAAATATTAATATCTTGCAGAGTTCTCATCAGCGGGCCATGTCCGGTTATATGCTCCCCTACATATACCTATGTGTCGACTTTGATGCCGCGCATCTATGACCCCTCGAAACCTGGTCATAAGTCTCAACACAATCTAGTCTCAACAGGTTGTTGTTGTTCCAATTTCAACAACCTTCGACTATGGACACTATGATTTATGTCACTTCGTTAAATATGGGGTTTCAGGATCAAGTCTACTCATGTACTTCGATGGCCCATATATAATGACATGAATCATTTTGGAACGATTATTTATGTCACAGTTAAAATAATCCAGAAATCATCAGATTTCATAAACATAAAATATTATGTTTACATGAACCTTTCAAAACAACTAAGTAAAGCCCTTTACAAACTCCCACTGAAATTAAGACTACATCTTAATTTCACTCATCCTACAGCTACAGTCCGCGACTCGTGCTTAGGCATAAGGAGTGGCTTTGTTAATAGATTAGCAACATTCTCATTCGATGAAACTTGCTTATCTACTTAACACCTCTGTCATTTATCTCACAGAATAGGTTATACCTATCCTCAAGGTGTTTGGACCTCTGATGTGCAGCTAGCCTCATCTATGCTGTGATTCACATCAAGTTCAGTGATGAACTCTTCTTTCCAAACAACTTATTTCGCCGCTTTGCAAGCTGCGAAATGTTCAGCTTAAGTCATGGAGTCAGCTACAGTGCCTTGCACCGCCAGATAGACACAAGATATAGCCAGACTGTGACCAGGAATTATCTTTGTCTATTGGAAACTTGCCTTTCAGACTCTATCGACTTGTAGCACCTCACTTTCTCCGTAAATCAAGAACTTATCCTTAGTATTCCTCAAATACTTTAGGATATTCTATACGGCAATCCAGTGATTCTTTGCTGGATTTGACTGGTCTTTACTTGTCTTGCTTAACATTAAAGCAACATCAAAACAAGTATGTGTCATGGCATGCATGATAGATCCTTATGCCGTCGCATATGGAATCCTATCCATGCATTCAAGCTCAGCAGATATCGTGGGACACTGTATCTTGCTTAACGTAATGCCATGTGACATTGGCATAAAACCCTTCTTGGATTGCTGATTACGTGTAGGATTTTGTCAATTTAAGAATCCTGACTTTGTCCTACCAGCTATTTTGGATCTCTATCTTTAGATCCAAAATCCAAGAACTACGTGGCTTTACCCATGTCATTCATAAAACCAACTCCCAAGTCAGTCCTTTACCGACTGCAGCATTGGGACGTTATTTTCGAGAATCAGTATGTCATCGACATACACTATGAGAAATGCAATATTGCTCCCACTTATCTTTTAGTAAACGCACATTTCCACTTCGTTCCTGTTCAAGTCAAAACCTTGACTACTTTAACAGAACGAAGATTCCAACTCCGATATGTTTGCTTCCATCCATGAATGGATCGTTGAAGCTAACTTACACAAAATGTAATTTTTCCGGAGTCCGGGCTCACTTTCGCTTCTTTGAATTTCGTAGATTCGTCGCTTTCAATGATCATCAGATCATGCGAACTTTCAATGATCATCAGGTTCAACTAATGACGAGAAATCACTCTCGAATTAGTGACTGATTCATTCATATCTGCGAACTTCAGGCTCTACAGGTGTAGATTCTACAGAAATCTGTAAATCCATCAGTTGCTCTCCCTCAACAGGTTGAGCAGCCTCCTGTATTTCTCGAATTTCTTCGAGTTATACTTTTACTCCCACTGTTCTTCTTGGAAAGTAACTTCCCTTCTTAGAAAACAGAATGGACGTAAAAGTAACAAGCCTTGGTTTCCCTAGGACAACCAGCGAAGTAGCACAACTACAAATACTCAGTAAAGACGAATTTGGATCGATTCCAATCCACATTTACGTGGTGTCTTTCTACTGATATTGGTAGAACTATTTCAGCGTAAACTTAGATATTTTAGAGCGTTATTCTCAAAGAATATCATGGAAGATTCGTGTGACTCATCTTTAATCATTTCTAATAAGATCTGATTCTTTCTCACAGAAACACCTCTAGGTTTTCAGGAGAAATGAGCTGTGAAACGATTTCACACTCATTCAGATGATCACACAATCAATGACTTAAGTATTCTCACTCGTGATTTAATCCAGAGTCTTAATACTTCTGTCATTCAGATTCTATACTTCATTCTGGAACTCTTTCGACCATGTCAAAGAATTCTGACTTGTGTCTCATCAAATGAACACAGTCACACTCACTGAAGTAATCAGTAGAGACAATGAAGTACAGGAAATTTTCTCTGGCATTACTGCTCATCGGACCACATACATGAGTATGTCCAATGTCCAATAAGCCTTTGGGCCTTTCTCTAGCTCGGCTAAGATGGGCCCTTTGTCTTTTGGTCTAGTAAGCAGAATTCAAGTCTCATAAGATATCCATTCAAACGAGCCCAAAAGTCCATAACTATGGGGTTTCTGAATCTGACTTACTCTATGTGACCAAAACATTTATGCCAAGAAAAATCAGGTTTAACTCATCAGATTTAAACCAATTGCGGTATTTATGTTACATTTTAGGCACTCTATGGTTTAAGATATAAAACCCATTCCTTGAATAGGGTGCTACAATTAACATTTCATTAAGATCAAAAGAACAAACTAGTCTTTTATCAAAATGAAAAACATTCAAATTCTTACAAGAAAATGAAAGACAACTCTGCTTAAAGCAGGTACATTGTAGCAATTACTTAATAAAACCAAGCCTCAAAGGCATCTACAAGTGAAAACCCTACGGCTGAGGCAGCATCCCAAGCTCCTTCCAGACACGCAGTTCCACTTGCCCTTCCTTCAACGTTCTACTGTTGCTCAGGCTCTGCATATTATAACAAATATCAGTGCCACAACCAGTATCCAATACCTATAAGGTATAACTTGAAGTAATAACATGAATACCTGAGGAAGTAGTTTCATACATCAACTTCAACTCCTCATAATATTCCATGAATTTAATGCAATCTCTCTTCCAATGCCCAGTCTCTTTACAGTAGCAGCACTTACCAACGTAAGAGGTATCTGACTCGGGCTCAGAAGACACACGCTTGCCATGATTCAAAATCTGGACAACTTTGTCTTCACCCTTGTCAGCATTAGGTTTAGTAAACCTACCCTTCTCATTCATGAGATTGTACAGGGTACTCTTCACGTTTGGCTCAACTGTTTTGAGCATGTCATGCAGTTCAGTCAACGTCTTCGTTAAGCCTTTCTTGATATAGTCCCTTACGAACTCATCATAGCTTGACGGCAGTGACTGCAAAATGATATCAGTTGCCAATTCTTGGCTAACTGGATAATCCAGTTTCCTCAGGTTATCAATGTAACCCATCATTTTACTGATATGAGGACTTACTGGATGATCCATCGGTAGCTTGCAGCTAGTGAGAGATTTAACCAACTGGTATCTCTCCACTCTTACCTGCTCCTGAAATTTCAATTTCAGGCTGCTGATCATCTCTATTGGCGACTCCATGTTCTCATATTGCTTCCGCAAATCTGAGTCCATGGTAGCCAATATCAGACCACGCACATCTACCGCATCATTATAATGCTTATTCCAAGCATTATATACTGCATGACTGGCCTTGGATCCGATCCTCTCGGAGAGAGTTTTCTCAAGGACATAGTCCTTTCTCTCATGCCTGAGAACTAGCCTCAAGTTCCGCGACCAAGTCAAGAAATTTGATCCGTTCAGTTTGTCCATCTCAAGGACATACCGGATCGAGAAAGTGTTTTGATTGTTTGTGCTTGTCATAGCTGAAATTTAGAGATAAATAGAGTCTAGTTATTAAGTTCATAAAAGAGCAATCTTAACAACTTATAAGAAAACTCGCATTGTATTCAAAATTTCTTTGTTCAACCTCACAAGAATACAATGATTCCGAGACCCATGCTCAGCTAAATCCAAAGTGGGCCACTGGCCGTCACCCAGAATTAGCTTTACTTGGTAAGCATACACACAGCTAGTTATAACCAATAACTCTCGGTTGTGAATTGGACCCGAGGCCCAAATTCACCAGATGTCTCAAGGCCCGGGACTCCCGATGGCCCAGTCAAGGAAACCAATCTCTTACAGCCAAATAATCACTAAAATCTGGGACTCCCAATGAAATTAGTGACTATATACTACTTTACTTACGCGAAAACAGACACCTCACACTGTAAGCCATATCTGTAATCAAATAAGCGTTAAGTAGCTGACAAGATTGGGCAAGACATCCAAGCTTGATATTATTTTTGAGGATTTTCAAGTTTTATTTCCAAAATTAGAAGATTACTATTTTGGGAAACTTTCTTATTTTAGAAACTTTCTAAATTTAGTAACTTACTAAAAATAGAAATTTCTAATTTAAATATTTTATTAAATATTTTGGGTTGGGTCACAAATTATAGGCCCAATTCTTGGCCCAAGACCATAGAATTCCAGCTGGCCCAATAATTTGACATAACCGATCCGGTTTATTAATTCTGGTCCAAGACCAAATTAACTCTCAAAACCATCGGTTATTTACTAAACCAGACCAGCTCTAAATTATTTGGTCCAACCAAATCAAACTTAGACCAGCCTTCGGTTTAGGTTAAAATTCAATTTTATGAATTTAAATCCGGTTTAACCAGAAATAAAATTATTTCCAGTAAACCGCGATTTGGGTTAACCGCTTGAACCACCAATTAAATTGGATCGGTTCAGTTAAATCCAAAACCGGGAAGAAACACCTAGTGTTTTAGCCAATTTGATTTAACTTGCGGTTTTAGGCTTTAAACACACAATTAACCGCCAATTAAATGGACCGGTTTAATCGGTGTGGTTTTGGGCAACGAACCGCGAAGCTCGGTTTAACCGACTGACTATTCGCGGGACGTAAAATTTTAACGGGCCAAACGATCGACCACGGCCCATGAACGCACGATTCAAGCCAGCCTCACGATCACGAGATCGATCTCGGCCAACTCCTCACGTGGTCCATTTCTCGGCATCACACCCATCGAAAGTGATCCACGATCATTCGATCGCATCACTCGGCAATATCACATTAATTACCGAGATCATATGCATGCCGAGACAAATCAATTTTGCAACGAATTAGCATCGTTATTCAATTAATAACACGCGGTCGATCGGCCTCATGAACCGGTTTATGCCGCAGGTCAAACCGGTTCCATTCTATTATTAACAAAATCAACGCACAACATTTGCATCGAATTTCAATAGCGGTTAGGGTTTATTAAACGCATTGACTCCGGTTCAATTATAGAATGGAGCCGCTTTCTTTCATTCAATTATCAACAATGCTTTAACACAGTAACAACACGTGATGATCATATAATACAAAACGATCGCAATGATTCCTTAATCATGATCTCATGATTATAACTTTAATCAATTTCATATGATCCAATTTCACAAGAAACCTAAAACCTGGCTCTGATACCACTGAAGGATTATGGTGTTTTTCATGGTTCAATTCCCAAATTGCAACCTAGCACATAATCTTTAAACAGATCTAGGTTTTTGCAAAACGAATCATAAAACAAACCTGGACATTACCTTTGCAGCGGAATTTGGGGTAATGACGAGATCAGATTAGAACTGATGAGAATCGGCTCCTCCTCGAGTATCCACACTCTTACAAGCACGGGACGGCTGCTAGACCAAAGAGTTGGAAGAATCAGAGAGAGGTTTTAGAGAGAGAGAAGTCACGCCAAAGAAGAAAAAAAAATCGTAGGAGAGTTAATTCCTTTAGGGCTTTCTGATTCTCTTATATCTCATTAATGGGCCCAAGTCATTAGACTAATGGCTCATTAATCTTTTGGGCCCAAAACACAAATCAGACAAAAAGCCTGTATTTTGTCTGGCCCAAAACTCTGATCCAATACAGTAAATGCCATTGCATCTTACCGTATTATTTCCATTTAACTTTCCCGTTAGCTATGGTGTGTGACCCTTCGGGATCATACAATACTGGTAATAAGTCCTAAACTTATAGATCATGAGCGGACTCTAGCAAGCCATCATGATCACCCAGTATTTATGACTTATATCTGATCTCGACACTTATCATACTTTCTAGAGATAGTACGGTAGATTTCAGGACATTCCCAACATTAACGTGCCAGACTTGATTAAGTCTTAATTTCGAAAAGCCCTTTCGAAACCCGAACTGTGTCGACCGACACACAAGCTGTGTCGATCGACACAACACCATTTTGTCGATAATAATGTGTATCCAATACGCATTAATATGATCATTACCATAATGATCATTCCCATGTCGTAGCTTCCAGTTTGCTTAGGTGTGTGACCCTATAGAATCATATAATACTGGCAGTAAGTCTACAACTTACAGATTGCAAGAGGCTTCTAGCAAAACATTGCAACCGCCCAGTATTATACGAATGTCTGATCTCGACACACAACTATCATCAGGAGTGAGTACAAGTGTGATTTCAGGACACTATCCCAACAATCTCCCACTTGTACTGGAATCATCAATTCCTATAATCCTTTTGTCTCTATATCTCGATTTGGCATAAGGCAATATTGGTGTCATCCTTATTAAGCCAACATCGTGTTTATCGAACTCCTGATCTCATACTGAACATTACAAACAACTGAACTACTGTTCGTTTGAGTGCGGCCACACATTTTTCTCAGTATTAAATCTTCGATAGGCCCTGAGATATTTATCTCCCGTTATTCAGGAGGGAAAAATCTCATCTTGTTCCATCCCTATTTCAACGCACACTTCATGATATACTTGAACAGTGCCGTTATAGTCGCCAGTTACGGGTCGACGTTTGACAAAGTCAAAGTGTACCAATTCATATGCAAGAAAGCATGATGAACTCAGGTCTGAGGACTACACTCTATAGTCGTAATGAGAACCTCTTATGACACAGATATAACTATCTTGTAGACTTCTCATCAGCGGGTCCTGTCCGATCATATGTTCACCAACATATATCTATGTGACTGACTGCGATAATCATATCATGGCTCCATGAAACTTAGCCAACAGTCACCTCACAATCTAGTCTCTCGCGGTTTCCATTGTCCCACTTTGACAACCTTGACGAGGGACAAAACATAATTTATGTCATCTATGACTTATAGGGTTTCATGATCAAGTCCTCAACTTGATGACCTATAATATGACATAAACTTATTTTGGGACCATTATTTAGATCACAATAAATAATGCTGAAATCAAATTTCATTAAACATATCTAAAAGAATGTTTTACAAGAGCATCTTATTATAACTAAAATAAAACTAAAACTCCCACTAGAATCAAGATTACATCTTAAGATCTCTAATGCCTACAACAGTCGTATGAATCTCATGCTTAGGCCTTGGGAGTGACTTAGTCAGAGGATCAGCGACATTCTCGTCCGTCGGAACTCGGCTGATCTTCACATCACCTCTATTGACGATATCACGAATCAGGTGATATCTCCTCTCTACGTGTTTGGACTTCTGGTGTGACCTTGGTTCTTTCGCCTGAGCAATGGCTCCGTTGTTATCACAAAACAAAGCCATTGGCTCCAAGATACTAGGAACCACACCAAGTTCAGTCATGAACTTCTTGATCCAAACAGCTTCCTTTGCCGCTTCTGAAGCAGCAACATATTCAGCTTCCGTCGTGGAATCAGCTACGGTATTCTGCTTAGAGCTCTTCCAGCTCACTGCACCGCCATTTAGACAGAAGACATATCCAGATTGTGATTGGAAATCGTCTCTGTCCGTCTGAAAACTCGCATCAGTGAATCCATTCACCACAAGTTCTTCACTTCCTCCATACACCAGGAATTTATCCTTAGTATGTCTCAAATACTTGAGAATATTCTTGACAGCTGTCCAGTGAACTTCACCTGGATCAGATTGGTATATGCTCGTCATGCTTAACGCGTAAGCTACATCTGGACGAGTGCATAGCATGGCATACATAATAGATCCTATTGCAGAAGCATAAGGAATCCTATTCATGCGCTCCCGCTCAGCATGTGTCACCGGACACTGCTTCTTGCTGAGACTAATGCCATGAGACATCGGTATGAAGCCCTTCTTGGAATGATGCTTCTGTGCAACACCTTATCAATATAAGTGTCCTGGCACAATCCAATCAGCCTATTCATTCTATCTCTGTAGATTCTGATTCCAAGAATGTACGCGGCTTCTCCCATGTCTTTCATGGAAAAACAACTTCCGAGCCAAGTCTTGACTGACTGAAGCAACGGAACGTCATTACCGAGGAGGAGTATGTCATCGACATACAATACAAGAAACGCAATTCTGCTCCCACTAGTCTTCTTGTAACACTACAAGAAAACCAGGTATTGATAGCAGAACAGGATAGCACGAATCTGGTAACTGCTATTATAGATGGTCAGAATTCTTGGTTACTATATGACAGCACTAAATTAGTGCTAACCTGTTTTTTCATTAGGCGGGAAACCCAAATTGGGTTTTGGAGCCCATTTTCTGCTATCCCGCCTAAGGCGCCAACACTTAGTGAAAATACCAAGATTTGGGGATTCAGGTCATTAATGAATCGTGACCAAAAAAAAAAAGACAGAGCTTGGAGAAAAAAAAAATACCTTGATTTCTCCGACAACGACAGTCTTGTCTGCTCCGACAACGACCATCACCACCACGAAACTTCTCGTCGGCGATAATCCCTATCTTCTACGGCTTCGATTTCAGTTTTACTCCTGCTTCACTCGTCTTCTCTTTCATTCGAATCGGGGTTCAATCTTCAGCTCATCAAAAATCGAAGGTACGAATTGCTTCAATTGGTTCACTCGGTTCTCATTATTACCTCACCTACTTGTCACTGAGTTTGTATTTGTTTTCATACAAGGGTTAACACAGAGTATCTACATCGAAGAAAACCCAGAGAATCTTTGTTTTGAAGCTTCTGGTTCTAGAGGTATTAAGTAGTTTCATCGATTTACTTTTCGATTTAGGGTTTATATGACTAAGATCTTTAGTAAAACTATACTAATCTTGAAATCTTAAACCTATAATACTCGGTTATTGATTTTTCAGGTGTAGTAAGCTGGTTGAAACAGATCTAAACTCGCAGCCTTCTCAAACCACGAGCGTTTACAGTGAGTCTCTTATTCTTGTGTATATTATTTAACTACTTGATTGTTGTTGTGAATGTTCTTAGTATGTTGTTAGTATTGATTTACTTTGTGTAGTGATGCATGTGCTTGTCTTTGTCTGTTATACTTTTAACATTACTTGATTGTGTTCTCTATGTGATTAAGATGTTTGTCTTCTGTGTTTGTCTGTCTGATTATGTTTGTGAGTATAACGAAACTGTTTAACCCTTTAAAAAGGTTTATACTTTTAAGATCATTTGATTGTGTTGTCTGTGTGATTAGGTTGTTGGTCTTCTGTGTTTGTCTGTCTTATTATGTTTGTGAGTATAATGAAACTGTTTAACCCTTTAAAAAGGTTTAAACATAAAATGTTGGACAAGGCATGGGTCCATCTTCGCAGGTAAGGATTATTTTATGCAGGCACTTTCTAATTGGGTTCAGGGGATGATAAGGTACTTGTTTGGTCTACTTCTTCTATATAGAGCTGACCCTGCATATGAGCAAGGTGCCTGGAGTTTTGTAACTGCGGCGGCTAAGGCATTAGGAGATGGTGACATGGTTATATGTCCTTGTAGAAGATGTGTAAATCTGGACCGACATCAAGCAAGCACTGTTGTGCACCATCTAGTAACTCAGGGCATGGATGAGGCTTACAAGCTGCGGACTGATTGGTTTCTTCATGGAGAAGTGATCCCAGAAATAAATGATGGAAGAAAAGCATCTCAATACAACGAGGAGGTTGTTGGTTTATTTCAAGCTGCTGAATACTTAGATGAAGAGATGGTCCAGAAGGGTGACTTCTGCGAGGTTGCTGAGGGTGAAGACAAGGAAGAAGATGCGTTCTTAGCAAAGCTAGCAGATGCAGAGACTCCGTTGTATCCAACCTGTTCAACTCATAGCAAGCTTTCAGCCATTGTGTCTCTGTTTAGACTGAAGACTCAAAATGGTTGGTCTAATAAGAGCTTCAACGAGTTGCTTGGGACATTGCCGGATATGTTGCCTGTTGACAATGTTCTTCACACATCATTCTATGATGTGAAAAAGTTTCTGAAGTCATTAGACATTGGTTATCAGAAGATACATGCATGTGTAAATGACTGCATTCTATTCAGAAAGAAGTACAAGATGGCTGAGAGTTGTCCAAAATGCAAGGCTTCAAGATGGAAAACTAACATACATAGTGGTGAAGTTAAGAAGGGTGTTCCACAGAAAGTATTAAGATACTTTCCAATTATCCCAAGGCTGAAGAGAATGTTTAGGTCTGAGGAAATGGCAAAGGACTTAAGATGGCATTTTACAAACAAGAGTACTGATGGAAAGGGTCGTCACCCCGTGGATTCTGTGGCTTGGGATCAAATTAATGACAAGTACCCATCGTTTGCTAGTGAAGCAAGGAACATCCGACTTGGTCTTTCAACAGACGGATTCAATCCATTTGATATGAAGAATTCTAAGTATAGTTGTTGGCCAGTGTTGGTTGTTAACTACAACATGCCTCCTCACCTGTGTATGAAGAAGGAAAACATATTTCTGAGCTTGTTGATTCCTGGACCGCACCAACCTGGAAACAACATTGACGTATATCTAGAGCCTCTCATAGAGGATCTGAATAATTTGTGGATCAATGGAGAGGTAACTTATGACGCCTTCAGCAAAACTACTTTCACGCTTAAGGCCATTCTACTATGGACAATCAATGATTTCCCTGCATATGGCAATCTTGCAGGATGCAAAGTAAAGGGTAAGATGGCCTGTCCTCTCTGTGGTAAATGCACTGATAGTATGTGGTTGAAGCATAGCAGGAAGCATGTGTACATGTGCCACAGAAAGGCTTTGCCCCCGACACATAGGTGGCGTTCTAAAAAATCCTGGTTTGGTGGTAAAGTCGAGTATGGGACAAAGGGAAGGATTCAGACAGGAAACAATATCAGTCAACTCCTGAAAAACTACAAGAATGATTTTGGTTGTGCTAAAAAAAGTGGAACTAAGAGAAAAAGGTCAGAGTGTGTTGCACCAAGCTCTGATGATGACACTGAATCAGAGGAAGAAGAGGAAGAAGATGAAATTGATGAAGAAGAGTTATCAAGATGGAAAAAGAGATCAATATTTTTCAAGTTGCCGTATTGGGAGGTAAATAACTTTCTGATGACTTCTTGTTGTGTTTTAAGAAGATGATCTAGTTGGATTGTGTTTGATTTTGTATTGTCTTGTTCAGGAATTACCAGTAAGGCATAACTTGGATGTAATGCACGTGGAGAAAAACGTGTCTGCAAGCATAGTCTCCACACTGCTGCATTGTGGGAAATCTAAAGATGGTCTCAACGCTCGTAAAGATCTCCAACATCTCGGTATTAGGAAGGATTTGTGGCCTCAAACCAGAGGAAAGAGAACTTACCTTCCTGCAGCACCATGGTCTTTGACAAAGACAGAGAAAAGAGTATTTTGCAAAAGGTTGTTTGACTTTAGAGGACCAGATGGATATTGTTCCAATATATCCAGGGGCGTATCAATGGATGATTGCAAGCTATCTGGATTGAAGTCTCACGACTACCACGTACTGATGCAGCAACTCCTACCAGTGGCATTGAAGGGTTTACTGCCAAAGGGGCCGAGGATATGTATCACACGCTTGTGTGTGTTCTTCAACAAGTTATGCCAGCGTGTCATCGACAGGGAGCAGATAGCAGTTATGGAAACTGAGATAGTGGAAACTCTCTGCATGTTTGAGAGGTAGTTTCCACCGAGTTTCTTTGACATTATGGTGCACCTCACAGCACATCTAGGCAGGGAAGCTCGGTTATGTGGTCCAGTACATTTTCGATGGATGTACCCATTTGAGAGGTACTTTCAACTGTCTTTCATTTGATATAGTGTTTATCTTACAAATGTATAAATTTTTCCAGACTAATGTTAATTGGTAAATGTGTGCAGGTACATGAAAGTTATGAAAGACTATGTACGGAACCCAGCTAGACCAGAAGGATGTATTGCAGAAGCATACCTTGCAGAAGAGTGTATGCAGTTCTGCAGTGAGTTTCTGAAAAAAGCAACCAGTGTTGAAGAAAAAACACAGAGAAACGATGAGGACCAGAGTAGCCCTATCTTAGCTGGTCGACCGTTATCCATAGCCACTACAATTATACTGACTGAGACAGAGAAAAGGATAGCTCATCTTGCTGTTCTTCAAAATATGGCTTTGGTGGAACCTTTTGTGGAGTAAGTAATTCTCATTAGTCACATCCTTCTATCTATTACAGCCTACTAACAGTGTTCTTTATCTTTGAAGTATGCACCTTGAACATCTACAAGAGAGTAATGGAAGGTGTACTCGTGATGCCACTCTACTTTGGAATCTGCATACAAAGCATTTTGCCGGATGGTTAAAAGAACAGGCAAGTGTTGTCTCAAGTTCAATATGGTTTTATGATAGTTTGGTTATACAGTAGTTTAATAGATTAATATGTCTACATTTGTTAGGTACCTATGGACTCAGAATCACATGCAGAAACAGTTAAGTGGTTGGCGTATGGTCCTAGAAGCATTGCACGCTCCTATACCGGTTATATAGTGAATGGCCTTAGGTTTCACACAAGTTCAGTTTCAAGGCAAAGTCAGAACAGTGGGGTTCTTTATGAGGCGATATCTATGTGTAGATCTAGTGCAAAGGACACTTCACAGATGGTTGATATGGTATCATATTACGGCAGAGTGGAAGACATTATTTTGCTAGACTACAATGTGTTCTACATTCCCATATTCCGGTGTCAGTGGGCTAACAAAGGAAATGGAGTCAAGGAAGAAGAAGGTTTCACTCTTGTCAACCTTAGCCAGAGTCAACACTCATTTGCAAGGGATCCATTCATCTTGGCTTCTCAAGCCAAGCAGATCTTTTACTCAAGAGAAGATGATACCTCACCTTGGTATGTCGTGATGAGAGGATCTTCAAGAAGATACAGTGAGGAAGATCAGAATGACGAGATTGGAGATGTCGGGCCAGTAGCAGCAGATGTTAACATGAGTACTAATGAACTAGATGATGAAGATCAGAGTGCTCGTATTGACTGTGAAGGGATATATATTTGAAAGACTGCTAGATTCACCTTTGCTTTTTGTCTTGTTTGTTTTGTGTCTTATGCGTCTCTGTGATTTTTGTTTGCATTAGGTGTGCTCAGTCTGTGTGTTTTTTTGGCTTCATGTTTCTCTAAGTGTATGATTAATGGAACATGACTAACTCACTTTTGTATTTGAATTTCAGGTAATCAGTCATGGCTCGTACAAAGCATCTCACGTCGAGGAAAAGAAAAGCCAGTGTGCCAGCAGATAAGGTCCAAGAAGAGGAAATTATGGATTTGGAAGAAGGTCCAGAACTGCAAGTTGCTGTGACTGAAAATGCTGAGAATGAAAATAATGACAATGGGATAACTGAGGATGAAGATGCTGAGTATGAAGACGCAGACGAGGAAATATCTGAGGATAAGGATGGTGTGGATGAATTTGGAATGGATAAGGAACAAGAGCAAAACGATGAGGATGCTGAGGTTGAAGTGCCTACAGGACTGAACAATGATGAAGAACCCGTTGCTGATCAGGCTGCATCTGCGAGAGAAGATGATGCATCTCCACCTGCTCCTAAGAGAAAGCGTGGACCAACTATGATGAAACATATAGCAAGAGATCCAAATGAGAGAGAACCAGTTGATTTCACAGAATTTGGAGAACCATGTGGACCAGGGTCAGTGAAGCTGTCGTCCTATCTAGGTCCCTTAGTCAGAGAACACGTTCCTATAATAATTGAGGATTGGAGGAAAGTTGACGAAAACATCAGAACAATTCTCTGGAAATCTGTTCAGGTAAAAGTTAATGTAGTTTTTTGTCTTTGTTAGTTTGCCTGATATCTAATAACTATTCTTTTGAATGCAGGCAAGGTTTGCAGTAGATGAAGAGTATCAAAGGGCGGCTGTGTTCAGGCAGATGGGATGTCTTTGGAGGTCTTCCAAATCAAGAGTTGTTACAAAGATCCGGCAGGCTAAGACAATGAAGGAGCGGATGCAGCTGAAACCAAAGAACGTTCCTCCAGTGGAGTGGCGTAAATTTGTCAACCAGAAGACAAGCACAGCTTTTAAGGTACATGAATATGGAAACATGCTACAAATTTTTTGGTATGTAAGTTCAGCCTTTAACCATGGTCAGTTATACTTAGGCTGTGAGTGATTCGTATAAGGAGAGGAGACGAAACCAGATTCCTCACACTGTTAGCCGTAAAGGAATGGTTCGATTGACTGAAGAAATGGTAAGTACAATACATTTTTCCATTGGGTGATACACATTTATTAGGATTGATCTTTGTTGTCTCGCAGAAAAAGAGCTGCGCAGAACCATCTGAAGTTACGAGACTGAAGGTGTGGGTCAAGTCACGCACCAAAAAGGATGGCACTCCAGTTAATAACCAGGCTGCTGAGAAGATAGTAAGTACACAATATCAGTGTCCCTCACTAGTCACTTGTTATATGATAAAAATGATTAGTTTTCTTTCATGATGGTCAGAGAAAGGCAAAGGATGTTGTAAGCGGTGCTCCCTCATCGTCAACAACGAGTATAGCTAAGAATGACACCCTGGCACAAATACTAGGACCTGATAATCCAGGACGGCTAAGGGCTATGGGTCGGGGAATGTCTACAACAAAGCTAGCTTGTTTCCAAGTCAAGTCTGCATATATGAGTCAAATGCAGGAGAATCAAACTCAACTGCAGCAAAAGGTTCACCAGTTAGAGGCGATTGTCCAGAGAATGACTCAACAGGTATGATGCATTTGATATGTATTTGGTTTGAAAAGTACTTAAATGAGAAAAACTCTGACTCTGACCTTTTCTCGTAGAAACAAGATGAGCAAGGTGAAACATCAACTCCAAGAGTAAGTGACTAGTTAAGCTCTCATTTCCACTGCCTTCATTTACTTATATCAAATGACTAAATCATATTTTCCTTTTGTAGAGTGTAAACAAGTCAGTACCAGCTAGGTGTTTGTTGGTTGATTGGACTGGAACCGAAGAAACTGTCGCTGAGGCCCGTCTTCTTTCTGCTGACCCTGAGGAGTATGTGAATGACATCCCACTAGGACCCAATGCAGTGAAGGTATTAGTTGAATCAGCCTTAATCATGGATGCATTTCTCTGGAGGCCTACATCAAACATGACCTGTATGGAAGAGGCTGTTGGTAGGATGATTGCATGGAAGGCAGATAGTTGTCTTCTTGCAGAAGAGGAGGTTGCTGAGGACTTGCCAAAGGTAATTTTTATGGTTGTGACATGCTAGTTTAAAAACTTGTTTTTGTGTTGTTGCCTCTGAGGTTGTATTGTTACTGATTTACACAGAGCCCGTACTTAAGTTCGAAGAACAGATGCAAATTGATGGATTGGGCAACAGATGACAAACCTGTTGCTGAAGGCCGCTGGCAGTCGAGAGACCCTCAAGCTGTGGTTAATGGTATACCTCTCGGTCCAAATGCTGTGAAAGTTTATGTGGACGTGGTACTATCACCACATGCTTTTCCATGGAGACCTACACCGGATGTGACAAAAATGGAGCAGACAGTCAACTCTTTCATAGCTTGGCCTGCAAATAAAGTGGAGAATGAGAAACACAGAGAAGCATATACACAGAAGTCTCCTTCAAAGTCGGTAGCAGGTCCATCACTTCACAAATCTCCAGTGACTCCGAGGTCTTCTAAGTCAATTCCAATGGCTCCTCTTCAGCCGTCTCCATCATCTCCAAAAGCTCCAATTCAGTCATCTCCACTGCCTCCAAAAGCTCCTCCAAAGAAAACAAAACCAGATCCACAATCTCCTATAAGGAAATCTAAGGTAAATCTAAGCTACATCTACTTTAAAATTTTGCTGAACAATTTATTGGTACTGGATCCTCAACGTCTGAGCTCTGAAATATTGTGGTTTGATTGGCATTTTTGATTGGCATTCTCAACATCGCAGCGGTTGGTCAGCAAGGAAAATCAGAAATGCATGCTGATGGACATTACCGGTAAAAAGCGTGTGGTTGCCGAAGGACGATGGGCTTCAAACGATCCACAACAGACTGTCCACCATGTACCCTTGGGTCCAAATGCAGTTCGCGTTTGGGTAGACGTTGTGAAGATCAAAAGTGCAGCTGTGTGGAGGACAAACTCTGAAATTGAGACAATGGAAGATGCGCTTGGTTCAGCTGTTGCATGGCCAGAGGACAAAGTGGTGTTGTGCTGATGAGGTAAGAGTTCTTGTCCTATCCCAAGAGTAAAGAACTATGGACATGTATCCTAAGAGTAGTAGACATAAACAACTTGTGTTTAAGTTTATGTTTTAAGTTGAACTTGTGTTTGTATGAATGTTTGTGGATGTTATGTTTAATGTGAACAAGTTTAAGTTTAAATTCCTGTGTGATTATAAAATCTAAATCTATTTATGCAAATCTAAAATGATTTTCAAATAATAATGCAAAAACAAAATTGAATTTAATCATTTTTCAATAGCTCCAATTAGTATTAAATATGGCTAAAAATTTGAGTGTTCATAAAAAATAAAACAGCAATACATACTCGCCATTACAAATTATAATACAGCATCAATTAAACTGCTAGTATAAAATATAACATAGCCATAATATAACGCCACTAGATATAATTTTATTGCATTAAAACAGAGCTACGTTAACATTTAAAATGGCGCTAAAACAATGCTACTGAAAACTATATAATCACATCCAAATTAACGCTATCGTAGACAGATATACGATAGCATGTCAAATTAGTGCTATCGTAGATGCCTGACCTAAGATGGCAGCGGCAAACATAGCGTTTATGGAAACGCTACCATAGACATATGATAGCGTTTTCGTGGTGCTAAGAAAAGCCATTTTTCTTGTAGTGTAAACACATGGTTCCTCTTCGTTCATGATAAAACCAAATTGTTTTACTGCTTCATCAAAACGAAGATTCCAACTCCGTGATGCTTGCTTCAATCCATAAATGGATTTATGAAGCTTGCATACCTTTCCAGCGTTCTTAGGATCAACAAAACCTTCAGGCTGTGTCATATACACATCCTCTTCCAGAATACCATTCAGGAAAGCGGTTTTGACATCCATCTGCCAAATCTCATAATCATAATGAGCGGCAATTGCTAGAAGAATCCGAATGGATTTAAGCATAGCGACAGGGGAATAGGTTTCATCATAGTCAATACCATGAATTTGCTTGAAACCTTTAGCCACCAACCTCGCTTTGTAAATCTGTACATTGCCATCCACGTCAATCTTCTTCTTGAAGATCCATTTACACTCAATGGCTTTTGCACCATTAGGTAAATCGACCAAGGACCATACTTGGTTTTCTGACATGGATCCCATTTCGGATTTAGAGGCTCCAAGCCACTTTTCGGAGTCCGGGCCCATCATTGCTTCCGCAAAGGTCGCTGGTTCGTCACTATCAATGATCATCAGATCATTAGAATTGGTCACGAGAAATCCATAGTATCTCTCGGGTTCATGACGGATCCTTCCGGATCTGCGAACTTCAGGCTCCACAGGCGCCGGTTCCACAGAACTTTGTGGATCCAACTGCTGCTCTTCCTCAGCAGGTTGAGCAGTCTCCTGTGCATCTCGAATTTCTTCAAGATGTACTTTACTCCCACTGTTTTTCTTAGAGAGAAACTCCCTCTCAAGAAAAGAACAGTCCCGAGCAACAAATACTTTGTTCTCAGATTGGTTGTAAAAGTAGTATGCCTTGGTTTCCCTAGGATAACCAACGAAGTAGCATTTATCTGATTTGGGTGCGAGCTTGTCAGAGATTAAACGTTTGACATAAGCCACACAACCCCAAATCTTCAGGAAAGACAGACTAGGAATGTTCCCAGTCCACAATTCATGTGGTGTCTTTTCCACTGATTTAGATGGCACCCTATTTAGTGTAAACGCAGATGTTTCTAGAGCGTATCCCCAAAAGGATAATGGAAGATTTGAATGACTCATCATAGACCGAACCATATCCAATAGGGTTCGATTCCTCCTCTCTGACACTCCATTCCATTGGGGTGTTCCAGGAGGAGTGAGTTGTGAAACAATTCCACACTCGCTCAGATAGTCGCTGAACTCTTGACTCAAGTATTCTCCTCCGCGATCCGATCGCAGAGCTTTAATACTTTTGCCAAGTTGGTTCTATACTTCATTCTTGAATTCCTTGAATCTATCAAAGGATTCTGACTTGTGTCTCATCAAATAGACATAGCCATACCTACTGAAATCATCAGTGAAGGTAATGAAGTACTTGTAATTTCCTCTGGCAACAGTACTCATTGGCCCACATACATCAGTATGAACAAGACCCAATAAATCACTGGCCCTTTCATTTGGTTTGTTGAAAGGGGCTCTAGCCATTTTGCCCATCAAACAAGATTCGCATTTCTCACATGATTCAAAATCAAATGAGCCCATAAGCCCATTTCGATGGAGCCTTTGGATGCGTTTCTCATTGATATGGCCCAAACGACAATGCCATAAGAAAGTCGGGTTTTCGTCATTGGACTTAAACCGCTTTGTATTTATGTTAAAGACAGGCATTTCTTGGTTTAAAACATATAACCCATTATCTAATGGGGCGCTACCATAATATGTACTATCACGATTAAAAGAACAAACTTTATTCTTAACAGCAAAATACAAACCTTCCAAATCCAAAACGGAAACTGAAATTATGTTTCTGCTAATCGCAGGTACAAAGTAGCAATTATTCAAAGCTAAAACCATGCCCGAAGGTAAAGACAAATCGTAGGTGCCTACGGCCAGTGCATCAACCTTAGCTCCATTCCCGACCCGTAGCTCCACTTGTCCTTTCTTCAGCGTTCTACTGTTTCTTATTGCCTGCACATCAGTACAAATATGAGCACCGCAGCCGGTATCCAATACCCACGAAGTAGAACTAGAAGACATAACATTAAGTTCGATAACATAAATACCTGAGTCAGACGCATCATACGTCTTCTTCAGCTTCTTGTAATCTTCCATGAACTTCTTGCAGTCTCTCTTCCAATGCCCTAACTGCTTGCAGTAGTTGCATTTATCCTCATGAGAAGGCCCGGATTCGGGCTTCGGCTTGGGCTTGTCCTGACTCTCAGTCTGGACAACTTGGGCCTTTCCCTTATCCTTCTTAGGTTTCTTAAACGTTTTACCCCCTGTACCATCAATACACTGGGAGTTGCCTTCTTGAGATTCGGCTCTGCTGTCTTCATCATGCCGTGCAACTCAGTCAATGTCTTAGTCATGTTTTTCATGTTGTAGTTCATGATGAACTGATCAAAACACGACGGCAAAGACTGCAGAATCATGTCAGTGGCTAGCTCCTGGCTAATGGCACAGTCCAGTTTCCCTAGGTTATCAATGTAATCCATCATTTTAAGGACATGAGGACTTACTGGACTGTCCTTAGCCAGCTTGCAATCCATGAGAGATTTAACCGTCTGGTATCTCTCTGTGCGAACTTGCTCCTGAAACAAAGCTTTCAGGCTGTTAATCATCTCAATGGGTGACATCACGTTCTCATATTGCTTCTGCAGCTCAGAGTTCATAGTCACCAGCATTAGACAATTAACATCTCTGACATCAGCTGAATGCTTATCCCAAGCATTCTTTTCTGTCTGCTGGGCATTGGAACGTGGCCTCTTGGTGAGAACTCTTTCAAGGACATATTCCTTGTTCTCCTGCCTGAGAACTATTCTCAGGTTCCGATACCATTCCAAGAAATTAGATCCATTTAACTTGTCCTTCTCAAGGACGGATCTTAGAGAGAAGGTGTTGATGTGAGTTGAGACAAACATAGCTGTAATTAAAAGAGGTAGAGGTTTAGTTATAATGCTCAAGGAATGAGAATTCTTATCTAATAAGAAAAACTCGCATTGTATTCAAAACTATGTTTCCTCAGATGAATACAATGAACCAAGATCCTCAGATCACTAAAATTCGAGTGGGCGACTCGCCGTTACTCAAACTTTAGTTATCTAGGTAAGCAAATCATTGCTAATTGTACCCAGTACAACTCTTGGTCGTGGATGAGACAAACTATGTCTAATCCACTCTGATGTCTCTGGGCTCAGAACTTCTGATAGCCCAGTCAAGTAAAACCAATCTCTTATGTCTTGTGATCACTGACAGTCGTACTGCAAGTCTGTCAATGACCACCTGCCTTACTCATGTTGCAGTGGATACCAAGGACTCCAAGACTATCCAACAAACGACACGAGTCTTGACAGTAGACAAGATCGGGCAAGACATCAAGATCACTTGATATTTTGTTGAGGAAAAGATTATTTAATCTTGATGCATATCCAATATACATCCAAGAAGTTTTTATTTTAATTAAAACATTCAGTTTTATTAAGTTTATGTTCAACTAGAACTTTGGGATTGAATTTGATCTGGTATACGCAAATTTATGGTCCAACTAGTAATTCTGCGAATGGTGTGTCGATCGATGCCAACCATTGGCATCGGTCGACACAACATAATTTAAACCGGTCTTCGATAACCGGTCAAACCGGATCGAATTTCATTAACCGATTCAATCTAATTGAACCGGTTCGGTTTAATGGTCCATGTCGATCGTCACACAACTCTGTGTCGATCGACATTACCAAACCAGAACCAATTGGTTAATTAAAATTAACCGAGTGAGATAATCGGTTCAATCCAATTGAACCGATCTATCTAATCGCATTGCCTGTGTCGACCGACACACCCAGTATATCGATCGACACAGTAGGATTACGGGTACTCGATCTCATATCGAAACCCTAAAATTATTTACGAGTTTTCGCTTTGTGTCGACCGACACACGCTTTGTGTCGATCGACACTCTGCGACAAACCCTAAAAATTTTACGCGTTATTCCGCGGCGTGTCGACCGACACACGCTTTGTGTCGATCGACACAGTACGATTTCAACAGTTTCATCGTTTTCAACAGGCACATAATCCGAGATTTACACTTTGAAAACATGATTTAGCATGCAATATTCAGTTCAACAAAATCAGTTTTCGAATTAATTGCATCTGATTCAATAGCTAAACCCTAACAATGCTCTGATACCACTGTTGGATCTCCTAGGATATAGGGTTTGATATATTGAACTTTAACCAACCTCGTTCTTACCTTGAACTGGCAGCGGAATGAAATGGTGAACGAGATCAGTTGAGCAACGCAGGTGCCTTGCCTCTACCAGATACACACGCACACAAGCTGGAAACGGGATGCTAGTGCCGGATTAATGGGACCTCACAGTTTCTGGTGTTTCTGCTCTTCTCACTGAGAAAAACTCGACGGTCTTTGTTTTTAGGTCGAGACACTCATGTTTTATTCGACCTAAAACACACTTAACGTGCCAGACTTGATTAAGTCTTAATTTCGAAAAGCCCTTTCGAAACCCGAACTGTGTCGACCGACACACAAGCTGTGTCGATCGACACAACACCATTTTGTCGATAATAATGTGTATCCAATACGCATTAATATGATCATTACCATAATGATCATTCCCATGTCGTAGCTTCCAGTTTGCTTAGGTGTGTGACCCTATAAGATCATATAATACTGGCAGTAAGTCTACAACTTACAGATTGCAAAAGGCTTCTAGCAAAACATTGCAACCGCCCAGTATTATACGAATGTCTGATCTCGACACACAACTATCATCAGGAGTGAGTACAAGTGTGATTTCAGGACACTATCCCAACAGACTCGCCATCACCCAAAATTTAGTTATCTAGGTAAGCAAATCATTGCTAATTGTACCCAGTACAACTCTTGGTCGCAGATAAGACAATCCATGTCTCATCTACTCTGACGTCTCTGGGCCCAGAACTTCTTATAGCACAGTCAAGTAAACCAATCTCTTCAGTCTTGTGATCACTGACAGTCGCACTGCAAGTCTATCAATGATCACATGTCTTACTCATGTAATTGTGGATACCAGGGACTCCAAGACTATCCAACAACGAAACGAGTCTTGACAGTAGACAAGATTGGGCAAGACATCAAGGTCACTTGATATTTAGTTGAGGAAACGAAACTCTATAAGGTTAGCAAATCAATCTCTTAGGTCATGTAATTTTCGAAGTCAAGCACTGCAAGTCCATCAACATAATTACCTGCCTTACTCACATAATTGTGGACACCAAGCTCTTGGCTAGACCATCACACAACGAAATGAGTCTTGACAGTTGACCATATTGAAGCTAAGATTTGATCTAATACACATCCAATGTGTATCAAAATGGATTTAGAACATTTAATCTTGATACATATCCAATATGCATCCAAAAAGTGTTTTAATTGTTCTTTATCAACTAGGTTTAAGTGGAGTTTGGTTTTGCAAATTCAAGGTTCAAAAACCAGAATTGTGAGCACTGTGTCGATCGACGCAGACCATGTCTGTCGATCGACGCAGACCATGTCTGTCGATCGACACCACCAAACAAAACCAGACTTCAATAACCGGTTAATCCAATTAACCCGGTTCATTGAACCGATCATGTCGATCGACACAACCCATGTGTGACGGTCGACATAGACCTAAACCGGAGACAGTTTTGATAACCGGTCCAATCCAATTGAACCGACTTATCAGATCAAACTGATCTTAACCGATCAAATCAGTTTATACTAATTGAGATAATCAGTTCAATCCAATTGAACCAATTCATCCAATTTAAAACGATCTAACCGGACTTAACCAAGCATGATAACCGGGCCAATCCAATTGAACCGATCAACCAATCGCAAGGTCTGTGTCGACCGACACTCAACCTGTGTCGATCGACACAGTAGGCATTCAGGTTTTCTTCGCGAAAAACCCTAGCCGCCGATTTTGACGAATTCACTATTCTGTGTCGACCGACACACCTTTTGTGTCGATCGACACCATACGAAAAACAGAATCGTTTCTGATCAAAATCGATCTAACCTGTTCTTATTCATACTATCTTATGAGAGAATTTAAATCATCAAATTCTATTAAACATGCTGATTCAATGAAAAACCCTAAGGCTCTGATACCACTGATGGAATTCTTAGCAGTTCCTAATCCGATTAGGCAACCCTAAGTCTGAATTCCGAGCCTAGGATCTAAGGGTTTGTGTTATTGAATCATGGATCTCGCGTTTACCTTGTTCTGGCAGCGGAATGAATGGTAAGACGAGATCAGGAGCGATTCAGATGCCTCGCCTCTATCATAGTCCACACGCACACAACCTGGAAAGCCGGGATGCTAGTGCCGGATCTGGGAATCGAAGAGAGAGTTTTCTGCTTTCTCTGATCAAGAAAACTGAACGGCTTCACCAGGTCGATCATATAAGCCTATATATATGACATGTTATGACTAAACCATCTTTCGGGTTTAGCCGAAAAAATCTAAGTCATATACCGAAACATCAGTTTCGGAATCGACCCCGTGTCGATCGATACACCTACTGTGTCGATCGACACACCTCTTTTTAATCGATATTGATATGTATCCAATACTCATCATCTTGATCACCACCATGATGATCATTCCCATATATATGCTTCCAGATTGCTTAGGTGTGTGACCCTATAGGATCATATAATACTGGCAGTAAGTCTACAACTTACAGACTGCAAGAGGCTTCTAGCAAAACATTGCAACCGCCCAGTATCATACAACATGTCTGATCTCGACACACAACTATCGTTAGAGTAAGTACAATGTGATTTCAGGACATAATCCCAACACAAACATTATATAGCACTACCAAATCGCAAACGCTATGAAATATTGGTCTCAAACTCTTTTATAGCAGAAAATTCGAAAATGCTATTATTAAGTGCTATCTATACCTCAATTTCTTGTAGTGTTTAACTCTAATACGGACTATCTCCAAACACAAAGTATGGATAAACCTGGTTAATTTTTACTTTGAACCACCAGGCCTTTTCCTCTCTGATAGCTTGTGCTTCTGCTATTGTGTTGTTTTGGTTCTGTTCTTAGATCTGAAATTTTTGTTGTTTTTAAGATATATAAAAGTTGGAGAAAAGTTACTAATTAGAAGGATGATATTAATGCGGAAATAACTTCTCTCACCCAACAGTCTACTTATATTAAAGACGGTTACAAGAATTAAATTTAAGTTTAGATATGCATGAGTATATTATGTCATCATATATGCATACTCTAATAAGTAGTCTCGTGCTCTGCATCGAGAGAGAGAGAGAGAGAGAGAGAGAGAGAGAGAGAGAGAGAGAGAGAGAGAGAGAGAGAGAGAGAGAGAGAGAGAGAGAGAGAGAGAGAGAGAGAGAGAGAGAGAGAGAGAGAGAGAGAGAGAGAGAGAGAGAGAGAGAGAGAGAGAGAGAGAGAGAGCATGCTTGATTAACAAACATAAAATATGAAAGAACAATTTTAGTTTTCTTTATATTTTATATAATTTTCTCTTTACTATTTTATTTTTTTGTTTTAAAATATGAAATTTTTTCATAAATTTAATAACTATTTTGATGAAAGATCTTGGAAGTATATCCAAAACTTCGTTGTGATTTACAATCCATAAGTATATTCAAAACTTTCATAAAATTAATAATTGATTGCTTTCATAAAATTTGTCTTCAATCCTACTTTCTATTGTGATCAAACTTATTGTAGATTATAATTTAATACTTTATATTAATTTTAAAAATCAGTTTTATTTGAAATCTTGTTATTATTGTAGGATTTTGTAAGTCAAATAAAGAAGTACAAATTAAAAAATTGAGACAAAAAAAAGAAAAATATGATGATTAAGTTACCACTACAAGTGGGTAAGAGCAAGCACCCGGGAGACTCTTCAGCTTTTGTGGCCAAGCAAGAGAAACTGAAGGAAGCTCAATATAAAATCTAAGAGCAGGATTCCCTTGAAGTAGAGCACACTAGATTTGCGACTCAGCAAAAGGAAAAGAACGAACACTTTTCCTTGGTGGAAAGTATTTGTGACAAAGTGATCTGCAATTTATGAACTTCATAGAGACTCAAGAGGCGGCAGCAAACACATAGCCTCTTCCCCCAATAGGTACAACTTAAACATGATTTGCTCGTAGGTTACTTATCATTGTTTCTTGCACTTGTAAATGTTTTTTTGTATGACTTGGCAAATCCTTAATGTTGGAGTTTTCATGTGTAGATAATCGTTTATGTATATATGCTACACATAAGTATATAAGTTACCTATGTTATTTTGAAGAAAATGTCTTTTACATTTATTGTAAAATTCAAATTACAATATCACCAATTACCAAATCATGAATTAAAATGATACCAAATTCTTATTTTTACGAATAAAATAGTGACTAAACAGTCGTCAATTAATAGCACAACTGTTACAAAATAGTCGCAAAGTAGTGGCAAATATTTACCATAATTGTATGTGGATTTTTTAATTAGTTGTTGCATAGTCGTTAAATTAGTCATTAAATCGTCGCCAAGTAGTCACCATATATTACGACTTGTGACTATATTAGACATTTAGATAGTAGTCGCCAAGTAGTGACACAATCATTACTATAACCGAATCTGGATGTTCCCATTAGTCGCTCCGTAATCATTAAATTAGTCATTAAACAGTCGCCAAGTAGTAGCAAAAGGTTTACTGTAATTATATCTGGATATTCCGGTTAGTCGTTGTATTGTCAGTAAATTAGTCAATAAACAATCGCCAAATAGTCACCATATATTACGAATAAGTTGTGACTATATTAAACAGTCACATAATAGTCGCAAAGCAGTGGTCAAATCCTTACCATAATTGTATTTGGATGTTCTGATTAGTCGTTATATAGTTGTTGAACTAGTCATTACCCAGTCGCGATATAGTCGCCACGTTTTACGATTAGGTTGTGACTATATTATAGTCACATATTAGTTGGTCATTGTTCAACTAACTTAACGACTATTTGATGACTACATTTCTCCGACTGCATTTGGACTCTGCCTTTAGTCTCAAAATTATCGCCAATATAGTCGTCAATTAGTCTCTATATATTGCGACTGCGTTATGTCTAGGATACAACGACTTTTTTATTCGTAAAAAAATCGGTGAATATTTTTACGACTATGAAATCTAGCGATTAAGGATTTACAACTACCCGATTTAGTCGTTATTTTAGTTATAAAACCTCATCTAGCGACTATTTTGCAACTAAAAGTGCAGTAAAAACAACATTGTTTTCATGTAGTTAGCAAAAATATGTTCTTGAGATGCTAACATATACATGATTATTGGGCTTTAAACCTTCCACTTGCTATGAATCCAAGTTAAAAATTTCTTGTGAAGTTGGTGAGTTGCTTCCGGATGCAGAGCCTTATTGACGGTTGATAGGAATTCCTTACCATAACTCATTATGACATATGCTTCGTTGTGATTAAGCTTTGTCAATTCTCGGTATCTCCGCGAAACAAAAAACTTAGTTCTGAGCGGCACATAGAGTTCATCATTACCTCAAAAAGAACCAATGGTCAAGGACTTTTTTATCCAGCTGATAATGACTTTCAGATAAAAGCTTTACGCGATTCTGATTGGCCCCAATGTTTAGACAGTCGACGCTCAGTTACTTGATTATGCATGTTCATTGGTGAATCTCATGTTTAATGGAAATCTAAAAATCATGATTTTATTTCTTTGTCATCTACAGAGGCATAATACAAGGCAGCACCATATGCTGATAAGGAGTTTGTTTGGCTAATTCGCATGGTCAATGATCTTCAAGTCTCTACTCCCAATACACTTGTTCTCTATTATGACAACAATGCAGCTCTGCATAAAGCCAAGAATCATGTTTTCCAAGAGCGCAATAAGCACATAGAGAAGGACTGTCACTCTATAAGGGATAAGATACAAGCTGGTGACCTCAAAACATTACATGTTCGATCAGAATATCATCTTCTGATCCATTTACAAAGACACTCTACACTGCTCTATTCCGTAGTCTTATGTCCAAGATGGGTCTCATCTACATTTTGATGCCATCTTGAGAGAAATTATTAGTATCTATACACTAATGTACTAATATGCCATGTTATTTGTATACTTGTATAGAGAATATAGAGTATAAATACTTACTATACATATTGAATTAAGGTTAAATAAAGATCAATTTCTGAAACCATTCCACCAATGAAGTTGAAATCTCCTTGCTCACACTCATCAATTGGCTTATAAGTCTCAGCCTTTGCAGAAAATTGGACTTACTTATTGGCCACCAAAAGACTATGCACAAAATCCAGATTATTCTTTATCTCAGCTGTATGAACTCCATCTACACCTCCAACTAACCGTTGCCTTTCGAAATCAGCATTCTTGGTGCTATTGCTAGAGGCAAAGTTCTCAATCAGCTCATTTTCTTGTTCAGGAGACCTCGTGTTGAAGTTCCCATTACTAGCAACATCCAAAGATGTTTGATATCTCCAAGAAAATGAACAGAAGTTGAACTTCAAAATAACCATGGTGTGGACAGTCACACTGATACACTCTAAAATACACCCAAGCAGCTTTAAAGGCTTCAGTAGGAGCTTGCTTAATTGATAAATTTTGTTCCTTGAATCCCCTTATGTTGCATAATCATAATAATTTCTCAAAGTCCTTCTTAGTGTCCTTCCATTTGGTTAGAATACATTGGTAGGTGTTGCAACCAATAAGCTGCTTTACCACCAAGAGAGTGTGGGAAGAGCTTGCAGAAGAGATATTCATAGGTGACTCCATCCTGCTTCATGCTAGTCACCAAGTCTTCGAACCTTTCAATGTGGTCCATGAGATGCTCATGAGAAAGACCATGAAACTTTTGCTGACGACAAGAGTGTATGATGTTTTCAACTCAAAGTCTTTTCTATGGATGGCAGGAAGTCTGATCAAAGACCTGCTTCCATAGAACTCATAAGGCATGTTATAATCTCCAAGTGTCCTACCTACTTTTGCAGCAGCTTGTGATTCACTCCCTACTTATAAGCTATGTGCCCACAACATCTTCAATGACACGAATGGTATTTCCTACATATGTGTTTGTTGCGCACTTACACGAATGGTATTTCCTCATGGTCACGAAGAACAACATTTTTCTTCTGGTATCAAAACCATGGTATTCATCATTGTGGCTGGTTTCTTCGCTTTCTGGTTCGTACGCTATAACTTTGCAAGATCCTGATTTGGAAGAAACAAAAGATTGTGGTCTGGGTTGCTTCTAGTAGCACGAATATGCATGCACCCGTAACACACAAAACAGAAAGAAATAACAATGTAAATAAACAAAAATAAAAATCTTAGTAGAATTCAAACTCAAATCTATTTGTAAATCACAGAGGCTCAGATCAACGACACCAAAAACTTGATAGGTCAATGTTTAATCCCTTTTGCTTATTGCAAGTGTACAAAAATGTAATTGTAGTACTTACAATATCAAACAAAGAACCTCAAATTATCAATTGATTATTCATTTTCAATCAAAACTAAGCACATAAAATTGTAGAAAGCAAGTAAACAATGCGAGTAAATAGATTGTAAATTTGATGGGTGAAGGTGTTAGACTTGTGGAATTTCTCAGGAAATCATATAAATCCATGCATTAGTCAATTGGAATTCAGGTTAAACGCATGTTCAAGAACTCAAAAAACAAATGAATAATAAACCAACTCTCACTGCTAGTATTAACTATGTCTAGCAACCTAAAAATCAAAATCTCTTTGCGATTCTAAAGTTCTAAACATGCAGTAAATCCAAGTTCGTTCTGTCACAATTTCCCTAAACCAAATTTCTTTGCGATTAGATAAATTGTTCACTCTTAAGTTATTTTCGGATTATTAATCACACACTCTTGTAAATCAATTAACCTAAGAACTAAGTTCTAGGTGATCAATCCAAAATTAGCTTAAAGAACAACTTAAGTGGTG
The DNA here is from genome assembly GCA_030180135.1 of Orychophragmus violaceus. Classification (NCBI taxonomy): domain Eukaryota; kingdom Viridiplantae; phylum Streptophyta; class Magnoliopsida; order Brassicales; family Brassicaceae; genus Orychophragmus; species Orychophragmus violaceus. The sequence continues at coordinate 21,017,194 of CM058235.1, forward strand.
AGCAAACTAGATGGTGAACCCTAATTAACCAGCTAACCTTACAAAGCATGAAATCCCTAATAAAAATCCTAAATCTAACAAGGTAAACTACTCAGACATATTGACCATGAAACAACACATAATGGATAGAAAACCAAAAAGATTGAATAGATATAAAATAGGGGTTAGAAATCTTCTCTCAAGTAGTGTAGAGTAGCATATCAGCCTCAAAGCTCTCAATCTCCAGAAAAAAACAAGATATCCAAAAAAGTGGCTTAAGAACCTAATTATAAATCTGAACACGATTTTGGTCTCCGTTACAAATAGTGAAACTTCTAGAAACTTTTGAAATTCTTCAAAAACGTCTTTAAACTCGCGTGAAACGCTCTTCTAACATTGGTGTCGACCGACACCAGGGTAGTGATAAGTGATAGTGGTTCTCACTTGATCAAAAAGGTCTTAGAGAAGCTACTGAAGAAGCATGATTTCAATCATCATGTAGGTACTCCATATCACTCTCAGACAAGCGCGCAGGTTAAGGTATCCAACAAACAAATAACACAGATATTGCAAAAGAGGGTGTGAATGACTAGGAAGGACTGGTCTACAAATTTGGACGATGCGTTATGGACTATCATGACTCCCTTTAAGACAGCACTTGGGACTACACCGTTTCATATCCTCTACGGGAAAGCTTGTCACCTTCTAGTTGAGCTCAAGCGCAAGGTATCATGGGCTGTCAAACATATAAATTTTGACCTCAAGCATGTTGCAGAAAGACGATTGGTACATTTGGATGAGATCATATACCAGGCTTACGAAAACTCAAAGTTGTACAAAGAGAGAACCAAAGCCTATCATGATAAGAAGATCATCTCTCACCACTTTGAACCCAATGACCATGTACTTCTGCATATCTCTTTTTTGCAATAGTTTTCTGGAAATTTGTTTTCTCGTTGGCCATGTCCCTTTACCATCAAGGAGGTCAGATCATAAGGTGTTGTTGTCCTACTGAATTCCAAAGGCGAAGAGACAAAGGGTGAAACATTATTGGGTGAAAGACGAAATTCTAAAAGGTGACATTGAACCTCTTGATGATGCACCCACTGCATAATTACAGTTCAATCAAGCTAGTGATCTAAAACGAGCGCTTGGTGGGAGGCAGCCCCTGGTAAGTCTGAACATACTAGGACCTTCATCTTTGTTTTTTGATATTTTTTGTTTAGTTTAGTTTTGTGTTGAGTTTAACAGGATCAGGATGAGTTCACGACTGGTTTTGTTCAGCACCATACAAGCTCTGCCCGACACCCATTCACACAAAAGGAATTGCCAATCTAAGACTGGTGTCACATGACACAAGGGCGTGTGTTGGTTGATGCTCTTTCTCCAAACAAGTAACAAAAATTTTCGCTCAATTTATCAGAGTTCCTTATCGATTTTAGCCAATCCCAAGCTTCGGTAACACTGAGTCCAATGTTGTTCAAGTGTCGGGGAGGTGGTTACTAATGAAATTTTTGTTTGTCTTAGAGTTTTTGTGTTGTTTTGTGTCGTTTTATCGAGTCAAAACTTTGGTATGAAACTAAGATTTTTCGAGGAACAATTGCATTCACAGGACCATAAGGGACCATTGAACGAGTTTCCAACGATCTATGACTATTAGAAAACCCCAAGACTAATTGTCTACCAAGGACATCCATATCTTTTTGAGTATTCAGAGAATCCATTACTGACTCCGCCCCTAACATGACGCAATCTTTTTCACCTTGGGGTTTGGTTTACAATGGATCGGATTCCTTCTTTAGTCCTGAAAGACTTTTCTGTGTGAGTATGGTTTCCTTCTCTCTTCACTTCAAGCTATATATTAAAAAAAAGAATAATGTGAGGATAAGCTAGCAGATTCGAAGTGATCCCGGGAGTGGCAGCTACCCATGTTACCTCTTGTGCTTCATTGTAATACGTTTAAGGAAAACCCTGACTAAAAAGGGAAGACCATCTGATAGGAAATATAAAATGATATTCAGTGGGGAAACTCAGCTGCTGAAACAAGAAAAGAGAGAGGAAAGGAACTAGAAGTATTAATGTATGTATGTTCAGGTTTCGACTGAGTAAGAGTCCATTTGTCCTCTGCTCGATACTCCATAGGTGAGATCGCATTTAATTTTTGAAGAGGTTAGTATGGTGAATTTGGATTTCTCATCTAGATTGTGGAGGAAATACATTATGGTCTTGATTTCTGCAGGTTCGTTATCATGTGCTTACTAAGGTGAATGTGAATGTGATGTTCTTATGATGAACTTAGTTTCTGTGTTTTCAAACCTCCCTTGATTTTGGTTTTCTATTTGCTTGAGGACAAACAAAAAAAACTAAGTATGGAGGAATTGATATATCATAGTTTTCGGATTTTTAACCGTGATATATGTTTGTATATAGAGTATTTTATTGGTTTTTCGAGTATATCACAATTTTACAGGTTAGCAGTGGTTGGAGCTGAATTGGAGATTCTGAAGCTTTTGTGGAACAAGTTGCAAGCACTTATATTTTAAATTTGATAAAAATATTTTTAAAAATTAATAATTATATTATTCAAAAAATGATGTTTAGATTACAGTTGACGTTTTTACAACCGTAATTTTTAAAGGGTTATTGTATCAAATTTTAAAAATCATTAGACCATTAAAAGATAGGTTGAAAAATAATTAATTTTTCGATTATAAAATAAAAACAAATCATTGGAATACGTGCTTAAAATGAATTAACCAGTTAACATCAAAATGAACGTCAACCAATCAAAAAGTGTTAAAACAGATTATCATAAAAGATGGATTAACTAAATTCAACTGATATGTATTAAAATTGATACAAAAATATTAAAATCGTTCAATATTTGTATTATTCGAATATATTATGTGTTAAATTACACTTTTATATTTACGATCATAATTTTGACGGGTTATTCTATTAGATTTTCAAAATATTTAGATCACTAAAAATAGATTGAAATAAAAATTATTTTTTCGAGTATAAAAAAAATTAAAAAGGATTTTGTTAATTGAAATACATGTTAAAAGATGGATTAACTAATTTTAATTATATAAGCATTAAAATGAACTTATACAAATACAAAATGTTAAACGAACATATTATTATGTTTCGACTTCATAAATATGTAATTATATTTATAAAAATTGTAAATTTAACTATCAAAATATTAAAAACATAAATAAATTATATATATGAGTATATGATGTTCTCCGGAAAAAAAAATTAAATCAACGCAATGCATATCAATTTATATAACATAGATTTTTTATGATGCCTATTTTATTATAAAAAAATATTATAAAATTATTTTCAAACAAAATATATATTTAATGCATTCCTTCATTAAGAATCTACTCATCATAATATTCAATTACTAAAATATTGTATTGAATAATTAACAAACTTAAACTATAAAAACAAACAAAATATTTCCAAAATTATATATATATATATATATATCCATATTTTTAGTGTGTGTCAAAATCTGGTTATTATTTAATCTATATGTCTAATCTCATAATATATATTTGTAATATATCTAGGGAAACCCTAGTTGAAAAAGCTCCCAGACCCGCAAACCGAGGCGCTGCCAAGTTTCCGTCGCCAAGCCTCCCTCCCCTCCGGCGGTCGTCGCTTTCTCAGGTCGTCGCCGGAAGGGTCTGTTTCTGTTGTAGATCTATGGTACTTGCCGCCTCTCCAGTCCGAATCTGACCATGTCGCACCTCGCCTCCGGTTGTAGATCGACGACGGTTGTCCTCTACTCACGGTTCTGTTCTTCCTTGCGGTGGTTCTCTTCGAGGTATGGTGGTCTACGGCTTCTATTTGTCTCGGCGAGTGGTGGTCCGTCTGCTCCTGACTCGTCGTGGGTCTCTTCGCTGCTCCCTCGTCTGAGGCTTCTCGCCGGCAAAACCATGGTATTCATCATTGTGGCTGGTTTCTTCGCTTTCTGGTTCGTACGCTATAACTTTGCAAGATCCTGATTTGGAAGAAACAAAAGATTGTGGTCTGGGTTGCTTCTAGTAGCACGAATATGCATGCACCCGTAACACACAAAACAGAAAGAAATAACAATGTAAATAAACAAAAATAAAAATCTTAGTAGAATTCAAACTCAAATCTATTTGTAAATCACAGAGGCTCAGATCAACGACACCAAAAACTTGATAGGTCAATGTTTAATCCCTTTTGCTTATTGCAAGTGTACAAAAATGTAATTGTAGTACTTACAATATCAAACAAAGAACCTCAAATTATCAATTGATTATTCATTTTCAATCAAAACTAAGCACATAAAATTGTAGAAAGCAAGTAAACAATTCGAGTAAATAGATTGTAAATTTGATGGGTGAAGGTGTTAGACTTGTGGAATTTCTCAGGAAATCATATAAATCCATGCATTAGTCAATTGGAATTCAGGTTAAACGCATGTTCAAGAACTCAAAAAACAAATGTATAATAAACCAACTCTCACTGCTAGTATTAACTATGTCTAGCAACCTAAAAATCAAATCTCTTTGCGATTCTAAAGTTCTAAACATGCAGTAAATCCAAGTTCGTTCGGTCACAATTTCCCTAAACCAAATTTCTTTGCGATTAGATAAATTGTTCACTCTTAAGTTATTTTCGGATTATTAATCACACACTCTTGTAAATCAATTAACCTAAGAACTAAGTTCTAGGTGATCAATCCAAAATTAGCTTAAAGAACAACTTAAGTGGTGAGCAAACTAGATGGTGAACCCTAATTAACCAGCTAACCTTACAAAGCATGAAATCCCTAATAAAAATCCTAAATCTAACAAGGTAAACTACTCAGACATATTGACCATGAAACAACACATAATGGATAGAAAACCAAAAAGATTGAATAGATATAAAATAGGGGTTAGAAATCTTCTCTCAAGTAGTGTAGAGTAGCATATCAGCCTCAAAGCTCTCAATCTCCAGAAAAAAAAACAAGATATCCAAAAAAGTGGCTTAAGAACCTAATTATAAATCTGAACACGATTTTGGTCTCCGTTACAAATAGTGAAACTTCTAGAAACTTTTGAAATTCTTCAAAAACGTCTTTAAACTCGCGTGAAACGCTCTTCTAACATTGGTGTCGACCGACACCAGGGTAGTGATAAGTGATAGTGGTTCTCACTTGATCAAAAAGGTCTTAGAGAAGCTACTGAAGAAGCATGATTTCAATCATCATGTAGGTACTCCATATCACTCTCAGACAAGCGCGCAGGTTAAGGTATCCAACAAACAAATAACACAGATATTGCAAAAGAGGGTGTGAATGACTAGGAAGGACTGGTCTACAAATTTGGACGATGCGTTATGGACTATCATGACTCCCTTTAAGACAGCACTTGGGACTACACCGTTTCATATCCTCTACGGGAAAGCTTGTCACCTTCTAGTTGAGCTCAAGCGCAAGGTATCATGGGCTGTCAAACATATAAATTTTGACCTCAAGCATGTTGCAGAAAGACAATTGGTACATTTGGATGAGATCATATACCAGGCTTACGAAAACTCAAAGTTGTACAAAGAGAGAACCAAAGCCTATCATGATAAGAAGATCATCTCTCACCACTCTGAACCCAATGACCATGTACTTCTGCATATCTCTTTTTTGCAATAGTTTTCTGGAAATTTGTTTTCTCGTTGGCCATGTCCCTTTACCATCAAGGAGGTCAGATCATAAGGTGTTGTTGTCCTACTGAATTCCAAAGGCGAAGAGACAAAGGGTGAAACATTATTGGGTGAAAGACGAAATTCTAAAAGGTGACATTGAACCTCTTGATGATGCACCCACTGCATAATTACAGTTCAATCAAGCTAGTGATCTAAAATGAGCGCTTGGTGGGAGGCAGCCCCTGGTAAGTCTGAACATACTAGGACCTTCATCTTTATTTTTTGATATTTTTTGTTTAGTTTAGTTTTGTGTTGAGTTTAACAGGATCAGGATGAGTTCACGACTGGTTTTGTTCAGCACCATACAAGCTCTGCCCGACACCCATTCACACAAAAGGAATTGCCAATCTAAGACTGGTGTCACATGACACAAGGGCGTGTGTTGGTTGATGCTCTTTCTCCAAACAAGTAACAAAAATTTTCGCTCAATTTATCAGAGTTCCTTATCAATTTTAGCCAATCCCAAGCTTCGATAACACTGAGTCCAATGTTGTTCAAGTGTCGGGGAGGTGGTTACTAATGAAATTTTTGTTTGTCTTAGAGTTTTTGTGTTGTTTTGTGTCGTTTTATCGAGTCAAAACTTTGGTATGAAACTAAGATTTTTCGAGGAACAATTGCATTCACAGGACCATAAGGGACCATTGAACGAGTTTCCAACGATCTATGACTATTAGAAAACCCCAAGACTAATTGTCTACCAAGGACATCCATATCTTTTTGAGTATTCAGAGAATCCATTACTGACTCCGCCCCTAACATGACGCAATCTTTTTCACCTTGGGGTTTGGTTTACAATGGATCGGATTCCTTCTTTAGTCCTGAAAGACTTTTCTGTGTGAGTATGGTTTCCTTCTCTCTTCACTTCAAGCTATATATTAAAAAAAAGAATAATGTGAGGATAAGCTAGCAGATTCGAAGTGATCCCGGGAGTGGCAGCTACCCATGTTACCTCTTGTGCTTCATTGTAATACGTTTAAGGAAAACCCTGACTAAAAAGGGAAGACCATCTGATAGGAAATATAAAATGATATTCAGTGGGGAAACTCAGCTGCTGAAACAAGAAAAGAGAGAGGAAAGGAACTAGAAGTATTAATGTATGTATGTTCAGGTTTCGACTGAGTAAGAGTCCATTTGTCCTCTGCTCGATACTCCATAGGTGAGATCGCATTTAATTTTTGAAGAGGTTAGTATGGTGAATTTGGATTTCTCATCTAGATTGTGGAGGAAATACATTATGGTCTTGATTTCTGCAGGTTCGTTATCATGTGCTTACTAAGGTGAATGTGAATGTGATGTTCTTATGATGAACTTAGTTTCTGTGTTTTCAAACCTCCCTTGATTTTGGTTTTCTATTTGCTTGAGGACAAACAAAAAAAACTAAGTATGGAGGAATTGATATATCATAGTTTTCGGATTTTTAACCGTGATATATGTTTGTATATAGAGTATTTTATTGGTTTTTCGAGTATATCACAATTTTACAGGTTAGCAGTGGTTGGAGCTGAATTGGAGATTCTGAAGCTTTTGTGGAACAAGTTGCAAGCACTTATATTTTAAATTTGATAAAAATATTTTTAAAAATTAATAATTATATTATTCAAAAAATGATGTTTAGATTACAGTTGACGTTTTTACAACCGTAATTTTTAAAGGGTTATTGTATCAAATTTTAAAAATCATTAGACCATTAAAAGATAGGTTGAAAAATAATTAATTTTTCGATTATAAAATAAAAACAAATCATTGGAATACGTGCTTAAAATGAATTAACCAGTTAACATCAAAATGAACGTCAACCAATCAAAAAGTGTTAAAACAGATTATCATAAAAGATGGATTAACTAAATTCAACTGATATGTATTAAAATTGATACAAAAATATTAAAATCATTCAATATTTGTATTATTCGAATATATTATGTGTTAAATTACACTTTTATATTTACGATCATAATTTTGACGGGTTATTCTATTAGATTTTCAAAATATTTAGATCACTAAAAATAGATTGAAATAAAAATTATTTTTTCGAGTATAAAAAAAATTAAAAAGGATTTTGTTAATTGAAATACATGTTAAAAGATGGATTAACTAATTTTAATTATATAAGCATTAAAATGAACTTATACAAATACAAAATGTTAAACGAACATATTATTATGTTTCGACTTCATAAATATGTAATTATATTTATAAAAATTGTAAATTTAACTATCAAAATATTAAAAACATAAATAAATTATATATATGAGTATATGATGTTCTCCGGAAAAAAAAATTAAATCAACGCAATGCATATCAATTTATATAACATAGATTTTTTATGATGCCTATTTTATTATAAAAAAATATTATAAAATTATTTTCAAACAAAATATATATTTAATGCATTCCTTCATTAAGAATCTACTCATCATAATATTCAATTACTAAAATATTGTATTGAATAATTAACAAACTTAAACTATAAAAACAAACAAAATATTTCCAAAATTATATATATATATATATATCCATATTTTTAGTGTGTGTCAAAATCTGGTTATTATTTAATCTATATGTCTAATCTCATAATATATATTTGTAATATATCTAGGGAAACCCTAGTTGAAAAAGCTCCCAGACCCGCAAACCGAGGCGCTGCCAAGTTTCCGTCGCCAAGCCTCCCTCCCCTCCGGCGGTCGTCGCTTTCTCAGGTCGTCGCCGGAAGGGTCTGTTTCTGTTGTAGATCTATGGTACTTGCCGCCTCTCCAGTCCGAATCTGACCATGTCGCACCTCGCCTCCGGTTGTAGATCGACGACGGTTGTCCTCTACTCACGGTTCTGTTCTTCCTTGCGGTGGTTCTCTTCGAGGTATGGTGGTCTACGGCTTCTATTTGTCTCGGCGAGTGGTGGTCCGTCTGCTCCTGACTCGTCGTGGGTCTCTTCGCTGCTCCCTCGTCTGAGGCTTCTCGCCGGCAAAACCATGGTATTCATCATTGTGGCTGGTTTCTTCGCTTTCTGGTTCGTACGCTATAACTTTGCAAGATCCTGATTTGGAAGAAACAAAAGATTGTGGTCTGGGTTGCTTCTAGTAGCACGAATATGCATGCACCTGTAACACACAAAACAGAAAGAAATAACAATGTAAATAAACAAAAATAAAAATCTTAGTAGAATTCAAACTCAAATCTATTTTTAAATCACAGAGGCTCAGATCAACGACACCAAAAACTTGATAGGTCAATGTTTAATCCCTTTTGCTTATTGCAAGTGTACAAAAATGTAATTGTAGTACTTACAATATCAAACAAAGAACCTCAAATTATCAATTGATTATTCATTTTCAATCAAAACTAAGCACATAAAATTGTAGAAAGCAAGTAAACAATGCGAGTAAATAGATTGTAAATTTGATGGGTGAAGGTGTTAGACTTGTGGAATTTCTCAGGAAATCATATAAATCCATGCATTAGTCAATTGGAATTCAGGTTAAACGCATGTTCAAGAACTCAAAAAACAAATGTATAATAAACCAACTCTCACTGCTAGTATTAACTATGTCTAGCAACCTAAAAATCAAATCTCTTTGCGATTCTAAAGTTCTAAACATGCAGTAAATCCAAGTTCGTTCGGTCACAATTTCCCTAAACCAAATTTCTTTGCGATTAGATAAATTGTTCACTCTTAAGTTATTTTCGGATTATTAATCACACACTCTTGTAAATCAATTAACCTAAGAACTAAGTTCTAGGTGATCAATCCAAAATTAGCTTAAAGAACAACTTAAGTGGTGAGCAAACTAGATGGTGAACCCTAATTAACCAGCTAACCTTACAAAGCATGAAATCCCTAATAAAAATCCTAAATCTAACAAGGTAAACTACTCAGACATATTGACCATGAAACAACACATAATGGATAGAAAACCAAAAAGATTGAATAGATATAAAATAGGGGTTAGAAATCTTCTCTCAAGTAGTGTAGAGTAGCATATCAGCCTCAAAGCTCTCAATCTCCAGAAAAAAACAAGATATCCAAAAAAGTGGCTTAAGAACCTAATTATAAATCTGAACACGATTTTGGTCTCCGTTACAAATAGTGAAACTTCTAGAAACTTTTGAAATTCTTCAAAAACGTCTTTAAACTCGCGTGAAACGCTCTTCTAACATTGGTGTCGACCGACACCAGGGTAGTGATAAGTGATAGTGGTTCTCACTTGATCAAAAAGGTCTTAGAGAAGCTACTGAAGAAGCATGATTTCAATCATCATGTAGGTACTCCATATCACTCTCAGACAAGCGCGCAGGTTAAGGTATCCAACAAACAAATAACACAGATATTGCAAAAGAGGGTGTGAATGACTAGGAAGGACTGGTCTACAAATTTGGACGATGCGTTATGGACTATCATGACTCCCTTTAAGACAGCACTTGGGACTACACCGTTTCATATCCTCTACGGGAAAGCTTGTCACCTTCTAGTTGAGCTCAAGCGCAAGGTATCATGGGCTGTCAAACATATAAATTTTGACCTCAAGCATGTTGCAGAAAGACGATTGGTACATTTGGATGAGATCATATACCAGGCTTACGAAAATTCAAAGTTGTACAAAGAGAGAACCAAAGCCTATCATGATAAGAAGATCATCTCTCACCACTTTGAACCCAATGACCATGTACTTCTGCATATCTCTTTTTTGCAATAGTTTTCTGGAAATTTGTTTTCTCGTTGGCCATGTACCTTTACCATCAAGGAGGTCAGATCATAAGGTGTTGTTGTCCTACTGAATTCCAAAGGCGAAGAGACAAAGGGTGAAACATTATTGGGTGAAAGACGAAATTCTAAAAGGTGACATTGAACCTCTTGATGATGCACCCACTGCATAATTACAGTTCAATCAAGCTAGTGATCTAAAACGAGCGCTTGGTGGGAGGCAGCCCTGGTAAGTCTGAACATACTAGGACCTTCATCTTTATTTTTTGATATTTTTTGTTTAGTTTAGTTTTGTGTTGAGTTTAACAGGATCAGGATGAGTTCACGACTGGTTTTGTTCAGCACCATACAAGCTCTGCCCGACACCCATTCACACAAAAGGAATTGCCAATCTAAGACTGGTGTCACATGACACAAGGGCGTGTGTTGGTTGATGCTCTTTCTCCAAACAAGTAACAAAAATTTTCGCTCAATTTATCAGAGTTCCTTATCGATTTTAGCCAATCCCAAGCTTCGGTAACACTGAGTCCAATGTTGTTCAAGTGTCGGGGAGGTGGTTACTAATGAAATTTTTGTTTGTCTTAGAGTTTTTGTGTTGTTTTGTGTCGTTTTATCGAGTCAAAACTTTGGTATGAAACTAAGATTTTTCGAGGAACAATTGCATTCACAGGACCATAAGGGACCATTGAACGAGTTTCCAACGATCTATGACTATTAGAAAACCCCAAGACTAATTGTCTACCAAGGACATCCATATCTTTTTGAGTATTCAGAGAATCCATTACTGACTCCGCCCCTAACATGACGCAATCTTTTTCACCTTGGGGTTTGGTTTACAATGGATCGGATTCCTTCTTTAGTCCTGAAAGACTTTTCTGTGTGAGTATGGTTTCCTTCTCTCTTCACTTCAAGCTATATATTAAAAAAAAAAGAATAATGTGAGGATAAGCTAGCAGATTCGAAGTGATCCCGGGAGTGGCAGCTACCCATGTTACCTCTTGTGCTTCATTGTAATACGTTTAAGGAAAACCCTGACTAAAAAGGGAAGACCATCTGATAGGAAATATAAAATGATATTCAGTGGGGAAACTCAGCTTCTGAAACAAGAAAAGAGAGAGGAAAGGAACTAGAAGTATTAATGTATGTATGTTCAGGTTTCGACTGAGTAAGAGTCCATTTGTCCTTTGCTCGATACTCCATAGGTGAGACCGCATTTAATTTTTGAAGAGGTTAGTATGGTGAATTTGGATTTCTCATCTAGATTGTGGAGGAAATACATTATGGTCTTGATTTCTGCAGGTTCGTTATCATGTGCTTACTAAGGTGAATGTGAATGTGATGTTCTTATGATGAACTTAGTTTCTGTGTTTTCAAACCTCCCTTGATTTTGGTTTTCTACTTGCTTGAGGACAAACAAAAAAAAACTAAGTATGGAGGAATTGATATATCATAGTTTTCGGATTTTTAACCGTGATATATGTTTGTATATAGAGTATTTTATTGGTTTTTCGAGTCTATCACAATTTTACAGGTTAGCAGTGGTTGGAGCTGAATTGGAGATTCTGAAGCTTTTGTGGAACAAGTTGCAAGCACTTATATTTTAAATTTGATAAAAATATTTTTAAAAATTAATAATTATATTATTCAAAAAATGATGTTTAGATTACAGTTGACGTTTTTACAACCGTAATTTTTAAAGGGTTATTGTATCAAATTTTAAAAATCATTAGACCATTAAAAGATAGGTTGAAAAATAATTAATTTTTCGATTATAAAATAAAAACAAATCATTGGAATACGTGCTTAAAATGAATTAACCAGTTAACATCAAAATGAACGTCAACCAATCAAAAAGTGTTAAAACAGATTATCATAAAAGATGGATTAACTAAATTCAACTGATATGTATTAAAAGTGATACAAAAATATTAAAATCATTCAATATTTGTATTATTCGAATATATTATGTGTTAAATTACACTTTTATATTTACGATCATAATTTTGACGGGTTATTCTATTAGATTTTCAAAATATTTAGATCACTAAAAATAGATTGAAATAAAAATTATTTTTTCGAGTATAAAAAAAAATTAAAAAGGATTTTGTTAATTGAAATACATGTTAAAAGATGGATTAACTAATTTTAATTATATAAGCATTAAAATGAACTTATACAAATACAAAATGTTAAACGAACATATTATTATGTTTCGACTTCATAAATATGTAATTATATTTATAAAAATTGTAAATTTAACTATCAAAATATTAAAAAACATAAATAAATTATATATATGAGTATATGATGTTCTCCGGAAAAAAAAATTAAATCAACGCAATGCATATCAATTTATATAACATAGATTTTTTATGATGCCTATTTTATTATAAAAAAAATATTATAAAATTATTTTCAAACAAAATATATATTTAATGCATTCCTTCATTAAGAATCTACTCATCATAATATCCAATTACTAAATATTGTATTGAATAATTAACAAACTTAAACTATAAAAACAAACAAAATATTTCCAAAATTATATATATATATATATATATATATATATATATCCATATTTTTTAGTGTGTGTCAAAATCTGGTTATTATTTAATCTATATGTCTAATCTCATAATATATATTTGTAATATATCTAGGGAAACCCTAGTTGAAAAAGCTCCCAGACCCGCAAACCGAGGCGCTGCCAAGTTTCCGTCGCCAAGCCTCCCTCCCCTCCGGCGGTCGTCGCTTTCTCAGGTCGTCGCCGGAAGGGTCTGTTTCTGTTGTAGATCTATGGTACTTGCCGCCTCTCCAGTCCGAATCTGACCATGTCGCACCTCGCCTCCGGTTGTAGATCGACGACGGTTGTCCTCTACTCACGGTTCTGTTCTTCCTTGCGGTGGTTCTCTTCGAGGTATGGTGGTCTACGGCTTCTATTTGTCTCGGCGAGTGGTGGTCCGTCTGCTCCTGACTCGTCGTGGGTCTCTTCGCTGCTCCCTCGTCTGAGGCTTCTCGCCGGCAAAACCATGGTATTCATCATTGTGGCTGGTTTCTTCGCTTTCTGGTTCGTACGCTATAACTTTGCAAGATCCTGATTTGGAAGAAACAAAAGATTGTGGTCTGGGTTGCTTCTAGTAGCACGAATATGCATGCACCCGTAACACACAAAACAGAAAGAAATAACAATGTAAATAAACAAAAATAAAAATCTTAGTAGAATTCAAACTCAAATCTATTTGTAAATCACAGAGGCTCAGATCAACGACACCAAAAACTTGATAGGTCAATGTTTAATCCCTTTTGCTTATTGCAAGTGTACAAAAATGTAATTGTAGTACTTACAATATCAAACAAAGAACCTCAAATTATCAATTGATTATTCATTTTCAATCAAAACTAAGCACATAAAATTTTAGAAAGCAAGTAAACAATGCGAGTAAATAGATTGTAAATTTGATGGGTGAAGGTGTTAGACTTGTGGAATTTCTCAGGAAATCATATAAATCCATGCATTAGTCAATTGGAATTCAGGTTAAACGCATATTCAAGAACTCAAAAAACAAATGTATAATAAACCAACTCTCACTGCTAGTATTAACTATGTCTAGCAACCTAAAAATCAAATCTCTTTGCGATTCTAAAGTTCTAAACATGCAGTAAATCCAAGTTCGTTCGGTCACAATTTCCCTAAACCAAATTTCTTTGCGATTAGATAAATTGTTCACTCTTAAGTTATTTTCGGATTATTAATCACACACTCTTGTAAATCAATTAACCTAAGAACTAAGTTCTAGGTGATCAATCCAAAATTATCTTAAAGAACAACTTAAGTGGTGAGCAAACTAGATGGTGAACCCTAATTAACCAGCTAACCTTACAAAGCATGAAATCCCTAATAAAAATCCTAAATCTAACAAGGTAAACTACTCAGACATATTGACCATGAAACAACACATAATGGATAGAAAACCAAAAAGATTGAATAGATATAAAATAGGGGTTAGAAATCTTCTCTCAAGTAGTGTAGAGTAGCATATCAGCCTCAAAGCTCTCAATCTCCAGAAAAAAAACAAGATATCCAAAAAAGTGGCTTAAGAACCTAATTATAAATCTGAACACGATTTTGGTCTCCGTTACAAATAGTGAAACTTCTAGAAACTTTTGAAATTCTTCAAAAACGTCTTTAAACTCGCGTGAAACGCTCTTCTAACATTGGTGTCGACCGACACCAGGGTAGTGATAAGTGATAGTGGTTCTCACTTGATCAAAAAGGTCTTAGAGAAGCTACTGAAGAAGCATGATTTCAATCATCATGTAGGTACTCCATATCACTCTCAGACAAGCGCGCAGGTTAAGGTATCCAACAAACAAATAACACAGATATTGCAAAAGAGGGTGTGAATGACTAGGAAGGACTGGTCTACAAATTTGGACGATGCGTTATGGACTATCATGACTCCCTTTAAGACAGCACTTGGGACTACACCGTTTCATATCCTCTACGGGAAAGCTTGTCACCTTCTAGTTGAGCTCAAGCGCAAGGTATCATGGGCTGTCAAACATATAAATTTTGACCTCAAGCATGTTGCAGAAAGACGATTGGTACATTTGGATGAGATCATATACCAGGCTTACGAAAACTCAAAGTTGTACAAAGAGAGAACCAAAGCCTATCATGATAAGAAGATCATCTCTCACCACTTTGAACCCAATGACCATGTACTTCTGCATATCTCTTTTTTGCAATAGTTTTCTGGAAATTTGTTTTCTCGTTGGCCATGTACCTTTACCATCAAGGAGGTCAGATCATAAGGTGTTGTTGTCCTACTGAATTCCAAAGGCGAAGAGACAAAGGGTGAAACATTATTGGGTGAAAGACGAAATTCTAAAAGGTGACATTGAACCTCTTGATGATGCACCCACTGCATAATTACAGTTCAATCAAGCTAGTGATCTAAAACGAGCGCTTGGTGGGAGGCAGCCCCTGGTAAGTCTGAACATACTAGGACCTTCATCTTTATTTTTTGATATTTTTTGTTTAGTTTAGTTTTGTGTTGAGTTTAACAGGATCAGGATGAGTTCACGACTGGTTTTGTTCAGCACCATACAAGCTCTGCCCGACACCCATTCACACAAAAGGAATTGCCAATCTAAGATTGGTGTCACATGACACAAGGGCGTGTGTTGGTTGATGCTCTTTCTCCAAACAAGTAACAAAAATTTTCGCTCAATTTATCAGAGTTCCTTATCGATTTTAGCCAATCCCAAGCTTCGGTAACACTGAGTCCAATGTTGTTCAAGTGTCGGGGAGGTGGTTACTAATGAAATTTTTGTTTGTCTTAGAGTTTTTGTGTTGTTTTGTGTCGTTTTATCGAGTCAAAACTTTGGTATGAAACTAAGATTTTTCGAGGAACAATTGCATTCACAGGACCATAAGGGACCATTGAACGAGTTTCCAACGATCTATGACTATTAGAAAACCCCAAGACTAATTGTCTACCAAGGACATCCATATCCTTTTGAGTATTCAGAGAATCCATTACTGACTCCGCCCCTAACATGACGCAATCTTTTTCACCTTGGGGTTTGGTTTACAATGGATCGGATTCCTTCTTTAGTCCTGAAAGACTTTTCTGTGTGAGTATGGTTTCCTTCTCTCTTCACTTCAAGCTATATATTAAAAAAAAAGAATAATGTGAGGATAAGCTAGCAGATTCGAAGTGATCCCGGGAGTGGCAGCTACCCATGTTACCTCTTGTGCTTCATTGTAATACGTTTAAGGAAAACCCTGACTAAAAAGGGAAGACCATCTGATAGGAAATATAAAATGATATTCAGTGGGGAAACTCAGCTGCTGAAACAAGAAAAGAGAGAGGAAAGGAACTAGAAGTATTAATGTATGTATGTTCAGGTTTCGACTGAGTAAGAGTCCATTTGTCCTTTGCTCGATACTCCATAGGTGAGACCGCATTTAATTTTTGAAGAGGTTAGTATTGTGAATTTGGATTTCTCATCTAGATTGTGGAGGAAATACATTATGGTCTTGATTTCTGCAGGTTCGTTATCATGTGCTTACTAAGGTGAATGTGAATGTGATGTTCTTATGATGAACTTAGTTTCTGTGTTTTCAAACCTCCCTTGATTTTGGTTTTCTATTTGCTTGAGGACAAACAAAAAAAAACTAAGTATGGAGGAATTGATATATCATAGTTTTCGGATTTTTAACCGTGATATATGTTTGTATATAGAGTATTTTATTGGTTTTTCGAGTCTATCACAATTTTACAGGTTAGCAGTGGTTGGAGCTGAATTGGAGATTCTGAAGCTTTTGTGGAACAAGTTGCAAGCACTTATATTTTAAATTTGATAAAAACATTTTTAAAAATTAATAATTATATTATTCAAAAAATGATGTTTAGATTACAGTTGACGTTTTTACAACCGTAATTTTTAAAGGGTTATTGTATCAAATTTTAAAAATCATTAGACCATTAAAAGATAGGTTGAAAAATAATTAATTTTTCGATTATAAAATAAAAACAAATCATTGGAATACGTGCTTAAAATGAATTAACCAGTTAACATCAAAATGAACGTCAACCAATCAAAAAGTGTTAAAACAGATTATCATAAAAGATGGATTAACTAAATTCAACTGATATGTATTAAAATTGATACAAAAATATTAAAATCATTCAATATTTGTATTATTCGAATATATTATGTGTTAAATTACACTTTTATATTTACGATCATAATTTTGACGGGTTATTCTATTAGATTTTCAAAATATTTAGATCACTAAAAATAGATTGAAATAAAAATTATTTTTTCGAGTATAAAAAAAAATTAAAAAGGATTTTGTTAATTGAAATACATGTTAAAAGATGGATTAACTAATTTTAATTATATAAGCATTAAAATGAACTTATACAAATACAAAATGTTAAACGAACATATTATTATGTTTCGACTTCATAAATATGTAATTATATTTATAAAAATTGTAAATTTAACTATCAAAATATTAAAAAACATAAATAAATTATATATATGAGTATATGATGTTCTCCGGAAAAAAAAATTAAATCAACGCAATGCATATCAATTTATATAACATAGATTTTTTATGATGCCTATTTTATTATAAAAAAATATTATAAAATTATTTTCAAACAAAATATATATTTAATGCATTCCTTCATTAAGAATCTACTCATCATAATATCCAATTACTAAAATATTGTATTGAATAATTAACAAACTTAAACTATAAAAACAAACAAAATATTTCCAAAATTATATATATATATATATATATATATATATATCCATATTTTTTAGTGTGTGTCAAAATCTGGTTATTATTTAATCTATATGTCTAATCTCATAATATATATTTGTAATATATCTAGGGAAACCCTAGTTGAAAAAGCTCCCAGACCCGCAAACCGAGGCGCTGCCAAGTTTCCGTCGCCAAGCCTCCCTCCCCTCCGGCGGTCTTCGCTTTCTCAGGTCGTCGCCGGAAGGGTCTGTTTCTGTTGTAGATCTATGGTACTTGCCGCCTCTCCAGTCCGAATCTGACCATGTCGCACCTCGCCTCCGGTTGTAGATCGACGACGGTTGTCCTCTACTCACGGTTCTGTTCTTCCTTGCGGTGGTTCTCTTCGAGGTATGGTGGTCTACGGCTTCTATTTGTCTCGGCGAGTGGTGGTCCGTCTGCTCCTGACTCGTCGTGGGTCTCTTCGCTGCTCCCTCGTCTGAGGCTTCTCGCCGGCGGGATCCGGTCGGCTCTCTCCTTGTGACGGCGGCGTGACTGGCTCTGTTTCTGAATCGGATTTCTTCTCTCGATGATGGGCCATTGTTTTGCGATGCGAATAAGGAAATCTCGGGTTGGTTTGGGTGTTTGGTTTAGGTTGGTCAGTTCTAGTTTGGTATAGGTTAGCTGCTTTAGTTTAATTCTAGTCACCTCTGCTAATAGGGTTTATTGATGGTATGGGGTTAGCTTTAGTTTCTTAGCTTGTATCTTTGTGGTTAACCATGGTTTCGTTAAGAGCGCTTTTCGATCGGGTTTTAATTTTAGATTGGTTGTTTGGATTGTTTAGACTTCGTTGGAGATTTGGGTTCGTGTATGGCTTCTATCTAGGTTTATCTTAGACGTTTACGAGTGCGTCTTTTCCGCATCCGAAAGAAGTTTAGGAGAACTTTCTTAGATTCTTTCTTGTCGGGTTATGAAGTCATGTGTCTGGGTTCTGGGTTGGTGAGAGAGTGTCTCTCTGTGAGTCTCCAGGTTGTTGATGTTGTCGTTCGGTGAGTCGTGGGCTACAACGACTTATCTCGTTCTTTCATCTTTTGCGGTTACCACAATTTCCAAGTTTGAGTTTGCTTTGCTTAATCCTTGTGCTATCGATTTATGTTGCCTTTAGTTGTAGGTTTTAGCAACCCTTTATGGGCTTTTGTTGCATGTTCTATGGGCTGTCGTTGCCCGTTGTTTGGGCTTTAGATGTTGTATCAAACTTTCGTTTTTCATATGAATATAATCCCATCAGATAAAAAAAAAAAAAAATTATAATCTATATGAGGATGTAGACTGATGGGACGAATGAAGTTCTTGTAAAATATCATCAAGATTATATCATATGACAAAATCGTATAGAGTTCTCTTATTGCTATGATATCATGTTGTTACAGAGATATCTCAGGAAAAATAAACAACAAAGGAGTTTCAAAATCTAACCAAATAAATACCACTCACGGTTTAGTTGCAAGCTGCCAAATCTTGACCATCCCATCATCACTAGCCGAGGCAAGCAACCGGTTCCCCTCCTGTTTCAGAAAACAACGGCAAGCTCAAAAACAAACAGTCTCTATCTTGTACTCTTACAAACGTAAGTCAAGTAAAAAATGTCACCATCTCTATGATCATATATAATCTTCGGTATTATGTTCTAACTTTCAAGCCATATTTAACGACGGCATTTTAGACCTTACTTCGTCGTGGCAACCATAAATCAAGTATGAGTTTGTGTGTATTTGCGTCTATTACTTTATGAGAAACATGGAACTTACACCGGGTGACCATTGGACAGAGTTTACATCCATTTCATGTGCTTTTTCCTTCTTCAGTAAAAGATTATATGAAGGTCCATCAACCTGGTTGGCAAACACCTTTTAGTTCAAATGAGAAAAATGTGAAAGATCACTAGCCAGACAAGAAAAAATAGAGCCTACAACCTGTATTTGGTTTCTTGTATTGTACTACGAAAGTTGAACGTGCATATATATATGGAAAGATGTAACCAACTCAAGACCACAATGAGATAAAAAGATGAAATTTTCTTACAGAGTCATGTTTGCAGTCCACAAACAACCGTATAGCATCATCCCCTGCTCCACTTGCAATAATGTCATCCCTGTCAAGTTGTTAAAAAAGAAATGAAAACAAAACAAAACTTGATAGACAATCCAAAAGATAGCTTCTGAGATTTCAAACTATTGTGGTTTCACGAAAGAGCCTTGGAGAAGAAGACAATACAGCTTATTAAAATGGTCTGCAAATCACTAATCTGGATATATTTGATCGGAGGGCCGACATATAACAAAGAATTTTTCCTTCAAGGCTGGCAGAGTTGATTACTAGGAACTTAGGAGGGTTAATCCATGTTTTAAAGAAACCACTTGAGGTGGTAATACCTTGACCAGTGAGCTGAGTATATGGTACGGTCATGATAACCAGAGAGAGTACAAAGATGAGTCCTGCACAGTCCGAGCAGGTACGCATTCCATTAGTAGAAGTTGGACGGAGATGTAATTGGAGAATTTAAAGAATTTTATAGGGTTGCATATTATGTCAAGCTCTGAACTGTAACTAAGAGAATAAACTCGATTGCATGTGAGCCATTGTAATCTCACCAAGGTGCATATCCTTCACCAGAGTGCATGATCGAAATATCTGACTCCCATATCTTCAATGTTAGATCATCACTGCACGTACACATTCAGGCAAGGCTGATATTCTCAGAACAGTAAACCAGATACAGATTACTTTGCTTTTAGAATGCTATAAGAGACAAAGAGAGAATTCACCAACCTACAAGTGACCATCTTGTCCCCTGCAGCGTTAAACGAGATGGCCCAAACAGTAGAGGAGTGACCGCTGTGTGAAGAATAAATGCACACATATTAATCTACTTATTAAGAAAAAAGTTAGAAGGCATATAAAGAAGAACATGCAAGTAGAGGATATACTTGTTAGATTCATCTAAGGTTTGGATACATTGATAATCACCATCATCATCTTCAGACCACCAAACCTGTGAGTAGCAATTATGTTTTCTTTTTTTTAGTTGTAACAAGTTTCAAGTTCTGCATCACTAACCCAATAAGAGTATTCTCATTACCTTGATAGTGTTATCATAACTGCAAGAAAATAAAACATCCATGGTGGGATGCCACTGAACCATCTTTACATCTTGTGTATGTCCATTTAACACCGAAGCACAGTCATATTCATTCCCTCCTAGAACTTCCCAAATCCACACAGACTTGTCTCTACTACATGTTGCAAGGTATGAACCAGATGCATTCCAAGACACACTCTTGACTTCGTTTTCATGTCCCTGCATACAATTTCTTTTAGATGATTCTACTAGCCAAAAGGGTGTGATAAAAACCATGAGACGGTGCAATAACACCAGACTAAAAACTATGAGCATAATCAATACTGAATTATGAATTGAGCAACATAAAATCTATGAAGCTAGTAACTCAGATAAGTATGGAGGAACTACATAACGGACACAAGGATTTCGAAAGGAGTAGGGTTGCCATGAGAAGAGCTCAGCATTACAGATCAAGTAAGAAGAGACTTGAAAGAGCAAATAAGGAGTTGTGATATACTAGTGTTGCATTCAGGTTTAAAGATTTTGGGCAGTGAATATGTTGCTGGAAATACGAATACCAAAAGGTAAAGTCTTGTTTCTTATGGCAAAGCAATTACAAGTCAATGACTGGGCTAAGGAAGTACCTCCAATGTCGAAATACACTCAAACTCATCCCCAAAATTCTCCCAAATGCCAGTGGTGCCATCAAAACTTGCAGTGGCCAATAATTTTCCAGAGGGTGACCAAGCACACGACCTCACAGTTCTTGTGTGCGTTTCTTCCAAAATTGTCTGAGCAATCACAATATACAAAGGTCAAGAAACAATATATTGGGGACTAATAGCACAAGAACTAAACTAGAAGCTGAAGATCAAGTTAAGGCCTTTAAACTTAAGAGAACCGAAACCAAACCCACAAATTTTAAGGTTAAGAAGCAATAAATTCAATAAGGTACCTTGCAGGTCCAGGAGTGAGAGTGCGAGCTCTGTTCCCAGATTCGTACGGTGTTATCGCCACTACAAGAAGCAAGAATCGGTAAAGTACCACCGTCGGCGTGAGAGGAGACTGGGTTCCACGCTACGTTCCAAGCTCTATCGGTGTGGCCTTCAAGTTTTTCAACCTCCACTAACTCCAAGTTCTTCTCCATCAAATCCATCTACAAGCTCTATGAGCAGAAACGCAGTAGAAAGTCGATGGATAGGAAAGTTGGAAGGAGCAAGCCAGGGTTGACCAAAAAACCTACAACCGGGAAAAACGTAAAACACAGAGGGCTTAGTTATATATATATATATATATATATATATGTACCCTACTAGAGAAAAAGGTTATTCAATTCCTGAAATATTTGCAATCTACACAATCAACGCAAAATAATTCTCGGTTTTTGTTGACTTAATCAATGTTAGACCGTAATTAGCCAATGTTTCTAACATTTAATCTCAATATTAACTCATTAATTAAAAATACGTAACTAAAATCTTAAAATCGACCAAAACATATCAAAATCGAAACAATTTCAATCAGAACTCTAATTCAATCGCTCTCAAAATCGAAGACAAAGGAAGAGGATAGAGCTGATTCTGAGGAAACGATGACTAAGAGAAAGTGCAAGCTTCATATCAGACGATATGGAAACTCTCGGAAGGTAAATCGATTTTACGCTTTCCATCCGTTTATTGTTGCATGAAATGTAGTTTAGCTTAATCTGAACTTGCGATTGTTTAATTGTGTAGTAGAGACGGTGGTAGTGGACAACATAAGGCAACTCATATTATTGCTAAAGAAAATCCAGATGAGCCTACAGTTTAGAGAGATGAACATGCGCTTGAGAGAGACGACACTGATGATAGTAGTGTGAAAGGAGATGATTGTATGGTTATTGACAAAGACATGTTTGGTTTTGGGGAGACATGGAGTTTTGTGGAAATGAAAAAGCTGAACATGAGGAGGAGGAAAGAGACAACTTTGGTGAAGTTGAAATCTGTAACAATTTGGAAGAGGAATTTGGATATGAAACTCATGAGGATGTGAATTCATATCAGCCAGTTGATAATGGTGATGATCAATGGAATGATGAAAACATCTCGGATCCTCTTTCTGATGATGATGAAAGACGAAGCAGAGAGACATTTCACATCAAATGAAAATGGCCATGAAATTCTAGCAATTGGGAAGTTGTTTAACAATGTGGATGAGTTTAAGTATGCTCTTCTAAGGTACTCTCTAAAGACATAATATGATATCAAGATGTATAAATCATCATCCGACAGGCTTGGATCAAAGTGCACACAACACATTAAAGAAAAGTGTCCATGGAGAGTGTATTCCTCTTTCAAGAGGAGTAAAAACAAGCTTATGGTAAAAGTTTGCTAGGATGAGCATATTTGTACAAGAACGGGTTACACAAAGCTGTTAAAAAGTGGTAACATCGCATTGTTTTTTTGAGGAACGACTTAGGTGTAATCCTAAAATCAAGTCTGAGGAGACAGTAAACGAAAATAAAGAGAGAATACAACATGACTGTGTTTGTTCATTATAGTAGGAGAGCTAAGAAGTTAGTAAAAGATAGAAAGAAGGCCAGCCAGGAAGCTCAGTTTGAAAGAATATGGGATTATCAAGAGGAGATTCGTATATCTAATCGCGGTTCAACTATCGAGAACGAGACAATCCCTGGACCAGTTCTTCGAAGCTTGCAACGTTTCTACAGATTTTATGTCTGCTTTAACGCCATAAAAACTGCTTGGAAGCAATAATGTAGGCCTATTATTGGTTTATATGCTGCATTTATGAAGTGGGACATTAAATGCCAAATGTTAGATAGAAGAGATGGTGATACAGGATATCCCCTTTAGCATGAGATGTGGTTAAGGTAGAGGATCAATAATTGGTTGTGGTTTGTGTAACCGCTGAAGATAAATTTAGGACTTGAAGATGGAGCCTACTATACCATCATCTCGGATAAACACATGGTATGTATTCTAAACATTTTTGTATATCCCATCTTGAAATTGCTTGTGATCTCACCATTTTACTTAATGTGCCAGGGTTTTCTAAATTCGGTTCAATTTGAGCTTCTCAAGATTGAACATAGAATGTGTGCCTGCCACATTCTCGAAAAATAGAAGAAGACAAACAAGGATATATATCTTGAGCATATGTTTTGTAAGATAGCGAGAAGTTACACAAAGGAAACGTTTGCTGACAACTTAGAAGTACTCAAGAAGTACAATCAAGGTGCATATGATTCACTCCAACACAAAACACCATAAACATGGTCTTGGGGCTTCTTTATATTGGGATCATGTTGCAATGATAACCTTAACAACCTCTCAGGATCTTTCAACATAAACGTGAGGGAGTCCAGGAGAATGTTGTTGCTCGATTTCTTGACGGATGTAAGAAGAAAATGCATGGAGAGGAATGCAAGGAGAACTCTATTGACTAATAGATGGAAAAGGCGGTTCACACCACATGCAAATAAAGAGATAGAGTTGAATAGGCAGAAGGCTAGGGAGTGTAGAAGGTACATGACGACTGGAGATTCACATGAGGTTGACTATCACAGTGAGGCATACCGAGTTGAGATGATGAGAGAACATGTGGTTGTGGGTATTGGCAGTTGAATGGCATACCTTGTATGCATATCATGTGTGTGATCACAACAACAAAGCTAAATTTGAATTATTATGTGTCTGGTTACTATCTCACATCAAGATGGCGTCAACTGTATGAGAAGGGAATGAAGTTGTGGAAACGGTTAGGTCGTATGCATGTTTTGCCACCACCAGCTAGGTTCAACCGTGGAAGGCCACATGGTTGTGCTAGGAGAAAAGCTCCACATGGGTCTTCATATAACAAGTACAAGCTTACACGATATGGACGTGTAGGAACATGCTCGAATCGTAGAAACAAAAGACATAACAAAACAAGGTGTCCTAATACATTGGCACCTCCTCAAACATAACGTCCTAGAGGGCGTCAAAGAAAGGTCCATGTTTGGTCACCTTGCGGTTACCATTATTAACTTGTGATTATGTATGGTACATTGTGATTTTACCATTAATTCTTTTCAATTACATCACATGGAGGAGGAACATAAGGAGATTCATCACAAATTGGAGCTTCTCAAGGTAGATCATCACAAGTTGGAGGCTTTCAACAAGTTTTAGGTTCTCAAGATGAATCACATGTAAGATTTGGATTCTCTTTTAAGGCGACTTTGGTGTTGTTTAGAGATATGTTTTAGCCTATGTTGTTTTGGACACTTTATGCTGTATGAGGCTTTGTTTTCATGTTACTCTATTGGTTTTACCCTCTGCTTCACTTACATCATCAAAAGCTATACACCACGTTCTATGGTGTACCCAAGCACCCTTGATCATATAAAAACAAAAGAGACTAAACTTACATTTGTGGAGCCCAAGAAGATCATTCAGAAATGGCTCTTTCCCTACTCACTCATGTACATTAAAGACTCATATTCATTGAACCTCGATGTCCTAAGACACCAAAATTTTGAACTCTGTACAGACTTTTGCACTCTGTGATCTTTGAGGCTTTGTTCTCATGTCACTATATTGGTTTTAGCCACTGTTTTCATGTCACTCAGTCGGTTATAAATGGAGATTTTATGATCGCTTACATAGCCACCATTTAAACTTAAAACAATCAAACACAAAGTCTTACAAACCAATCAAATACAAAGTCTTCCAAACAAAGCTCAAACATCAATTACAAATTTCTTATCTTCGCCTATGGTAATAGCAAGTTGGTAAACCATTAAGATAAAAAAATGCAATAACACAAACAATAATCACATTGATCTTCATCTTAGACTTGCTTATCTTGGTTTTGCACACTTACACTTCTTTCAATTTTTCTACCATAACATTTAGCTCATTCACTTCATCCCTAGAATCCCTTCTTCCAAAGCTTTGCAGCATGTCTTTAACCTCTTAATACATCTCATCCTCTACCCATTTTAACAAGTGACAGTCATACAATCAAACATGATATTGAAGTTTGAATCACCAAAGGCATAACAAAATCTATGTCAAAGCTATATTACCGCTCAGGAATAAGCACAACGGAAATAAAGACGTCATGGATTCTCTTTGGATTTTGATATGTAAATTTGAACGTCACTTCCACATAAACATTATGTGGAAATCCTCTTCTTCCATTGAATCCCGAGAAAACTAATCTACAACTGATTTCGTCCTACAATCAAGCTGTTATATTAGTCTCTTAATCAATTATAGTTTCTCCTTAACCTAACTAACGCACATACACTCATGATTCATGGTTATATGGAACGAAAACTTACAGATTTAAACGATTCAGATATTTGGGTCTTGTTCTTCGTATTCTTCATTCTTCCTACTTAAGATTCACACACCGTTGTCGCCAGATTGATTTTTGTTCTCCGAAATCGTTTAAAATAGTGTTCTTCGTCTTCCCCGAGTCTTCTGTGTTTTTTTCTGGGTTTAATTCATTTAGTAGATTTTAGAATTTTAGATTATTGTTATTAATGGCCGAATTAACGTCGTCGTTAAGTGTTAAAGGTTGACTAATTATGGGCTGACATTGATTAAGTCAACAAAAACTCGGGGAATTATTTTACGTTGATAATACTTGAGGAATAAAAGTGTTCATTGCAATACTTCAGGAGTTAAATAACATTTTTCACTCACTAGTAGAATATATTTCAAACTAACGGATCAACCCAAAGGATTACAACCGAAACCGACGAGTTAATAAGATAATTCTCAGAGACTAAAGCCATACAAGAACCATAAGCCGACCGATAATAAAAACATCTCTAGGGATAAAGCAAAAGACATAAACACAAGTGACTAGACATCTGCTATAAATCAACAATAAACAGAATCAACCCTAAATCAATACACTCAAGTAAGAAGATCCACCACGAATTGAGAAAAAGATAATTGGACCATCCAAAGTCAAATTTTATTAAACATGATCCACCGGATTCATTATGGCCATGTTCTTTTGAGTGTTGCAGCGACACATTCCGGCGACCATAAATTATACTATTTTATATTTTTCTGTCAATGTACCAACACCTACCAACATTACATTCGGCAATTCATTTCACTCCGTTTTTGTCGTTGTCGTCACTTTTTTTGTTAGCGACGATTTTTAACGACATCGGCGATGTTATTCAACGTCTTTCAATGTAGTAGTGAAAGTCGCCAACATATTCAACCTTAATTTAATAGTTGTTGGAGTTTTTTTTTGAGTTTTCCTTGCAGTCGTTGAGACTGTTAAAAGAACACATCCTATATTGATTCAATACCTTAGAAGACATGAGACAAACCATATGCAGATAAGCCAAAGCGCTGAATGAACACATCTTTAACCAAACGATAACAAACGACTTGATGTAAGAAGAGATGAAGCTCCAAAACATGAAGATTGAGCCGAAGATCCAAAACCAAGAGGCGGTAAACACACCGTAGGACCTATATCGAAGCAACCAACGAAAAGAAAAAGCGCACTCTCAACCCAAAGCAATCCCACCACCAGAAACAAACAAAGGAAGGCGCTCAACACCCAAAAAGCGAATGACCCAAAGAACAACCAGAACTTGACAATTGAACAAAATGCCCAACAAAAAACAAGAACCACTAGAAACGATATCATCGTTGCGGGTATTGGAGAACGAGGTTTGGAACCGTAGATTGCAAACAAATAGCAAATGAATATGAACAAACGCTAACATAAACCAACCCACGATCTAAACCAATTGAACCAAAGATACAAACAAAACCAAACTGAGATAAGCCACAACACTTAGACACAAATTACAACCTAACTTGAGGGAACAGACTACACACCTACCCTACAAACCGGTGCCAAAAGAATGAAAGTACGAACCTCTCGCAAACACCACCAAACTGAAAAAGACGAGGGAGACACCTCAGATCCGGATCTGGACGGGGGAGATAAAGTCACCACAAAGACAAGGGGATACCCACCAATCAAACCGCACAACACCCACCGCAGAAAAAAACGTCGAACGATACTCTAACGCACGACAAGGACCACCATAACAGGACCACCGGAGGAAGACGAGCACTCTATCGAAGTCGAACAATAGGAAGGGTGAGGAGAGAGGAGAACCGACAACAAAGCAAAGAAACAAGTAGGACTTTCCCTCCCCGTCACCAGCAAAGAGAACTGACCACCGGGGAGGCCACAACAAAATGGATCCAACGACTCGGTGGAACCTCGTAAAGAGTGACAGCCTACGTAGTCGCAAATATCCCTGACTACTTAGCGACTGCTTTGCAACTATATTTTGACCAAATAAAAATAGTTGCAAATCAGTCCTTAATTGCGAACAAGATTATCAGTCACATATTAGTCAAAGATTAGCGACCGGCTGGTGACTAACTAGTAGACAGTAAAACTTTGTTGTAAAACAATCATAGCTCTGAAACTAATGTGTGGTTGTGTGGTGAATCATGAAAATAATAACACATGTTGTAATTGTTTTGGTTGTTGTAAAGGTTTTTCGATTAAAAATAGTGGTCGTACACTAGTAGTAATTTTGCGACTAATTTACGATGGCAGTGAATCTCAATAATTTTAAATACGTGTAACAATGTTGGTTGGCGTACTTGTTTTGGCGCATTTCAGTCGCAATTTTGTAGCAAAAACATATATATAATGAATAATTTCGAAAAGAAAAAAAAATGAGTGAAAAGGGTTTTTATTATCGAATTGATGTGTGAAAATTAAACTTATAGTACTTATATAGAGTGGATGTATAAGTGGATCAATGAAGAGACCAAAAAATTCTCGGTAGATTTTGTAGTAGGGATGGAGCAATTCATAAACTTTGCAAATAACAAGTTTACCACGCAGAGCAATGGCGCACATTAAGTTTCATTGCCCTTGTAATGTTTGTAAAATGATATATTTTTGTCGGTGAAAAAAATTGGAATCATTTGTTTATTAAAAAATTATACCGGATTATTATGTTTGATACAAGCATGAAGAAAAATTCAATATGAATTTAGGAACATTATATTAATACATCTCCTATAAATTGGAATGAAGAAGATCAAGTGGGTAATATAGAAGAAGATAAATATGTTGATACGATAAATGATGCATTTCTCATAACTATTATCGAGATGATAGTTATAAAAATGTATAAGAAAATCTGCTCAATTTTCATATCTTCGCATGGAGCACATGCTCCATCTACTGAAGCGTCCACTCTATATGAAATATTGGTTATTTGCTTATTTTTTACTCTTTTTATTCCAAAGCACTGGTTTTCATCTCATGTTATCTTTTAACCTGTAATAACTCAAAACAACTAAAAGACACGATAAAGACTCAAAAACAACTTGAAAACAAATGTTAGAATGCGTCAAAACGCATAACATCTGGTATGGGGGGGGGGGGGGGAGGCGAGACGTCCTTCTTTGTGGGTCTACAAACTGTATTTTGTTTTACCTTGTACATTTAGAACTATTTATATGATGTTATCAAAAAGGTTTTTCTCAATGTACTTGATATCAAAATTATGCGTTAGTAGATGATACTGCCAATATGGCAAATCATAAAAAAAAATTTCCTTGTGCCAGTTGTAGGAGGAACCGGATCCATAAACATTTTTGTGCCCATTTATACCTCAATTAGGAGTTCTTTGCGCACCAAAGTTTGACAAGAGTCCCACAGTAATTTTCCTGCTCTTGTCTAGAGGTGGATCATCAAACAATTTTCTCTTCTTTCTAAAAGGTATGGTGTTTCTTCGATATGGATGATCCAGCGGTAGAAATCTTATGTGACAGTCGAAACAACATGTTTTGTGTCTATTATTCAACTGGAGTGCACCGGTTTTCTCTTGAAAAATGGACATGCTAACTTTCCATGTGTTGTCCATCCAAATAACAAACCATAAACGGAGAAGTCATTAATGGTCCACATTAGTACAACATTTATTTGAAAATTTGCTTGAACGATACATCATATGCTTCAACATCGTGCTCCCATAATATTCGTAACTCATATATCATTTGATACAAGAATACATCAAGTGATCTTTTTGGATGCTCTGGTCCAGGAACGAGTACGAAGAGGTAAAGAATTAAGTCTCGACGCATGCACATCGATGGCAATAAATTATAAGAAGCTAAAATCACATGCCACAACAAATATTGCTTTCCAAATGGGTTGAAACCATTATTACATAAACCAAGGTATATGTTACATGGCTCATAAGCAAAAATCTGGATATATTGTCAGAAAATGTCGTCATGTCTCAGCATCTGAAGGATGTGCAATCTCTTCTCGTCTTCTATGCTCAGCATGTCATCTCATTTTCCATGGGGTTATTTCAAACTGGTATAACCACTTCAACCTATCAGTTAATGACAAATACAAAATCCGTTTAAATGGAACTTTGACTCTTCCTCGTGTGTCTTGATACCGCAGCTTCCCACAAAATTTACATTATGGAAGGTATTCATCTTCTCCCTAATATATTATATAGTTGTTAATGCATACATATACCATCTGATATGGCAATTCAATCAAGTCACAAGTTTTTGACCTCGTAGTATGAACTGAGCGCAATATTATCTTCATAAATAATATTTCATAAATTCAACAATCTATTTTTTTTTTTAACGCTGTTATTCATTCAACACGATCCCAAAACAGGGAGAGAAATAAGTTCACCTCAACAGAGGATATACATAAGGATACCAAACACGAAAGAAAGGCAGAATAAAAGCAAAGGCATTACCAGTAGGTAAGCAGAAGATTCGACAGACGAACCAAAATCATAAGATCGAGAGATTGCATAATAAATGCATGATCTAAGCAGCTTCTGTAGCAATCATCGAGCGGAGCCAAAACGGACCTCCCCGCGCTACATAGGATTGTTGTAATCTGATATCAGCAGTAACACTGCTAGCTATGGACTCTGCTATCCGATTCCTTTCACTAACCACATGTGCACAACTGAAGCTTTGGAACCACGATAAGGTCGCGATCACAGCTGAGGACACAGGGAGGAAAGCCGGGAATGATTGGGAGGTTGTCAGAGTCTCTCTGGCCAGCAGCAGGTTAGATTCGAAGATTATGTTTGGGATGTGTAGATCTTTCATACTCTCAGTAGCCCAGGAGAAAGCTAGAAGCTCGCTTTCCCTTTCCGAGAGAACCGGGTAATAAGACCGACGGCTGTGGTATAGGACATCACCCTTGTGATTACGTACCACCCATGAGGCCCCACTGTTCAGATTGTGAGGTGACCAGGACGCCCCTATGTTACATTTGAGTTCACCAAATGGAGGTTTACGCCAATGCTTGCAAGGTACGGCAGAGAGATTAGTAGACGGTTCAACATCAGTAGCTGCGTTAACCTGAAACCAAGTTAGAGAGTCATCTAGAGCTTTTCCGAGGATTGCAGAAGGACTCAAGTTGGTTTGCTCAAAGACGAGAGCATTCCTAGCCTTCCAAATGTGCCATGCGATCCAAGGAATTGCTCTTCGTGTTCTTTCATCGACGGAACGATCATTCAAGCTTTTCATCAAGTGGTGGACATTCAAAAAAACAGAGTTAGCTGAGAAACCTGCAGTAGGAAGTTTGATGTTTGCCCTTGTCCAGATCTCGTTTGCCACTGCACAAGTGAACAGAGTGTGGTTTATCTTCTCAACAGCACCACCACATCGTTTGCATGTTGTATCAATTTGAATACCCCTGGATCTTAACCTTTCATTAACCGCCAAAGCTCC
Organism: Orychophragmus violaceus; assembly: GCA_030180135.1. Lineage (NCBI taxonomy): Eukaryota > Viridiplantae > Streptophyta > Magnoliopsida > Brassicales > Brassicaceae > Orychophragmus > Orychophragmus violaceus. The sequence continues at coordinate 21,048,761 of CM058235.1, forward strand.
TGCCAAAACTTTCCAAAGAAAATGTTTGATTTTAGGCAGGGTCTTGACTTTCCAGATGCTACGCCACAGTTGTTTCTCAATAGGAGGCAGGCCTTGCGGATTAACGTTCCCATTGTTTCCATTCAACTCCAGAAGTCGGTAACCTGATTGAGTAGAGTACATACCAGTCGCTGTAAAACCCCATTTATCAGAATCGTTGTGCACTAGTGACGGTTTGATAGACAGGATTGTCGCCGCGTCATGATCCGAGAATGTTTGATGGACTAGTGTCGTGTCCCAAAGGTTGGTATAAGGAATAATGAGGTCAGACACTTTAAGAGCTAAGTTCACGTCACTGCCTTCTTTATAGACTGGATATCTAGGCAGAGGATCAATGATCCATTTGTGTGCCCACACGTTCGTGTCCGTGCCATTGCCGATTTCTCTAAATAAGCCGCGAAGCAAGAGATCACGGCCATGGAGTACGCTCCTCCAAGCGTAAGATGGACGAGAACCTGCACCACATTCCAGAAAATTACCATTCTTAAAATATCTTGCCTTCATGATCCTTGACAGTAAAGAGTCTGGGTTAGACCAAATCCTCCAAGCTTGCTTGCCAAGCAGAGCTTGGTTAAATCTTCCAATATCATGAAAGCCTAGACCCCCTTCCTCCTTACGTTTGCAAAGTCTTTGCCAAGCAACCCACGGAATTTTCCTTCTGTTATTACCCGAACTCCACCAGAATTCAACCAAAGCACTAGTGAGCTTATCACAGAGTTCTTTCGGAAGTTTGAAAACCGACATAGCATAGACTGGGAGAGCTAGACACACTGATTTAATGAGGATTTCTTTTCCTCCTTGGGATAAAGCTTTTGAGAACCATCCTTTTAGCCGACCTTGAAGTCTTTCTCGAATGAAATTAAGCAAATCAATCTTTGATCCATTGAAGCATTCAGGCAATCCAAGATAAGTTCCATCACCTCCCTCTTTTTCAATGCCTAGAATAGTTTTAATCGGTGCCTTAACATCGCCACTGACTTTAGCACCAAATATTATGGAGGATTTTTGAAGATTGATAACCTGCCCGGAAGCCTCTCCGTAAAGTGTGAGACATCTCATAATCTCATGGCTTTCTTCTGCAGTGGCCTGACACATCAGAAGGCTGTCGTCCGCGAAGAGGAGATGGTGAACTGAAGGGCAAGACGGCGTGAGCTTAATACCATGTAACTGACCTTTGGCTTCTGATACATTGAGGCGGCTGACTAAGGCTTCAGCACACAAGATAAAGAGGAAAGGAGAGAGAGGGTCACCTTGTCTAATCCCTCTTTCGGGCTTGATAAAACCATGGGCACGTCCATTGAGCAAGACGGAGTATGTAACCGATGAAACACAGGACATGATCCATCTTATCCATGTGTGATCAAAATTCATCTTTTCCATCAAAATCTCTAGGAAGCACCATTCTACTCGATCATATGCTTTGGACATATCAGTCTTAATTGCCATATATGTATCGGAGACCTTTTCTTTGGTCCTCAAGCCATGAACCATCTCGTGAGCAATGATGACGTTGTCTGTGATTAAACGGCCAAATACAAAAGCACCCTGTGTGTCTGAGATGATATCCGGAAGAACTTGCTTCAGCCGAGAGCATAGGATCTTCGAAATAATCTTATAATGCACTGAGCATAAGCTGATGGGTCTCATGTCTTTCATCTCCGAAGGATTAGGTACTTTGGGAAGTAGGCTTAGCTGAGTATGGTTCCAACCAGCTGGGATTACTGCTGTGACAAAGAATTTCCGGACCTCCTCTGTGACCTTTGGCCCTACTATATCCCAGAATTTTTTATAGAACACTCCGGTCAATCCATCTTCTCCCGGAGCACTACTCCCTTTCACACTAAATGCGGCCTGTTTTATCTCGTCATCAGAAACAGTAGCAGTGAGGACATTATTCATCTCAGGAGTAACTCTTCCAGTAAAACCCTCAAAGAGAGAGTCTAGATCAAAGGGGTTAGAGCTCATGAAAAGCTCTCGGAAGTACTCCACTGCGATGTTGCCCTTTGACCCTTCTGAAAAAATTTCTTCTCCTGCGTTGTTCTTGAGCATGATTACTCTGTTTTTGATCTTCCTTCCTTTAACACTGTTCTGAAAAAAAGGCGTGTTCATATCACCCGCCTTGAGCCACTGCTCCTGACATCGTTGTCGCAAAAAAATCTCCTCTTCTTTGTAAGCTATAGCCAGTGCGGTCTTTAACTTACGCATGACTGATTGCTGTGGAGCCGGTTTCGACACTTCCTGTTCTAAAGAGAATCTCAGTCTTGAGATCTTATCTCTGGAGTTGATATCAGATGATCTTTTCCATCGAGATAGTTCCTTCCGACATCCTGCAATACGGTCATGTAGGGAGAGATCGTTGTTAGAATGATCACCACCCCAGCCCTTGATAATTGCTTCCTTAACCCCCAGCTTACCGACCATCCGTTTATCAAAGAAGAACCTTCCCCGGCTCTGTTCTTCAGGTTCCCACGCAAAGCTTAGTTTTAACGGACGGTGATCGGAGGCCCACATGTCTAGGTAGTCTGTTTTGCACCTTGGAAAGAGGTTAAACCATCCATCATTTCCAAAACTTCTATCCAACCGACATTGGATCCAAATTTTGTCTCTCCAACCGGCCCAAGAGAATGAGTTTCCAGCAAAACTCATTTCAGTAATCTTGCATTCTTCAGCCATCCTTCTAAAATTCCAAAAAGTGGATTCATGACGTAACGTCCCACCAAGTTTTTCATCGTTACTCATTAGCTCGTTGAAATCTCCAACAAGTAACCAAGGATCGTTTCTTGATAAGCCAATATGAATGAGTTGGTCCCAAACATTTTGTCTCCTGTCTCGTACCGGGTCCCCATAAACGCAGGAGATAAAAAAGGACAGTGAACCAAGTTTCACACGCAAATCAATCACCCGTTTGTTCTTCGATAGTACTTCTACTTCATAACTTTTCTTCCATAACACTGCCAAACCTCCACTTAGACCTTCTGGTTCAACAGTAACTAAATTCTCGTAACCCAAACTTAACTGTAACTCTTGCAAATAATTGAATCTTTGTTTCGTTTCCATTAAAAACATAAAATCCGGAAAAAACTTTTTACAGAGTTCCCGGAGATGCTGAACTGTCTCGGGGCTTCCAGCTCCTTGACAGTTCCAACTCAATAAGCTCATTGGGATGGCAGCGGCTTCAGATCGGAAGCCACCGTATTAGCTTGGGTTTTGAGTGATTTGTTGTTGCTGAGGTTGAGAGGGGTCTCTGATTTCCTTTTGCTCGACTGGTCCTTATCTTTAACAGCCGGTAAAGAGACAATTGCAGTAACATTTTCAGTTTGTAATTGCTCCACCGTTGCTGCTAGAGATAAAGTCTCATTCTGAGGTAATGACTGGCCGAGTTTGATCTTTCTCTTCCAGGAGGGAGGTCTTTTACGTCCTTTACCACCAGTCTTGTTAGCTCCGGACGATGAGGTCTGAGAAGTTGACCCCATCTTAAAACCCGTTGAGCTAGCAAGGATGGGAGTTGACGCTGCTGAGTAGCTTTCAGAATGGGAGGATTCAGCTTCCTGTTCTACAGACGTAGATGTGTGGACTTGCTTAGACAAGGATAGGTTGCCTTGACTCCCAAGTCTGAGAAAGACAGATGCTTGTTGCCTATAATCAAAGACGTGACCTTTGTCTTTGTTGAGGTCGTGGGTAAACTTAGTTAGGTTTGCTGATAAACCGGATTTGGCTTCTTCAATGGATTGATTAACACGGTTGATCCTTGCGTTACGTTATGTGGGATCAGCATGAGAGATGTAACGTATGGCCATCTGTTGATCAAGCTTGGATAATTCCGGAAACAGAGGAGGAAACCCAGGAGGACCATCAAGTGCTTTAGTTGTTGTATTCTCGGTTTGGGGAAGGATGCTTGTTGTAATCTTTGTTTGCATCAGAGATGTGTCCCCTTTGAGAGAAGCAGGCTTGCGTTTTAGCCACGGACAACGAGTCTTTTCATGAGACAAACGATAACAGCCAAAACATTTCTTGTGAAGCTTTTCGTATTCAAACTCAATCACCACAACCTCGCCTGTAGGTAGATTCAGATTCTTAGCTGGCAGAAAGGGTTCGTCTGCTTTCATGGTGACCCTAGCACGAACATAATCTGTCTTCTGAGATCTCTTAGGGTCATAAGCCACCTCCTCAACATTCCCAAGTTTCGCCGCTAGAGTGAACATGGTTTGAGCCGTAAAGAAATTGACTGGGATGTTGCGTATACGAACCCAAACCTCTAGAGTTGATAGATAATCTGGTGATGGGGAAGGCGTCCATCGTTCCAGCGTCATAGCCCACTGGTTGTAGGACCAGGGACGGTCTTTTAGTACCGTAAGAAGATCCTCCTCTCGTTCAAAGATGAACTGGAAGCGGTCCTTTGAGAGTGCGATTCCCCTTACTCTATCGTAGACCCTCCACACAGTTGGCATATAATCAATCATCCTAGCCATGACTTGATTATCCGGGTTAAGAAGACGGCCAAGCAAGCTGGTAGCATTCTCATCGAAAACCTGGAAGCTTGGATCGTCAGATAAGATTATGGGATCATCGTCAACAATCGTCATTGACCGGAGAGCGTTATGCAGATTCTCTGCCATCGTCGTTACCACCGTACTAGATGAGAAACGTTGTAGTCTTCTCCGATGAAAGCTTCGTTGAGCCGCCGTTAGATGCTTGTGTGCAGAGTTTAGGTTAAGCGTTGATCGAGGCGATTGGTTGTAATTCATGTTACAGAAATGGTAATAGGGAATCTTTTTGGTACGGAAGGGGAAAGTTCAGAGCACAAAAGGTAAGAAGGGTTTAAGAATAATGGAAATAAGAGCAGAGAAACTGATGTTGTTTCCTTATACCGTTGCACAGATTATGCCGGCAATAATTGTTTTCTATAAGGAGAAAACAGAAATTTTGAAAAAACAGAGGGCAAACCCTCTAGTCCACAGAGAGAGGACTAAGCGATTAAAACATTAGTGATTTTTTTCAACAATCTATTAGCAGATGATAATGACAAATGACCCTTTCTTGAACACATGGGGATAAAACTTTTAAATGAGACCCCTATTTCTAAAAACATTACTTATATATGTAGATTGATATATATATATATATATATATATATATATATATATATATATATATATATATAAAATAAGGTTAATTATAGAGTAAAAAAGAATTGAAAAAATGTAAGTTTCATTTAAAAAGATAATAATAAAATATGGGATGATTAGTTTGTAAAGATATTATTGTATTTTCTAAAGAGATAAATTTTGTTTATATTACTTTTCCTTATTTTATAACTATTTATATATTGTTTTTATATTAAAAAATTATAATTTTATATTTGTTTAACATGACCCCAAAATTTCAGGTTCGATTCTGAGTGGCTGTTTTGCTACGTCTAACATATCAGAAAATCTCCTAATTTCTAAATTAAGTTCTTCTACCCTAAGATTTTGAAATTCACCAACTTCCTCAAAATGTTTCTGAAAAACATCATTAACCATATGAACAATACCTACACCATAATCAACTTTCGTTCTACTTTTTTCTAGCCATCAGATCTTAAGGTTCGCTAGTACTATCAAAATGCTCTCTACTACTACAATTATAAGGTTATGTACTAGTTACAACCATAAGGTTATGTACTAGTACTACCATAATCGTATTTTCTTCATGAAGATACCAAATATTATAACACGACATCAAACCATGCATATACAAATGAGTCCAAACTTGATCAATATTAGCATTCATAGCATTCTAGCGAACAATAATGGTCATTTTAATTTACGGGTTTTTCTCGCTGATGGTTAACTACATGCAAACTCCATGAATTCACTAACACCAGTTGCATAAGCGATAACCAATCAATTCATCGCCAGATCAAGCCTCACTCCGTCCATCCATGATATAAAATAGTTTTAAGACATTTTCTCATGAAACGGTTGCAACCGGTTTTTTTAGTGAGAGGGAGAAAGAGATTAGTGAGAGATTTGTGAAATGTGAAGAATGAGGAGAGTATGTACTTATATAATTTAAACTGACGAAAACCGACATATATAACTGTTCTATCGGTAATACATTGTATGTTTAAATCGTATAACGGCTACACCTCGTCTATAATTACAAATATATAAACAGCTAGAACAAAAGTTATGGTTAACCGACTGCTTTCCGACGGATATGTCTAATGGCTGTTTCGTCGATTATCCGTCTGTAATTCCCAACAGCCCCTAACAGATTTCAATCTGTTTGTAATTCATCGTGAGTAAATTTGTCAGTTAACCGCATGTTTTCTTGTAGTGTATTGATGAAAGAATGAAAACAAACATAAACCGTTTTTGATAAAGGAGTGAAAACAACCAAAAACTAACCAAACAAAAGCAACCAAGACAATGGCAACAACCAGGGCGACGAAAACAATAACACGACAAGATCAACCTAAGAGCAACAAGCACAAAAAAACAAAACACCTAAAGAAGACTAATTCTTCACCGTTGTCAGAATCATGACTGTGACAATAATGAATCTTCCTCCACCAGATACAACGAATTGGTGAATTGGTGCATCAATGTTTTCCTCTCTTTCGAAGCTATAACTTTGGTTTCAGGTTTTTTCTTCTCAGCTGAGATTTTGTTCCATAAATCCGACTTGGCCAAAGTTGAATCAAGGATTGTTCTACTCATAATTTGTTGATTCACTGTCTGAAGAAATTATTTAAATCCCTTAATGTCATCTACTTTACAGTGAATATGATCTATTACTTCCAATAAACTCAGCTTGTGCCATCCATTTGGTTTTCTTTACTAGTCTAAAAAAAGAATCCATGTGCATTACATTTGCAAAACATATCCTAGATTACCATATGTCCATGTAATTGTCGGGTTTGGTGCAGTGGTAAAAAGACCATGTGAGTCTTGACTTTGATTTCGTTTTATTCTTAATAATTTGTTGATTATAAGGATGAGTAAGAAAGGGGAGGGAGATGTGATGTTGAGACAAAATCAAGAAAAGTGAAGTAAATTAGGATTTGAGCCTAAGTATATTAATGTCTTTTGTATTTTTTAACTCACATGTGATTAACAAAATAAATTTTGTTTTATTGTCTAATATGTAGTGTCAAATTACCAATTTATGAAAATATTAAAAAGTTTTTAAGGGATATTTAAAAAATGAATATTGCCCTTGTATACTTTTGAGAAATTAAATTGACATAAAGTTTTTTTATGGCTTTTTCAAAAATAAGGTTATTAAAAATGAAAATTTCCTTTATTTGTTTTTGTAAAAGAGGTAAAATATATGAGTATATAATATGCCAAGGTTTGTCATATATATATATATATATATAATCTTTATTTCTTTTTTGGTTTATTGTCCAACATATATAATCGCGTGTATTCTTTATAATTCGCACTTTTCTTCTCCTTCTCTCCGCCTCTTAGGGTTTCTATCGACACTGACAAACATGGCGGACGAATCTCAATACTCCTCCGACGCTTACTCTAACAAACGCAAATACGAAGAGCAAACCGCTCCTCCGCCGTCAACTCGAAGACCCACAGGCTTCTCTTCCGGGCCGATCCCATCTGCTTCTCCAGATCCCTCCGCCGTTCCTCCACTATCTTCCTACAACAGCGTCCCTCCCCCGATGGATGAAATCCAGATAGCTAAACAAAAGGCACAAGAAATCGCTGCTCGTCTCCTCAACAGCGCTGACGCAAAACGTCCCCGCGTCGAGAATGGCTCTTCTTATGATTACGGCGACAAAGGTTTTAGCTCTTACCCTTCTGGTATGTGTAAAGCTTCTTTTCTCTCTCTCTATTGGTTTCTCGTGTTTTGGTTGAAGCTTATTGATTTTGTGATTTGATCTTGATTTTAGAGGGTAAGCAGATGTCATACACTGCTCCATCTTCGATACCCGTTTCCTACGGTAGCTTTACGGGAACTACGAAGAAGATTGATATTCCGAATATGAAAGTTGGAGTTATTATTGGTAAAGGTGGAGAAACTATTAAGTCTCTTCAACTTCAGTCTGGAGCCAAGATTCAGGTTACGAGAGATATGGATGCGGACCCTAATGCTGCTACGAGAACTGTTGACCTAACTGGCACGCCGGTTCAGATCTCAAGGGCCGAGGAGTTGATAAATGATGTCCTTCAAGATGTAGTCCTACTACTCTTTGTTGATCATTGTGACATAAAAGTTGTGTATAAAAGTGATTACTAATGCTTAAATCTAATGATTTTTGGTTTCAGGCTGAAACAGGTGGTGCAGCTGGTTCAGGTGGAGGCTCTCGTAGGATGGGTGCACAGCCAGGAGCTGATCAATTTGTTATGAAGATTCCTAATAACAAGGTACTTAACTGGAGATTGAGCTATTTATGTAAGCTGTGTCTTGTGTAACCCGCAAACTGCTCTAGGTTGGTCTGGTGATTGGTAAAGGAGGTGAAACAATCAAATCTATGCAAGCTAACACTGGAGCTCGAATTCAGGTTTGTGAAACAACAACATATTAGCAAGCATCTGTTGTCTCTTGCTGGTGAAATGTTATTTAAACCTGTTTTAATTGTTTACAGGTTATTCCTTTGCATTTACCCCCTGGAGATCCAACACCAGAAAGAACTTTGCAGATTGATGGGACCACCGATCAGATTGAACATGCTAAACATTTAGTTAATGAAATCATCAGTGGCGAGGTATGTATGATTGTTGTATTTGCTATGGACTATGACAGGCTTCTGCATTGTCTATTTTCTACCTGAAATTGATATTGTGTTGTGATTACATAATTTATTGTCATCAGCTTAGGATTATCTAGCATATGCCTTAATCTGTAGTTATTTAGAAGACTCTGTTTCTGAAAAAAACTGATTCTTTCCCTTTAAGTTTAGCATGGGAGTAGAAATATAGGTGATGGGGGATATAGTTTAGACTAGTATCGCGTAGTCAATCTATCAGCTGCTAAAGTACTCATTGTGCTCATGATGAGCTATATTCTTCTTATGCCTTACATTTCATGATAGCTGCTTAAGTATTCATTGTGCTCATGAAGTCATGATGAGCTATATTCTTCTTTTGCTTCCATTTCATGATAACTGCATCTACTATAAAGTCTTCCGCTTATTTGCAGGGGAAGGTTCTCTATTTTGTGATTTTCTTGACTTGCCAAAAGATAATTCATCTTTACTTCCATCTTGTTACTGAAGTTGTAAGCTATATGTTGCCTTTTCCCCTGTTCATCGTTTGCTAGTACCTTCCTTCACCAATACTCTCTTTTTGGGCAGTTTATCGACCTTTTCTTGCATCTACTTTTCAATCTGTTTTGAGAATTAAAATGTACAATGTGCTAAGCATGGTTCTTTCTAACTTCTAGTGTTACCAAGAGATATTCTTGGCATACTCAATTTTCTAATGATATTTCGTAGTGGAAAATTCTGTTTGTCTTTGTTGATGGAGTATATGCAGACATTTATGTCTCATCTCTTTTGGTCACACCCAAGCTGGCTTATTCGACACTGGTTTCGGTAGCCTTTGTGAGGTAGCTGGATAGTATCAGTCCAACTTGCTGCGATAGTATTTATAACAGTTCTATATCTGATTATTTTTGGGTTTTAGTTTTGTATAACATATGTGATATTCTTTTTTTTTTTTTTTTTACATTGTGCGCCATTTAACTTCCGTTCAGCTGTAACTTCTAGTTACTCTCATCAGGGTATAACCAATGGTGGGTGACTAACCTATGAAGACCTGTAGCCATTTTCTCTTGACGAATATTTTGCTAACCTAGTAATTGTTTGTATTTTGCTTGCCTCAATTCTGTATTGATTCATTTTTAGTTGAACCATCCAGCCAGCCACAATGTACTACAGAGAGCTCATACCCACCCCATTGACTCTGCTAATATGTTTCCATGAGTATTGATATTGTTGGAACAGCATTCTTTAGTCTGTGTTAGGTTATTTTGCTGTGCAAACTTTGCCTTTAAGAATATAGGTTTCATGCATATATATGTTGCTTTAATCTGTAAAATATTCTATAGTATTATGGTTTCTCTTGCACCTATTTTACCTCGGATAGGGAAAGGGATGGGCTTCTGCAGGAGTAACCCAATAATTTCATCAATCAGTACGGTATGTAGGCATCACCATACCTTCTAGAATATGATATGATCTTAGCTGATCCTATATGGCAGATATTGGTAAATGACATAACCGTGTATACCTCTCTTGATCTAGTCTTTTTATCCGTTTTATGTGTCTGCCTCCTGTGTTCATGTGTTTTTATGCTTTGTTGTCTTTTTTTATCTTCCCCGAAGTTGTATACTTATATCATTGGTTTGTTTTATGCAGAACCGTATGCGAAACTCATCAATGGGTGGAGGTTATCAACAACAAGGTTACCAAGCCCGCCCGCCATCAAGCTGGGCACCACCTAGTGGTCCGCCGGCACAACAACCTGGTTACGGTTACATGCAACCGGGAGCATATCCGGGTCCACCTCAGTATGGTCAGTCACCTTACGGAAGTTATCCTCAACAAACTTCTTCTGGCTACCCTGCCTGGGATCAATCCTCTGTGCCACCATCCCAGCAGAGCGCACAAGGTGAGTATGATTATTACGGTCAGCAACAGTCACAAGCCCCAAACAGTGGTGGAAGCTCAGCCCCACCTACAGACACCACAGGGTACAATTACTACCAGCATGCTTCTTATGGCCAAGCTGGTCAGGGATACCTGCAAGACGGGTACGGAGGTTATAACGCCTCACAGCAACCAGGATATGGCCAAGCTGGGTATGACCATCAGCAGGGTGGTTACGGCAGCACCACTAACCCAGGGCAAGAGGAAGATACATCTCAAGCCGCTCCCCCTCAGTCTGGACAAGCTGGGTATGGAACAACTGGTCAACAGCCTACTCAAAGTAGCACTGGTCAAGCAGGGTATGGAGCTGCTCCGACTTCTCAAGTTGGTTACAGCAGTCAGCCACCTACGGCTTACAGTTCTGGATATGGAGCACCACCACCTGCTGGAAAACCACCGGCTCATGCTCAGAACCAGCAGTCTCCTGGTGCTCCTGGGAGCTATGGTGGTCAGTCTGGGTATGCACAACCAGCTGCATCGGGTTATGGACAGCCTCCTGCATATGGGTATGGTCAAGCACCTCAGGGATATGGGTCTTATGGATACACACAAGCTCCTGCTGCTGGCAGTCACTCTTCTGATGGATCTACTGGAACTGCCGGTCATGGTGGTGGTGGGACACCGGCTTCGCAGAGTGCTCCACCAGCTGGACCGCCTAAGGCATCCCCAAAGAGTTGATAATGTTTTTTGGATAAATTTCAACTGTTATACGATACAGGCTTCCTTGCTCTCCATTTTACTCCCCTGGATTTCTTAATGTTTGTGTTTGACGTTTTAGTTGTTTAAAATTCTTCTCTTTATATTTGAGATGGTGGTTAATAATGTGTTATGTTCGGTCAGCTGTCTGCTTATAGTTGGTTACACAAATTATGCCTCGTCTCCAGATATAAACTCCAAGCGACTTTGTGAAGTTTTCGAACTCAGAACTATACAAAGATTTCTCTTGAAATATATGCTTCATTAAACGTACATATATATAGCCGCTTCTCTCTTTTCTCTCTCGAATCCTCTTCATCCTTCCCTCTTTTCCGATCATATCTTTCAGAAGAAGATGTAATTGATTCGAGTTCTGCGGCCATGGTTTTGTTTTGGAATTTCCGGTTTATCGGAAATTCTTGTTTATACTATGTTTTCGTCCGATCGAGCCATCTTTCATTCGTTTTTGTTTTCTCTTTTCATCTTTGATCGGTTCATTTTGTTTGTATTTGAATAAGGTTCCGGTCTCGCTCACCGGATTGCTCCCTTTTGTGCCTTTTTCGATTAACATATGAACTCTTGCGATCTTCCTTCCCGGTTTCTCTTCCCGTCATGCCGATCGTGTTCTTCGCTCTCTTCCTCGGTGCTTTTGCGATCTCGGATTAATATCTTCGCAGCTATTTCCCACCTCATGCTTTGGGAGTTTAATGGCCCACTCTCTTGTAGTTGGCCGGCAGCGGAGCTTTCGTGGCGTAGGGAGTTTAATATCTTCGCAGCTATTTCGACACATGACTCGTTCTTGGCGGTGTCTTCAACGGATTGGGTTGATCGGCAACAAAAGTATCTACTAATGCAGAGTGATGGCGTCGCAGTGGTGGTTGCATGCCGACTTTCATCTTGCGCGGACATGTGGCTCAGTGAGCCTTATCTCTTTCGATCGGGCTGATCTTGGGCTTCTTTTTTTTTTTGTATGGGCCGAACTTTGTATTCCTTTATTGGACTTTTTCTCTTTTGGGCTAATGAAAAGCCAAAATGACAAAAAGAAAACGTACATATATAAAGCTTCAAATTTAATAAAGTATGAATACTTCAAATCATTTTGCTTGGCTGTGGACTTCGCACACCGTAGCAGAAGTGAAATAACATATGGCAATATTTTAAATGCAATGCAAGTATTTATATGAAAAATTAATATTCTCTAACTGTAACTCCCTGAAAATTTCAAGGGAATATTGAGAACATCACTAAATTTCTAGAATTAAGACCTTAATTCTCCACACTTACTGAAATCTAGAAAAGACCAAATAGTTAGGGGGTGTATTGAACTGGACATTTAGAGTGATTTGAGTTTTAATAAGAATTTAGATGATTTTAATGGTTTTGGGTGATTTTAAAGAAGTTGTTATGATTTTGTATTAAAATTCCCTATAATCTCATCTAAAACCATGAGATTTGGATCTTTGTATTTTTAACTAAGAAAGTCTTCTAAAATCTTCTGAAATCCTCTGCAGACATTAAAATCCCAATACTTAAAACATTTTCAATAACAGTGGATTTGATATGATTTTAACAAATTGTTGTTTGAATAACAGAAGATTGTAAATGATTTTGAGTGATTTTAAATAAATCTCATGTTCAATAACACTGGATTTGGTAAGACATTTTAAAATCATTAGTTGAATAACATGGAATTTTTAAAAAACCTCAAACTCTCTTAAAATCCATAGTTCAATACATCCCCTTAGAAAAACTACACCCAATGGTTTGTTTTTGTTTTATGTAGAATTTTGGTCGTATTTTATTTAATAAAATGTCCACATGCAGTAAAACCATACCCAATGGTTTGTTTTTCTATTTGTTTAATATATATTTTAATTAATATAAAAAAACTGTTGAGTGCATAATTGGAAAACCGCTAGTTATTAGAGCATGCACATCGTTGGCTCTTAGCTCTAAAATCTCACAGAAACCTAGGATTTATGCAATAAAAATTAATCAATTGGAATAAATAAGTTAAGAACCGATCATAAAATAAGGATTTTAGTATACCGTTTCTTAGCCACGTGTGGACTAGCGATTGGCTCTTTTTTTTTGGGTTGAAACCCGCTTGTTACTCTCTCTCTCTCTCTCGCTCGAACAGAGGATCGACTCGAGCAGGTCATGTATGGTTTTCTTCCTTAGCTCCTTGAATCCATCGGAAAGTTTCGATTTTTCTTAACTCTTTCAATCGATTAGCTTCCAGGTCGAAAGTGAAAGTTTTTTGGGTTCGGAGTCTTTGTTGTTGACAGATTTTGGTTAATCTTGACGATGAATGAATGTTTCATTTTGATGATTGTTGGTTGTATATCTGATTCGTAGTCTCGTTTTCGTCTTTGTGGGCGGCGCAGTTGATTTAAGGATCGATTGAAAGAGTAAAGAAAAAACACCTGTTGATCGTGGTCAGAAGAACAAATAAGATGAGTGGAAGTGGAGATAAAGTTTCTGGAACGACAAAGACACCTGCTGTTGTTGTCAAGCTTAATTCTGGTGTTGATTATCGAGGTGAGTCTCTCTTTCTTTGTATATACCTTCTTCTTCGTATTCTTCTTATCTGTTTTGTGTGTGGCTGTATAGCTTTGGTTTTGTAGTTGGATAATTTTTGCAATTTGTATATGCACTTTAGGTTACAAGTCTTCACTTAGGACTCTGGCAATGTTAATTGGAACCAAAGAGTTGCTTGTCAAGCCCACTCTAGTAACTTAACTCATTCTACTGGCTGATTGTATCTTCTCTCCTTGCCAATTCTCATTCTACACCTCCTTTTATCAATTTGCCTGCAATAAAGCTACAATGGACTAGGAGAATTTTTGAGCTTGGGTTTACAGATCTTTGCGTTGTGGTTTTATGATCGAATCACAAGGCCTTGTAAGAGAGATTTTTTCCTAGATTAGTAAACATGAGAGACTAGTTATATCATTCTTCTCAACTTGTTTCTCTTGTTACCTTGATCAGTTTGTCTAGGTTCTGGTCAAGCTTAATATTGAGTTCTTGATCAAGAATTGCTTCTTCTTCTGTTACGCAGGCTTTCTTGCTTGTCTTGATGGGTATATGAACATAGCAATGGAGCAAACAGAGGAGTATGTAAACGGGCAGCTCAAGAAAAAATACGGTGATGCCTTTATCCGTGGAAACAATGGTTACGAAAATATCTGACATTCTTCTTCTTTATTGTATATCATTTGCTTTATGTATATGTATATAAAAATTTCTTTGTTTTCTTTAGGTTGCAGTTCTTTACATCAATACGGTGAAGAGAAATGTGGCAGACGGAGCCTAGACCTTTTCCATTAATGCAGAGGAAACCTCGTCTGCTTCAGCAACGTCTTCACCTTGGTCATTATCTTCTCTAGCTGCTTTGTATGCCTTCATTGCAGCTTTTTCACCATCTACATCTTCTCTCTCAATTAAAATGTTTTCAAAATAAATATTTTTTAAAGTTAAGAACCCCACTTAAGGGTTCATCAATGGATGAGAAACAAATCAATGGGTTCTTAACTATTCCAAATATATTATAAAAATAATAAAAAATTATTAAGAACCCTATTATGAGGTTCAACAATGTGCATGCTCTTAGTAGTGTAAAGGAGTTAAAGTGCGTAATTTAACAAAGGTGAACAAACAAAAAAAAGAAAAAAATGAGCTGGTAAATGCGTTTTTCTGACAAATACGCTTTACAAAAAATTTATTGGTTGAATGGTACAATATTACATGCGATATTAAAGAATCCGCACCGTACCGCGTTCTCCATTCATAGCATAAATTCGAAACGCAACCAAATTAAAAAAAAAAACTATTTTCAGGTGTGTGTTGGTGGTATTCACCACATGGTTCTAGAACAAGTGTCGAGTCCTTAAGAACTGATCTAAAACTATTCGAATTTGATTATGAAACCATAATATCGAAGAGTTTATTTAACAAATCAGATCAGCTCCGACCTCTTTTTGACGAATGGTTTGCAACATTAGATTTGTGTGAAATAAGGATAAGGTGATTTGCTTATGCATCTAGGCAGTTGCTTCATGACTTTGAATTGGATATAATAGTTTTTGCGCTGAAGTAGTGGCGTCAGTATTTGTATTGATCACAAGAGCCTTAAATATCTATTTTCGCTTGAGGAACTGAAACTGAGACAGAGAAGGTGGAAAGAGTTGATAAGCAATTATAATTGTGAGATCATCTACCATCCATGAAAAGCTAATATAGTTATTGATGCACGTAGTAGAAAGCACCCGCAGTGGCTTGTCTAAAAACAGAGTGAGGCTTAATGGAGCAAGTGAGCGAGCTCCATATTTCTATCGGGTATTCACTATTCAGCCTGAATTGCTGACACACCTTCGTGATGCTCAGAGGTGAGACGATAAGCTACGTTTTATTTTTAAGAAACCTGAAGATTCTTGTCAACTAGGGTACTAGCTTAGAAGTCATGTGTTATTATCATATAAAGGGAGAGTTTGCGTACCTAAAGTACCTAAATTAGTGGTGGAGATATTGAGGGAATCTCACCAATCTGGATATCTGATACATCAAGGCAGCACTAAGATGTATCAGATGCTTATACGATGCTACCACTGGAATGCTATGAAATGTGATATTGCATAATTTGTATCGAAGTGTTTTGTGTGTCAGCAGGTGAAAATAGAGCAGTTTTGCTGGTTCCACAGTGGAAATGGGATAAGGTTTCTATGGATTTTACACTGGACTACCAACGTCACAAAAAGGGAATGATTCAATTTGGGTAATAATGGATCGATTGCCCAAATTAGCACACTTCTTTCCAATGAAATAAACATATTCCTCCGCTTGACTTGCAGAGATATAAGTTGAAGTGATTTTTAATTAATAATTTAATTTCTTTATTTTACTAAAATATATTTCGAAGAAAATACAACATTTTACAGAATAAAGCATCTATAATCAAAATAACAAGTAAATCTTCGACAATCTAGCATATACCTTTTCATTCTAATACAATGCATTGAACATTTCTAACAAAAACAAATTTGATTGTCAGCGGTTGATTGTTCAAGATGTTCACTATAAGGTATTCGAGTTTTTATTTGAAAATCAGTTTGAGGGCTTACTACTAGATTGGAGAAATGGATTTTATCTTCGCATGGAGTTTTTGCCAAAATATTTGATACACCTACAAAATTTCCAAAAATAATAAGATTTATTAGATATAATTTAATTTATAAGGACTATAACAAATTTTATGTATAATTTTGATACAGAAAATAAACTTACATGATAAAACAAAATTATAAAAATTGCAAACAAAATACATGTCTTCATATTTTTGAAAATTTAATAGTGTTTAGGAATTTCCGACTTTTGATTTCAATTTACTTTGAAATTTTGTTGTGAAGTTTTTAGAGGTTGGTACTATCATATTTATATATTTTCTCATTTATGTTTCACTTATGTTAGACAAGAGTAATGACTTAATCGGATGTTACTAAACAACACAGCAAAACAGTTCTTTTCGATAGTTTTATTTTATAGACTTATAGATAATATAAATAGTAATATATGTTATCAATTGATTATAAGATAAAAACAATAAAAATTTATAGTTTTCCCCTGTTTTTGATTATGTAGTAATCTAACAAAAAATATGATGTAAGATATATTTTATATAATAACTATGTTAGTTTTAGAGATAAGTTTTTTTGGTTCTTTACTTTTTATCCATGCAAATATCTTGTTCTGAATTTTTGAACCGATTAAAAATTATAGTCAAAACTAATATAACTTTCTACTTTTACACTAACAAACTAAAACAAAAAATCATGTTTTAGTTACGGTTTTACACTCAATATATTTATATATCTCACACTCGTTAGGCGGTAGGTAAACTATTTTGAAAGATTTACTGATTTAACGCGGATTACCACTAGATTTTTATTCCCGTTTTATTACTAAGATGATGACAAAAAAAATATTCATATATGAAACCGATCTTAAAATTTTTTGAGTAAAAATATGTGTGATTGTGAAGTTGTATCACGATAATTTATGGTAAAAAATATAATTAGATCATTAATACTAAGTTAGAGTATTTGAAATTTTTTTATTGAATTTTCCAAAAGGATATTGCGAAAAACATCTTATAACGAACATAAGATCTGAAAAACATATATTTCTTATCCCATCAATAGTTAAAATACAATAAAACACTAAAAATACAAATATAATATTCCATTATGTAAATTTTAATATATGCAATGATACATAAAGATATTTTAAATAGTATAATTTAAAAATTTATATTTTCTCTATCCATAGTTTATAGAAAATCATAATGTATGTAATATCACTCTATTTTGATATAGTGACTATTGTTTTTCTTTTACTTAATCAATTCACAATACATTTATACATACATAAGATATGCATTATTTTATATAGCAAATAATGTTAATTAAAGGCAAACAAAATTGTATTACTTATGATATTTTAATTTCTTTATCTTCTTAAAATATATTTCAAAAAAAAATACAACAATTTAATGAATAAAGCATTTATAATCACAATAACAAGCATGTCTTTGACAATCTAGCATATACCTATTCTTTCTAATACAATGCATTGCACATTTATGACAAAAACTAGTTTGATTATCAGCGACTGATTGTCCAAGATATTCAATATAAGGTATCCGAGTTTTTATATGAAAATTAATTTGAGGGCCTGCTGCTAGATTCGAGAAATAGATTTTATCGTCGCATGGAATTCTTGCCAAAATATTTGATGCACCTACAAAATTTCCAAACATACTAAGATTTATTAGATATAATTTAATTTATAAGGATTAAAACCAATTTTATGTATAATTTTGATACAGAAATAAAACTTACATGATAAAACAAAAATTATAAAAATTGCAAACAAAACACATGTTTTCATATTTTGAAAATTTAATAGTGTTTAGAAAATTCTGACTTTTGGTTTCTATTTATTTTGATATTTTGTTGTGAAGTTTTTAGAGGCTGGTACTGTCATATTTATATATTTTCTTATTTATGTTTTACTTACATTAGACAAGAGTAATGGCTTAATCGGATGTTACTAAACAACACAACAAAATAGTTCGTTTCGATAATTTTATAAAAATTATAGATAATATAAATAGTATATGTTATCAATGTATTATAAGATTAAAACAATAAAATTTATGGTTTTTTCCTTGTTTTTGATTATGTCATCTAACATACAAATATGATGTAAAATATATTTTATAGAATAACTATGTTGTTTTTAAAGATAAGTTTTCTTTGGTTCTTTACTTTGTATCCATGCAAATATTATTTTCTGAATTTTTGCACTGATTAAAAAATATGATCAAAACTAATAAAACTTTCTACTTTTACACTAACAAATTAAAAACCTAAAAATCATGTTTTTAGTTATGGTTTTACTCTCAATATATATATATATCACACTCGTTCGTCGGTAGGTAAACTTTTTTGAAAGGGTTACTGATTTAACACGGATTTACCCTAGATTTTTTTCCCGTTTTTATTATCAGGATGATAACAAAAATATGTTCATATATGCAACCGACCTTAAAAATTCTTAAGTAAAAATATGTGTGGTTGTGAAGTTGTATCAAGATAATTTATGGAAAAAATATAATTGGATCATTAATACTAATTTAGTGTATTAGAAAATTGTTTTATTGAATTTTCCAAATGGATATTGCAAAAACATCTTATAACGAACTTAAGATGTGGAAAACATATATTACTTATCCCATCAATAATTAAAATGAAATAAAACACTAAAAATACAAATATAATATTTCATTATGTAAATTTTTATACATGCAATAATACATGAAGATGTTTTAAATAATGAAATGTAAAAATTTATATTTTCTCTAACCATAGTTTATAGAAAAACATAATGTATGCAATATCACTCCATTTTGATATGGTAACTATTGTTTTTATTTTACTTAATCAATTCACAATACATTTATACATACATAGTTATGCATTATTTTATATAGCAAATAATGTTAATTAAAGGCAAAAAAATTGTATTACTTATGATATTTTCATTTCCTTATTTTCTTAAAACATCTATAATCACAATAACAAGCAGGTCTTTGACAATCTAACATATACCTATTCTTTCTAATACAATGCATCACACATTTATGACAAAAACCAATTTGATTGTCAACGGCTAAGATTTGATGCACCTACAGAATTTCCAAACATACTAAGATTTATTAGATATAATTTAATTTATAAGGACTATACCAAATTTTATGTATAATTTAGATACATGATAAAACAAAAATTATAAAAATTGCAAACAAAACACATGTTTTCATATTTTTAAAAATTTAATAGTGTTGAGGAATTTTCGACTTTTGGTTTCTATATATTTTGATATTTTGTTGTGAAGTTTTTAGAGGCTTGTACTGTAATATTTATATATTTTCTCATTTATGTTTCATTTATGTTAGACAAGAGTAATGGCTTAATCAGATGTTACTAAACAACACAACAAAACAGTTCTTTTGATGTTATCAATGTATTATAAGATGAAAACAATAAATTTTTATAGTTTTTTCCTTGTTTTTGATCATGTAATTTAACAAACAAATATGATGTAAAATATATAAGTTTTCTTTGGTTCTTTACTTTGTATCCATGCAAATATCTTGTTCTGAATTTTTGAACCGATTAAAAATTATGGTCAAAACTAATAGAACTTTCTACTTTTACTCTAACAAATTAAAACCTAAAAATCATGTTTTTATTTACGGCTTTACTCTCAATATACATATCTCACACTCGTTCGGCGGTAGGTAAACTATTTTGAAAGAGTTACTGATTTAACCTGAATGACCACTAGATTTATATTCCCGCTTTTCTTACTAAGATAAAAGAAAAAAAATGTTCATATATGCAACCGATCTTAAAAAATGTTGAGTAAAAATATGCGTGGTTGTGAAGTTGTATCATTAATAATAGGTTAGAGTATTTGAAACTTTTTAATTGAATTTTCCAAAAAGATATTGAGAAAACATCTTATAACGAACATAAAATCTCGAAACACACATATTACTTATATAATCAATAATTAAAATAAAATAAAAGACTAAAAATACAAATATAATATTCCAATATGTAAAATTTTATATATGCAATAATACATGAACATATTTTAAATGATGAAATTTAAAAATTTATATTTTCTCTAACCATAGTTTATAGAAAATCACAATGTATGTAATATCACTCCATTTTGATATGGTGACTATTGTTTTTCTCTTACTTAACCAATTCACAATACATTTATACATACATAGTTATGCATTATTTTAAATAGAAAATAATGTTAATTAAAGAGAAAAAACTGCATTACTTATGATATTTTAATTTCCTTATTTTTCTTAAAATATATTTCAAAGAAAATACAACAATTCAATGAATAAAGCATTTATAATCACAATAACAAGCAGGTATTGGACAATCTAGCATATACCTATCCTTTCTAATACAATGCATTGTGCATTTATGACAAAAATTAGTTTGATCATCAGCGACTGATTGTCCAAGATGTTCAATATAAGGTATCCGAGTTTTTATTTGAAAACTAATTTGGGGGCCTACTGCTAGATTCGAGAAATAGATTTATCATCGCATGGAATCCTTGCCAAAATATTTGATGCACCTACAAAATTTCCAAACATACTAAGATTTATTAGATATAATTTATTTTATAAGGACACTCGACTGAAGAGTTCTATACTCGAGCTAAAGCCGAGGCTCAAAAGCGAGAGTCGGAAAACAAACAAGAATCAGAAGTCGAGGAGGAAACTCCATCCGACAAAAAAGAAAGTAAGCAGACCAAAGAGCCAAACACCAAAAAGCCTTCTCAGAACAAGCGAGAACGGTCAAAGGAGCCGGAATCTCCCGAAACACTCCCTCAGGGGTCGCGAAAGCGAGTCGAAGTCATTCTCGGCGAGCTCATCTTGTGCGGCACCCCAGGAGGTTCGGCGTTATCTCCACCTCCGGCTCCCGTCAAAAGTTTACGCTCACGGATCAATCTCCCTCGTCTCTGCGGGAGGGGGGGGGGGGTGTACGGGCCATACCCCCTAAGCGAGTCAACTTCATCTTCGGTGGCTCCAAGCTATGCCGAGACTCGGTCAATTCAATCAAAGACCTTCAAAGAAGAGTCGAGACCGACAAAGGGGGGAGAATCCCAATGTTAGGTCCAGACCATGAAATCACTTTCCAAGAGAGCGAGACAAGTAATCTCGACAAACCACACGACGACGCTCTCCTCGTTTGTCTAGTAGTGGGAGATGTCGAACTCTCGAGGATAATGATCGACACAGGAAGTTCGGTGGATGTCATCTTTTACGATGCGTTCAAAAAGATGGAGTTCAACGACTCCGAGATCGTCGAGGAAAAAACACCACTGGTAGGGTTCGCTGGCGAAACAACATACTCATTGGGCTCTGTATTCACCCCATTTTCGAAGAATGACAGAGTTCGTCGTAGTAGATCGGCCAGCTCCCTACAACGCAATTCTAGGTCGACCATGTGTATATGACATGAAAGCGGTACCTTCGACCTACCACTAATGCGTAAATTTCCAACTCCCAAATGAGTAAAAACCGTTTACCGTAGTCAAAAGATTTCCCGCCATTGCTACATGAACGGGTACAAGCAAATTGAGAAATCCCCCGCGTAGCAATTACGGAAAGAGGAGGAGCTCGCCACCATGCAGACCAAAAGGTCGAACGACCCAAGTCAAATAGGACCCCCAAAGGACCTCACGACCCAAGTTTGCATAGACGAGGCTCATCCCGAAAGACTTGTTGGCATTGGAATCGACCTATCAGAGCCAGTCAAAAATGAATTGGTCTCTTTTCTTAAACAGAACGTCGACTCCTTTGCCTGGTCTTCGGCAGACATGAAAGGGATCAACATCGACGTAACCAGACACGAGCTGAATGTCGACCCGACCTACAAACTAGTAAGACAGAAACGTCGAAAACTAGGCCTGGAACGAGCTCAAGCCGTCAACGACGAGATCGATCGGTTACTAAAAATCGGATCGATCAGAGAGGTCAAATACCCCGACTAGCTGGCAAATCCTGTAGTGGTCAAGGAAAAGAACAAGAAGTGGAGAGTCTGTGTATTTCACAGATCTCAACAAAGCATGTCCGAAGGACAGTTTCCCACTCCCACACATCGACCGACTGGTCGAAGCTACCACTGGACACCAACTACTATCCTTCATGGATGCCTAATCGGGGTACAACCAAATACTAATGAACCCTGGGGACCAAGAAAAGACCTCGTTCATAACTGAACGAGGAACGTACCGCTACAAAGTCATGCCCTTCGGATTAAAAATGCGAGAGCGACTTACCAACGCCTCGTCAACAAGATGTTTTCAAGACTCCTGGGTAAAACCATGGAAGTCTACATCGACGATATGTTGGCAAAATCTTCCAAGTACGAAGACCATATCCCCCAGCTAAAAGAATGCTTTATCATTCTCAACAAATATGGGATGAAACTCAACCCAGCAAAGTGCACCTTCGGGGTCCCCTCAGGAGAATTCCTTGGTTACCTAGTGACCGAAAGAGGGATCGAAGCGAACCCCAAACAGATCGCAACATTTATAGAGATGAAATCTCCCAGAACAACGCGAGAAGTCCAGCGCCTGACTGGCAAAATAGCTGCTTTGAACCGCTTTATCTCGAGGTCGACTGATAAATGTCTACCCTTCTATCACTTGCTGAAAGAGAACAAGAAGTTCCTCTGGGACGAAAAGTGCGAAGAAGCGTTCGCCCAGCTCAAGTCTTATCTAAGCGAACCACCTATACTGGCGAAACCAGTAGAAGAGGAACCCCTCTACCTCTACCTAGCCATTTCTACGGCAGCAGTAAGTGGAGTCCTGGTCCGCGAAGAACAAAACGAACAACGGCCGGTGTATTACATCAGTAGGACCTTAATCGACGCCGAAACCAGATACCCCGCCATGGAAAAACTCACTTTGGCATTGGTGACATCAGCTCGGAAACTCCGACCGTACTTCCAATCGCACTCAATCATAGTGATGACCTCTCAAACGCTGAGAACCATCCTTCACAGTCCAAGCCAGCCAGGCCGACTGGTCAAATGGGCTATCGAACTCAGCGAGTACGACATAGAATACAAGGCCCGGACATGCCTAAAAGCGCAAATGCTGGCCGATTTCATAATTGAACTCCCTCCGACCATCAAACTCGACCCGACCTCAGCCAAGAGATGGAAACTCTACGTCGATGGAGCTTCCTCGAGGCAAGGATCCGAAGTCGGAGTAAAACTGGTCTCCCCCACGGGGGAAGTATTAGAACAGTCCTTCAGACTGGGCTTTGCCGCATCAAATAACGAAGCAGAATACGAAGCGTTAATAGCCGGGCTCAGACTATCAATAGCGATAAGAGTCCGAGAAGTAGACGCCTTCAGTGATTCCCAATTGGTCACGAGCCAATATCATGGCGACTACGAGGCCAAAGACGAACGGATGGAAGCATACCTACAGGTAGTCCGTACGCTCGCCGAACAGGTCAAATCCTTTGATCTAACACGGATCCCGCGAGGGGAAAACACCGCAGCCGATGCCCTGACCGCTCTAGCGTCGACATCAGATCCTAACCTCAAAAAGATCATACCAGTCGAGGGGATCAAAACACCAAGTATCGACATAGCCCTGAAAGCTCTGTCCTTGAAAGAGGACGAGCCCACCACAAAGGACGATGTCGAACACAAGGAACGTCCCAAGGACACTAGTCGCGACATCATCGAGATCGATGATGATCTCGATCCAAGAAACGCCGTGTACGTTGCGAACGTCCCCGATGGACCAATCCAAGTTGCATCCACTAGTCGAGGACCTGAGCCTAACGATGACGAATATTGGAGAACTCCGATCATTCGATACATTACAAATGGCGAAGTCCCCGACGACAAATGGGAGGCGTGGAAACTCAAGACGCAAAGTGCAAGATACTGCGTCATGCAAGGAGAGCTCTTTAAAAGAAGCCTCTCCGGACCTTACCTCAAATGCCTCGATAAAAAGCAAGCCCTATCCGTGATCACGCAGGCCCACGACGGATCCTGTGGAAGCCATTCCGGAGGACGAGCCCTAGCTGTACGAATCAAATGGCAAGGCTATTTCTGGCCAACAATGGCCACCGAATGCGAATCTTTTTCCAGCAAATGCGACAAATGCCAAAAGCATGCCCCGATTATCCACCAAGCATTGGAGAAACTCTCCTCTATCTCATCGCCATACCCATTCATGCGATGGGGAATGGACATCGTGGGACCTTTAGTCGCATCCGGTAAGAAGAAAGCTATGCACTTATTAGTGATGACAGACTAGTTCACTAAGTGGATTGAAGCGGAATCATACCAAAAGGTCAAGGACGTTCACGTTAAGGAGTTCGTCTAGCGAAACATTGTATACCGACATGAACTACCCCACAAGATCGTCACCGATAACGGACCGCAATTCATATCAAACGTGTTCAAGGAGTTCTGTAGAATCTGGAACATAAAGCTGACCTACTCTACGCTACGCCCCGCTACCCTCAAGGGAACGGACTGGCAGAAGCAGCTAACAAGGCAATCATGAATAGCCTCAATAAAAGACTCGATGAGTGCAAAACAAGCTGAAGCGACGAGCTTCCGACCGTACTCTGAGCTTACCGGACTACCCCCCGCAAATCCACCGGCGAGACTCCCTTTTCGCTGGCTTATGGAAACCAGCTGAAATCCTCGTGTCAAGCATCCGCAAAGAAGAATGCCCACGGCAAGAGGAACTTAACAACATGATGATAACAGACCAGCTCGATCTCGTCACTGATGTTGTGAAGGACGGGGTCTACCGACTCAAGTCGGTAGAAACCCAGAAACCTGAACTACGACCCTAGAATATCATCAACCACAAAAAGTATTTTCACTGAAAGTACGAAACATAATCGAACTACGAAATGGCTTGATCTCCTTAAAAGGGTACGTAGGCAGCTCGACTTCGAGCGCAGCCGCCCCCTAACACAAAGCTCTTACCGAGCTCGATAACTTCAAAAATCATACTAGCTTATCTTTGTGAAATCAAAATAAGTCTCTCGATCAATGTCTCTTTCTGTTGTAAAAGTCAGAGTCGTCGCGAAATACTTCGCCATTACATTCTACAAAGTGATATGAAATTATCTCTTCATAAAACTAAATTGGTATGAAAATATCT
Source organism: Orychophragmus violaceus (assembly GCA_030180135.1). Taxonomy (NCBI): domain Eukaryota; kingdom Viridiplantae; phylum Streptophyta; class Magnoliopsida; order Brassicales; family Brassicaceae; genus Orychophragmus; species Orychophragmus violaceus. Next base: position 21,074,460 of record CM058235.1, read on the forward strand.
CTTCAGAAACAAACGATATTAAGTTATCCTTCCCGAGCGACCTGAAATGGCCTCCCCTAAAATCAAGCGATGTGAAATTATCTCTTCAAACCTAAGTGATATGAAATTATCTCTCCAATTCGAGCGAACTGAAATGATCGCCCCAAAATAAAGCGACCTAAAATGGTCTCTCTACGTCGAACGAACTGAAATGATAGTCCTAAAGAAAACGATCTGAAATGATCTCTCGAAAACCTAAAATTCTTCCAACCTTATACAGACTAGAAGAATTGGGGGGCTACCCCCTCCCCTTTAAGAAAAAAACAATGAGGTCAAGTCTACATCAAGACTGATAAAACGAGACAACCGTTCGCACAAAACAACTTCCGCGCACACTCGGAATAAATCTATGTAAGTCTATTTCGATTTATCATATACTTAGAAATGTTCACTGAACGCCAAGCTCGAACTCTACACCTCGAGAGAATTGAACCTCGAACATATCTGAGGAGGAACCTGAACTCGAGTTTGTTCGAGCCAAGAGTTCATTGAGAACTCCCTAAGGCAATTTAATCCAAGTTATTTATTTGACCTCTCGGGAGAGGTTCGAACTGCCACGATGGCCAAACTTTATGCTAAGGCATTAAAACAATAAAATCTATGCTAAGGCATGAAAGGTTTGAAGATAATTTATAAATAAAACGAGGACTTAACGTCCTTAATGTCGCGAAAGCCCACTAAGGGCAAACACCAAAGACAAAAAAGCCCCCTTGGTCAACGAAAAGTCCGAAAAAGGAAATGAAAGCCCCTCAAGGCAGCCACGATTAAAATTTATTAAAACTGCTTGGAAGGAGAGGAAGCCTCGTCCCGATCCTCTGCCTGATCGCCGGTCGCCCCTTCCTCCTCGAGTCGACCCTCAACCTCATCGCTAGCTCGCGAGCTAACTCCGGTTGGAAGATCCGACCCATACTTATCAAGATGAGTAGCCACCTGATTTAAAGGGCGCGTCAAGATCACCGAATCGTCCGACATCACCGGCAAGTTGAGCTTGCTGATGCTGAAGTCCGACACTGCAGCATCGTTCATCTCCTCCATAGCTAATCGCTTCTTCTCAGCCAAGTCCATCACCTCCTTGGTCAGATCCAATTCGCCAGAGGTAAACTCGGCAATAAGCGCGATATTGGCCAAGGCCTCTTGAAGCCTTATCTCAGCACTCACGGAAACCTTCCTCTGGCTTTCCTTCGCCGCGATTCCCTCGAGAATCTTGAGATATTCATCATTTAGCCCTTTCCTCGCCTCATGGGCCGCCACCTTGACGTCAAGCTCTCGTTCGGCGAGAGCCTTGTCCAAACTAGCCTGGCATTGCGCGGCCCGCATGTCCGCAACCCGACCTGCCTCAACAGCGGTTCGACTCGCCTCCTCCGCGACCAAAACCTGAGTCAAGACACCCTGAAACTGCTCATCCAGGTCACTCACTGTCTTCCGTAGCTCCTCCTCCCGAGCTAAGGCCCCTTGCAACTGCGCTCTCAGGTCACTTACCGTTTTTCCGACGGTCTCGAGCTCACTCGCCTGCGGCATTTCTCGCAGCTCACGCTCAGACCTAGCCACAAACTTGTTCGCAGCCTCCAGGGCCTACAAGAAAAATAAAAATTAAGCATGAAACAAACCAAGAAAGTGAAGGAGGGAAATCGTTACCTTCCCAGCGGCCGCCATCATCTCGGTGTAAGAATCACCGAGGGCCATATCCCCAGTAGCCGGGAGCTGAACACCTGCGGGCTTAAAATGCCTCTGCAGATAGGCAACACCCTTCGGGTCATCCGCAATCGGACACTCCTTCTAGTGCCTGAAGCGCCAGTTGAAAGATCCGGAGGACCCGGAAGAGGCAGGCCTCACCTCCACATTCTGGCTCAATCTTCTCGAGCTCACCTCCGCGTCGGTTCTTTGACTCTTCGCCGCCGGAGGAGGAGGGCCGTCCCGACTCCGACCATTCGACCCTCTCGAGCCATTCGATCGGGAGTTGCGCAAAGCAGGCTCTCCAGACGAGACCTAGACTAGTTCTTGCCCGGCCGAAAGAGGAGGTAAATTCTCCACCTCCACGTTTGCTTCCCCGGATCATGTGGCCAGGGGAAGAGAGACCTGAACAGGGTTAGGAGGAGGGATTGAAGGAGGAGGAGGAGGCCCCTCGCCCATGGCGAAAAGAAGGGCGTTGCTCAAGTCGCCAGCTTTCATTTTTTTCGCCAGATCGACGGGATCCTTTCCGTTCCGACGGCTGATCGATCTTCACGACATCTTTTCGAAAGAAGGGGTACTGGTGGTAGAACTGTCGTCCGAAACAGGTCGATCTGCGGATAAAACGGATTCGAGTCAGCTCGACAAATAAAAAGACGTATATCACGAAAATGAAGGAGGTCGTCGGGCCGCAGGACCTAGGGTAGCTTGGATTCGATGGTCTATAAAATTAGACCAGCGGATATCTCCTCTCCGAAGACGAGATATCGGACTCGATGTGATTGGGTTCAGAGATAGTGACTCGGGAGCCTCTGCAAAGAAAAACCAAAAACTATTAACAAACAAATTAATGTCAACGAAGAACATCGAAGCGACCATGGAAACTAATAAACCCTGAAAGCTAACCAACGCTAGCTGCCCATCTTGTCGGGATAACCGAATAATTGAAGTCCTCGACCGAGTGACGGTTGATCTTGAAGTAAAAATATTTACTCTTCCACACATCCCTCGTCGGGATCTCGTCAAGAATCTTCCCATGACGAGGAGAGAGGTAGTAAGTCCTGGCAAAACGAGTGTTATGTTTTACCGAACAAACCCTCATCAACTCCTCGACCCCAAAATTGACACCCTCCTCGATGGCTCTGACTCTGAGCCCGATGACCTACCGGACGAAATTCGAGGTCATCTGATGAAAGGTTAGCTGAAGCTGAGCCAAAACCCATGAGATAATGCGAGGGATTGGAAAAAACAATCCGCATTTATCGAAATAGGTATAAGAGGCACATAAATAGCCCTCGACAACAGTTTCCGGCGATATCGCCGGAGACGGGATGATTATCTCCACCTCCGGCGGGATCCGGCACTTCGTCCGCAACTTCTGTATATGGTCCACAGTCAAACTGGACGGTGGATGGGGACCGAACGGTCCCGTCGCCGCGCTTGAACTCGCCCTGACTGCATCTTTCCGAACCATATTGGTCGATGTATTGAAAATTTCTTTCTTTTAAAGAAAAGAGGAAAGACAAAATCTCCAAAGAGAAGAGTTTCGGAGTAACAGTAAAAGGAACAAGAGCGAGAGACAAAAATGATAAATGAGGGAGAAGAAGTTACCTTGTCAATTTGTAGTGCGAGCAGTAATGGGAATCGTGCTAGGTAACTTCCCCTTTTAAACTATCTCATGCTCGAGATCCGTGGGATCTTTCGTATCCCGCAATCTCAACCGCTCAATTCAAAATTTGTAAATAATTACGAAAAAGATCGAGATAGTTGGGATCCTTCGATTCCTTGCAATCTCGACCGTTGATATAAGATCTAAGGGCATAACTAAATGGCTGATGATTAAGTCACATCCGCACGAATCGAGGCCGATAAGATTTATCAAACTCAAGAGATCTCAGCCGTTGATGGTCGACCAGACCAACGGTAGATCGAGTTACACTAGTTGTGGCAACGGACGCGCCACAAATAGGTTAATCCGATCCACGCGCCCAATCTTAGCCATCCGATCAAAACAAGATATGCGAACGGGGCGAGAACGATCATTAGGGTTTCTCTAATACCCAAGGCACGCGCGCTTCTTCCCGAGAACGTCAACCGCCCATCAACCTCGACTTGTCAAAATTAATGGGCTGGGGTGCTATTGTTGGTACTTGATTTCCTTCTAGGAAATCCGGCCCATTAACAAATGAAACAAAGGCCCATATTCATGAGCCCGTCCAAAAATCAGAGACGGAGAGATCGGTCGATTCCTCTGTTGGGCCCATACGATTGACACCTTGACAAGGCCCAAACAATGCCGAAGTGAGAGGCGATCGGGCTCGAAGCTCGGCAGGAGACGATGTAGGGATAGAGCAACCCGGTCTTCGTCGGTTGAACTAATCCACGCAAATCTCGGAGATCGTTATGACGGCGAGGCCGAAATATCGAAACAAGAAGATCAAAGTTGAGAGTATTTAAAGGAGAAGTGGCGATTCATTCAAGACATTCCAACCCTAGTTAAGAACATTTCGACTAGATAGCTCGATCGTCATACTTTGTACTCTCTTTTCGATTGTGTTTGTTCTATCTCGACGATCAATCTCAATAAAGTCTTTGATTCATAGGAAATCTATACCATTTTATATCCTAAAGTCCAAATCCACGATTACAAATTCTTGGTGTGAATCTCAGATCTCACATGGGCCTGCTGCTAGATTCGAGAAATAGATTTTATCGTCGCATGGAGTTCTTGCCAAAATATTTGATGCACCTACAAAATTTCCAAACATACTAAGATTAATTAGATATAATTTAATTTCTAAGGACTATAACAATTTTTTTGTATAATTAAGATACGGAAAATAAACTTACATGATAAAACAAAAATTATAAAAATTGCAAACAAAACACATGTTTTCATATTTTTGAAAATTTAATAGTGTTTAGGAATTTTCGACTTTTGGCTTCTATTTATTTTTATATTTTGTTGTGAAGTTTTTAGAGGCTTGTACTGTCATATTTATATATTTTCTTATTTATGTTTCATTTATGTTGGACAAGAGTAATTGCTTAATCGGATGTTACTAAACAACACAACAAAACAGTTCATTTCGATAATTTTAATTTATAAAATTATAGATAATACAAATAGTAGATGTTATCAATGTATTATAAGATGAAAACAATAAAAATTTATAGTTTTTTCCTTGTTTTTGATCATGTAATTTAACAAACAAATAAGATTTAAAATATATAAGTTTTCTTCCGTTCTTTACTTTGTATCCATGCAAATATCTTGTTCTGAATTTTTGAACCGATTAAAAATTATGGTCTAAACCTCTGTTCGGAAACGCGCTAGGCGTTATACGCGCGGTCGGTATGGGCTAGCGAGTTATCGAAAAATCGGGATAAACTCGGGGAGTACGCGGGGCAGAATTTTTTAACATTTTATATGTAATACCATAAATTTTATATATTTTATATATAATAACACAATTTTATTATTTTTTAAAATAATAATTTGTATACCAAAAAAATAGATATAAAAATGATTGTTGTACATTATAATTCACAAGATACAATAAAATTAGAATAAATCATAAAACTAATAAATGTTTAATATATATTTTATGATTAGATTTACTGTTAATCAGAATAAGTATATATATATATATATTTATATATATATGTTAATCTATTTTTCTGTGTCTTTAAATAAATAAGAAGCTTTGGAATATTTATTAAAGTATTATAAATCATAAGTACTAACAAATTAAAAAGGGCATATTCAAAAAAAAGAAAAGATAATGAGTGACGTGCAGTGCAGATGAGAAGTGGGACAGTGGAACCCGTGCCATTCAAAACTCATATATAAATGTCCTACATCGGAACATCATCAGATTATGAAGGTAAGCGGCTTCTATAAATATAGCACACTGCATTGTCGACAATGAATCATGCTTATAAAGAGCCAAGGCCCTTAATACTTGTGGGCCTAGCTAGTTCTTTATTTAATTAAATCGGTAATTAATCCGATTTATCTAATTAATCGGGCACTTAACTGATAAAGCGGACGGTTATTTGGTTACCGATTAATTACGCCGATTTGATTAAAGTCGCGGCGGTTGGGTCACGTCCAGCGTTTTAGCGTTTGCGGTAACGCGGCCGCGTTTTAGAACAAAGGTCTAAACTAATAGAAATTTCTACTTTTACTCTAACAAATTAAAACATAAAAATCATGTTTTTATTTACGGTTTTACTCTCAATATACATATCTTACACTCGTTCGGCAGTAGGTAAACTATTTTGAAAGAGTTACTGATTTAACGCGGATGACCACTAGATTTATATTCCCGCTTTTCTTACTAAGATGAAAGAAAAAAAATGTTCATATATGCAACCGATCTTAAAAATTGTTGAGTAAAAATATGCGTGGTTGTGAAGTTATATCATTAATACTAGGTTAGAGTATTTGAAATTTTTTATTGAATTTTCCAAAAAGATATTGAGAAAACATCTTATAACGAACATAAAATCTCGAAACACATATTATTTATCTCATCAATAATTAAAATACAATAAAAGACTAAAAATACAAATAATATATTCCAGTATGTAAATTTTTATATATGCAATAATACATGAACATATTTTAAATGATGGAATTTAAAAATTTATATTTTCACTAACCATAGTTTATAGAAAATCATAATGTATGTAATATCACTCCGTTTTGATATGGTGACTATTGTTTTTCTCTTACTTAACCAATTCACAATACATTTATACATACATAGTTATGTATTATTTTATATAGAAAATAATGTTAATTAAAGAGAAAAATGTATTACTTATGATATTTTAATTTCCTTATTTTCTTAAAATATATTTCAAAGAAAATACAACAATTCAATGAATAAAGCATCTATAATCACAATAACAAGCAGGTATTGGACAATCTAGCATATACCTATTCTTTCTAATACAATGCATTGCACATTTATGACAAAAACTAGTTTGATCATCAGCGACTGATTGTCCAAGATGTTCAATATAAGGTGTCCGAGTTTTTATTTAAACTGCTAGATTCGAGAAATAGATTTTATCGTCGCATGGAGTTCTTGCCAAAATATTTGATGCACCTACAAAATTTCCAAACATACTAAGATTTATTAGATATAATTTAATTTATAAGGACTATAACAAATTTTATGTATAATTTAGATACAGAAAATAAACTTACATGATAAAACAAAAATTATAAAAATTGCAAACAAAACACATGATTTCATATTTTTGAAAATTTAATAGTGTTTAGGAATTTTCGACTTTTGGTTTCTATTTATTTTATATTTTGTTGTGAAGTTTTTAGAGGCATGTACTGTCATATTTATATATTTTCTTATTTATGTTTCATTTATGTTGGACAAGAGTAATTTCTTAATCGGATGTTACTAAACAACACAACAAAACAGTTTTTTTCGATAATTTTAATTTATAAAATTATAGATACTATAAATAATAGATGTTATCAATGTATTATAAGATGAAAACAATAAAAATTTATAGTTTTTTCCTTTTTTTATCATGTAATTTAACAAACAAATAAGATTTAAAATATATAAGTTTTCTTCCGTTCTTTACTTTGTATCCATGCAAATATCTTGTTCTGAATTTTTGAACCGATTAAAATTATGGTCAAAACTAATAGAAATTTCTACTTTTACTCTAACAAATTAAAACCTAAAAATAATTTTTTTATTTACGGCTTTACTCGCAATATACATATCTCACACTCGTTCGGCGGTAGGTAAACTATTTTGAAAGAGTTATTGATTTAACCCGGATAACCACTAGATTTATATTCCCGCTTTTCTTACTAAGATGAAAGAAAAAAAATGTTCATATATGCAACCGATCTTAAAAAATGTTGAGTAAAAATATGCGTGGTTGTGAAGTTGTATCATTAATACTAGGTTAGAGTATTTGAAACTTTTTTATTGAATTTTCCAAAAAGATATTGAGAAAACATCTTACAACGAACATAAAATCTCGAAAACACATATTACTTATGATATTTTAATTTTCTTATTTTCTTAAAATATATTTCAAAGAAAATACAACAATTCAATGAATAAAGCATCTATAATCACAATAACAAGCAGGTATTGGACAATCTAGCATATACTTATTCTTTCTAATACAATGCATTGCACATTTATGACAAAAACTAGTTTGATCATCAACAACTGATTGTCCAAGATGTTCAATATAACGTATCCGCGTTTTTATTTGAAAATTAATTTGGGGGCTGTTGGTACTGAATTTCCCTCGAGGAAATCCGGCCCATTAACAAATGAAACAAATGCTCATATTCATAAGCCCGTCCCAAAATCAAAGACGGAGATATCGGTCGATTCCTCTGTTGGGCCCATACGATTGACACCTTGACAAGGCCCAAACAATGCCGAAGTGAGAGGCGATCGGGCTCGAAGCTCGGCAGGAGACGATGTAGGGATAGAGCAACCCGGTCTTCGTCGGTTCAACTAATCCACGCAAATCTCGGAGATCGTTATGACGGCGAGGCCGAAATATCAGAACAAGAAGATCAAAGTCGAGAGTATTTAAAGGAGAAGTGGCAATTCATTCAAGACATTCCAACCCTAGTTAAGAACACTTCGACTAGATATTTCGATCATCATACTTTGTACTCTCTTTTCGATTGTGTTTGTTTTATCTCGACGATCAAACTCAATAAAGTCTTTGATTCATAGGAAATCTATACCATTTCTATATCCTAAAGTCCAAATCCACGATTACAAATTCTTGGTGTGAATCTCAGATCTCACATTTGGCGCCGACTGTGGGGACTATCTATAGTTTTTCCTTCTTAAGAATCAGATCTTAGATCCGATAGATCGAGATGAATCCCGACCAATCTGGCTCTCCCAGCGCCACACCACCAGTCAACCACCCTCAAACGGTTGACAACGTTCCTTAGAACACCACCGGGGTAAGAATCATGGGTCAGACCGATGTCGTGTTGACGAGCTCTGCCTCAGTCTCCACGACTTCGGCACCAGCCGGCCCAGTCGCTCAACCAGTCGCGACGAGCCAGACTCCGGCAAATGTTTTTTCGGGAACTAACAATCCGAGCAGAAATTGGGTGTGGATGAGGAATGATTCCATTTCCGCCCCCACTTCAGGAGGTGGATCTGGAATAACCAGACCTAATTCGCCACTGCCTTCTGCTCCGCAGCGACAAGGCCCAGATGACCTCGCCGAAATCCGTCCGATGTTAAGCATGTTGGTAAACCGAACGAGAAACAACAAGGCAAGCGCACGGGCCAAGAGATCGCAAACCGTTCTCTAGCCGCGCAGCTCGATAAACAGGAACGGCGCATAAACGCCCGTCTTGAAGAGCTCGCCAGCCAAAACCAGGGGGTAGATCAACACGAAATCCACGAACCCCCATAAGTCCTCCGCCGTGTACACGCTTGGACTTCTCTCAGGTAGTAACTCCCCCGGGAGCGTCGGGAAATATCGCTAATACGTCAAGTAGCAGCTTCCGCCCTATAATGACACCTATCGCGATACCGACCCCAGTTAGTTCGAGTTCAATGGTCACAGATCCAAAAAAATCAGGAAACCGACCATTACCCGGGCCACCACCTTTCCCGAATAACTCTAATATCCGGCCGAGACTAGGAGGCTCTGCTTTCGCCTCGAGCTCAGGACACCTTAACGGATCAAATACGATACAGTTCCAAAACTGCAGGTCAACCAGAAGAGATCGATTCCAACAATCGATCTCCTCGACCCCGTTTTCCTTGAACAAACATCCAATCAGGAACAAGCCCAGTTTGCGCCCACGGTAGGCGATGAACACGATATGCTTAGACAGTACATTGAACAAGCTAAGGCCCAGTTCGTCAGTCTGAGCTCGAAAGTTCACATGGCAACAAGCATGGCGCCCGACATCGATTGAGTGATCGAAGAAACGCGACAAACGCTGTTCACAGACCGGATCGCCTTTGCAAGAATCCGGGAAATCAAGAAAACGAAATTTCCGGAGTTCTCTGGAAAATCGGACCCGAAAGCCCATATCATGGCATTCCAACTAGCAATGGCAAGGGTATACCTTACCGATGAGGAGAGAGAGCCGGCTTTCTGCAGGCTCTTCGCCGAAAACCTATCAGGGTCCGCCCTAGAATGGTTTGCCGGACTGGAAGAAAGGTCCATTGACAACTTCACCCAGTTCATGACGGCTTTCCTCAAACAATATTCCGTCTTTATCGAGAAAAAGACTACTGAGGCAGCTCTATTTTGCGTCTCCCAAAAACCCGACGAGACACTTCGCTCGTACATCGACCGATTTAAGGAAATAAAATCCAAAATCGCAAACCCACGAGACGAAGTAGCTATAGAAGCACTGAGACGTGGACTATGGTATTCGACCAGATTCCGCGAGGAAATAACAGTCTGCGAACATCAAACACTCGATGACGCCCTTCATCGCGCATCGGCCTTCGCTCGCCTCGAGGACGAAACCACGACCCTCAGATAAAAGCATCGAAAAGAAAAGAACCCGTCGGGCTCGCAAAACTCGAACTCAAAAAAGGATTCCCGCAAATCAGGAAACGTCAATGCGGTCGAGAGCCCGAAGAGCTCGAAGAAATTCGAGTTCGACAAGGAAAAATTCCGTGATTTTCACAACAAAAGAGGACACTCGACTGAAGAGTTCTATACTCGAGCTAAAGCCGAGGCTCAAAAGCGAGAGTCCAAAAACAAGCAAGAATCAGAAGTCGAGGAGGAAACTCCATCCGACAAAAAAGAAAGTAAGCATACCAAAGAGTCAAACACCAGAAAGCCTTCTCAAAACAAGCGAGAACGGCCAAAGGAGCTGGAATCTCCCAAAACACTCCCTCAGGGGTCGCGAAAGCGAGTCGAAGTCATTCTCGGCGAGCTCAGCTTGTGCGGCACCCCAGGAGGTTCGACGTTATCTCCACCTCCAGATCCCGTCAAAAGTTTACGCTCACGGATCAATCTCCCTCGTCTCTGCGGGGTGGGGGGGGTGGGTGTATGGGCCAAACCCCCTAAGCGAGTCAACTTCATCTTCGGCGGCTCCAAGCTATGCCGAGACTCGGTCAATTCAATCAAAGACCTTCAAAGAAGAGTCGAGACCGACAAAGGGGAGATAATCCCAATGTTAGGTCCAGACCATGAAATCACTTTCCACGAGATCTGAAGAAGCACTGAGCTACGGTATGAGTTACAGCAGCGGCTGAATCAAGCAGCATGTATAACAACGACTGAGTCAACGAAGGAGAGCGTGAGCTGGAATGAAGAGATATGGAAATCATTGATACAAGAAGCTGACAAGGACAAACCTAAAGATGAGTAGCTGGGATGGATATGAAGATCAGTGAAGATACTCATAGAATGAGCACCTAAAAGATTTTAGGAAAATATGCTTTTAGCGAGATGAAGAAAAATGGAAATATGTCTAAAAGAGTTTAGGAAATATGTCAAAAGAAATAAGGCAATTGTACGATGATTTATGTGTATAAATAGATCATCTAGGGCATCTGTGCTTGGTGTGCCTTTAGAGAGAGAGATTATTTTTAGCGAAAGTCAAGTTCTTCTTAGATAATTGTACTTGGTGCTAAGGGTGAATCTAGAGAGCTTTGAAATCATTGATAGAACGAAAAGCAAGAGAGAGACTAGGTTGTTAAGGTGAAACTTTTGTTTGCTTTGCAATAAACAGTCTTTGAAAAAGAACACCCTTGTGTCACATCCTGTATTACGTTACGTCTCACATTTTCAATTGGTATCAGAGCGGACACTTGTTGCTCATATATACAGGTGAGATCCTGCAAAAAAAAATGGAGAACTACAATGAGCTGATCAATAGCTCTAGAGTAATACTGGATGCGACAAACTATGGTTTCTGGAAAGCAAGAACAAGATCACAAATCAAAGGTATCGACCCGCTGGCTTGGAAGACAATTGAATCAGGCTGGACAGCTCCAACAATGAAGAATGAAGCAGGAGCCGAGGTACTCAAACCGGAGGAACAATGGACAGAAGTCGAACTAAAGCTATCAAAATTCAACTCCAGAGCTCTAACTGCAATTCACTGTGGAGTAGCTAAGAAACAATTCGAATTAATACAAGGATGTGAATTGGCTAAAGAAGCATGGGTTATTCTTCAAATTCACTTTGAAGGAACAGAGAAAGTGCAAAACTCAAGAAAAGACCTGTTGGCTACCAAGTTTGAAGACCTAAAAATGGAAGATGATGAGACAATCTCAGACTTCAGCGCCAAAATCAGCTATTTAGCTCAGGAAGCATCACTCCTTGGTAAGAAGTATAAAGACAAGAAACTGGTCAAGAAATTCTTAAGGTGTCTGCCAGCCAAGTACATGCCATACAAAGCGGCTCTGAGCGTATCAGCTAACACTGAGAGTATGAGTTTTGATGAGCTAGTCGGTATGTTGCAAGTTCATGAACTAGAACTAGATGGTACAAAGAAATCCAAAAGTATTGCACTCATCACTCAAGCAAAATCAAACCAGGATAGCAAGGGAGAAGATCCTGTAAGCCTCATTGTTCTAAGATTTGATCGTGCTCTAAGAAGGGTAGAACAAGGACAAGGATCATACAAAAGCACTAAAAGATCAACTGATGGGGAGAATACGAAGAAATCAGAAATGCAGTGTCATGAATGCAAGGGATTTGGACACTTCAAGAGTGAATGTCCGACCGTCAGAAGACGTGAGATGAAGTGCTTTGGGTGCAAAGGAATTGGGCACACTCATTTGGAATGTGTCAATGATCAGAAACGAAGACAAGAAAAATCCATGATAGGAGTAAACCATGATGAGTCAGATGAGGAAAGTGATGAAGAGGAGGTTAACAACTTTGTAGCATTCCTTGGAATTGCTGAACTTGAAGACAATGAATCTGACTCAGACTCAGAAACAGAAACAGATCTTGTCAGTAGTTATAAGGAGGTAAGGGATACTCTCATCAAAATTGGGCTAGAGAATACTACACTAATCCAAGTAAAGCAGCGGCTTGAGGCGCAAATTGAGTCACTCCAAGAAGAACTGGAAACTGAACGGAAGCTAAGTAGAGAAAGTGTCAATTTAATCAAAGAAAAATTGACACTGGCTAAGAAGTCAGACGAATTGGAGCAGATGCTGAAGAAAGAAAAAGAGGTAACTAAACAGCTACAGTCTGAGTTAGACCAACAACATCGCAAAATACACATGTTTGCCGGGACAAAACAACTGGATCAGATTCTGAGCTATGGAAGAACAAAATACACAAAGTCTGGACTTGGGTACACAGGACGGTCTGGAGCCAATGTTGGAAAAAACACATTCGTACATGCAAGTTCGACAAATCCAACTCAAGCAGTGTATAACTCATCACCAAGAAACTGCTATTACTGTGGAAAAGAAGGGCATTACAAAGCATACTGCTACAGATTTCACCAAAGGATCCGACAGCTCAAGAAACTAGGAAGATTCAACTGGAACAGGGACAAATATCAAATCTGGGTGAAAAAGGCGGACTTGTATGAAACAGGAAGTAGTACAAGGAATACCTCAGATAAGCAAATACGATGCAGTATCGCTTTTGTTACTGAGAAATCAGAAGATGGAAATCAATGGTACTTTGACAGTGGGTGCTCAAGACATATGATTGGGACAAGAAGTCATCTCAAAGACATCAAAGTGATCAAATCTGGCAAAGTAACATTTGGTGATGGAGGACAAGGAGCAATACAAGGCAAAGGTAAAACACTTGACTCAGATTTACCTAAACTAATGAATGTTTTTCTCGTGAAGGGTCTTAAGGCAAACCTGATTAGTGTGAGTCAGTTGTGCGACGAAGGATTGATGGTGTGTTTCACAAGCTATGACTGCAAAGTTCTGAATGACACTGGAGATATCATCCTACAAGGGAAAATATCAGGCAACAACTGCTACATGTGGGAGAACAACTCTAAATGTCTTAGCGCGAAGTGTCTAAGTGCCAAGAATGACATTCATTTATGGCATCAACGACTTGGACACATGAATGAAAGAAACTTGACTACTCTTGTCAAGAATGAGATTGTCCGAGGGATACCTCAACTCAAGGAGGTGATCAAGATGGTGTGTGAAGCATGCAACAAAGGCAAGCAGGTCAAAGTTCAACACAAGAAAGTACCAGATGTTCAGACCAAGGACAAGTTGGATCTAGTGCATATGGACTTGATGGCACCAATGCAAGTTGAAAGTATAGCTGGTAAACGATATGTGTTTGTACTAGTGGATGACTTTACCAGGTACACATGGGTAAGGTTCATTCGAGATAAATCAGATACAGCTGACAGCTTTAGAATCTGGGCACTTCAGATGATCAATGAACAAGGAAGAATTAAGAGGGTTAGAAGTGATCATGGAGGAGAATTTCAGAATGAAACCATGAAAGGGTTCTGCGAGGATCATGGTATATCTCATCATTTTTTAGCACCAATAACACCTCAACAGAATGGGGTAGTTGAAAGGAAGAACATAACTCTTCAAGAAATGGCCAGAGCCATGATCCACGGCAATGATGTGCCACTACGGTTCTGGGCTGAAGCTATCAATACAGTATGCTACATCATTAATCGGGTGTATGTAAGAAGAGGAACAACCATGACACCATATGAGATGTGGAAAGGAAAAACTCCCAATCTGAGTTACTTTCATATCTTTGGAGGAAAGTGTTATGTATTAAATGACAAAGATCATCTTGGAAAGTTTGATTCAAGGAGTGACGAGGGTATCTTCTTGAGATATTCAGGAACTAGCACAGCGTTCAGAGTGTATAACACAAGATCAAGAACAATTGTTGAGTCAGTGAATGTCATATTTGATGATCTATGTCAAATGAAAATCCCCGATGATTCATCAGACAGTGAATCAGAACCAGTTGAGCATCAAAAATCCATGAATGAAGAAAAGACAGAGGAAAAAACAACCTCAGAGACTACTCAAAATGAAGAAACATGATCTCCGGTGAAAATCAAGCTCAGCAGAACTCAGAAAAACCATCCCATCTCAAAAGTATTATGAGATGTGAATGATGAACGAATAACAAGAAAAGTTCATCTAGACTTTAAAGAAATGGTGTGATTCACTTTCTTTGTCTCATTCATAGAGCCCATAATGCATATTCAAGCTTTGGAAGACGAATTCTGGATTGAAGCAATGGGGCAAGAACTAGAACAGTTTGTGCGTAATGATGTATGGGAACTAGTACCACGACCTGATGGAGTAAACGTTGTAGGAACCAAGTGGATCTTTAAAAACAAGATTGATGAGAATGGAATAGTGGTACGGAACAAAGCACGGCTTGTGGCTCAGGGATACTCCTAGATAGAAGGAGTCGATTTTGAGGAAACATTTGCGCCTGTTGCACGACTTGAGTCAATCAGACTATTCCTCGGAATGGCGTGCATCATGAACTTCACTGTATATCAAATGGACGTGAAGAGTGCTTTCTTAAATGGTTTTCTTCAAGAGGAAGTTCATGTAGAACAACCAAAAGGATTTGAGGATGCCCACAACCCTGAATATGTGTACAAGTTGAAGAAAGCTTTATATGGTCTAAAGCAAG
Source organism: Orychophragmus violaceus (assembly GCA_030180135.1). NCBI lineage: Eukaryota > Viridiplantae > Streptophyta > Magnoliopsida > Brassicales > Brassicaceae > Orychophragmus > Orychophragmus violaceus. The sequence goes on from CM058235.1 coordinate 21,089,805, forward strand.
CTCCCAGGGCATGGTACGAGCGACTTACTAGTTTTCTTCTAGAGAAAGGATATACAAGAGGGGGTGTAGACAAAACTCTCTTTGTTCTGGAACAAAAGAGAGAGATCATCATAGTCCAGATCTATGTGGACGACATAATCTTCGGAGGTACATCTCAAAATCTGGTTGATATGTTTTCAAGACATGACTCAATAATTTGAAATGAGTATGGTAGGTGAACTGAAGTATTTTCTGGGTTTGCAAGTTAGCCAGAACAGTGATGGTATATTCATATCTCAAAGCACATATGCCAAAAATCTGCTGAGTCGATTCAAGCTGGATCAATGTAAAGAAGCTAGAACACCAATGAGTACTACAACCAAACTATCAAGAGATGAGGATGGAGCAGATGTGGATGTAAAACTTTATCGAGGGATGATTGGAAGCTTACTGTATCTTACAGCCAGTAGACCGGATATGTGCCTAAGCGTGGGAATATGTGCAAGATATCAAGCTAAACAGAAGCAGTCTCATCTTGAGGCAGTTAAGCGAATCATCAAGTATGTCAAGGGAACAATCAACCTAGGGGTTTGGTACTCAAAAGGATCCAACAAACACTTAGTTGGATACTGTGATGCTGACTGGGCATGAAGCTTGGATGATAGGAAGAGCACAAGTGGAGGATGTTTCTTTCTAGGAAACAATCTAATTGCATGGATGAGCAAAAAGCAGAACTCTGTGTCATTATCTACTGCAGAAGCAGAATATTTTGCAATGGGTAGTTGCTGTGCTCAACTTCTCTGGATGAAACAGATGTCAGCTGATTATGGGATCGATTCAGGACCACTTCTTGTTCACTGTGATAACAAGAGTGCTATAAGCATCTCAAAGAATCCAGTTCAACACTCTCGAACAAAGCACATTGATATAAGACACCACTTCATTCGTGAGCTAGTGGAGGAAAAATAGGTAGTGGTTGAATACATAGTTACTGATTTGCAACTGGATGATTTTTTTACAAAACCTCTTGATTTTAACCGATTTATCACTTTAAGAAACTCAATTGGTGTTTGTGAGATGTAAAAGTTTACAGGGCTGGCACATGCACTGACTCATGAAGTACCTCAAGTTCTGATTTGGTTTGGAGTCAAGAAATCTAGTGGAAAAGAGCTGCCTGTTGTGCCGTCTTGTCTCATATAAAGTACAGGTTTCTCGAGTGAGGTTCAAAAGCCAAAAAGAAAGAAAAAGCTAGAAGCTGATCTCCTGAGAAGTCAAGTGATGGAATCAACTCTAAGAAAAGTTCAGTTACTCAATAAAAAAAGGGTTAGATATGTGGCAATCTCACTCGAAGGATAAAGGTTGAAAACTATATTGAGACAAGATAAAGGCATAAGAGTGTGAAAGCTAGCCACTGGGAGAATGATGGCCAAATGCAGGAATCGTGTGAGCAAGATGTAAAGACTGAGTCATGTGAAGTGTCAGTTCCTGACACACACAACATTTAAAAAGAAAAGAAGAAAAGGTACGATTTATTTCTCCTTAAAAACGCCAGTTGCTTCAGTAGAAATGTAGTAAATTCACTTTCAAGTTTATACCCATTAGTGACAGAATGTAATGTGGTTGATCTAATATGATAATGCATGTTGAGAACTAACCAAATGGTACAGGGAACAAGAAGAATGGTCTAAGTCGGTACAATTTGATATGACAAGAACCGATATCCGAGATTTTGGGCACAAAAAGGGAAAAAGAGATTTGAATTTTAAAATTCAAATATTTGCCCAATAAAATCGCATGCAAAAAGGTAACTAGATATTTGACACAGATTCGGCTTCAGGCTTCATATCTTTAAAAAGGAGAGAGAAAGGGAAAAAGGAAATCCCTTTCTCTTAAAATCCGACGAAACTTGACTCTTTCTTCCACAATCCTAAGTTTTCTCTGCTTCAATCGCTCGAAAATTTACCATGGTGCATGCGACCAGAAGAGGAAAAGTGGGTGCTAGCTAAACTCAACCAACTAAGGCACCGCCGGAACAGAAACCGCCGCAATTGATTGATGATTCCAGCTTTGATGAGGAAGTACCACCACCCATAAACCCTAATATTGTCTCTGATCAGATCTTGGGTGCAGATCACCAGACCAGCACGAATTCATTCGCAACAGCTCAAGAGGTAGCAAATACAGAGCCGATTGATGAAGATCTAGCACAAAAGAAGGGAGATGATGAAGCTGAATCAGGTCGTAGAACTATACCAGACGATCAGCCTCCAAAACAGCCGTCTGATCCTGAAACTGAAGAAATCAAAACTGTTGAGTCACCAATAGATGGAAATCAGGATGCTGAATCTATACGGTCAGATAACCAAGGAAATCTGGAGGAAATAGGAGAGAAGGAGAAAGAGGCAGCCGAGGGTTTAGGTGAGTTAGCTATCATTGTGGCAAATCCAGTAAGTGTGGCCACTGGTGATGCTGAGCCTAATTAGCTAAATACTCAAAATGCAGAAGCTTCTAGACCTAAGAAGAGGAAAGCTAGAAAGCAGATAGGATCCATGCCGAATATCAAGAAGGCTCGTGTTGAAAGATCTGAATTACATAAATCAATACAGACGAAGCCCAAGAAAAACATTTGCATCATTCTTAATTTCAGCTGAAACTCCATCAATCTTTGCATCATTCTTAATTTCACCATTGCTCAATGGTTCCATATCTAAACATGCATTGATCTGAGCTGGGGAGAACTCATACATTCGCTTCCGTAAGAAAACACGCACCCCATTTTCAGTACCATCATCACTTGATTTCGGCAGATTGGTGTAGAATTCTTTCACAATTTCGGGGATAAAACTGACTAACCCATCAACAGAATTTCTCAGCATTCCTATGTTTATCAGACCAAGATATCCCCACTTATCGGTTTCATCAAAATCTACTACCCGTTCGGCTAAGATTCCACGATCTTTGAATAGTGCATACCTTTCTTTAACTTCATGAGATGGAAATCGCTTGGAGACAAAAGGTTTGACTCTGGTTTTGCCTGAACCACCAGTTGTTGCAGATGTCCCAGCCTTGACATCAATGTTTTTCTTGGGCTTCGTCTGTACTGATTTCTGTAATTCAAATCTTTCAACACGAGCCTTCTTGATATTCGGCATGGATCCTGTCTGCTTTCTAGCTTTCCTCTTCTTAGGTCTAGAAGCTTCTTCAGTTTGAGTATTTAGCTAATTAGGCTCAGCATCACCAGTGGCCACACTTACTGGATTTGCCACAATGATAGCTAACTCACCTAAACCCTCGGCTGCCTCTTTCTCCTTCTCTCCTATTTCCTCCAGATTTCCTTGGTTATCTGACCGTATAGATTCAGCATCCTGATTTCCATCTATTGGTGACTCAACATTTTTGAGAGGACTATGATGATCTGGACTATGATGATCTCTCTTTTTTTGTTCCAGAACAAAGAGAGTTTTATCTACACCCCCTGTTGTATATCCTTTCTCTAGAAGAAAACTAGTAAGTCGCTCGTACCATGCCCTGAGAGCTTGCTTTAGACCATATAAAGCTTTCTTCAACTTGTACACATATTCAGGGTTGTGGGCATCCTCAAATCCTTTTGGTTGTTCTACATGAACTTCCTCTTGAAGAAAACCATTTAAGAAAGCACTCTTCACGTCCATTTGATATACAGTGAAGTTCATGATGCACGCCATTCCGAGGAATAGTCTGATTGACTCAAGTCGTGCAACAGGCGCAAATGTTTCCTCAAAATCGACTCCTTCTATCTGAATTACAGAAATCAGTACAGACGAAGCCCAAGAAAAACATTGATGTCAAGGCTGGGACATCTGCAGCAACTGATGGTTCATGAAAAACCAGAGTCAAACCTTTTGTCTCCAAGCGATTTCCATCTCGTGAAGTTAAAGAAAGGTATGCACTATTCAAAGATCGTGGAATCTTAGCCGAACGGGTAGTAGATTTTGATGAAACCGATAAGTGGGGATATCTTGGTCTGATAAACATAGGAATGCTGAGAAGTTCTGTTGATGGGTTAGTCAGTTTTATCCCCGAAATTGTGAAAGAATTCTACACCATTCTGCCGAAATCAAGTGATGATGGTACTGAAAATGGGGTGCGTGTTTTCTTACGGAAGCGAATGTATGAGTTCTCCCCAGCTCAGATCAATGCATGTTTAGATATGGAACCGTTGAGCAATGCTGAAATTAAGAATGATGCAAAGATTGATGGAGTTTCAGCTGACTCAATTGCTAAGTATCTCACTCAAGGCCAGAAGAAGACATGGGCAGGGATGAAAGCTGTTGACCTTCCTCCAAAGTACGCCGCACTGACTATCTTGGCTGCTACAAACTTGTTTCCATCTACCCATAAGAATCACATATTTGAAGACAGAGAAAGGCTGATCTACAAGATAGCTCATGGCATCCGGATTGACTTTGGGAAACTTGTGTACAAACAGGTGATGAGCCTTACCACTGATCCGCAGAATGATCGACGTTGGCTGATATTCCCGAGAATCATCTCAGCCATTCTCGAATCAGAGCATACACCTCGTACATTTGATGGAGAAGAACTTATAGGTCCTGTGCTATACAAGAAGGATCCTAGAAGTGGTGAAGCCTTTCTCAAGAAAGAGGCTGAGAAGTAGAAGAGATAGGAAATTGCATCTGGTAAACGCAAGATAGGCTCAACATCTCGTACAGAAGGTCGTTCACAGGCTTATGCATCAGCTGAAGAGGAATCTGTAGAAATTCTGCAACTTGGATCAGTCATAATGCCGATCAAAACCTCAATAAATCAACTCTCTGTTCAAACTGCTCTGCAAGACATAGCTGAAGGTCTTCAGAATATGAGTGATGTCGTCTTTCATCTGCGAGACATGATTCGAGGTAAGTTTTCGAATGACTATTCTATGTAGCTTACTCTGACATAAGTAATTTTTAACTTGTGTGCTCTCAAGCAGGGGGAGAAACTGCAGAGGTTGACAAGTCAGATCATGATGAGGAATCTCCTGATGGCACAGGAGATGATGACTCGGATGAGATGACTTCGAGTGATGCTTAAGTGTTGGGAATTTGGAATTATGGGGGAGTTTATTTTATGGGGGAGTACTTATTTTGTTTGAATGATGAACTTCTTATTTTGTCTCCTTGCTTTGTTTCAAAATGCTGAACTCATCTTTTGTTTAAGAAGTAATATTTTGGATTATGATGTGTGAGTGCTTGATAAACAGTATTTTGCTGTCTCGGCTATATGTGTGTATGAGCTTATTGAAGTATAGGTACTTGAGAAGCACACAAGCTAAAAAGGGGGAGATTGAAGAAGCACTGAGCTACGGTATGAGTTACAATAGCGGCTGAATCTAGCAGCATGTACAACAACGACTGAGTCAACGAAGGAGAGCGTGAGCTGGAATGAAGAGAAATGGAAATCATTGATACAAGAAGCTGACAAGGACAAACCTAAAGATGATTAGCTGAGCTGGATATGAAGATCAGTGAAGATACTCATAGAATGAGCACCTAAAAGATTTTAGGAAAATATGCTTTTAGCGAGATGAAGAAAAATGGAAATATGTCTAAAAGAGTTTAGGAAATATGTTAAAAGAAATATGGCAATTGTACGATGATCTATATGTATAAATAGATCATCTAGGGCATTTGTGCTTGGTGCGCCTTTAGAGAGAGAGAGAGATTATTTTTAGCAAAAGTCAAGTTCTTCTTAGAGAATTGTACTTGGTGCTAAGGGTGAATCTAGAGAGCTTTGAGATCATTTATAGATCGAAAAGCAAGAGAGAGACTAGGTTGTTAAGGTGAAACTTTTGTGTGCTTTGCAATAAACAGTCTTTGAAAAAGAACACCCTTGTGCCACATTCTGTATTACGTTACGTCTCACATTTTCAAGAGCGAGACAAGTAATCTCGACAAACCACACGACGACGCTCTCCTCATTTGTCTAGTAGTGGGAGATGTCGAACTCTCAAGGATAATGATCGACACAGGAAGTTCGGTGGATGTCCTCTTTTACGATGCGTTCAAAAAGATGGAGTTCAACGACTCCGAGATCGTCGAGGAAAAAACACCACTGGTAGGGTTCGCTGGCGAAACAACATACTCAATGGGCTCTGTATTCGCCCCAGTAATAGCTGGAGGAGTTCGAAGAATGACAGAGTTCGTCGTAGTAGATCGGCCAGCTCCCTACAACGCAATTCTAGGTCGACCATGGATATATGACATGAAAGCGGTACCGTCGACCTACCACCAATGCGTAAAATTTCCAACTCCCAAAGGAGTAAAACCGTTTACGGAAGTCAAAAGATTTCCCGCCATTGCTACACGAATGGGTACAAGCAAATTGAGAAATCCCCCGCGTAGCGATTACGGAAAGAGGAGGACCTCGCCACCATGCAGACCAAAAGGTCGAACGACCCAAGTCAAATAGGACCCCCAAAGGACCTCACGACCCAAGTTTGCATAGACGAGGCTCATCCCGAAAGACTTGTTGGCACTGGAATCGACCTATCGGAGCCAGTCAAAAATGAATTGGTCTCTTTTCTTAAACAGAACGTCGACTCCTTTGCCTGGTCTTCGGCAGGCATGAAAGGGATCAACATCGACGTAACCAGACACGAATTGAATCTCGACCTGGCCTACAAACCAGTAAGACAGAAACGTCAAAAATTAGGATCGGAACAAGCTCAAGCCGTCAATGACGAGGTCGATCGGTTACTAAAAATCGGATCGATCAGAGAGGTCAGGTACCCTGACTGGATGGCAAATCCCGTAGTGGTCAAGAAAAAGAACGGGAAGTGGAGAGTCTGTGTAGATTTCACAGATCTCAACAAAGCATGTCCGAAGGACAGTTTCCCACTCCCACACATCGACCGACTGGTCGAAGCTACCGCTGGACACCAACTACTATCCTTCATGGATGCCTTCTCGGGGTACAACCAAATACTAATGAACCCTGAGGACCAAGAAAAGACCTCGTTCATAACTGATCGAGGAACGTACTGCTACAAAGTCATGCCCTTCGGATTAAAAAATGCAGGAGCGACTTACATACGCCTCGTCAACAAGATCTTTTCAGGACTCCTGGGTAAAACCATGGAAGTCTACATCGACGATATGTTGGTCAAATCTTCCAAGTACGAAGACCATATCCCCCAGCTAAAAGAATGCTTTATCATTCTCAACAAATATGGGATGAAACTCAACCCAGCAAAGTGCACCTTCGGGGTCCCCTCAGAAGAATTCCTTGGTTACCTAGTGACCGAAAGAGGGATCGAAGCGAACCCCAAACAGATCGCAACATTTATAGAGATGAAATATCCCATAACAACGCGAGAAGTCCAGCGCCTGACTGGCAAAATAGCTGCTTTGAACCGCTTCATCTCGAGGTCGACTGATAAATGTCTACCCTTCTATCACTTGCTGAAAGCGAACAAGAAATTCCTCTGGGACGAAAAGTGCGAAGAAGCGTTCGCCCAGCTCAAGTCTTATCTAAGCGAACCACCTATACTGACGAACATAGTAGAAGGGGAACCCCTCTACCTCTACCTAGCCGTTTCTACGGCAGCAGTAAGTGGAGTCCTGGTCCGCGAAGAACAAAACGAACAACGGCCGGTGTATTACATCAGTAGGACCTTAATCGACGCCGAAACCAGATACCCCGCCATGGAAAAACTCGCTTTGGCATTGGTGACATCAGCTCGGAAACTCCGACCATACTTCCAATCGCACTCAATCATAGTGATGACCTCTCAACAGCTGAGAACCATCCTTCACAGTCCAAGCTAGTCAGGTCGACTGGTCAAATGGGCTATCGAACTCAGCGAGTACGACATAGAGTACAAGGCCCGGACGTGCCTAAAAGCGCAAGTGCTGGTCGATTTTATAATTGAACTCCCTTCGACCATCGAACTCGACCCGACCTCAGTCAAGAGATGGAAACTCTACATCGATGGAGCTTCCTCGAGGCAAAGATCCGGAGTCGGAGTAAAACTGGTCTCCCCCACGGGCGAAGTATTAGAACAGTCCTTCAGACTGGGCTTCGCCGCATCAAATAACGAAGCAGAATACGAAGCGTTAATAGCCGGGCTCAGACTAGCAATAGCGATAGGAGCCCGAGAAGTAGACGCCTTCAGTGATTCCCAATTGGTCACGAGCCAATATCATGGCGACTACGAGGCCAAAGACGAACGGATGGAAGCATACCTACAGGTAGTCCGTACGCTCGCCGAACAGGTCCTAACCTTTGATCTAACACGGATCCCGCGAGGGGAAAACACCGCAGCCGATGCCCTGGCCGCTCTAGCGTCGACATCAGATCCTAACCTCAAAAGGATCATACCAGTCGAGGGGATCGAAAAACCAAGTATCGACATAGCCCAGAAAGCTCTGTCCTTGAAAGAGGACGAGCCTACCATAAAGGACGATGTCGAACACAAGGAACGTCCCAAGGACACCAGTCGCGACATCATCGAGATCGATGATGATCTCGATCCAAGAAACGCCGTGTACGTCGCGAACGTCCCCGATGGACCCATCCAAGCTGCATCCACTAGTAGAGGACCTGAGCCTAACGATGACGAAGATTGGAGAACTCCGATCATTCGATACATTACAAATGGCGAAGTCCCCAACGACAAATGGGAGGCGCGGAAACTCAAGACGCAAAGTGCAAGATACTGCGTCACGCAAGGAGAGCTCTTTAAAACAAGCCACTCCGGACCTTACCTCAAATGCCTCGATAAAAAGCAAGCCCTAGCCGTGATCACGCAGGCCCACGACGGATCCTGCGGAAGCCATTCCGGAGGACGAGCCCTGGTCGTACGAATCAAAAGGCAAGGCTATTTCTGGCCAACAATGGCCACCGAATGCGAATCTTTTTCCAGCAAAAGCGACAAATTCCAAAAGCATGCCCCGATTATCCACCAAGCATCAGAGAAACTCTCCTCTATCTCATCGCCATACCCATTCATGCGATGGGGAATGGACATCGTGGGACCTTTAGTCGCATCCGGCAAAAAGAAAGCTACGCACTTATTAGTGATGACAGAATACTTCACTAAGTGGATTGAAGCGGAATCATACCAAAAGGTCAAGGACGTCCACGTTAAGGATTTCGTCTGGCAAAACATCGTATGCCGACATGGACTACCCCACGAGATCGTCACCAAGAACGGACCGCAATTCATATCAAACGTGTTCAAGGAGTTCTGTAGAACCTGGAACATAAAGCTGACCTACTCTACGCCCCGCTACCCTCAAGGGAACGGACTGGCAGAAGCAGCTAACAAGGCAATCATGAATAGCCTCAATAAAAGACTCGATGAGTGCAAAACAAGCTGGAGCGACGAGCTTCCGGCCGTACTATGGGCTTACCGGACTACCCCCCCCCCCCCCCCCCCCCCCCCCCCGCAAATCCACCGGCGAGACTCCCTTTTCGATGGCTTATGGAATCGAGGCGGTAGTACCAGCTGAAATCCTCGTGTCAAGCATCCGCAAATAAGAATGCCCACGGCAAGAGGAACTTAACAACAGGATGATAACAGACGAGCTCGATCTCGTCGATGAAAGGAGGAACCTCACACTAGCTCGAATCCAGAACTACCAACAAGCCGTAGCTCGCTACTATGATTCCAGAATTAAAACTCGTAGGTTTCAAGTAGGCGAGCTCGTCTTACGGAAAGTGTCGACCATAAAAAGGAAGAACACGCTGGAAAGTTAGGAGCAAAGTGGGAAGGTCCTTACCAGGTCACTGATGTTGTGAAGAACGGGTTCTACCGACTCAAGTCGGTAGAAACCCAGAAACCTGAACTACGACCCTGGAATATCATCAACCTCAAAAAGTATTTTCACTGAAAGTACGAAACATAATCGAACTACGAAATGGCTTGATCCCCTTAAAAGGGTACACAGGCAGCTCGACTTCGAGCGCAGCCGCCCCCCTAACACAAAGCTCTTACCGAGCTCGATAACTTCAAAATCATACTAGCTTATCTTTGTGAAATCAAAATAAGTCTCTCGATCAATGTCTCTTTCTGTTGTAAAAGTCAGAGTCGTCGTGAAATACTTCGCCATTACATTCTACAAAGTGATATGAAATTATCTCTTCAGAAAACTAAAGTGGTATGAAATTATCTCTTCAGAAACAAACGATATTAAGTTATCCTTCCCGAGCGACCTGAAATGGCCTCCCCTAAAATCAAGCGATGTGAAATTATCTCTTCAAACCTAAGTGATATGAAATTATCTCTCCAATTCGAACGAACTGAAATGATCGCCCCACCCAAAATAAAGCAACCTGAAACGGTCTCTCCAAATCGAGCGAACTGAAATGATCGCCCCAAAATAAAGCGACTTAAAACGGTCTCTCTACGTCGAACGAACTGAAATGATCATCCTAAAGAAAACGATCTTAAATGATCTCTCGAAAACCTAAAATTCTTCCAACCTTATACGGACTAGAAGAATTGGGGGGGGGGGGTACCCCCTCCCCTTTAAGCAAAAACAACGAGGTCAAGTCTACATCAAGACTGATAAAACGAGACAACCGTTCGCACAAAACGACCTCCGCGCACACTCGGAATAAATCTATGTAAGTCTATTTCGATTTATCATATACTTAGAAATGTTCACTGAACGCCAAGCTCGAACTCTACACCTCGAGAGAATTGAACCTCGAACATATCTGAGGAGGAACCTGAACTCGAGTTTGTTCGAGCCAAGAGTTCATTGAGAACTCCCTAAGGCAATTTAATCCAAGTTATTTATTCGACCTCTCGGGAGAGGTTCGAACTGCCACGATGGCCAAACTTTATGCTAAGGCATTAAAACAGTAAAATCTATGTTAAGGCATGAAAGGTTTGAAGACAATTTGTAAATAAAACGAGGACTTAACGTCCTCAATGTCGCAAAAGCCCACTAAGGGCAAACACCAAAGACAAAAAAGCCCCCTTGGGCAACGAAGAGTCCGAAAAAGGAAATGAAAGCCCCTCACGGCAGCCACAATTAAAATTTATTAAAACTGCTTGGAAGGAGAGGAAGCCTCGTCCCGATCCTCTGTCTGATCGCCGGTCGCCCCTTCCTCCTCGAGTCGACCCTCAACCTCATCGCTAGCTCGCGAGCTAACTCCGGTTGGAAGATTCGACCCATACTGATCAAGACGAGTAGCCACCTGGTTTAAAGGGCGCGCCAAGATCACCGAATCGTCCGAAATCACCGGCAAGTTGAGCTTGCTGATGCTGAAGTCCGACACTGCCGCGGCGTTCATCTCCTCCATAGCTAATCACTTCTTCTCAGACAAGTCCATCACCTCCTTGGTCAGATCCAATTTGCCAGAGGCAAACTCGGCAATAAGCGCGATATTGGCCAAGGCCTCTTGAAGCCTTATCTCAGCACTCACGGCAACCTTCCTCTGGCTTTCCTTCGCCGCGATTCCCTCGAGAATCTTGAGATATTCATCATTTAGCCCTTTCCTCGCCTCATGGGCCGCCACCTTGACGTCAAGCTATTGTTCGGCGAGAGCCTTGTCCAAACTAGCCTGGCATTGCGCGGCCCGCATGTCCGCAACCAGACCTGCCTCAGCAGCGGTTCGACTCGCCTCCTCCACGACCGAAACCTGAGTCAATGCACCATGCAACTGCGCATCCAGGTCACTCACCGTCTTCCGTAGCTCCTCCTCCCGAGCTAAGGCCCCTTGCAACTGCGCTTTCAGGTCACTTACCGTTTTCCCGACGGTCTCGAGCTCACTCGCCTGCGGTATTTCTCGCAGCTCACGCTCAGCCCTAGCCACAAACTTGTTCGCAGCCTCTAAGGCCTACAAGAAAAATAAAAATTAAGCATGAAACAAACCAAGAAAGTTAAGGAGGTAAATCGTTACCTTCCCAGCGGCCGCCATCATCTCGGTGTAAGAATCACCGAGGGCCATATCCCCAATAGCCGGGAGCTGAACACCTGCGGGCTTAAAATGCCTCAGCAGATAGGCAACACCCTTCGGGTCATCCGCAATCGGACATTCCTTCTGGTGCCTGAAGCGCCAGTTGAAAGATCCGGAGGACCCGGAAGAGGCAGGCCTCACCTCCACATTCTGGCTCGATCTTCTCAAGCTCACCTCCGCGTCGGTTCTTTGACGCTTCGCCGCCAGAGGAGGAGGGCCATCCCGACTCCGACCATTCGACCCTCTCGAGCCATTCGACCGGGAGTTGCGCAAAGCAGGCTCTCCAGACGGGACCTGGACTAGCTCTTGCCCGGCCGAAAGAGGAGGTAAATTCTCCACCTCCACGTTTGCTTCCCCGGATCCTGTGGCCAGGGGAAGAGAGACCTGAACAGGGTTAGGAGGAGGGATTGAAGGAGGAGGAGGCCCCTCGCCCATGGCGAAAAGAAGGGCGTTGCTCAAGTCGCCGGCTTTCATTTTCTTCGCCAGATCGACGGGATCCTTCCCGTTCCGACGGCTGCTCGATCTTCGCGACATCTTTTCGAAAGAAGGGGTACTGGCGGTAGAACTGTCGTCCGAAACAGGTCGATCTGCGGATAAAACGGATTCGAGTAAGCTCGATAAATAAAAAGACGTATAGCACGAAAATCCTTGCACAGACCAATCAGAATACTTACTGTCCCCAGTCCGCTCGATAATCTGAAGCGGAGCCTGAACGATTCGGGTCGAAGCGGGCTGATGGGGTAGGGGCGAATCGCCTTGCGAACACCGAGATCGATATGAAGGAGGTCGTCGGGCCGCGGGACCTAGGGCAGCTCGGATTCGCTGGTCTATAAAATTAGACCAGCGGATATCTCCTCTCTGAAGACGCTATCAGACTCGATGTGATTGGGTTCAGAGATAGTGACTCGGGAGCCTCTGCAAAGAAAAACAAAAAACTATTAACAAACAGCTTAATGTCAACGAAGAACATCGAAGCGATCAGGGAAACTAATAAACCCTGAAAGCTAACCAACGCTAGCTGCCCATCTTGTCGGGATAACCGAATAATCGAAGTCCTCGACCGAGTGACGGTTGATCCTGAAGTAAAAATATTTACTCTTCCACACATCCCTCGTCGGGATCTCGTCAAGAATCTTCCCATGACGAGGAGAGAGGTAGTAAGTCCCGGGAAAACGAGTGTTATGTTTTACTGAACAAACCCTCATCAACTCCTCGACCCCAAAATCGACACCCTCCTCGACGGCTCTGGCTCCGAGCCCGATGACGTACCAGGACGAAATTCGGGGTCATCTGATGAAAGGCCAGCTGAAGCTGAGCCAAAACCCATGAGATAATGTGAGGGATTGGAAAAAACAATCTGCATTTATCGAAATAGGTATAAGAGGCACAACAATAGCCCTCGACAACAGTTTCCGGTGACATCGCCGGAGACGGGATGATTATCTCCACCTCCGGCGGGATCCGGCACTTCGTCCGCAACTTCTGTATATGGTCCACGGTCAAACTGGACGGTGGATGGGGACCGAACGGTCCCGCCGCCGCGCTTGAACTCGCCCTGACTGCATCTTTCCGAACCATAATGGTCGATGTATCGAAAATTTCTTTCTTTTAAAGAAAAGAGGAAAGACAAAATCTCTAAAGAGAAGAGTTTCGGAGTAACAGTAAAAGGAAAAAGAGCGAGAGGCAAAAATGATAAAATGAGGGAGAAGAAGTTACCTTGTCGATTTGTAGTGCGAGCAGTAATGGGAATCGTGCTAGGTAACTTCCCCTTTTAAACTATCTCATGCTCGAGATCCGTGGGATCTTTCGTATCCCGCAATCTCAACCGCTCAATTCGAAATTTGTAAATAATTACGAAAAAGATCGAGACAGTTGGGATCCTTCGATTCCTTGCAATCTCGACCGTTGATATAAGATCTAAGGGCATAAGTAAATGGCTGATGATTAAGTCACATCCACACGAACCGAGGCCGATAAGATTTATCAAACTCAAGAGATCTCAGCCGTTGATGGTCGACCAGACCAACGGTAGATCGAGTTACACTAGTTGTGGCAACGGAAGCGCCACAAATAGGTTAATCTGATCCATGCGCCCAATCTTCGCCATCCGATCAAAACAAGATCTGCGAACGGGGCGAGAACGATCATTAGGGTTTCTCTAATACCCAAGGCACGCGCGCTTCTTCCCGAGAACGTCAACCGCCCATCAACCTCGACTTGTCGAAATTAATGGGCTGGGGGGCTATTGTTGGTACTGGATTTCCCTCTAGGAAATCCGGCCCATTAACAAATGAAACAAAGGCCCATATTCATGAGCCCGTCCCAAAATCAAAGACGGAGAGATCGGTCGATTCCTCTATTAGGCCCATACGATTGACACCTTGACAAGGCCCAAACAATGCCGAAGTGAGAGGCGATCGGGCTCGAAGCTCGGCAGGAGACGATGTAGGGATAGAGCAACCCGGTCTTCGTCGGTTCAACTGATCCACGCAAATCTCGGAGATCATTCTGACGGTGAGGCCGAAATATCGGAACAAGAAGATCAAAGTCGAGAGTATTTAAAGGAGAAGTGGCGATTCATTCAAGACATTCCAACCCTAGTTAAGAACACTTCGACTAGATAGCTCGATCATCATACTTTGTACTCTCTTTTCGATTGTGTTTGTTCTATCTCGACGATCAATCTCAACAAAGTCTTTGATTCATATGAAATCTATACAATTTCTATATCCTAAAGTCCAAATCCACGATTACAAATTCTTGGTGTGAATCTCAGATCTCACAGGGGCCTACTGCTAGATTCGAGAAATAGATTTTATCGTCGCATGAAGTTTTTGCCAAAATATTTGATGCACCTACAAAATTTCCAAACATACTTAGATTTATTAGATATAATTTAATTTATAAGGACAATAACAAATTTTATATATAATTTAGATACGGAAAATAAACTTACATGATAAAATAAAAATTATAAAAATTGCAAACAAAACACATGTTTTCATATTTTTGAAAATTTAATAGTGTTTAGGAATTTTTGACTTTTGGTTTCTATTTATTTTTATATTTTGTTGTGAAGTTTTTAGAGGCTTGTACTGTCATATTTATATATATTTTTTATTTATGTTTCATTTATGTTTGGCAAGAGTAATTGCTTAATCGGATGTTACTAAACAACACAACAAAACAGTTCTTTTCGATAATTTTAATTTATAAAATTATAGATAATATAAATAGTAGATGTTATCAATGTATTATAAGATGAAAACAATAAAAATTTATAGTTTTTTCCTTGTTTTTTATCATGTAATTTAACAAACAAATGAGATTTAAAATATATAAGTTTTCTTTGGTTCTTTACTTTGTATCCATGCAAATATCTTGTTCTGAATTTTTGAACCGATTAAAAATTATGGTCAAAACTAATAGAAATTTCTACTTTTACTCTAACAAATTAAAAAATAAAAATCATGTTTTTATTTACGGATTTACTCTCAATATACATATCTCACACTCGTTCGGCGGTAGGTAAACTATTTTGAAAGAGTTACTGATTTAACCCGGATGACCACTAGATTTATATTCCCGCTTTTCTTCCTAAGATGAAAGAAAAAAAAATGTTCATGTATGCAACCGATCTTAAAAAATGTTGAGTAAAAATATGCGTGGTTGTGAAGTTGTATCATTAATACTAGGTTAGAGTATTTGAAACTTTTTTATTGAATTTTCCAAAAAGATATTGAGAAAACATCTTATAACGAACATAAAATCTCGAAAACACATATTACTTATCTCATCAGTAATTAAAATAAAATAAAAGACTAAAAATACAAATATAATAGTCCAATATGTAAATTTTTTATATATGCAATAATACATGAACATATTTCAAATGATGGAATTTAAAATTTTATATTTTCTCTAACCATAGTTTATAGAAAATCATAATGTATGTAATATCACTCCATTTTGATATGGTGACTATTGTTTTTCTCTTACTTAACCAATTCACAATACATTTATACATACATAGTTATGCATTATTTTATATAGAAAATAATGTTAATTAAAGAGAAAAAAATTGTATTACTTATGATATTTTAATTTCCTTATTTTCTTAAAATAAATTTCAAAGAAAATACAACAATTCAATGAATAAAGCATCTATAATCACAATAACAAGCAGGTATTGGACAATCTAGCATATACCTATTCTTTCTAATACAATGCATTGCACATTTATGACAAAAACTAGTTTGATCATCAGCGACTGATTGTCCAAGATGTTCAATATAAGGTATCCGAGTTTTTATTTGAAAATTAATTTGGGGGCCTGCTGCTAAATTCGAGAAATAGATTTTATCATCGCATGGAGTTCTTGCCAAAATATTTGATGCACCTACAAAATTTCCAAACATACTAAGATTTATTAGATATAATTTAATTTATAAGGACAATAACAAATTTTATGTATAATTTAGATACGGAAAATAAACTTACATGATAAAATAAAAATTATAAAAATTGCAAACAAAACACATGTTTTCATATTTTTGAAAATTTAATAGTGTTTAGGAATTTTTGACTTTTGGTTTCTATTTATTTTTATATTTTGTTGTGAAGTTTTTAGAGGCTTGTACTGTCATATTTATATATTTTCTTATTTATGTTTCATTTATGTTGGACAAGAGTAATTGCTTAATCGGATGTTACTAAACAACACAACAAAACAGTTCTTTTCGATAATTTTAATTTATAAAATTATAGATAATATAAATAGTAGATGTTATCAATGTATTATAAGATGAAAACAATAAAAATTTATAGTTTTTTCCTTGTTTTTGATCATGTAATTTAACAAACAAATGAGATTTAAAATATATAAGTTTTCTTTGGTTCTTTACTTTGTATCCATGCAAATATCTTGTTCTGAATTTTTGAACCGATTAAAAATTATGGTCAAAACTAATAGAAATTTCTAATTTTACTCTAACAAATTAAAACCTAAAAATCATGTTTTTATTTACGGCTTTACTCTCAATATACATATCTCACACTCGTTCGGCGGTAGGTAAACTATTTTGAAAGAGTTACTGATTTAACATGGATGACCACTAGATTTATATTCCCGCTTTTCTTACTAAGATGAAAGAAAAAAAATGTTCATATATGCAACCGATCTTAAAAAATGTTGAGTAAAAATATGCGTGGTTGTGAAGTTGTATCATTAATACTAGTTTGAGTATTTGAAACTTTTATATTGAAGTTTCCAAAAAGATATTGAGAAAACATCTTATAACGAACATAAAATCTCGAAAACACATATTACTTATCTCATCAATAATTAAAATAAAATAAAAGACTAAAGATACAAATATAATATTCCAATATGTAAATTTTTATATATGCAATAATACATGAAAAAAGTTTAAATGATGGAATTTAAAATTTTATATTTTCTCTAACCATAGTTTATAGAAAATCATAATGTATGTAATATCACTCCATTTTGATATGGTGACTATTGTTTTTCTCTTACTTAACCAATTCACAATACATTTATACATACATAGTTATGCATTATTTTATATAGAAAATAATGTTAATTAAAGAGAAAAAAAAATTGTATTACTTATGATATTTTAATTTCCTTATTTTCTTAAAATATATTTCAAAGAAAATACAACAATTCAATGAATAAAGCATCTATAATCACAATAACAAGCAGGTATTGGACAATCTAGCATATACCTATTCTTTCTAATACAATGCATTGCACATTTATGACAAAAACTAGTTTGATCATCAGCGACTGATTGTCCAAGATGTTCAATATAAGGTATCCGAGTTTTTATTTGAAAATTAATTTGGGGGCCTGCTGCTAGATTCGAGAAATAGATTTTATCGTCGCATGGAGTTCTTGCCAAAATATTTGATGCACCTACAAAATTTTCAAACATACTAAGATTTATTAGATATAATTTAATTTATAAGGACTATAACAAATTTTATGTATACTTTAGATACATAAAATAAACTTACATGATAAAACAAAAATTATAAAAATTGCAAACAAAACACATGTTTTCATATTTTTGAAAATTTAATAGTGTTTAGGAATTTTCGACTTTTGGTGTCTATTTATTTTTATATTTTGTTGTGAAGTTTTTAGAGGCTTGTACTGTCATATTTATATATTTTCTTATTTATGTTTCATTTATGTTGGGCAAGAGTAATTGCTTAATCGGATGTTACTAAACAACACAACAAAACAGTTCTTTTCGATAATTTTAATTTATAAAATTATAGATAATATAAATAGTAGATGTTATCAATGTATTATAAGATGAAAACAATAAAAATTTATAGTTTTTTCCTTGTTTTTGATCATGTAATTTAACAAACAAATAAGATTTAAAATATATAAGTTTTCTTCGGTTCTTTACTTTGTATCCATGCAAATATCTTGTTCTGAATTTTTGAACCGATTAAAAATTATGGTCAAAACTAATAGAAATTTCTACTTTTACTCTAACAAATTAAAACCTAAAAATCATGTTTTTATTTACGGTTTTACTCTCAATATACATATCTCACACTCGTTCGGCGGTAGGTAAACTATTTTGAAAGAGTTACTGATTTAACGCTGAGGACCACTAGGTTTCTATTCCCGTTTTTCTTACTAAGATGAAAGAAAAAAAATGTTCATATATGCAACCGATCTTAAAAACTGTTGAGTAAAAATATGCGTGGTTGTGAAGTTGTATCATTAATACTAGGTTAGAGTATTTGAAATTTTTTATGAATTTTCCAAAAAGATATTGAGAAAACATCTTATAACGAACATAAAATCTCGAAAACACATATTACTTATCTCATCAATAATTAAAATACAATAAAACACTAAAAATACAAATATAATATTCCAATATGTAAATTTTTATATATGCAATAATACATGAACATATTTTCAATGATGG
The DNA here is from genome assembly GCA_030180135.1 of Orychophragmus violaceus. NCBI lineage: Eukaryota > Viridiplantae > Streptophyta > Magnoliopsida > Brassicales > Brassicaceae > Orychophragmus > Orychophragmus violaceus. The sequence continues at coordinate 21,108,716 of CM058235.1, forward strand.
AATTTAAAAATTTATATTTTCACTAACCATAGTTTATAGAAAATCATAATGTATGTAATATCACTCCATTTTGATATGGTGACTATTGTTTTTCTCTTACTTAACCAATTCACAATACATTTATACATACATAGTTATGCATTATTTTATATAGAAAATAATGTTAATTAAAGAGAGAAAAAAATGTATTACTTATGATATTTTAATTTCCTTATTTTCTTAAAATATATTTCAAAGAAAATACAACAATTCAATGAATAAAGCATCTATAATCACAATAACAAGCAGGTATTGGACAATCTAGCATATACCTATTCTTTCTAATACAATGATTTGCACATTTATGACAAAAACTAGTTTGATCATCAGCGACTGATTGTCCAAGATGTTCAATATAAGGTATCCGGGTTTTTATTTGAAAATTAATTTGGGGGCCTGCTGCTAGATTCGAGAAATAGATTTTATCGTCGCATGGAGTTCTTGCCAAAATATTTGATGCACCTACAAAATTTTCAAACATACTAAGATTTATTAGATATAATTTAATTTATAAGGACTATAACAAATTTTATGTATACTTTAGATACAGAAAATAAACTTACATGATAAAACAAAAATTATAAAAATTGCAAACAAAACACATGTTTTCATATTTTTGAAAATTTAATAGTGTTTAGGAATTTTCGACTTTTGGTGTCTATTTATTTTTATATTTTGTTGTGAAGTTTTTAGAGGCTTGTACTGTCATATTTATATATTTTCTTATTTATGTTTCATTTATGTTGGGCAAGAGTAATTGCTTAATCGGATGTTACTAAACAACACAACAAAACAGTTCTTTTCGATAATTTTAATTTATAAAATTATAGATAATATAAATAGTAGATGTTATCAATGTATTATAAGATGAAAACAATAAAAATTTATAGTTTTTTCCTTGTTTTTGATCATGTAATTTAACAAACAAATAAGATTTAAAATATATAAGTTTTCTTCGGTTCTTTACTTTGTATCCATGCAAATATCTTGTTCTGAATTTTTGAACCGATTAAAAATTATGGTCAAAACTAATAGAAATTTCTACTTTTACTCTAACAAATTAAAACCTAAAAATCATGTTTTTATTTACGGTTTTACTCTCAATATACATATCTCACACTCGTTCGGCGGTAGGTAAACTATTTTGAAAGAGTTACTGATTTAACGCGGATGACCACTAGATTTCTATTCCCGCTTTTCTTATTAAGATGAAAGAAAAAAAATGTTCATATATGCAACCGATCTTAAAAATTGTTGAGTAAAAATATGTGTGGTTGTGAAGTTGTATCATTAATACTAGGTTAGAGTATTTAAGTTTTTTATGAATTTTCCAAAAAGATATTGAGAAAACATCTTATAACGAACATAAAATCTCGAAAACACATATTACTTATCTCATCAATAATTAAAATACAATAAAACACTAAAAATACAAATATAATATTCCAATATGTAAATTTTTATATATGCAATAATACATGAACATATTTTAAATGATGGAATTTAAAAATTTATATTTTCACTAACCATAGTTTATAGAAAATCATAATGTATGTAATATCACTCCATTTTGATATGGTGACTATTGTTTTTCTCTTACTTAACCAATTCACAATACATTTATACATACATAGTTATGCATTATTTTATATAGAAAATAATGTTAATTAAAGAGAAAGAAAAAATGTATTACTTATGATATTTTAATTTCCTTATTTTCTTAAAATATATTTCAAAGAAAATACAACAATTCAATGAATAAAACATCTATAATCACAATAACAAGCAGGTATTAGACAATCTAGCATATATCTATTATTTCTAATACAATGATTTGCACATTTATGACAAAAACTAGTCTGATCATCAGCGACTGATTGTCCAAGATGTTCAATATAAGGTATCCGAGTTTTTATTTGAAAATTAATTTGGGGGCCTGCTGCTAGATTCGAGAAATAGATTTTATCGTCGCATGGAGTTCTTGCCAAAATATTTGATGCACCTACAAAATTTCCAAACATACTAAGATTTATTAGATATAATTTAATTTATAAGGACTATAACAAATTTTATGTATACTTTAGATACAGAAAATAAACTTACATGATAAAACAAAAATTATAAAAATTGCAAACAAAACACATGTTTTCATATTTTTGAAAATTTAATAGTGTTTAGGAATTTTTGACTTTTGGTTTCTATTTATTTTTATATTTTGTTGTGAAGTTTTTAGAGGCTTGTACTGTCATATTTATATATATTTTTCTATTCCCGCTTTTCTTACTAAGATGAAAGAAAAAAAATGTTCATATATGCAACCGATCTTAAAATTGTTGAGTAAAAACATGCGTGGTTGTGAAGTTGTATCATTAATACTAGGTTAGAGTATTTAAATTTTTTATGAATTTTCCAAAAAGATATTGAGAAAACATCTTATAACGAACATAAAATCTCGAAAACACATATTACTTATCTCATCAATAATTAAAATACAATAAAACACTAAAAATACAAATATAATATTCCAATATGTAAATTTTTATATATGCAATAATACATGAACATATTTTAAATGATGGAATTTAAAAGTTTATATTTTCACTAATCATAGTTTATAGAAAATCATAATGTATGTAATACCACTCCATTTTGATATGGTGACTATTGTTTTTCTCTTACTTAACCAATTCACAATACATTTATACATACATAGTTATGCATTATTTTATATAGAAAATAATGTTAATTAAAGAGAAAAGAATTGTATTACTTATGATATTTTAATTTACTTATTTTCTTAAAATATATTTCAAAGAAAATACAACAATTCAATGAATAAAGCATCTATAATCACAATAACAAAGAGGTTTTGGACAATCTAGCATATACCTATTCTTTCTAATACAATGCATTGCACATTTATGACAAAAACTAGTTTGATCATCAGCGACTGATTGTCCAAGATGTTCAATATAAGGTATCCGAGTTTTTATTTGAAAATTAATTTGGGGGCCTGCTGCTAGATTCGAGAAATAGATTTTATCGTCGCATGGAGTTCTTGCCAAAATATTTGATGCACCTACAAAATTTGCAAACATACTAAGATTTATTAGATATAATTTAATTTATAAGGACTATCACAAATTTTATGTATAATTTAGATACAGAAAATAAACTTACATGATAAAAAACAAATTATAAAAATTGCAAACAAAACACATGTTTTCATATTTTTGAAAATTTAATAGTGTTTAGGAATTTTCAACTTTTGATTTCTATTTATTTTTATATTTGTTATGACGTTTTTAGAGGCTTGTACTGTCATATTTATATATTTCTTATTTATGTTTCATTTATGGTGGACAAGATTAATGGCTTAATCGGATGTTACTAAACAACACAACAAAACAGTTCTTTTCGATAATTTTAATTTAAAAAATTATAAATAATATAAATAGTAGATGTTATCAATGTATTATAAGATGAAAACAATAAAATTTATAGTTTTTTCCTTGTTTTTGATCATGTAATTTAACAAACAAATATGATTTAAAATATATAAGTTTTCTTCGGTTCTTTACTTAGTATCCATGCAAATATCTTGTTCTGAATTTTTGAACCGATTAAAAATTATGGTCAAAACTAATAGAAATTTCTACTTTTACTCTAACAAATTAAAACCTAAAAATCATGTTTTTATTTACGGTTTTACTCTCAATATACATATCTCACACTCGTTCGGCGGTAGGTAAACTATTTTGAAAGAGTTACTGATTTAACGAGGATGACCACTAGATTTTTATTCCCGCTTTTCTTACTAAGATGAAAGAAAAAAAAAATGTATATATGCAGCCGATCTTAAAAAATGTTGAGTAAAAATATGCGTGGTTGTGAAGTTGTATCATTAATACTAGGTTAGAGTATTTGAAATTTTATGAATTTTACAAAAAGATATTGGGAAAACATCTTATAACGAACATAAAATCTCGAAAACACATATTACTTATCTCATCAATAATTAAAATAAAATAAAACACTAAAAATACAAATATAATATTCCAATATGTAAATTTTTATATATGCAATAATACATGAACATATTTTAAACGATGGAATTTAAAAATTTATATTTTCTCTAACCATAGTTTATAGAAAATCATAATGTATTTAATATCACTCCATTTTGATATGGTGACTATTGTTTTTCTCTTACTTAACCAATTCACAATACATTTATACATACATAGTTATGCATTATTTTATATAGAAAATAATGTTAATTAAAGAGAAAAGAATTGTATTACTTATGATATTTTAATTTACTTATTTTCTTAAAATATATTTCAAAGAAAATACAACAATTCAATGAATAAAGCATCTATAATCACAATAACAAAGAGGTTTTGGACAATCTAGCATATACCTATTCTTTCTAATACAATGCATTGCACATTTATGACAAAAACTAGTTTGATCATCAGCGACTGATTGTCCAAGATGTTCAATATAAGGTATCCGAGTTTTTATTTGAAAATTAATTTGGGGGCCTGCTGCTAGATTCGAGAAATAGATTTTATCGTCGCATGGAGTTCTTGCCAAAATATTTGATGCACCTACAAAATTTGCAAACATACTAAGATTTATTAGATATAATTTAATTTATAAGGACTATCACAAATTTTATGTATAATTTAGATACAGAAAATAAACTTACATGATAAAACAAAAATTATAAAAATTTCATACAAAACACATGTTTTCATATTTTTGAAAATTTAATAGTGTTTAGGAATTTTCAACTTTTGATTTCTATTTATTTTTATATTTGTTATGACGTTTTTAGAGGCTTGTACTGTCATATTTATATATTTCTTATTTATGTTTCATTTATGGTGGACAAGATTAATGGCTTAATCGGATGTTACTAAACAACACAACAAAACAGTTCTTTTCGATAATTTTAATTTAAAAAATTATAAATAATATAAATAGTAGATGTTATCAATGTATTATAAGATGAAAACAATAAAATTTATAGTTTTTTCCTTGTTTTTGATCATGTAATTTAACAAACAAATATGATTTAAAATATATAAGTTTTCTTCGGTTCTTTACTTAGTATCCATGCAAATATCTTGTTCTGAATTTTTGAACCGATTAAAAATTATGGTCAAAACTAATAGAAATTTCTACTTTTACTCTAACAAATTAAAACCTAAAAATCATGTTTTTATTTACGGTTTTACTCTCAATATACATATCTCACACTCGTTCGGCGGTAGGTAAACTATTTTGAAAGAGTTACTGATTTAACGAGGATGACCACTAGATTTTTATTCCCGCTTTTCTTACTAAGATGAAAGAAAAAAAAAATGTATATATGCAGCCGATCTTAAAAAATGTTGAGTAAAAATATGCGTGGTTGTGAAGTTGTATCATTAATACTAGGTTAGAGTATTTGAAATTTTATGAATTTTACAAAAAGATATTGGGAAAACATCTTATAACGAACATAAAATCTCGAAAACACATATTACTTATCTCATCAATAATTAAAATAAAATAAAACACTAAAAATACAAATATAATATTCCAATATGTAAATTTTTATATATGCAATAATACATGAACATATTTTAAACGATGGAATTTAAAAATTTATATTTTCTCTAACCATAGTTTATAGAAAATCATAATGTATTTAATATCACTCCATTTTGATATGGTGACTATTGTTTTTCTCTTACTTAACCAATTCACAATACATTTATACATACATAGTTATGCATTATTTTATATAGAAAATAATGTTAATTAAAGAGAAAAGAATTGTATTACTTATGATATTTTAATTTACTTATTTTCTTAAAATATATTTCAAAGAAAATACAACAATTCAATGAATAAAGCATCTATAATCACAATAACAAAGAGGTTTTGGACAATCTAGCATATACCTATTCTTTCTAATACAATGCATTGCACATTTATGACAAAAACTAGTTTGATCATCAGCGACTGATTGTCCAAGATGTTCAATATAAGGTATCCGAGTTTTTATTTGAAAATTAATTTGGGGGCCTGCTGCTAGATTCGAGAAATAGATTTTATCATCGCATGGAGTTCTTGCCAAAATATTTGATGCACCTACAAAGTTTTCAAACATACTAAGATTTATTAGATATAATTTAATTTATAAGGACTATAACAAATTTTATGTATACTTTAGATACAGAAAATAAACTTACATGATAAAAAACAAATTATAAAAATTGCAAACAAAACACATGTTTTCATATTTTTGAAAATTTAATAATGTTTAGGAATATTCTACTTTTGGTGTCTATTTATTTTTATATTTTGTTGTGAAGCTCTTAGAGGCTTGTACTGTCATATTTATATATTTTCTTATTTATGTTTCATTTATGTTGGGCAAGAGTAATTGCTTAATCGGATGTTACTAAACAACACAACAAAACAGTTCTTTTCGATAATTTTAATTTATAAAATTATAGATAATATAAATAGTAGATGTTATCAATGTATTATAAGATGAAAACAATAAAATTTTATAGTTTTTTCCTTGTTTTTGATCATGTAATTTAACAAACAAATAAGATTTAAAATATATAAGTTTTCTTCGGTTCTTTACTTTGTATCCATGCAAATATCTTGTTCTGAATTTTTGAACCGATTAAAAATTATGGTCAAAACTAATAGAAATTTCTACTTTTACTCTAACAAATTAAAACCTAATAATCATGTTTTTATTTACGGTTTTACTCTCAATATACATATCTCACACTCGTTCGGCGGTACGGTAAACTATTTTGAAAGAGTTACTAATTTAACGCGGATGACCAATAGATTTCTATTCCCGCTTTTCTTACTAAGATGAAAGAAAAAAAATGTTCATATATTCAACCGATCTTAAAAATTGTTGTGTAAAAAATATGCGTGGTTGTGAAGTTGTATCATTAATACTAGGTTAGAGTATTTAATTTTTTATGAATTTTACAAAAAGATATTGAGAAAACATCTTATAATGAACATAAAATCTCGAAAACACATATTACTTATCTCATCAATAATTAAAATACAATAAAACACTAAAAATACAAATATAATATTCCAATATGTAAATTTTTATATATGCAATAATACATGAACATATTTTAAACTATTTTTAAAAAGTTACTGATTTAACGTGGATGACCACTAGATTTTTATTTCCGTTTTTATTACTAAGGTGATAACAAAAAAATGTTCATATAGGCAACTGGTCTTAAAAAATGGAGTAAAAATATGTGTGGTTGTGAAGTTGTATCACGATAATTTATGAAAAAAATATAATTGGATCATTAATACTAAAATCAGAGTATTTCAAAAATATTTTTTGTATTTTCTAAATGAAAATTGAGAAAAAATCTTATAACGAACATAAGATCTGGAAAACATATATTACTTATCCCATCAATAATTAAAATACAATAAAATACTAAAAATATAATTATAATATTCTATTATGTAAATTTTTATATATACAATAATACATGAGGATATTGTAAATAATGGACTGTAAATATTTATATTTTCTCTAACCATAGTTTATAGAAAATCAAAATATATGTAATATCACTCCACTTTGATATGGTGACTATTCTTTTCTTTTATTTTATTAAATTATATAGCATGATTTTAAAGAGTTATTGCCAAAATATTTGATATACTTATATAATTTCCAAACATACGTATAAGTTATTAGATATAATTTAATTTATAAGGACTATAACAAATTTTGTGTATAATTTGTTAAAAAAATAAACTTACATGATAAAACAAAAATAATTAAAAATGACAAACAAAACACATGATTTATATTTTTGAAAATTTAATAGTGTTTAGGAATTTCTGACTTCTGTTTTTATTTATTTTGATATTTTGTTTTGATGTTTTTAGAGGTTGTACTGTCATATTTATAATTTTCATTTATGTTTCACTTATGTTAGCAAAAAGTAATGTCTTAATCAGATTTTACTAAAAACACAACAAAATCCAATATTTTTATATTTTTGTTTTTATAAAATTATATATAATATGAAAGTAGATATTATTAATTGTTTAAGATGAAAACAATTCAATTATATAGTTTTTTTCCTTGTTTTTGAATTAATAAAACTATGTAATCCAACAAAAAAAATATGGTGTAAAAGATATTTTATATAATTAATATGTTGGTTTTATATATACGTGTTCTTTGTTTCTTGACTTTTTATCCATTTAAATATTTTGTTCTGAATGTTTAAATCGATTGGAAATTCTCGTCCAAATTAATCAAACTTTTTATTTTGATATTAACAAATAAAACCTAAAATCATGTTTTAATTACGATTTTACTTTCAGCATATATTAGGAAGCAAAGACGTGTTGTGATGGGAAAGAATGGGTTTAATGAAAAATCCGAAGTCATATGAAGTGGGGCCCACTTGTTTAGATAGTTTTTTCAGCGCTTAAAAAGTCAAATCTCACAATACCAACTCCTCTGTTCAATCCAAATCCTTTCCTTGGTCATTGCGCAACTCTCGTTCCTCTCCCCGAAAACAAAAGAAAAGAAAAGAAAAGAAAACTTGATTCCTCGAAGAAGAAGAAGATAATGGATGCTTCTCTCTCCCCTTTCTCCCTCCTTCATCGGATTAAAGACTCTTTCCATTTCGCCGTTTCTTCTCTCTTCTCCGCTCTCTTCACCTTCTTCTTCGCTCTAGGTTCGTCCATCGTTACAATCTTCAAGAAACGTTCTATTTGGCTTTGTCTTTCTTGATTTTGTATGTCTTGTCTGGCTCTAGTGGGGACATTGCTAGGAGCGTTGACAGGGGCTTTGATCGGACAAGAAACAGAGAGCGGATTCATAAGAGGAGCTGCGGTAGGAGCTATCTCAGGCGCTGTCTTCTCCATTGAAGTCTTTGAATCTTCCCTCCTCCTTTGGCAATCTGATGAATCTGGAATCGGATGCCTTCTTTACTTGGTAACCTCTCTTGAATTTCATTCTCTCCAGTCCTCCTCTCTTTTATTTGTTGATCTTCTCCATAGATTGATGTCATTGCTAGCCTTCTAAGCGGGAGGCTTGTTCGTGAGCGTATTGGTCCTGCAATGTTAAGTGCCGTCCAGAGCCAGGTAGTAAACTTAAGCAATTGTTTGATTGATGGATCATATCTCACTCATGTACAATCCAATCTAATCAATAAACAGATGGGAGCTGCGGAATCACAGTTCCAAGACCATAGAGACATCTTTGACACTAGTGTCATTTCAAAAGGTCTCACAGGGGATTCTCTGGACAGGATCCCAATGGTCCGAATCACAAACACCACTTCAGGGGAGATGCTCTCTTGCTCTGTCTGCCTTCAGGTTTCTCTCACCCCTTAATACTCTCTGGAACGTAGAAGACATATGTTTGAAGGTTGAGAGAGATTCTAGATGTTTAGATTAGGTGGAATAGGGAGACATAGGTGAGTGAGAAGATGGATTTAAGTTAATTAATTTAAGGGTTGTGTTGTGATGAAACAGGACTTTCAGGTGGGAGAGACAGTTAGAAGTTTGCCGCAGTGCCATCATATGTTCCACTTACCATGCATTGACAAGTGGCTTCGCAGGCATGCTTCTTGTCCCTTGTGCAGAAGACATCTCTGAATTCATTTCAAACCTCTCTTCTCTTCTTCTTCTTCTTCTTTGTAAATGAGGTATATAGACCCATCCAAACACACACAATCACATTACTAGTGTATTCCTTGATTATTTGTTTAGATTATACAGAGATTTTGATGCATCATTCAATCATTGTCAGGATATCCTCTTCTTTAATACTACAGGAGTATTCATTCTTGGCTTTAGCTTGAGATACAAAAGTTCCATTTAGAGCAACTTTAGGTTTTGGGTTTCCATAGGCTTAATCCCAAGTGAAGAAGCCTATATATATCCTTTAACATTGAAAGTAAATGCTGTACTCTAACGACATAATAGATTTTACATGAACAAGTCTTGAGGAGAAAAAAAAAATAATGGGAGATGAGATCCAACAAGTCGGTAACATTATAAAAGAGAGAAAGAGAAGGGGCAAAATATACTTTGATTGAATAAATATAGCTACAAGATGGTTCTTTTTCTTAAGAGCTTTTTGGGTAAAGTGGTACGACCTCCACGGATAGAAACATAATGTGTTTTGAGAGAGAAGGAACATGAAGATGCTCTTCTGAATGTGATATATGTCAAAAGTATGAGTATTCCACTTTGTCACCAGCTGGACTTCTGCAACCTTTACCAATACCGAGCAAATCTGGGAGGATATACCAATGGATTTCATTGAAGGACTTACATCTTCTCAAGGATGCAATGTCATAATGGTGGTGATAGACATGCTAAGTATAGGCACTTCATGGGACTGCGACATCCTTTCATAGCTATGGATGTTGCTCAAAAGTTCATGACAGAGATAGTGCGACTACATGGCTTTCCAAACACAATAGTATCAGATCAAGATAAAATCTTTCGCTTATCAGGGAAAAAATTGAAGTACAACAATGTCTTCCATCCACATACAGATAGGAAAAGATAGGTTATTAAGATATGCTTAGAGACTTATCTCAGATGTTTTGCATCATCTCGTCCTCAGACTTGGCATAAATTTCTATCGTAGTCAGAGTTGTGGTATAATACATCATTCCATACCTCACTCAAGACTTCCCCATTCAAGGTTTTGTATGGACGAGAACCACCATCCGAGGAACTGCTGAAAGAAAGAGATGCAACGTTGGAATTGATTAAGAGACATTTGGAGAAAACACAAACACTGTTGAAAGAGTGCATATAAGAAAAGAAGAAATGTAGAGTATGGCATTGGTGACTGGGTTTTCTCAAGCTGAAGCCTTAGAGGTAACAGACACTGGCACAAAGATTTGTTAGAAGCTCTCGGCCAAATTCTTTGGACCTTGTGAGATTTTAGAGAAGACTGGTAAGGCAGCTTATCGGTTGGATCTTCGGGAAGATGCAAAGATACACCTAATCTTTCATGTATCTTAACATTTTTACCAAAAAAAAAACTCGATACACAGTCAAGGGAGATTGAGAATGGTTGATTAATTGGAAGAACAAAATGGACTGAGACAATTCTTGGGTGCTGTCAAACTCAAAGGAATTAACCAAGCAGTTTCCAATACATAAGCTTGGGGACGAGCTTTTTTTCAAAGGGGAAGTAATGATAAGGTTCATCATGCTTATTATCGACTGAGGAAGAAAGTAAATTCACAAGAAGAGAACAACAAAGGAAGTGAAGCTCGTTTACAAGTTGATGATCTGTAAGGAAAAGAGTGTTCACACTAATAAGACTTAGTCAACTGTATAAATAGGTTTTACATTCAGTATTTTACGGTTAGAAATTTTGTGAATTATGTTGTACAAGCTTGAAGCTTGATCGGCATGTGATCCCTTCTCTCAATCGCCATGAGAGTGTGAGATTGTACTAGTTCATTGTTACTTCTACTGATTTCGATTGCTTGTTCCTAACAAGATTTTATAACCATCCCGAGGCATTTGGATTATTTGAATCCGATATTCCTGTAAAAAACCGTTGTTGAGTTCAGTCATTGACGAAGAAAAGAGAAAAATAATCTTCAGAGCATGAGACTCAAGTATCCAACATCCGGTGGCATCTATCCGAAGGTAAAATCACTATCAAAATGCAACATTTTTTGGGTGAAAACCAATAAGAAGTTCGGAAAAATGTTGCTGGTTGTTGGTACTGGATTTCCCTCTAGGAAATCCGGCCCAATAACAAACAAAACAAAGGCCCGTAATTACGAGCCCGTTCCAGAATCAGAGACGAAAAGAAGAGCCGATGCCTTTGTTGGGCCCAAACGAGAGACGCCCCGACAAGGCCCCGACGATGCCGAAGCCGGAGACAATCGAGCTCGAGCTCGTCATAAGATGACTTAGAGATAGAGCAACTCGGTCTTCGCCAGTTCAACTGATCCACGCAAATCTCGGAGATCGTTATGACGGCGAGGCCGAAATATCGGAACAAGAAGGTCAAAGCCGAGACTATTTAAAGAAGAAGTGGCGACTCATTCAAGATATTCCAACCCTAGCTAAGAACACTTCGACTAGATAGCTCGATTTCATACTTTGTACTCTCTTTTCGATTGTGTTTGTTCTATCTCGACGATCAATCTCAATAAAGTCTTTGATTCATAGGAAACTATACCATTTCTATATCCTAAAGTCCAAATCCACGAATACAAATTCTTAGTGTGAATCCCGGATCTCACATTTGGCGCCGACTGTGGGGACTATCTATAGCTTTTCCTATCTTAAGAATCAGATCCTAGATCTGATAGATCGAGATGAATCCCGACCAAACTGGCTCTCCCAGCGCCACACCACCAGTTGACCTCCCTCAAACGGTCGACAACGTTCCTCAGAGCACCACCGGGGTAAGGAACATGGGTCAGACCGACGGCGTGTTGACGAGCTCCACCTCAGTCTCCACGACCTCGGCACCAGCCGGCTCTGTCGCTCAAACAATCGCGACGAGCCAGACTCCGACAAACGTTTTGTCAGGAACTAATGATCCGAGCAGAAACTGGGTGTGGATGAGAAACGATTCGATATCCGCCCCAAGAGGTGGATCTGGAATAACCAGACCTAATTCGCCACTACCTTCTGCTCCACAGAGACAAGGGCCAAACGATCTTGCCGAGATCCGTTCGATGCTCAGCCTATTGGTAGATCGAACGAGAAATAACGAGGCAAGCACAAAGGCCCAAGAGATCGCAAACCGTTCCCTGGCCGCGCAGCTCGATGAACAAGAACGGCGCCTTAACGCCCGTCTCGAAGAGCTCGCCAGCCAAAACCAAGGGGGTAGACCAACGCGAACTACCATAAGTCCTCCACCGTGTACCCGCTTGGACTTCTCCCAGGTAGTAACTCCTCCGGGAGCGTCGGGAAATTTCGATAATACGTCAAATAGCGGCTACCGCCCTACAATGACCCTTATCGCGATACTGATCCCATTCAGTTCGAGTTCAATGGTCACAGATCCAACCGGATCAAGAAACCGACCATTACCCGGGCCACCACCTTTCCCGAATAACTCTAATATCCGACCGAGGCAACTAGGAGGCTGATAACTAGGATTTTGCAATCCTTTGAGGTATCAATTCCTCAAGCTTATCGAAGTAGCTTTGAGGTATCGAACCTATTCTGGGACGGATAAAACCAACAAGCAATTACTAATCCTTCAGAGTCAAATCATACAAATTTTGGTTTTTAATTTCTAACAATCCTAACAAAGTAAACCAGACCGAAGCAAACAAAAAGCAGACAAACAAACGATTCAATCAATAGGAAGAATAGGGCTCAAGGGTAAGGGTCAACGGATAGGTGACTCGGGATGATCAAGGAATCCTAATTCAAACTTCTAAAAGCTAATCTCCTAGCAAGGAACACACAAAGTAAATCAGTTTAATCTCTTAATACCAATTCTTCATTTAATCTTAACTCAAGAACAAATCATCATTTGTGAATCAAAATCAAACGAGCATTCAAACAGGTTCCAATTAGCAACCAATCACTCTAGACATACATTTTCATGTGCTAGAATATGAAAGTCCTAACAAAGCTAAATACTGGAATTTCATCGAACATGTTGTGAACAAGAAATTCTAAACATCCTAATCAATGTGATCAAGATTAATTAGGCATTAAGCACACTTTGCTAGATGAGATTTTAACATTTAACTACTAGAATTCTATTGATCACCCCTAATCAACCTAATCCTACCCAACCCACAAGCCTATGGAGAACTACTCACTAATCATAACTAGATCAACAAAACTCATAGGAATAGAGTTGATCATGGTAGATTAGTGGGAGATTGAAAGATTTGTTGATGGAATAACAAGAGAAGTGCTAGATTAATCAAAAGAATCCAATATGTTCTTACAAAAGAGTTTAGAACATCAAAAACAGCTTTAGAAACAAAATGAAATAGGTTTTTGGCTTAAATAGTCATTAGGGTGCGAGCCGGGTCAACCCGGAACAAACCGGGTGTTGACCCGGATCCAAGTGAACATCTAGGGACGATATCGGTTGGGTGGACCGATATGCCAACCGATACCAAGTCTCAGATTAAATCTGGATGGGAGCATATCGGTCCACCTGACCGATATGTGACCCGATATGAAGTCCCGAAAATTAATCCGAGAGTCCATATCGGTTGGGTGGACTGATACTCGGGCCGATATGGTTCTCCGGGACTTTGACGAGGGGTCGTATCGGCCCGCCTGGCCGATACTCAGGCCGATATGGTCCTTCGCTGGCTCTTCCTTGGTCTTCTGAGCTCAAGACTCCACTTCCAAGCTCACCAATGCTCCTAGATGCCTCCATTCACCTGCAAAACACAAGAAACACTCCAAATGCAAGCCTAGAATGCCTAATCCTAGTCCTAAACAACTCTAGACTCTAGATGTGACAATGACTCGACAAAATGGCAAGAATGGTGGAGAAAAGAAGTCAAAACAAGAACTATATACAAGCCTAAATGCATGAAAATGTATGAATATCAATTCCCCCAAACTTGAATCTTGCTTGTCCACAAGCAAGCATAAGTCAATCACAACAGGTTGGGGAAAAGGTTTGAAAGCGGGAACTCATATCCAAAGGTTCAATCAAGTTTCAACAAGTTTCAAGTCTATACGACCAAAGTGCAACCGAGAAAAGCCTACTCCAAGGATATAACCATACTCATCAAAACAAAACTTCTAGCTTAACCTTCAACCTACACAAGCATTCAAATCCACTAGCTCCTTGACATTCATTAGATTTTTCAAGTGAATCCTTATTCAAAACAATGTGATCAAACTCATTTGGCTTAAGGGACAAGGTCTTGAGACAAAGATGGTCTCAACTGAAAGAAAGGCTTCTCCACAATCATTTAGGTTCTCTCGGAGGAAATATGAACAAGCTATAGTAAAATGCTAAGAGTTAGAGGCAATTGGTGCATACTAGGATAGATTCCCATCTACCCATACCCCAAGAACTTCAACTCCTAGTCTAAACCCTCCTAAATGAGTTCTACCCTTTTCCAAGGCCATTCTTGCCTTATCTTTCTTTCACAATTCAAATCTTCCCAAGAAACCCCCAAGGATCATTAAAACATTTTGAAAACCTTGGTAACTTCATTCTTTTCAACTTAGCTCAAAACTCTTCTTTCTTATCTTTAGTCTCTTCTTTCACAAACTTTCTTTTCTTTTTGGTGAGCCAATTGGCTTCTTTTCACTTCAAAACATTGAGACTCTTTTATTCTTTTTCAAGACACTTAAGAGCTTTTCATTCTTTGTTACCAAACAACTTTGATCCCATTCAAACTTCTTTCTTCTTTTTACCCTCTTTTTCCTTTCCCAAATCTTCCCCCAAACTTAAACTCTAGCCTATTGCAAAGCCAAAGGTGAAGAGCTTGCATCTATAATGGGAATTTTTCCTAGTCGCCTCATACTCAACACTTTTTACCGAGCTTGTTCCAAATAGGCCTACCACTCAAGAAAGTGTTTGGGGTTTGAAATAAGGGTGGTGAAAGGTATGGAAATCTATTTGAGCAAGTAGAGAGGGGTAGAAGGGATAAGCTTGCTCAAATATTTTGGGGTACCCATGAGTTTATCACACAAAGCATGAACAAGGATAATTAGATGATTCAATTAAAGTTCTCACTTAGATGGAGCAAGCTTCGAATCACAACAAGTTTCAGCATCAAATCAAGTTTCAAAGCAAGTTATCTAAGTATGGTTCGTTCTAGCTTTCAATGCCATTCTCGAGTTACAACTTTAGTGTGGTCTATCTAGCATAAAGCTAGCGTATGAAACAAGTTTATCCCAATTGAACCTTACGAGGAAATCAAATCATTGTTCCCAATGCATGCGTCCTATATGATGCAACTAGACTCGATCCTAATATGCTATTGCAACTACATGCTTTCTTTTTGAAATTTTTGAAATTTTTCAATTTTTTTGGTTTTTCTATGACTTAGATGAATGCATGAGACTCAAGATTAGTAAATGGTCTCTCCCCCAAAATTAAATCACACGGTCCCTTGTGTGATCTAAGCGAGGAAGAAAAACCGAAAACAGGCAAAAAGCAAACAAAGAAAAGAGAATTATGTACAAGGGTGGAGTGTAACCTGGCTAGTAGTGGAGGTACGGAGGTGATGAGTCCCCCATGGAGTAAGTCGGGTTTGAGGAAGAGCAGGACGGTGTCCTCATGGCCCTTCTCTTCTTCCTTTGGTCCTCGTGAGTAGAGTGGCGGTGAGGATCCTCATAGTAGGAGTCATGGGCCATGCGTGCAGATCCTGATGTCTCGTGTCCAGCAACCGAGTATCTGCCCTGCTCCAACTCAGCATGCTCAACCAGATCATCGGCCTCAACTATCACCTCCTCAGTAGCTGCCTGAATCTCCTCAGCTTCGCCAGCCTGAGCCTCTCGGGATGTGGAGGTCTGTCCCGCAGCGCTACTCTTGTCTTTCTTCCCCACAATCATCTTAAGAACCTTGGTCACTTTCTTCAAGCAGGAAGCCATCTTCTTAATGTTCCTACCGTGCCATTTGCTCTGCCTCTGGAGGTCCCGGTTCTGGTCCCTCAGTGCTATGACTGTCTTGTTCGCGATAGGATCATCTAGAGGCTCGATAAGGTATCTGTGCAGCCCATACACCCCAGCAGGTGCGTCGGAAGTATCATGTTCTGCTGCAGTCGCTCTCTGTGACCCGTGAGGTCCAAACACATGCTCTACCCCCGGTAAAAACCTGATATGAGCTCTGTTGGCAAAGCTTGTGATGTCGGGGTTTGGGAGGAGATACCCTTCTTCGTGGGAAGTACCCGAGCACATCCGGTAGAGATGGCGCTCTGGAGGCGGCTTGGAGGCGAGGTAGTGAGTTCGGACAAGCTGCGGAACATCTAGCCATGCTACTGGTGTAGGCTCCCCAAATGTCTTCTCATCCAGACTTCCTTCCAGTTTTACCTTCTTCTTCACAAGCAACGGTGTGATCAAGCCACCCATGCTGAACTTCGGACTAGAGTCCCTCACTGACATTGCCCAATCTCGGTGGACAGCAAACTGCTCAACTGGTGGTATGGGCTGGCCGTTGGGATATGTGAGCAGGAGAGGCTGCAACCCAATGTACAGTATCTTCATCTCCAGTTCGTGGACTTGGTTTGCCTCCTTCCTAGCAAAGAAAGTATGAGCTAACGCCTTGTGCACGTATCTAATAGCTGGGTGTCTGATCCTTGCAGCTTTCATAGCTCCCAGCTTAAAGGGCCCATCAGCTATCATCTGCCAAACACCCTCGAGGTCGTCCCTATCAATGGGGATATTAGTTAAGTCAAAAACTGCAGCTATGTCCTCATACGTCATGTTGTACTTCTTCCTACCCATTTGGAAATCAATCTTCCCTCTGCTCACTTCCCCTGCCAAAGCGGCTCTCCTCATATTGACTGTTGCTTTCATGGATGAGAGGAATTGGCATGCTGAGCTCTGGTAGGAGTCACTGGCAAGGTTGAAGAACTCCTTAAGGCCCATGTTCTCTACAATCTCGTTGTAGTCATCCAGTAGCCCAAGTGCAGTAAGTGTCGGGGCGTGAGGGTATCGGGTTGTCCAAAATGGTATCCCCTCCAGCTTGTCATATATCTCAGAGGTGGAGTACTTGTAAGGCACTTGGGTAATCTTTACCGGGGCTTCTTGTACCTCTTCATCAACTGCTACCCCTTTTCCTTTTGATGAGGTTCCCACATCTTGTACCGGCTCTTGTGCCTTTGGGTTGGGTTTCGGGTTGGCTCTCTTCCTTGTCATTGTCCTACAAAAGACAACTCAAAGAACGAATAAGTACATCGCACAGTCTATCAACACAATCAATAAGAGCTTAAAGCATTGATGATCAACAATTGTGGGAGCTTAACAATTGCATACTTTTTTTTTTTTCAACTTCAATGTAGTAAACAAGCTTAAGCGCCTTAACCAAACCCAATTCTAGCTCAGCATAAGCACAATGTACAAGCAAATCAATCACTTTCTTGAGCAATTCAACAATCTCATGAACCAAAGGCTCTCAATGCACATATTTGAAACTTTTGTGAAACAAAACTCATCCAAATCAAGTAGTATCACAAAGTTAAGCTTTTAACAATCCAATGCATCATTAGAAACCATCCAATTAGAAAACCCCCAATTCAATATCCTCAAGAACCCTAATTCACCAAAGATCAAATTCATTCACTCCTAGGGCGAAATTGGCTATGGGCATTCAATCAAACACATATTGGGGAGGAATTCAAGCAATATCAACCATCAACAACCCAAAAAAATCAAGTTCAAAATTTCCGGGTTTCTCAATCCGAAAATCTTGAGAAAGTTTGAGAGCTTTACCTTGGTTTGTGATGAAGGATGGTGGTAGAGAACGAGAGCAAGTGATAGAGCTTTGAAAACCTTGAATTTAGCACTTGAAAATTCAAAATTTGGTGAAGATTTGAGAGAGAAAAGTGAGTTGGAAGAACTTGGAAAACTCTTTGTTGAAATCGCAAGAGAAACCAAGAGAGAGGAAGAAGCGCGTGTGAGGAGGAGAAAATAAGGGGAAGAAATCGATTTTTGGGTTAAAATCCGGTCAGAACCGGTTTGAAATCGGTTTAGAATCGGATTGACTTACCCGGGCGAAGGGCGTATCGGCCTGGCCAACCGATACGCCAGCCGATATCAACTCACGGATTTAATTTTTGCAATCCGTATCGGCCTGGCCAAACTGATACGGAGACCGATATGCGCTCACTCCGAAGATCCGTATCGGCTTGGCCAACCGATACGGACACCGATATTGATCTTTCTGGGAAATCCGTATCGGCCTGGCCAACCGATACGGAGACCGATATGTAGTCTCAGATTATTTTTACCATAACCGTATCGGCCTGGCCAGCCGATACGGAACCCGATATCGGTCCCTGCACCATTTATCTTCATTTTCGTGGCCTTTGCTCAACTCCAACTGATCTACAACCTCATCCTTAAGCCAAAACCTGACAAAACTCAAAGCAAAACATCAAAAATAACAAGCAAAAGACGTATGTACAAGGATAAATATGGGAATGTCTCCCAAGTGCGCTTTTATTTAAAGTCGTTAAGCTCGACTTTGCAAACCGTGATCTCAAGCTGAGGGAGGGCTAGAGAGTGGAATGTAAGTTCCCTCCTTTATTGCTTCTGAGACGGAGTAATGCTTGAGTCTTTTGCCATTGACCGTGAACTCTTCATCAGATTTTCCCAAAAGTATCACTGCTCCATATGGTCTCACCTCCTTCACTCTAAACGGTCCCGACCATCTAGACTTGAGCTTCCCGGGAAAGAGTTTCAGCCGGGAGTTAAAGAGCAACACAAGATCTCCTTCCTTGAACTCCTTCTTCTGGATCAGCTTATCATGGAAAAGCTTGGTCCTCTCCTTATAGATCTTCGAGCTCTCAAAAGCCTCAAGCCGTATCTCGTCGAGTTCATTCAGCTGAATCAACCTCCTCTCAGTTGCGGTCTTGATGTCAAAGTTCAGCAACTTGACAGCCCACATGGCCTTGTATTCCACCTCCACCGGTAAGTGACATGACTTACCATACAGCATGGTGAATGGTGTAGTGCCCAATGGAGTCTTGAAAGCGGTTCTATACGCCCACAGTGCGTCATCAAGTTTCTTAGCCCAATCTTTCCTTGAAGCTCCAACAGTCTTCTCTAGGATAGCCTTGATCTGCCTATTGGACACTTCAACTTGGCCACTTGTCTGAGGATGATATGGTGTTGCAACCTTATGCTTCACTCCATACTTCTTCAAAAGGCTCTCAAATAGTCTGTTGATGAAGTGTGAGCCTCCATCACTGATCACAATCCTCGGGATTCCAAATCTTTGCAAGATAATGCTCTTGAATAGCTTTATTACAACATTGGCGTCATTAGTTGGACTCGCCACTGCTTCTACCCACTTGGAAACATAATCCACAGCTACTAAAATGTAGCTATTCCCGTAAGAGGATGGGAAGGGTCCCATGAAATAAATGCCCCATACATCAAACACTTCAACTTCAAGGATGGGGTTTTGAGGCATCTCATTTCTTCTACTGATATTCCCTTTTCTCTGACAAGGATCACACTTAGTGATGAACTCTTGGGCATCTTTGAACATTGTAGGCCACCAAAACCCAGCTTATAGAGCCTTTTGAACCGTCTTGAAAGTGGCAAAGTGACCACCATAATCTGACCCATGGAAATGTAGGAGAATGCCTCCCACTTCTTCATCAGCTATGCACCTTCTATAGAGGTGATCCTTGCACAAAGTGTAGAGGTAAGGCTCATCCCAATAGTACCTGTTGACATCTCTAAAGAACTTCTTTCTTTGGTAGCTATCGAGGCTTGGTGGTTCTTTCCCAACAGCTAGGAAATTGACTATATCAGCATACCACGGTTCTTTGTCTTCAATAGAGTTCACTTCCTCAATCTTCATTCTTGTATCATGAGCATCCTTAACAACCTTGAAAGCCATTAGCTGCTCCTCAGGGAGAGAGTCATCTAGAGGAATTCCATCCTCAATTCTCAGTCTTGACAAATGGTCTGCCACTCCATTCTCAATGCCTTTCTTATCCTTAATCTCCAAGTCAAATTCTTGCAGCAACAGTATCCACCTCAGAAGCCTTGGCTTGGCATCTTTCTTGGCAAGTAGATACCTCAACGCAGCATGATCCGTGTACACCACAACTTTAGATCCAACCAAGTATGACCTGAACTTCTCAAAGGCAAACACCACAGCAAGAAGCTCTTTCTCAGTTGTTGCATACCTCACTTGAGCATCGTCCAATGTCCTACTAGCATAGTATATGACATGGAGTTTCTTGTCTTTCCTCTGCCCAAGGACTGCTCCCACTGCGTAGTCGCTTGCATCACACATGATCTCAAAAGGCAACTCCCAGTCGGGAGCTTGGACTATCGGGGCGCTAATCAAGGCCTCCTTGATCATGTGGAACGCTGCCAAACACTCATCATCAAACACAAAATCTGTCTCCTTACACAGCAGACGTGTAAGTGGCCTAGCGATCTTGGAGAAGTCCTTAATAAACCGCCGGTAGAACCCTGCATGACCCAAAACGCTTCGGATTCCCTTCACTGAGTTTGGTGGCTGAAGACTTGTCATCACCTCTATCTTAGCCTTATCCACTTCAATACCATTCTCTGAAATCTTGTGCCCCAACACAATTCCCTCTGTTACCATGAAATGGCACTTCTCCCAATTCAGCACGAGGTTCGTCTCTTCACATCTCCTTAAGACCCTGCATAAGTTCAGCAAACAGGAGGAGAAAGAAGAACCATATACAGAAAAGTCATCCATAAAAACTTCCACAATATCCTCAATAAGATATGAGAAAATAGACATCATGCACCGCTGAAAGGTAGCCGGTGCATTGCACAAGCCAAATGGCATCCTTCGATAAGCAAAGGTACCATAAGGACAAGTGAATGTCGTCTTCTCCTGATCATTAGGGTGTATCGGGATCTGAAAGAACCCACTGTATCCATCAAGAAAACAATAGAAAGGATGATTAGCAAGGCGTTCTAGCATTTGATCAATGAATGGTAATGGAAAATGATCCTTCCTAGACGCGGCATTTAGCTTTCTATAATCAATACACATCCTATGCCCAGTGATAGTTCTAGTAGGAATCAATTCATTACTGTCATTTTTAACCACAGTAATCCCCCCTTTCTTCGGAACACAGTGCACGGGAGAAACCCAAGTGCTATCCGAGATAGGGTAGATTATCCCTGCATCAAGCAATTTTAGAATCTCTTTCTTGACTACTTCCTTAAGATTAGGATTCAATCTTCTTTGGTGCTCAATAGAAGACATGGATTCATTTTCAAGGTGGATCCTATGAGTACACAAGCTAGGTGACAATCCTTTTATATCATCGAGTGAGTATCCAATTGCTTTTCTAAACTTTTTCAACTCAGTGGTCAAAGCAATCAATTCATCATCATTCAGCAACTCATTCACAATGACAGGATAGGTAGAGTTAGGGCCAAGAAATGCATACCGAAGCCCCCGCGGAAGGGGCTTTAACTCAACCTTTGGCGCCTTAAGCTCGCTCCAATCATCAGCTACAAGCTGCTCCTTGCACAGCTCTACTCCCTTGGCGCCATCAGTACCCACGTCTACAGCAAACACCTCCAGCTCCTCACACACTGAATCTGATCCCAGCTCAATGAACTCAACCTCTTCTAACAAAGGCTTGTGCGAATCAAGCGCTCTCATGTAAGCCCAGCTCTCCTCTTAAAGATATCCATACTCCCCACATTCCTTGGTCAAGGTGACCTCTAAAGGATCCTCCATGTTCAACTCCTCAAGGAGTTCATCAGCTAGCTCATCCATAGCCTCAATATATAACATTTGACCTTGAATGGTTGGCTTTTTCATCACCTTGTTGATGTCAAATTTGAGCACTATGTCCTTGCCAAGGTTGAGGTCTATCTTCCCTTTCCTGACATCTATAATCTCACCAGCTGTGGCAAGGAAAGGTCTCCCAAGGATTAGAGGATCCTTTGGTTCTTCGTCCATCTCCAGTACAATAAAATCTGTTGACACTTCAAATCCTCCCACTTTCACCGGAAGATCTTCTAGGAGACCAATTGGGTATCTCACTGATCTATCTGCAAGAACCAAGGAGATCCTACATGCCTTGTAGGTAGAGAAACCCAGCCTCTTGGCTACTAAGAAGGGCATCAAACTTGCGCTTGCTCCAAGATCACACAAGCAACCCTCAAACCGATATGGGCCGATAGCACATGGAAGAGTAAAACTGCCAGGATCTTCAAGTTTCTTTGGAACAATATCCCTTTGGATGATTGCACTACACTCATGAGACAACACAACCATCCCTTGCACTTCCTTGGTTCTTTCCTTGATTGCATCCTTGAGAAACTTGCTATACTGAGGAACTAGCAAGAAGGCATCAATCAAAGGCATGGTTAACTTAACATTCTTCATCTGCTTGTCAAAAAGAGCTTTGTACTTCTCTAGGAGCTTCTTCTTGAATCTGCCCGGAAAGGGTAGCTTGGGCTCATAGGGTGGTGGCACAAACACACTATCCTTCTTCTTGAGTGTATCATTCACTACTTCTTCAACTACAGTCTTTCCTTTCCTCTTAGCCATGTCACTATCACTCTCTTTGTTGAGAGCAGAATTTTCAGAATTCTCCTCCCCTTCTTGAACTTCAATGTCCTCATTGAGTGAAGATGTCAGCTTAGGTTTGGGAACTTGACTTTGTTGCAACTCTTTACCACTTCTCAAGGTGATAGCGCTGATGTACTCCTTTGGGTTTTGCTCAGATTTTCCGGGTAAAGTACCTTGAGTGCGGGACGTAGAGGCATTCTTGTTTTCCATGTTTGTGACCCTTGAAGTCAAACTCTGAAGCTCATTCTTAAGGTCCCGTACTTCCATAGCTCCTGAGGCTTGCCTTTGAAGGAGTTGCTGCATCATACTTTTCAGCTCCTTATCAGCTCCCGAGGTTGATGAAGTTTGTTGGTGTTGTTGACCAAAACCGGGTGGGTATTGTTGCTTGGGAGCATAGCCTTGTTGACCTTGAAACTGAGGCTTGTTACCAAATCCTTGTTGGTTGTTGTAATTGACATATGGCTTGTGCTGTTGAGGTTGTTGAAAGCCTTGTTGACCTTGTGGCTGAGCTTGTCCTTGAGATGGAGCTTGTGGATAAACTTGGTCTTGAGGATTGGCTACATTGTGCTGCGGTATGAGATGTTTGGGTGGTTTCTATAGTTTTGGTTGAAGCCTTTGTTGAAACCACCTTGTCCAGCAATGAAGTTGATCTCTTCTTGTGTCAAATCCTCATCATCATCATAAAATTGTGGCTTAGAATCCTCCTGGTGTCCCACAAGGCTGATGTTCTTTTGGCCAATGGAGATCATCTTGTCTAACTTCTCATTCAAAGCTTTTATCTCTTTCTCATACTTCTCATCTGAAGATGATGATCCTCTATTAGTCCTCTCATAATCCTCATTGTAGTTGCCATCACTTTGTGCTAGATTTTCAATCAGCTTCATAGCTGCATCTACTCCCTTGCCTAGGAAATGTCCATTGCTGCATGAATCTAGCATTGCCCTCATTCTAGGAAGCACTCCGCAGTAGAGGTTGCTGAGTAGTGTTTCCTTGGTGAAACCATGATGTGGACACTGAGTGGTGAGCTTATTGAACCTCTCTGAAGCTTCAGCGAAGCTCTCATTGTTGCGCTGCACAAACCCGGATAGCTCACTGCGAAAACGGACAGTCCTAGTAGGTGAGAAGAACTTCTTCAGGAAAGCTTTCTTCAGGTCTCCCCAGGTAATGATGGATCCTGGAGGGATAGTGCTTTCCCAATCCTTGGCTCTGTCTGCCAAAGAGAAGACGAAGAGACGCATTTTCAACCCATCGTCAGTCACACCATTCAGCCTTGTGGTGGCACAAATCTTGTCAAAGGTGTCCAAGTGCTGCAACGGGTCTTCAGATGCTAACCCATGGAACTGATTGTTCTGCACCATGTTCATCACCATAGCGCGGATCTCAAAGTTATTATTGTTCACCGCTGGTGGAATGATTCCATGCCGGTTAGCATTTGTGTCAGGTGTATCTCCATCACCAATAGCCCTAACCGGCCTTTGTTGCTGCTGCTGCTGCTGCTGCTGCTGTTGCTGCTGCTCATCCTCGTGGTTATCCATAACTGTTGGCTCAACACTTGCAATTTGAACAGCTCGTTCTTGTGCTCTTCGTTCCCTTGCTAATCTCCTCTCGTGTGCTTTGATGTCGTAAACTCTTGCAACTAAGTTTGTAGTCCCTTTGCTGCGCAAGTTCATACACCTAGCAACAAAAAGAGAGAAAGTAGCAAATTAGTAACAATAACTTGAACTAAAAAGGAATAGAAAACGAATTGATATATCCAGAATCCCAAAATGGCAACGGCGCCAAATTGATAACTAGGAATTTGCAATCCTTTGAGGTATCAATTCTTCAAGCTTATCGAAGTAGCTTTGAGGTATCAAACCTATTCTGGGACGGATAAAACCAACAAGCAATTACTAATCCTTCAGAGTCAAATCATACAAATTTTGGTTTTTAATTTCTAACAATCCTAACAAAGTAAACCAGACCGAAGCAAACAAAAAGCAGACAAATAAACGATTCAATCAATAGGAAGAATAAAGCTCAAGGGTAAGGGTCAACGGATAGGTGACTCGGGATGATCAAGGAATCCTAATTCAAACTTCTAAAAGCTAATCTCCTAGCAAGGAACACACAAAGTAAATCAGTTTAATCTCTTAATACCAATTCTTCATTTAATCTTAACTCAAGAACAAATCATCATTTGTGAATCAAAATCAAACGAGCATTCAAACAGGTTCCAATTAGCAACCAATCACTCTAGACATACATTTTCATGTGCTAGAATATGAAAGTCCTAACAAAGCTAAATACTGGAATTTCATCGAACATGTTGTGAACAAGAAATTCTAAACATCCTAATCAATGTGATCAAGATTAATTAGGTATTAAGCACACTTTGCTAGATGAGATTTTAACATTTAACTACTAGAATTCTATTGATCACCCCTAATCAACCTAATCCTACCCAACCCACAAGCCTATGGAGAACTACTCACTAATCATAACTAGATCAACAAAACTCATAGGAATAGAGTTGATCATGGTAGATTAGTGGGAGATTGAAAGATTTGTTGATGGAATAACAAGAGAAGTGCTAGATTAATCAAAAGAATCCAATATGTTCTTACAAAAGAGTTTAGAACATCAAAAACAGCTGTAGAAACAAAATGAAATAGGTTTTTGGCTTAAATAGTCATTAGGGTGCGAGCCGGGTCAACCCGGAACAAACCGGGTGTTGACCCGAATCCAAGTGAAGATCTGGGGACGATATCGGTTGGGTGGACCGATATGCCAACCGATACCAAGTCTCGGATTAAATCTGGATGGGAGCATATCGGTCCACTTGACCGATATGTGACCCGATATGAAGTCCCAAAAATTAATCCGAGAGTCCATATCGGTTGGGTGGACCGATACTCGGGCCGATATGGTTCTCCGGGACTTTGACGAGGGGTCGTATCGGCCCGCCTGGCCGATACTCAGGCCGATATGGTCCTTCGCTGGCTCTTCCTTGGTCTTCTGAGCTCAAGACTCCACTTCCAAGCTCACCAATGCTCCTAGATGCCTCCATTCACCTGCAAAACACAAGAAACACTCCAAATGCAAGCCTAGAATGCCTAATCCTAGTCCTAAACAACTCTAGACTCTAGATGTGACAATGACTCGACAAAATGGCAAGAATGGTGGAGAAAAGAAGTCAAAACAAGAACTATATACAAGCCTAAATGCATGAAAATGTATGAATATCAGAGGCTCTGCCTTCGCCTCGAGCTCGGGAATCCTTAACGGATCAAACACAGTACAGTTCCGAACGCCCCAGATCGACCAGACAAGGTCGGTCCCACCGATCGATCTCCTCGACCCCATTTTTCCGGAACAAACGTCAGGTCAGGCACAAGCCCAGTTCACACCCGCAGAGGGCGATGAACACAATATGCTTAGACAATACATCGAGCAGGCTAAGGCCCAGTTCAACAGTCTGAGCTCGAAAGTTCACATGGCAACGAGCGCGGCTCCTGACATCGATCGAGTGATCGAAGAAACGCAACAAACGTCGTTCACAGATCGGATCGCGTTTGCAAGGAAAATCAAGAAAACTAAGTTTCCAGAGTTCTCTGGGAAATCAGACCCGAAATCCCACATCAGGGCATTCCGACTAGCGATGGCAAGGGTGTACCTTACCGATGAGGAGAGAGAACCGGCCTTCTGCAGGCTCTTCGCGGAAAACTTATCGGGCTCCGCCCTAGAATGGTTTGCCGGACTGGAAGAAAGGTCCATTGACAACTTCACCCAGTTCATGACGGCTTTTTTCAAACAATACTCCGTCTTCATCGAGGAAAAGACTACTGAGGCAACCCTATTTGGCGTCTCTCAAAAACCTGACGAAACACTCCGCCCGTACATCGACCGATTTAAGGAAATAAAATCCAAAATCGCGAACCCACGAGACGAGGTAGCCATAGAAGCATTAAGACGAGGACTGTGGTACTCCACCAGATTCCGTGAGGAAATAACAGTCCGCGAACCTCAAACGCTCGATGACGCCCTCCATCGCGCATCGGCCTTTGCTCGCCTCGAGGACGAAACCACGGCCCTCAGAGAAAAACACCGAAAAGAAAAGAACCCGTCGGGCTCGCAGAATCCGAACTCGAAAAAGGATTCCCGTAAGTCAGGGAACGTCAACGCGGTCGAGATCCCAAAGAGCTCGAAGAAATTCGAGTTCGACAAGGAAAAATTCTGTGATTTCCACAATAAAAGAGGACACTCGACCGAAGATTGCTATACTCGAGCTAAAGCCGAGGCTCAAAAGCGAGAGTCCGAAAGCAAACAAGACTCCGAAGTCAAGGAGGAAAATCTGCCCGACAAAAAGAAAAACAAACAAACCAAGGAGTCGAACTTCAAAAAACCTTCTCAGAACAAACGAGAACGGTCAAAGGAGCCGGAATCCCCCAAAACACTCCCTCAAGGGTCGCGAAAGCGAGTCGAGTTCATCCTCGGCGAGCTCAACCTGAGCGGCACTCCGGGAGGTTCGGCACTATCCCCGCCTCCGGCTCCCGCTAAAAGTTTACGCTCGAGAATCAATCTCCCTCGTCTATGCGCCGGGGGGGGGGGGTGTACGGGCTATATCCCCTAAACGAATCGACTTCATCTTCGGTGGCTCCAAGCTTTGCTGCGACTCGGTCAATTCGATCAAAGCCCTTCAAAGAAGAGTCGAGACCGACAGAGGGGGGGAAAACCCCAATGTTGGGTCCAGACCACGAAATCATTTTCTACGAAAGCGAGACAAGTAATCTCGACAAACCACACGACGACGCCCTCCTCGTTTGTCTAGTAGTGGGAGATGTCGAACTCTCAAGGATAATGATTGACACAGGAAGTTCGGTAGATGTCCTCTTTTACGATGCGTTCAAAAAGATGGACTTCAACGACTCCGAGATCGTAGAAGAAAAGACACCACTTGTAGGTTTCGTTGGCGAAACGACGTACTCGATGGGCTCTGTCTTCGCCTCAGTAACCGCTGGAGGAGTTCGAAGAATTACGGAGTTCGTCATAGTAGATCGGCCAGCTCCCTATAACGCGATCCTAGGTCGATCATGGATATACGACATGAAAGCGGTACCATCGACCTACCACCAATGCGTAAAATTCCCAACTCCCAAAGGGATCAAAACCATTTACGGAAGTCAAAAGATTTCCCGTCATTGCTACATGAACGGATACAAGCAAATCGAGAAATCCCCTGCGTAGCAATTATAGAAAGAGGAGGAGCTCGCCACCATGCAGACCAAAAGGTCGAACGACCCAAGTCAAATAGGACCCCCAAAGGACCTCACGACTCAGGTCTGCATAGACGATGCTCATCCTGAAAGACTCGTTGGCATCGGAATCGACCTATCAGAGCCAGTTAAAAATGAATTGGTCTCTTTTCTCAAACAGAACGTCGACTCCTTCGCCTGGTCTTCAGCAGACATGAAAGGGATCAACATCGACGTAACCAGCCACGAGCTGAATATCGATCCAACCTACAAACCGGTAAAATAAAAGCGTCGAAAACTAGGCCCTTAGCGGGCCAAAGCCGTCAATGATGAGGTCAATCGGTTATTAAAAATCGGATCGATCAGAGAGGTCAAGTACCCCGACTGGCTTGCCAATCCCGTAGTGGTTAAGAAAAAGAACGGGAAGTGGAGAGTCTGTGTAGATTTCACGGATCTCAACAAAGCATGTCCAAAGGACAGCTTCCCACTCCCGCACATCGACCGACTAGTCGAGGCTACCGCCGGACATCAGCTACTATCTTTTATGGACGCATTCTCATACAATCAAATATTGATGAACTCTGAAGACCAAGAAAAAACTTCGTTCATAACTGATCGAGGCACGTACTGCTACAAAGTCATGCCCTTCGGACTAAAAAACGCAGGAGCAACTTACCAACACCTCGTCAACAAGATGTTTTCAGGACTCCTAGGCAAAACCATGGAAGTCTACATCGACGATATGCTGGTAAAATCCTCCAGGTATGAGGATCACATCCCCCAACTAAAAGAATGTTTTACCATTCTCAATAAATACGGGATGAAACTCAACCCAGCAAAGTGTACCTTCGGGGTTCCCTCAGGAGAATTCCTTGGTTACCTAGTGACCGAAAGAGGGATCGAAGCGAACCCCAAACAGATCGCGACGTTCATAGAGATGAAATCTCCCAGAACAACGCGAGAAGTCCAGCACCTGACTGGCAAAATAGCTGCTCTGAATCGCTTTATCTCAAGGTCGACTGATAAATGTCTACCCTTCTATCACTTGCTCAAAGCAAACAAAAAGTTCCTCTGGGACGAAAAGTGCGAAGAAGCGTTCACTCAGCTCAAAGCTTACTTAAGCGAACCACCCATACTGGCGAAACCAGTAGAAGGAGAACCCCTTTACCTCTACCTAGCTGTCTCGACGGCAGCAGTAAGTGGAGTCCTGGTTCGCGAGGAACAAAACGAGCAACGGCCGGTGTATTACATCAGTAAGACCTTGATCGATGCTGAAACCATATACCCCGCCATGGAAAAACTCGCCTTGGCGCTAGTGACATTGGCTCGGAAACTCCGACCGTACTTTCAATCGCACTCGATCATAGTGATGACCTCTCAGCCGCTGAGAACCATCCTTCACAGTCCCAGCCAGTCGGGTCGATTGGTCAAATGGGCTATCGAACTTAGCGAGTACGACATAGAATACAAAGCTCGAACGTGCCTAAAAGCACAAGTACTGGTAGATTTCGTAATCGAGCTCCCTCCGACTATAGAACTCGACCCGACCTCGGCCCAAAAATGGAAACTCTACGTCGATGGAGCTTCCTCGAGGCAAGGATCCGAAGTCGGAGTAAAGCTAGTCTCCCCAACGGGCGAAGTACTAGAACAATCGTTTAGATTGGGCTTCGCCGCATCGAATAACGAAGCAGAATATGAGGCGTTAATAGCCGGGCTCAGACTCGCGATAGCAATAGGAGCCCGGGAAGTAAACGCTTTCAGCGATTCCCAATTGGTCACGAGCCAATATCATGGCGATTACGAGGCCAAAGATGAACGGATGGAAGCATACCTACGGGTACTCCATACATTGGCCAAACAGCTCGAATTCTTTGATTTAACACAAATCCCACGAGGGGAAAACACCGCAGCCGATGCCCTAGCCGCATTAGCATCGACATCAGATCCTAACCTCAAAAGGATCATACCAATCGAGGGGATAGAAAAACCAAGCATCGACATAGCCCTCAAAGCTCTGTCCTTGAAAGAAGATGGGCCCGCCGTGAAGGACGATGTCAAGCACAAACAATGTCATGGGATCACCAGTAGCGACATCATCGAGATTGATGATGACCTCGATCTTAGAACCGCCGTGTACGTCGCGAACGTCCCCGACGGACCAATTCAAACCGCATCCACTAGTCAGGGACATGAGCCTAACAACGACGAAGATTGGAGAGCTCTGATTATTCGATACATCACAAACGGCGAAGTTCCCGACGACAAATGGGAGGCGCGGAAACTTAAAACACAGAGTGCAAGGTACTGTGTCACGCAAGGAGAGCTCTTTAAAAGGAGCCTCTCTGGACCTTATCTTAAATGCCTTGACAAAAAGCAAGCCCTAGCCGTGATTACACAAACACATCACGGATCCTGCGGAAGCCATTCCGGAGGATGAGCATTGGCCGTGCGAATCAAAAGGCAAGGTTACTATTGGCCGACAATGGCCACCGAATGCGAGTCCTTCTCCAACAAGTGCGACAAATGCCAAAAGCATGCTCCAATTATCCACCAAGCGTCGGAGAAACTCTCATTTATCTCATCACCATACCCATTCATGCGATGGGGAATGGACATTGTGGGACCGCTAGTCGCATCCGACAAAAAGAAAGCTACACACCTATTGGTGATGACGGACTACTTCACCAAGTGGATTGAAGCAGAGTCATACCAAAAAGTTAAGGACGTTCACGTTAAGGAGTTCGTCTGGCGAAACATCGTTTGCCGACATGGACTACCCCACGAGATCGTCACCGATAACGGATCTCAGTTCATATCAAACACGTTCAAAGAGTTCTGCAGAACTTGGAACATAAAGCTGAATTACTCAACGCCGCGCTATCCCCAAGGAAACGGGCTAGCAGAAGCAGCTAACAAAGCAATTATGAACGGTCTCAAGAAAAGGCTCAACGAGTGCAAAACAACCTGGAGCGACGAGCTCCCGGCCGTACTATGGGCTTATCGAACTACCCCCGCAAATCCACCGGCGAGGCTCCATTCTCGCTGGCTTATGGGATCGAGGCGGTAGTACCAGCCGAAATCCTCATGTCAAGCATCCGCAAGGAAGAATGCCCACGACAAAAGGAACTTAACAACAAGATGATAACTGACGAGCTCGATCTCGTCGACGAAAGAAGGAACCTCGCATTAGCTCGACTCCAGAATTACCAACAAGCCACAGCTCGCTACTATGATTCCCGAATCAAAACTCGAAGGTTTCAAGTAGGAGAGCTCGTCTTACGGAAAGTGTTCGACCATAAAAAGGAAGAACACGCTGGAAAATTAGGAGCAAAGTGGGAAGGTCCTTACCAGGTCACCGACGTTGTGAAGGACGGGGTCTACCGACTCAAGTCGGTAGAAACCCAGAAGCCTGAACTACGACCTTGGAACATCATCAACCTCAAAAAGTGCTTCCACTAAGAGTACATCAACATAATCGAACTACGAAATGGCTTGATCCCCTTAAAAGGGTACGTAGGCAGCTCGACTTCGAGCGCAGCCACCCCCCAAACACAAAGCTTCTACCAAGCTCAACGGCTTCTGACGAAGTCATACTAGCTTATATTTGTGAAATCAAAATAAGTCTCCCAATCAAACGTCTCTTCCTGTCGCAAAAGTTAGAGCCGTTACGTTGTGCAAAGTGATATGAAATTATCTCTTCCAAAAACTAAGGCGATTTGAAATTATCTTTTCAAAAGCTAAAGTGATATGAAATTATCTATCCTAAAACAAGCGATATTAATTTATCCTTTCCAAGCGACATGAAATGGCCTCTCCCAAAGCTAAAGTGATATGAAATTATCTCTCCTAAAATAAGCGATAGGAAATTATCCCTTCCGAGAGACCTCAAACGGCCTCCCCCAAAATCAAGTGATATGAAATTATCTCTCCAAGAAGTAAAGTGATATGAAATTATCCCTTCAAACAAAGCGACCTAAAACGGTCCCTCCAAACCGAACGATATGAAATGATCGTCCCAAAACAAGCGACCCAAAACGGTCCTCCAGATTCGAACGAACTGAAATGATCGTCCCAAAGAAAGAGATCCAGAATGATCTTTCCAAAAAATACAATTCTTCTAAACCTTATACGGATTAAAAGAATCGGGGGGCTACCCCACCCCTCAAGCAAAATAACAAGGTCAAGACGGCTACTCAAGCATGCAACCTCCACACACACTCAGAACAAATCTTTGTAAGCCTACTTCGATTCGTTCTCATACTTAATTTGTCTCTTTTCAATTCGACGACTGAGCCCGAATCATATATTACGAAGTAGTCGCGCCTCAAACCGTTCTTCGTAATATAAAGATCCGAACTCAAACGCAATCGATCTAGAAGTTCACAAAGAACTCTCTAAGGCAACTCAAGATAAGTTATCCGCTCGATTCCTCTGGAGAGGTTCGAATCGCCACAACGGCTCGAATTTTATGTTAAGGCATAAAAACAATAAAATCTATGCTAAGGCATGAAAGATTTGAAAAGCAGTTCATAAAAAAAAAAGAGGACACGACGTCCTCGAAGTTTATAATCTAAAAGCACCTCGGGCAACAAAAGTCTGAAAAGAAATTAAAAGCCCCCTCGGGCAACGAAAAGTCTGAATTAAAAGCCCTCTTGGGCGGCAACAAATGAAAAAGACTAGAACTGCATGAAAGGAGCGGAAGCCTCGTCTTGATTCTCCGTCTGACCATTGGTCGCCCTGTCCTCCTCGAGTTGACCCTCGACCTCATCGCTAACTCGCGAGCTAACTCCGGTCGGGAGGTTCGACCCATACTGATCAAGACGAGTAGCCGCCTGGTTTAGGGGGCGCGCAAGGATCACGGAATCGTCCGACATCACCGGAAAATTAAGCTTGCTGATACTGAATTACGACACCGCCGCAGCGTTCATCTCCTCCGTGGCCAATCTCTTCTTCTCGGCCAAGTCCATCACCTCTTTGGTCAGGTCCAGTTCGCCAGAGGCGAACTCGGCAATAAGCGCGATATTAGCCAAGGCCTCCTGGAGCCTCATCTCAGCACTCACGGCGACTTTCCTCTGGCTCTCCTTCGCCGTGATCCCCTCGAGAATCTTGAGGTATTCACCGTTTAGCCCTTTCCTCGCCTCATGGGCTGCCACCTTGACATCAAACTCTCGGTCGGCGAGAACCTTGTCCAGACCAGCCTGGCATTGCGCAGCCCACACGTCCGCAACCCGACCTGCCTCAATGGCCGTTCGGCTCGCTTCCTCCGAAACCGAAACCCGAGCCAAGGCACCCTGCAACTGCTCATCCAGGTCGCCCGCCTTCTTCCTTAGCTCCTCTTCCCGAGCCAGGCCCCTGCAACTGCGCTCTCAGGTCGCTGACCGTTTTCTTGACGGTGTCGAGCTCACTCACCTGCGGTATCTCTCGCAGCTCACGCTCGGCTTTAGCCGCAAACCTGTTCGCAGCCTCCAAGGCCTACCAAAAAAAATGTGTGTGATGAAAATTAAGCACGAAACAAATCGAAAAAGCGAAGGAAAGAAATCATTACCTTCCCAGAAGCCGCCATCATCTCGGTGTAAGTATCACCAAAAGCCATATCCCCGACAGCCGGGAGCTGAACACCTGCTGGCTTAAAATGCCTTAGCAGATAAGCAACACCCGTCGGGTCATCCGCAATCGGGCATTCCTTCTGGTGCCTGAAGCGCCAGTTGAAAGACCCGAGGACCCAGAAGAAGCAGGCCTCGCCTCAACACTCTGGCCCGATCTTCTCGAGCTCACCTCCGCGTCAGTCCTTCGACGCTTCGCCGCCGGAGGAGGACCACCTTGGCTTCGACCGTTCGACCCTCTCAAACCATTCGACCGAGAGTTGCGCAAGGCAGGCTCTTCAGACGGGACCCGAACTGGTTCCTCACCGGCCGAAATAGGAGGTAAATTCTCCACCCCCACATTTGCCTCTCCGGACCCTGCGACCACGGGAAGAGAAACCCGAACAGGGTTAGGAGGAGGGATCGAAGGAGGAGGAGGAGGCCCATCGTCCATGGCAAAAAGGAAGGCGTTGCTCAAATCGCCAGCCTTCATTTTCTTTTCCAGATCAACGGGATCCTTCCGTTCCGACGGCTGCTAGATCTTCGCGACATCTTTTCAAGAGAAGGGGTGCTTGCAGTAGAACTGTCGTCCGAAACAGGTCGATCTGCAAACAAAACAAATTCGGGTCAGCCCAGCAAACGAAGGGCATATGGCGCGACGACCCTCGGACAGACTAACCAGAACACTTACTCTCTCCGGTCCGCTCGACAATCTGAAGCGGAGCCTGAACGATTCGAGTCGAAGTGGGCTGGCGAGGGAGGCGTGATTCGTCTCGCGAAAGACGAGGTTGGTATGAAGGAGGTTGTCGGGCCACAGGACCTAAAGCAGCTCGGATTCGCTGGTCCGTAAAGTTACACCAGCGGATATATCCTCTCCGAAGGCGAGCTACCAAACTCGATGTATTTGGGTTCAAAGATGGTGACTCAAGAACCTTTGCAAGGAAACCAAAAAGGTTATTAGCAAACGGCTCGATGTCGATAGAGAACATCGAAGCAACCAGAGAAACCAATAAACCCTATAAGCTAACCAACGCGGGTTGCCCATCTTGTCGGGATAACCGAATAATCGAAATCCTCAACCGAGTGACGATTGATCCTGAAGTAAAAATATTTGCTCTTCCACACATCCCTCGTCGGGATCTCGTCAAGGATTTTTCCGTGGCGAGGAGAGAGGTAGTAGGTCCCGGGAAAACGAGTATTATGTTTTACCGAGCAAACCCTCATTAACTCCTCGACCCCGAAGTTGATACCCTCCTCGACAGCTCTGGCCCCGAGCCCGATGAAGTATCGAACGAAGTTCGGGGTCATCTGATGAAAGGCCAGCTGAAGCTGGGCCAAAACCCACGAGATAATGTGAGGGATTGGGAAAAACAATCCGCATTTATCGAAATAGGTATAAGAGGCACATCAATGGCCCTCGACGACGGTTTCTGGGGATATTCCCGTCGATGGGATAAGTATCTCCACCTCCGGCGGGATCCGGCATTTCACCCGTAACTTCTGTATGTGGTCAACAGTCAAACTGGACGATGGATGGGGACCAATCGGCCCCGCCGCCACAGTTGAACTTGCCTTGACCGCACTCTTTCGAACCATGATAGTTCGATGTATCGAAAATTTCTTTCGAGGAAAGAGGAAAAACAAAATCTTTAGAGAAAGAAAGTCTCAGAACGACGGAAAGAGAATACGAGCAAGAGGCAAGAAGAGGATATAATGGGGGAGAAGAAGTTACCTTGACAATTCGTAGTGCGAACAGTAATGGGAATCGTGCTAGGTAACTTCCCTTTTTAAACTATCTCTTGCTCGAGATCCGTGGGATTTTTGGTATCTCACAATCCCAACCGCTCAATTCGAAATTTGTAAATAAATTACGAAAAAGATCGAGACGGTTGTGATCCTTCGGGTCTTTTGCGATCTCAACCGTTGATACAAGATCTGGGGGGAGGAGCGAGCGATTGACGATCGAGTCATGTTCACCGTGGTAACGGACGCGCCATGAACGGGCTGATCCAACCCACGCGCTAAATCTTGGCCACCCATAACCGTTGGATTAAAACAAATTCCACGGATGGGACGAAAGCAATCATTAGGTTTTTGATACCAAAACACGCGCGCGTCTTCCCGAAAACGTCCACCACCCATTAACCTCGACTTCTCGAAAATAATGGGCTGGGGGGCTATTGTTGGTACTGGATTTCCCTCTAGGAAATCCGGCCCATTAACAAACAAAACAAAGGCCCGTAATTACGAGCCCGTTCCAGAATCAGAGACGAAAAGAAGAGCCGATGCCTTTGTTGGGCCCAAACGAGAGACGCCCCGACAAGGCCCGGACGATGCCGAAGCCGGAGACAATCGAGCTCGAGCTCGGCAGAAGATGACTTAGAGATAGAGCAGCTTGGTCTTCGCCAGTTCAACTGATCCACGCAAATCTCGGAGATCGTTATGACGGCGAGGCCGAAATATCGGAACAAGAAGGTCAAAGCCGAGACTATTTAAAGAAGAAGTAGCGACTCATTCAAGATATTCCAACCCTAGCTAAGAACACTTCGACTAGATAGCTCGATTTCATACTTTGTACTCTCTTTTCGATTGTGTTTGTTCTATCTCGACGATCAATCTCAATAAAGTCTTTGATTCATAGGAAACTATACCATTTCTATATCCTAAAGTCCAAATTCACAAATACAAATTCTTAGTGTGAATTCCGGATCTCACACTGGTGGGTTCGAGGAGTTGAAGCTATTAGAGAGGCTTGGGATGGTTAAAAAAAGCAACAAGTAGCAGATGAACTGATGAGTATGGAAGCAATCCATTCTAAGTACGTCTACGCTAATTTACTAGCTGAGTATCCCTTGCCCTGTCCTACTCTTAATTCTCTGATCACACCAACGGTCATTTCTTCCCGCCAAATCAACCAAACGAACTTTTTTTTTTTTTTGCCGCCAACGAAAACTATTGCTTGCTTCTATGTTTTCTTGGATTCCCTCAAGTAGTTGTTATACATGCCTCGTTTTCCACTCGTTTTATTGTCCCGTTGAGCATAGAACAGACAAGGATCGAAAGGTGTCGAGGTGTGAGATGCATGTGTCGAACGTTTTCTGTCTTTATATTGTTACGTTGTGTCCTTTGTTTTTATGTCGTGTTCAGCCAGAAATAAAAAAAGGTTCATCACATTAAACTTTTTATAATCTCCTAATAATTACTTCCTAAGAGTAACTAATATAGAAAAAGGTTTTACCCCGTCTGCCTCAATTTATAAAATGTTTTAGAAGATTTTTTGTGTTTTTTTTTTAAAGTTCTTATCCGAACTTTTTAACTTATTTAATATGTTTTTAATTAAATGTAAAACATAACTTTTATATTAAAAATAAATACATCTA
Organism: Orychophragmus violaceus; assembly: GCA_030180135.1. Taxonomy (NCBI): domain Eukaryota; kingdom Viridiplantae; phylum Streptophyta; class Magnoliopsida; order Brassicales; family Brassicaceae; genus Orychophragmus; species Orychophragmus violaceus. The sequence continues at coordinate 21,146,229 of CM058235.1, forward strand.
TGATTTCTTAATTTTAATGTTTTAAACTAAAACATCAAATAAAATAAGATACAGCGAGTATTAAATATGATTGCTATCACGCCAATATTTTTAACCATTTGGGGTCCAATCAGGTGAAATCACACGGATTGGTAACGAGAGGGTATTTTAGTAAAACTGTCAAGGGAGAGCGTAGGTGTTTTGATTTGTAAAAAACACACACAACTCTTCCGGAGCCACCGGCGTTTCTATCTTCTCTCTATTATTCCCGGCGTTTCAGATTCAATCTCTGCCTCGATCCTCTCTTCGGTTGTTCTCTTCTCCTCTTCTCTGTTACCGGATGGCTACGACAGCTAGTATTGCTGCTGATTCAGAATCGGCAATCTCTCACTACTCCATTGATTCCTCAATGTCGCGATCACGTTGCGATTCCTCTCCCTGGTTGGCTACTGCTGATCCCGACGCGATCCATGATCGTCCTGCTCCTTCCGTTTCTCAGCACGATCGTTTCTCCCCGCCGGTTACTCCTTCCGTTTCTCCGCCGACCGGAAAAGACACTTCCGACAACAACAACTATAATGCCGATAAGAAGCCGGTATGGAACAGGCCTTCTACTAGCTCCTCCGAGGTTGGGCCAGTGATGGGAGCCGCATCCTGGCCCTCTTTACCTGTTTCCGCTAGGGCTTCTGATGGATCATCTTCAGCAATGCAGGCTCCACAGGTTGTTTTTGATTACCCTGCTATTAGTGCTCATAGAAGAAGTTTTAAAGCCTATTATTTGATCAGAGAAATTAGGGATTGTTCACTATCATAGGGCGTCTGGTTTCATGTCATGCTTATGTTCAAGCTCATTGATTTTGCATGCTACCCATGATGCGAGCCCTTGGAGAATACAGCCTTTTCATCAATGCTTTTTAGTACCTTTACTATATCTGAAAATTGCCTTTTGCTTTACAACGTGCTCATTATCCAAAACTATTGCAGGCTGCTCGAATTCCTCTCAATTATACTCCCAGTGCCAATGCCAATACTGGCTCGAGTGTTGCTAGTTCCTATGCTAATGTTGGCTCGAATGCTGCCGCTACTTCATCGGAAAACCATAATGTTAATGGTCAGAGGAAACCTTTTAGAAGGAATAGCAACAACACATCATCATCCTCCAGTAGTAACTTCTCCAACCCGCCGACTGCAGTGGCTTCTGCTCCTTCAAGCACAAGAGATCAGAACCATAGCCAAAGGGTTGGTGGCTCTTATGGTTCAGGAACTAGTCAGTTCCGTAATTCTTACAGGAATCGCAGCAACAACAACAATAACTCTTACCCTCGTGGGGATGGGTTTCACCATGGACACAGGCGCAATTACGAGCATGGGAATCAAAGCGGGTTTTCTCACCGTAACAATTATAATGAGAGTAGAGACATGCACTTGCAACCGCAGAGAGGTTTTGGAGTGATGAGACCGCAGATGATGATGGGGCCACCATCTTTTCCTGCCAGTAGTGCGCAATTTATGGCAGCGACTCAATATGGTGGCCCCATGCCCTACCAAGGTATGGTTTTTGGTGATCTTATGAACGTGCTATTCCGATTTCTGATTCCACACAAATGTTTACCTGCTTCAGATTATGCGCCGCACATGTTTATGCCACCTCCACCTCCACCTCCAGAAGCTCTGGCTTTAGTTGGACAGTTCCCACCTCTACCACCAATGTATTTTCCCAGTCCTAATGCCATGTTGTATAGTAAGATACTGACGCAAGTAGAATATTATTTCAGGTAATCATTTCTGTAAAAGAGCTATCGAGTTAATCTACTTGTGTTTCCTGACTTTTCTACTAATTCATGTTCCACTCAATGCCTCTTATGAGATCAGAAACGTGAATAACCAACCTTTAACTCTTTTGGTAATCTTTGAAAACGCAGTGCTGATAACTTAAGCAGAGATATGTACTTGCGGGGACAGATGAATGATGAAGGTTGGGTTCCTGTTGGAATAATAGCACGGTTCAGGAGAGTAAGTGATTCATTGAAAACCCATTTTGCTTTATTCGCATTCACATTGTCTCTAGCTGCAGAAAGTATAGTTTATACAAAACAATTGTATATGTCTCAAGCTGAATTTGAATGTAAAAATTGCAGCTTTCGGAACTGACTAACGACATCCAGACAATATTGGAGGCGCTGAGAATTTCAGAAGTTGTGGAAATTAAGGTATGTAAGAAAGATGTGAGCAGCATCGTCTCTTTGATTCATAGTAAAGTAGAAAGGCTAATGTGGATATGGGATTCATTGTAGGGTGAAACAATAAGGAGGCGAGGAGATTGGGACAAGTATTTATTGCCTTCAAGGTCTGGTAGAGGTCCAGCATTTGCGGCAGCTAGCAGCAGCAACAATACCTCACTGGGATCTCAGCTTGAGAGCATGACTCTATCAGAGAGTTAAGAGAAAGGAAGAAAGATCCATCTTTTGGTTCTTTTTATAAGTCTCTCTCTCTCTCTCTTTTAAGATACCAGACAACTCTCTTTGCACTCTCTATCTCTCTCTCTCTCTCTCTTAAGATACCATACAACTCTCTATCTTTCTCTTTCGTTTTTGGTTGAGAATCGGTTAGGAACTGATTGATACTCAAGTCTCATTAAAACAATAACATGCTTTTTTAAACTCTTTTGGTTTCTTTAAATTTTGGTAAGGAGACTTCCGAGTCATCAACTGGTTCTCAAGTCTTTTTCCGGGTGGGGAAAGCCAAAACCGGCTAGACGAAAGAGAGGGTTTAACTTTCACCTAGAAAGCTCTACTACCTTCTATGTTCAAAACTAGAAAGCTCTACTACGTTCAAACATGTGGCTAGCTCTGTAGTTACTTGTTATTCTCTCACTCGCCCACGTGCAAAGGGACTTGTCGTCTCACTATATCTTCACCTATCTAGTGCCCTCTAGATTAGGTTTGATGAACACAGTTTTTAGTTACACAAAAAAGAAGGGTTGGTGTCGGAGAATTATCGCAATCGGAGTTTGATATGGGCTGTCTAGAAGGAGACCTCTTTCACCGGAAACATCACCACAAAAAGAAGCTCAAGCAGTTTCAGGCACTCTTTCTCTTTCGACCTTGTAACATATACACTTGATGCTTTCTTTTCTTGTAATTGTTTAAATTGTGTGCTTTATTTTTCATATATATATGATACGAAAAAAATAAAAGAAAGTGGAGATAAAAGTGAAGATGGACTGCGAAGGATGCGAGAGAAGAGTAAGGAAATCGGTGGAAGGAATGAAAGGAGTCACGAAAGTCACGGTGGAACCAAAACAGAGCAAACTCACAGTCGAAGGATTCGTGCAACCAAACAAGGTCTTGCATCGTGTGATGCATCGTACAGGTAAGAAAGCTGAGCTATGGCCTTACGTGCCATACGACATAGTACCACATCCTTACGCACCTGGTGCTTACGACAAAAAGGCACCTCCTGGTTACGTTCGAAATGCACTCGCTGATCCTCAAGTAGCTCCTTTAGCTCGTGCTAGCTCTTTTGAAGTTAAATACACTTCTGCTTTTAGTGATGACAATCCAAACGCTTGTATCATCATGTAATTGTAAACCCCACGTACACGTCTAAAATTCGACTGATGAAATTAAGAGAGAGTAACAGAAGAAGAAAGAGGTGAAGAGATAAGAGAAGCCATGAATAGAGTTATGAGACAAGCCATGACCCAAACAGGATGTATCAAAAGTAGTGTGTAAGAGAACGAGAAGACAGTAACAGACCAAACTCATGTAGTACTTTGGCATGGTTTCTATTTAAATATATCTCTTGAAACAAAACCGTCTTTGGAAGAAAGAGAGAGAAAAATAACATGCAAAAAGGAAGCTAGCTTGATATTCTCTCCCAAAGATTTGGAAATATTTAACATAGAGGCGATTTGGAAATATTCTGTGAGACCTGCCTTTGAGAGGCGATTTTTTTTTTCCATCTCCCTTGTTCTCCGTCGCTTCTTCTCCTTCCCCGATCTCCCTCTCCGGTGGTCAGTGGTTCTCACCGCCACCGTGAGAGGGACCCCCTTCCTCTCTTCTTTCTAGCGGTGCCGGATCGTTGATTTTCCCCTGGTCCTCGGCCGTAGATCTGCTTTCCCCCTTTGCCACTTCGATGGTGTCGTCGGTCGTTCTGGTGGTGTGCTCCGGTGTCCTCGTTGCTGCAGCCTTGCTCGTCCTTGCTCTACAATGTCTTCTGCTTCTCCTTGGCGTGAGGACAGCTGAGGTGGTGGTGGTTGCTTCGAGTTTTTGAGCTTTGCTTTGCGGTCCGTGCCGGTTCTCCTCCGACGTTTGCTCTGTAGCGACGGTTTCACGGGTTGTGGCTTTTGGGTAGGGATTTTTCTTTGGATTTGGCTTAGAGGACGAGCTCCTCCAAAGTATTCCTCGTCTCATCGCCCTCCCTACGCTCCTGTCGCGGCGGCTTCTGCCTCGGCCCTATCTTGCGGTGTTGCTCTTTTGGCTTTGGTTATTCTCCTCCGGTTTACTGCTTTTGCCTTTAGTGCTGGGTTTGCGGTCTCGAGTCGTGGGCTGCTTTGATTCTAGGCTTCTCTTGTGTTCTCCGTGTTGTTTGTTCTCTGTTCCCGACTGCGGAAGAGGCTTGGGTTCTTGTTTGGTTTTCAGGTGGCAAAGCGCGTTTCAACTGGTCTTTTGCTATGTGGTTCTGAAGATTGCGGCGGCGGAGGTACGCTTCTGGAAAGGTGCTTGATTCGGAGTCTGTGCTCCGGTTCTCTCCTCGGTGGTTTTCTGTGCCGTGTGAGCTTCTTGCGGTGCTCTGTCCTTAATTCTGGTGGTCCTGTTCCGGGATTTCTTTTCTAGGGCTATCACCTTCCGGTCTGCTCCGGTTGCTTCCCTCTTTGTTGCTCCTCCGGGTTGTTGTTGTCGTTGCTCCGGACTGTGCCGCTTTCTCTAGCCCGTTGTGCTCGGTGGAGTTTTTGGTGATGGTGTTCTTCTCTCTTTGGTTTTGTTAGCTTCTCGGCCTCGACAAGGTGGGCTTCTCTTCTCTTCTAGGTGTTTCACCTCCCTTCTCCTCCTGTTGTCGTCGAGCTTCGCGGGGTCTTGCTAGTCTCCGGCTTTTCTCGGTTGTGCGATTGCTTCTCCTTTGCTAATATCCTTTTAGTATCCTTATGTTTATTCTGTTGTTGTTGCTTTGCATTTGGTTTCATATGTCGTTCTTATTTGCTATTTTACCATGCTGTAACATTCCCCATTTTATTAATGCAACAAATTTTGTCAAAAAAAAAAAAAAAATATTTAACATAGATGTGGTAATAAATAAAGGTGTTCATATTAAACATATTCCTTTTAACTTCGAGTTTCGTAAGTTTTTCTTTCTTTTAAACAGTTTTTCGAACAATTGGAATGATGATATACACTAGTAACATGCAAGTAACCTTGCGGGTATTGAGAAAACCATCAAAATCTCAATTAATTATTGTATAATAAAAATATCATTAAAGAAGAAAAACAACGATAAATATTGCGGCATTAGTAATTTGAAAAGTTTCATCAAATAATTATTATACTAGAAAAAGAAAAAGAATGTGTCATGGTAATAACTAATAAGCTGGTTAGAGCATGATTAGTGGTGAACTCTTTATGGGGTTCTTAAAAAAATTTTTTTTTTTTTTTTTTTTTGGGAAAAGTGTAAAAAAAAAAAAAAAATCGAAAAAAAAAGACGAATGACAGACTGCCACGTGTCATGAACAGTGTAAGAACCGGTTCTTAAATAAGGATTTTTAAGGGTCGGGTTCTTAACTATTCACGTGGGTCCCACGTGAATAGTTAAGAACCCCACCCTTAAGAACCCTTGATAATCATGCTCTTATGAAGCCGATTCTGATTCGGAATCCCACCACCGTTTGATTATCCACTTGCGGCAAAAACTGTAAGGGCCCAATCCCCAACCCATTATTTGGGCCCAAAGAAATAGGGAAGGAAGTCCAAAACCCTTTGCTTGAGCCCAAAGAAAAGGAAGGAATGGACCAGAAGCCCAAAGCCCAACCAAGCAGATCAGGAAGCCCTAGCAGAATCCCCTATAAAAAGAGGAGCAACCCCTTCATTTCTGCACATTTCTCGAAGCAACGAAGTTCTGCCGAAGCCCCGAGTCAGCCAGCCACCGCCGACCAGCCCGGAGCCGACGACCGCCGACCGACCACCGCCGTTCGCCGGACCACCGCCGGAGCAGCCGCCGTTCGCCGGACCGCCGCCGCGCCGCCGACCGGAACCACCGCAAGCCGCCGGAAAGCTCGCCGGAGATCGCCGTTCGAAGCCGATCTCGATCCCGAGCCCCGAGTCGCCGTCTTCTCGATTCGTTTGAGTGCAGATCCCTTCGATCTTCTCGTTCTTAAGGTGAGATTCCCGGATTCTCAGATCTACTCCGTCTTCCTCCTTTAAACCCCAGATCTGCTTCAGATCTATGCTTCTAGATCAGATCTGATCCGTAGAAGTCGTAGATCTGAACTGTATCTTCCATTTCGTCTCTCTCTCGCTCAGATCTGCTTCAGATCTATGCTTCTGATGGATAGAAGTTGTAGATCTGGACCGTATCTCTCTCTTTTTCCCAGATCTGTTTTAGATCTAGGCTTCTGACGGATAGAAATTGTAGATCTGAACCGTATCTTCTTCGTTTGTCCAGATCTGTTGGCTAAAACCCTAGATCTGTTCTTCTTTTCTCTAGATCTGTCTTCTACTGTGTGCAGGAATCCAAGATCTACTTCCCGTTCGTCAGATCTAGACTAAGGTGAGGACCGAACGTGATCTTTCTTTAATCTACTGCAGTATTGAGTATCGAATCCTCGTTTAATAGTGTCTTTCATAGATAGTGTAGTTCTAGCGGATGATTTGTGTTGATGTGATTGATAAAAACCTAGAACCTAGGATGTCGCTTAGACTGAAAACGGTTCTATGTAGAACTGTGTAGGTCCCCCGAAAGGGTGTTTGGTGGCGGCTTGCGTATAACGAGTTTGGTACACAACCCTTGTATCGTCGAAAGGGGGTTTTGGCGAGCCCCCCAAGAGGGAAGGCCGACGGGCCAGAAGGAGAAGGATTGTGTGGGCCTACGGGTCGAAGGAAGGGGTCTACGAGTGTGAAAACACGAGTGGATGTAGTTTGATTGTGCCTTCGGGCGTGGGTGCAAGGTGTTATTAACCTTGGACTCTTTGCTTGATGTTGTGTTAGTTAAAAGTAAAGATAGAGGTATTCCTAGAATCCGCCCTCACTGGGTGTTGGTGAAAACCAATTACTCAGGCCTCCTTCGTTGCTGTTTTGCAGGTAACCCTGGAGCGTTGCAGGGGTAGACGGACGGTGTGGTGTTATGTTTTGGGAGCGGGATTTACCTTCTCTTCTTTTTCTTTCTGTCTTTTATGCGTTGAGACTTATGCGGTTCTTCCGTTTTCGTTAAGCTATTTCAGTTGGTTCGGTTTTCCTGTAAGACTCGGCTTTCCATTTTAATAAAGTAAAACCTTTTCAGTTATTTGCGTGCTGGTCCTTGGTTTATGACTTGGTTCGCGGTTGTGAACTATGACTCGTGGAGTCAAAGGGTCGTTGACTTGGGGTCGAGGGGACGGGGCGTTACAAAGTGGCTTTGTAACGCCCCGCCCGGCCCTACCGGTGAGTCATCCATCCCTCTTTCGGGCTTGTGGGCCCCATACCCCTGTCCGACGGTCGGTGCGTTATTGATCGTAGGCCCAACCGGACTACCAAGGACAACCGGAAAGAAGGATGCGATTTGGGTGATCGTGGACCGACTCACCAAGTGTGCGCACTTCCTCGCGATTAAGAAGACGGACGGGACTGAGACACTTGCACGGAAGTATGTCGAGTGCATAGTGAAGTTGCACGGGGAGCCAGTTAGCATCGTGTCAGACAGAGATCCCAAGTTCACCTCTATCTTCTGGCAGGCTTTTCAAAAGGCTATGGGTACGAAGGTACTCCTCAGTACAGCCTATCACCCTCAGACGGATGGACAGTCTGAGCGGACTATACAGACATTGGAGGATATGCTGAGAGCCTGTGTGTTGGATTGGGAAGGGAACTGGGTGAAGTTTCTTCCATTGGTCGAGTTCGCCTACAACAACAACCATCACCGAAGCATAGGTATGTCTCCATACGAGGCTCTATATGGGCGACCCTGCCGGACCCCCCTATGTTGGACCGAGGTGGGGGAGAGGCGTGACTTGGAGACGGGGATGATTCAAGAAACCGTCGAGCAAGTGGAACTGCTCAAGGAACGACTGAAGCAGGCCCACGACCGTCAGAAGAGTTACGCAGATAAGCATCGTAAAATTTTGGAGTTCGCAGTAGGGGATGCGGTGTATCTTAAGATGAGGACGTTCCGGGGCAACGATCCCAACCGCAAGCTGAAAAAGTTGAGGCCAAGATATATGGGACCATTCGTGATTGTCGAGAGAGTTGGTGTGGTGGCGTATAGGTTAGAGTTACCTCAGGAGCTGTCAGATTTTCACAACGTGTTCCATGTGTCTGTTTTGCGGAAGGTTGTTCGTGAACCAGAGCTGATCTTACCTGAGCCGCCAACAGATGTCAACCGCAACTGGTCAGTGACGAGCAAACCGGTCAAGGTCGTGGACCGCCGGGAGTCAGAGTTCAACGGGAAGAAAACCAAGATGGTTTTGGTTTGATGGGAGAGAGACGGAATTCAGGACGATGTTTGGGAACCCGAGCAGCCACTCAAGTTAAGTCACCCAGAGTACTTTGCGGAACCTAGAAGCGAACCGAATTCGGGGACGAATTCATCCTTGGAGGGGGAGAATTGTAAGGGCCCAATCCCCAGCCCATTACTTGGGCCCAAAGAAATAGGGAAGGAAGCCCAAAACCCTTTGCTTGAGCCCAAAGAAAAGGAAGGAATGGGCTAGAAGCCCAAGGCCCAACCCAGCAGATCAGGAAGCCCTAGCAGAATCCCCTATAAAAAGAGGAGCAACCCCTTCATTTCTGCACATTTCCCGAAGCAACGAAGTTCTGCCGAAGCCCCGAGCCAGCCAGCCACCGCCGACCAGCCCGGAGCCGACGACCGCCAACCACCGCCGTTCGCCGGACCACCGTCGGAGCAGTCATCGTTCGCCGGACCGCCGCCGCGCCGCCGACCGGAACCACCGCGAGCCGCCAGAAAACTCGCCGGAGATCGCCGTTCGAAGCCGATCTCGATCCCGAGCCCCGAGTCGCCGTCTTCTCTATTCGTTTGAGTGCAGAGCCCTTCTATCTTCTCGTTCTTAAGGTGAGATTCCCGGATTCTCAGATCTACTCCGTCTTCCTCCTCTAAACCCCCGAGCTCCGAGTCGCCGTCTTCTCGATTCGTTTGAGTGCAGAGCCCTTCTATCTTCTCGTTCTTAAGGTGAGATTCTCGGATTCTCAGATCTACTCTGTCTTCCTCCTCTAAACCCCAGATCTGCTTCAGATCTATGCTTCTAGATCAGATCTGATCCGTAGAAGTCGTAGATCTGAACTGTATCTTCCATTTCGTCTCTCTCTCGCCCAGATCTACTTCAGATCTATGCTTCTGATGGATAGAAGTTGTAGATCTGGACCGTATCTCTCTCTTTTTCCTAGATCTGTTTCAGATCTAGGCTTCTGACGGATAGAAGTTGTAGATCTGAACCGTATCTTCTTCGTTTGTCCAGATCTGTTGGCTAAAACCCTAGATCTGTTCTTCTTTTCTTTAGATCTATCTTCTAAACCTAGATCTGTGTGCAGGAATCCCAGATCTACTTCCCGTTCGTCAGATCTAGACTAAGGTGAGGACCGAACATGATCTTTCTTTAATCTACTGCAGTATTGAGTATTGAATCCTCGTTTAATAGTGTCTTTCCTAGATAGTGTAGTTCTAGCGGATGATTTGTGTTGATGTGATTGATAAAAACCTAGAACCTAGGATGTCGCTTAGACTGAAAACGGAACATAGAACTTAGGTTATCATTTGAACCGAAAACGTTGATTGTGTGTGAAGTCTATGCGTGGTAGAACTGTGTAGGTCCCCCGAAAAGGTGTTTGGTGGCGGCTTGCGTATAACGAGTTTGGTACGCAACCATTGTATCGTCGGAAGGGGGTTTTGGCAAACCCCCCAAGAGGGAAGGCCGACGGGCCAGAAGGAGAAGGATTGTGTGGGCCTACGGGTCGAAGGAAGGGGTCTACAAGTGTGAAAACACTAGTGGATGTAGTTTGATTGTGCCTTCGGGCGTGGGTGCAAGGTGTTATTAACCTTGGACTCTTTGCTTGATGTTGTGTTAGTTAAAAGTAAAGATAGCGGTATTCCTAGAATCCGCCCTCACTGGGTGTTGGTGAAAACCAATTACTCAGGCCTCCTTCGTTGCAATTTTGCAGGTAACCCTGGAGCGTTGTAGGGGTAGACGGACGGTGTGGTGTTATGTTTTGGGAGCGGGATTTACCTTCTCTTCTTTTTCTTTCTGTCTTTTATGCGTTGAGACTTATGCGGTTCTTCCGTTTTCGTTAAGCTATTTCAGTTGGTTCGGTTTTCCTGTAAGACTCGGCTTTCCATTTTAATAAAGCAAAACCTTTTCAGTTATTTGCGTGCTGGTCCTTGGTTTATGACTTGGTCCGCGGTTGTGAACTATGACTCGTGGAGTCAAAGGGTCGTTGACTTGGGGTCGAGGGGACGGGGCGTTACAAAGTGGCTTTGTAACGCCCCGGCCGGCCCTACCGGTGAGTCACCCATCCCTCTTTCGGGCTTGTGGGCCCCACACCCCTGTCCGACGGTCGGTGCGTTATTTTTCGTAGGCCCAACCGATTAATTTACTGGCCCTACAATCAACCCCTGACCTTTTCCCATGTGTTTTGTCCTCACACACATGCTACCACGAGTCATTTCCCGGAAGGTCACCCATCCTGGGACTACTCCAGCCCAAACACGCTTAACTCTAGAGTTCTTTCAGGCAAGTGACCGGAAAAGGTAAGTGCACTTGGTGACATAGGTAGCCAAATCAATTCATCTAAGCCTTTCCGAATATACCACAAACCGGGATGTTACAATTCACCCACTCTCACAGAGCGCAACGTCCTCGTTGCGCACCAGGATCGTTATCCTTGATGGTGTGAGTCCTCACTGACTCCACACGCATCCTCGGATTCGGTTCTGATATCACTTTGTAACGCCCCGCCCGCCCCTACCGGTGCGTCACCCATCCCTCTTTTGGGCTTGTGGGCCCCACACCCCTGTCCGACGGTCGGTGCGTTATTTTTCGTAGGCCCAACCGATTAATTTACTGACCCTACAATCTCCCCCTGACCTTTTTCCATGTGTTTTGTCCTCACACACATGCTACCACGAGTCACTTTCCGGAAGGTTACCCATCCTGGGACTACTCTAGCCCAAGCACGCTTAACTCTGGAGTTCTTTCAGGCAAGTGACCGGAAAAGGTAAGTGCATTTGGTGACATAGGTAGCCAAATCAATTTATTTAAGCCTTTCTGAATATACCACAAACCGGGATGTTACAAAAACAAAAACAATGTACTATTATAGCCAAGATGATGATGACCACCGCAGCGGCGATACCTCCGATATAAGCAATATTCATTTTCTTCTTCACGTACCAATTTTACTTTCTTCCCCCATACAATGTTACTTATATATATAATGTATCGCTCGGTGAAATTTGTTAACTTGACATTTTTGTCAATTAGGAATACTAACTAAATAAAATATTTAGAAATTTTTACAATTATGGTATTTTTATTGAATCGATTTAAGATTCTCTCCAAAACACTCTAAAATGGTTATATTTACTTCCCCATATCCAAAACACTCTAAAATGGTTATATTTACATTTTATTATTTCTTTCTCTTTTTGCTACAATAACTCCTCTCAGTTTTTAAACTTATTAGGGTGTATATCTTTTGGTATTTACCAATAACAAAGATTTTGTCCTGACTTTGTGATCAAGTGGTTGGAGACGGACTTTGGATGTTATCACGTTCCGCGTTCGATCCTCCTGCCATGCGAAACTAAGTCACATTTGTTTAGGACACCTTTATGAATATGGGCTCATTGCTTTCGGCCCATTTGAATATCTGAAAAGAGGGTCTATCCATGGGTTGCACCTCCCTTTGGAGATTAGTCTCGGAATACCTTCAAGTTAATCCAAAAAAAAAAAATAATAACAAAGATTTTTTTTGACATAACACATTAACATACAAAAATAATGTGGACTTGTATGTTAATGTGTAATGTGGACTTCCGACCAAAAAATAATAATAATGTGGACTTATCCTAGAGAACAAGGCCTAAATCTATCCACTCTTGAAACATCAACTAAAAACGTTATTTTTATACTAGAGAACAAAGGTCCATATTCTCTTAAAAAAACTCATTATCAACAAGTGAATTATACCAAACGTGTGGTAGTTACGATAAGGGTTAGGTTCTCTTGTGTCCCGAGTTCAAATCTATACTTTTAAATATGATTATACAAAGACTGATTTTGAGCTCATGAAATATTATGGATTTAAAATCCAGAAACTTTCAGAGTATTTAAAAAAAAAAGCAAAAACAAAGACATAAATATATATGTATATACAACAGTGAATTAAAATTCACCTCAAATAAGGTGTTTTCATGATTTGAAAAATGCACGGAGCATAGCATCCAACGCATCTCGATCATAATCTCCCATGAACACGCAGTTCCCAATAGACCTTTTAAAATAAGAGCATCCTCAATAGAAAATTCTAACATGGATATCTAAAGATTAAACTAATAAAATAATTAAAAAATAAGAAAGAGAGTGAGATGAGTTTCTAAATAAGAGCCCTTTGTATCTTATTAAAGAACCTTTATTATCTAATTAAGAAACCCATTTGCTATGTGTAATCATATGAATGGTTAATTATTTTACAAAATTAAAATTTAATTATTTATTTAAAATAAAATAAAATATCAATATTAAATTGTTTATGAACCCCAAATGAGGTTTTAACCATTGTGAGTGCTCTAATGAGCCTGAGCAATCCATCTGCCATCTTTTATCCACCTACATTTTAACCACATTCAATGAATCTTTGGCACATAAAGATCTCAATTTTTTTTTTTTTTTCATTTTAAAGGTTACAAACTCACCACCTTCATGGATTTGAACATGCTGAAGGCATGCTCTCTGGTGGTGTTGTAGGCAATTTCGCTCGTTTTAAGATGTTGTTCACTCTCTCAACGATCAAGTCATCAGTCCAACTGTGAGCTACGATCCATTGTGTCAGGTTGGACTGTTGGTGTTTTGGGCTAGAAGCAGCTGATCTTTGGTAAGGCCCAAATGGTGAATATCCAACAAGTGTTATGCCCAAAATGAGAGCAGTGTGGTGCCGTTTGATCAAGTCGTCTGCGATAACAACCTTGGTGATAAGGTTTGTTAGATCCGTTGGGCAAAGGTGATGAGTTGTTCCCTATACGGATAAAAGCAGGACATTGGCACATAGGCTTAATGTGGACTAAGAGAGAGAGAGAGTGTAGCAAGTAGGGAAAAGATTCTAGAGAGATTAGAGTGAGAGAAGAAAGCTTAACCTCCATTAGAGCTCTTCTTTTCTTTCCTCGGTATCTTGTGTATATCTGAATCTATACTTATTTCTCTGACTGCTTGTACACAAAGTTCCACATATTGTGAAAGCCTTGAGAGCGGCATTGCTCTCCAAAACGTACCTTGGCCGGTGTTTGGCCTTGGGAACTTGTAAACTCCTTGTGTCATTTCTATTACTCGCTTTCACCATACAATCTGAAACAAATGAACAAGTAAAACATTAGCAACATATTGATATAAGATTGACGTTAAGTGATGAATTAGAGACGAGAAATGTAAGACCAACCAAGACGATGTGACATGTCCAATGCCATTACCATGCCAGCTGCAACAGCTTCTCCATGTAGCCACTCTCCATACCCGAATCCAGATTCTATGGCCTGTAAAAAACAGAAGAAATGATTGATAAGTGAAGAAGAGTAATAAGAAGAATATCTTTTATAAAATACTTACATGGCCAAATGTATGACACAGATTCAGGGCTGCTCGGAAACCGCTTTCTTTCTCATCTTGTGACACAACTCCTGCCTTGTTTTCACACGATAGTTTTATAGCATACACTAATGCAGTTGGGTCCCTGCAAATGAATAATCATCATAACTATTTTTACAGAAATAAAATAGACACATGATGATCTCAATGGTTTTTTGTTTGAGTTACCTTGCCAGCAACTTCTCAATGTTATTCTCTTGCCATTCAAAGAACTCGGCATCTCTGAGGAGACCGTACTTGATCACTTCAGCTAGCCCTGACGACATATCTCTATCTGGCAATCTGTTCACCGTGTCAGTGTCAATTAGTACACACTGTGGTTGGTAGAATGCTCCAATCATATTCTTTCGGAGAGGATGGTTTAGACAGTTTTTCCACCTATAAAAGAATCAACCCGCAAAAGCTCAATGAAATGAGGTGTGAAGCTAGAAATAAAAACGATTTTTAGACATATCGCCTATCAAACCACCACCAAGGGAACACAAGAGTCATGGTCCTCATGGAACATTAAAAAAATCAAATAATAACTAAGCAAAATGCGTTATAAGACATAATATTATATCAGAAAGTTATATGCTCAATAACCATATATAGTCAATCTAGTTACGATTTATCTTGTCATTTGATCGCGACGGGCCAGCTTAAACAGTGCACATCTCTTTTTTTTTTACTTGTAATTTTGAGCTCAAAATAAACAATTTGATTTATCCACAGAATATTTTTTTTTGAAAGAAGGCATTCATATTAAAAGCAGGAGGAAACAGAAAAATTTTACAAGCCCACCGTAGGCTAGATTGTTATGGTAAAGCCCAGTTTTTAAAGGAAAAAAGAAAAGAAAAACACTAGTTAAATAGATCATAATTGAATCTTCTCTCTTGGCCCAGTAAAGGTCCAGCTTGAGAAATCATCTTACCATTAGTTTCCAGCTTCCGTTAGTACTCTTCAATCGGTCCCATAGTTGAGAAGCCATCAATCAGTACCAAGCTCTTCACCATAAATCAAGGCTGGTCAGGAGTAGTTAATCACGAGGTACCTATAAAGCGCAAAGATCCTCAAATTTTCTCTTAGTTTTTATCGTCATTCTAAATCCCTGAAATCCATCGTTGAAATAATTCCGATGATAATCTTGGGTTTTCCTCTCTGAATCCTGCAATTTTGTTTTTGATTAAACTGTCATGCTCTCGCAGGATTGAGTCCACCGATTTGAAACGACTGCGATGAATCCTTCCGTTCCTCTCTGTCCAAATAAGGTAGATCAGACCTTGCCAAGCTAGAGGGACTAGTCGCTTCCTGAATCTGTCTCCAGTCATCGATTGGATCTGTATTAAGGTAAGGTTCCAATTCCTCTGAGGATTAATGTTACACCTCCTAGCAATAGTTGACCAAAGAGACCAACTATAATCGCATTCAAATAGTAAATGATCTCTGGACTCCATTTCCCTGTTACACAGAACACATAGAGGATCAGTTTGAAGTCCCCAGTTCAGGATTCTGTCTTTTGTCGGACATCTATTGAGGACAAAAAGCCATGTTAAGAAGCTGTGCTTCTTTACTCCTCCCTTGTTCCAAACAATCTTACACCATGGTACTTCTCCGACATCTCCCTTTATTGCTTCATAGACCTGTCCTGTGAGATACCGATTTGCTATTTTTCCATTCACCTCCCACACATAATAATCCTCTGCATCGGTTAGTTGAATTGTAGTTAGGTGAGCTTGTAAAAGAACTTGAGGGTCTGATCTAGCCGCAGGGATTAACCATCGACCATGGTTGAATAACGAAGCCAAGGATGCAGCCTCATGAATTCCCCATCGTGAATTTCTGTCTGGGAATAGGAATTGTTGCAGATTTCCATACGGAGACCAATTGTCTGACCAAAAGCGACAGGTTTGTCCATTTTCTACTCTCAACTTGATCCAATCAAAAACAATACCTCTCAACTTCAATAACTTATTGGCTAACCAAGAGTGTTTCCTGGTTTGTTTTAGAACCCAGAAGCTGTTCAAATCTCCCTGCAGCAGCTCTTCTCTATACCACGCAACCCAAATGGAGCCTCCTTGGAAAAAAAGAAGCCAAATAAGCTTGAGGATGCATGCGCAGTTCCAGACTTGAAGGTCCCTTATACCTAACCCACCAAATTGCTTTGCTTTGACACAGATCTCCCACGCCACCTTTGCTGAATGGTGACCATCTAATGAGCCAGTCCAAAGGAAGATACCACAAATTGAGTTTATTTTCTTGATGCAGGCTTTTGGCAAGATGAAAGAGGAGCTCCAGAAGTTGGAAATACCCGCGATGACTGTTTTTATAAGCTGCAAACGTCCTGCAAAAGAAAGGTATTTTGTACTCCAGCAAGTTACTTTGCCTTTCACCTGTTGAATAAGAGGATCACAGTTCGCTAGGTTTAGCTTCTTTGATAGTAAGGGAACTCCCAATTGTCGCACTGGCAAGGTAGCATTAGGCAATCCCGTTGAAAACTTGATCAAATCTAGCTCATATTGTGAAAGACCAGCAGCAAAGAAACTTGACTTTTCCACACTGATTGCAAGGCCTGACCTGATTTCAAACTCTTTCATGATCTGAAGAACACACTGGACCGAGGAGATTGAGCCATCAATAAAGATAAGCAAATCGTCCGCAAAACAGAGGTGCGTCAACTTTATTTTCTTGCAATTGAAGTGGTAACCAAATCCTCCCTGTTCAGCCGCTTGATTTAACATTAGAGATAGGTTATTTAGGGCAATTACAAACAGGTAAGGGGATAGAGGATCCCCTTGCCTGAGACCTCGAGTACCCCTAAAATAACCCTGCACTGTTCCATTATATCCCACTGTGTAGTTGGTAGAGCAAACACAAGCTTTTAGCCACCTAATAAACTGATCAGGAATCATCAGACCCTCTAGGCAATTAAACAGGAAATCCCATGAGATAGAGTCAAATGCCTTTGCAATGTCCACCTTGATCACTATCCTCTTTGGACCTTTATTCCTATGGTAGCCATTAACTAGTTCAGAAGCTAGAAGGGTATTCTCGATTAACAACCTGTCTTTGACAAACGCAGTTTGGTTGGGCACGATCATAGTTGGTAACAAAGGTTTTAGCTTCCTAACCATCAGCCTAGACACCACCTTGTAGAGGGTATTTAAGCATGAGATTGGTTTGAATTCCGTTATCTTTGAGGCCCCAGGGAACTTAGGAATAAGAGCCAGTATAGTAGCGTTTGTCGCTGATGGCATAAACGACGAGTGGAAGAAGTCTGTGATAGAAAGAAGAACCTCAGGACCTAATAGACTCCATGCTCCTTTGTAAAAACCTGAAGTAAGACCATCTGGACCAGGCGACTTATTTGGGTTGAGGCGAAGTAGAGTGGAAGCGATTTCTTCATGAGAGGGAATAGAGATCATTGCTTGTTGCAGAGTTGGAGAGCATCTGTAAGTGGACAGATTCTGAAACCATTCTACCGAGGAAGAGATGGCAGTGTAGTGCAACCCAACCGGCCCTAGGATCCCTTTAAAATGCTCAATTGCATGTTTTCCCATTTCCAATGGGTCCGAGATAAGTAAACCTGAGGGTAGTAGGAAAGACCTGATCGAATTGAAGCTTGTTCTGGTTTTGAATATTCTAAAGAAGAAAGGAGTATTTTCATCTCCTTCTTTTAGCCATGAAATTCTGGATTTCTGCTTGTAATAGCTTTCTTCTATCATTCTCAAGAATAACCACTTTTCATGAAGGTCACGCTCTTGCTGAAATAAGTCTGAAGTTGGGTAGATTAGCGCTTGTTCCTGCACAGCTTGTAACAAACCATTAGTAATACTCACTCTCTCCTCTATTTTTGAAAAGTTCTCTCTGTTTAAGTTTATCAATGCTCTCTTGATGACTTTTTGCTTCCAACTTAGTTTTGTAAGATTGTAAGCATTGCATGACAACGTATTGATGATGTATATACTTTTAACATGGGTCAACTTTATAATTCTTTAAATGCATTGTTATGTTTGAAGAAATGTTCTTCTCTATAAATCTTTAAATGCATTGTTATCTTTGAAGAAACATTCGTAGTATTCGACGACAGTGCCGGCTCACACATAATCAACTATCCTATAAATTATGATATAAGCAAAAAAAAAAGTTGCAACTCTCTCATTGGACTCATAAGCAATTTTAAAATTTTCCACACTAAGAGCATATCCATCTTGGGGATCTTAGCCAAGGTTCTAAAAAAAAAATTAATATTTTATTGTGGGTCTCATGTAGGGCTCACATGAATAGTTTAAAACCAGGCTCTTAAAATTCTTATATAAGGACCGATTCTACACTGTTTACGCCACGTGTCCTCTCGTCATTGGTCTAAATTTTTTTTTTTTTTTTTTTTCCGTATCTGAAAAAGAAAAAATAAAAAAAAATAATTTTTTTTTTTTAAGAACCCCTAATGGGTATTAGGGATGTACATGCTCTAAGAAACAAAACAGCTACATTTTGCCTGTCAAATTTCAAAAAGTCAATGGAATTAAATTTTTTACATCGAAAGCTCCATATATTAGTTAGTTAAACTGGTGGGAAAAATTTGCACTGAAGCTAAACCAAACCGGTCCAACATAGCTATTAGCCCTGGGCATTCGGATATTCGGTTCGGTTCCGGGTAGAAATCATTCGGTTCCGGGTATTTCGGTTCTATAGATTTAGGATCCAATGGGTATTTTACAATTTTCGGTTCGGTTCCGGTTCGGTTCCTGTCGGTTCCGGTTCGGTTCGGTTCCATCATTTTAGGAACCGTAAAATACCCGAAATTTTCGGTTCTTAAACGGTTCCGAATATTTTGTAACCGAAATAATATTTTTTATCCGAAATCAACAAAAAATACCCATAATCAGCAAAAAAAAATACCCGTAATCAACAAAAAAATATTTGAAATCAACAAAAAACCCTCAAAATTTATGTTAATTTAACAAATCATTAACAAAAAAAAATAAAAAATCTATGATTCAATGTTAATTACATAACATAAACATAAATTCTATAGATATAACAATATTTTCATATGATTCTTTATGTGAATGTTGAAACCATGGATAATATTTTACTAAAGCTTATATAAGTTCGGTTCTTCGGTTCCGTGTTTCGGTTTTCGGTTCGGTTCCGGTTCTTACCTGATACCCACGGTTCCTCTAATTTAGGATCCAATGGGTATTATAGGTGGAACCAAATAAAAAATTTCGGTTCCGGTTATCGGTTATTCGGTTCCGGTTTTTTTGCCCATGCCTAATAGCTATCATAGAAAATAGCCCTGTTCGAAAACGCGGGTTGGGCGGCCGCGTCGGCGGCGAAGAAGCGCTCGGCGGTTACCGGCCGCCGCGACTAAGCCCTATTCGGAGAAAGAATCGGATTTCAAAAAAAAAAATCATGTTTTTCTTCAGTTATGTTAGAAATCGATGATTAACTTTTAGTTCTATCATAATTAGATGTAAAACAACAACATAAACATGTAAAAATGGTGAAATCGTGAAAAGAAAAGAAGAAAAACGGCGGATCTTCATTTTCGCAGATCTAAAAATTAGATAGGTTGAAGACGAAGATATAAATGTCATTTTACTATCATTTAAAAATTTGGGTAAAAAGTCGCACAAAATATGCCTTATGAGGTTCGAACCGCGTCCCACTGTCATACCAATAGCACCCTTCCCACTGGACTACTATAGATTATTAACATATTTCCCCCATAATAATATATGAATATATTTGTAGAATAAAATTACCAAAAATTAGATCCCGATCGTCCGACTAACGCCTAACGAGTATTCAAACATTAACATTGGAAAATAGGATACTTCGGTTGAACCAGGAATCAAGTTTTGGTGGGAGATGACTAATTTACATGTCCCGGTCCCTAATCCGAAGAGATAAATGATCTTTTGGACCAAAATTCCTGATTTATTACATTCCATTTGTTTTATTTTTATGATATAAAATGTTTTTTTAATCTATTTTTTTCATGAAAAAATTTAAATTGTTTGACTCCTGTGGTCATTTGTATTTTATTATTTGTTAGATTGTTTATTAATTAGATATTCCATATGTTTTTAATATGTTTATATGCAATATATATAATTTTTGATAAAAGACAATATATATAATTTACGTATATTTTAAATAGCGATTTAAACTAAATCATCATAGAAATGTAAAAGTATATTAATATAACCATTTAACAAAAGGATATATTAATATGATATTAGAATTCCATTTGGTTAAACTTGTACACAGATTTCGAAATTATTCCGAAAGGAAAAGTATATTAATATGATATGCGAATATCATATTAAATTACGACATTAAAAGAAAGAAAAATGGAAAACGTACATATATATAATCAAGAATCAAACATGGAAGCAAGAAAACAGGAGCCTAAGACAAGACTTGATCGAGTTACCAAGTGAATCACTCCTATTCTTCATCTTCATCAGTTTCTTGTTCTTGAACCACTTCCTCTGTTTCTTCTCGGACAAATTTGCTTCATCTTCATAATTTTTGAACGTGTAGCTTCTAAGATATTTCTGTCTGTTGGATTTGTAAATCTCTGGACTTATGAATCTCACGTAATCTCCTGGTGATTGAAATTCTTCTCTATCTTTTACGTTTTGAACATCTTTGATCATCATCATTTTAGTTGTTGTGTAGGATACTCAAATAACTCTGTTACCCTTTTATATATCGTGGCCTGCAGAAAAAGAAAATGATTTATAAATTGTTATTTTTTTGTGATTGAACTAGTCACTATATATAATATAAGATTCTGTGGTTGGTACAGCGCCAGATAATTGTTTTATTCCTTTTTGGTTGTTTTACCGAAGAATTATATTTCGTTATTTAAAAAGAAAAATCAGAAACGTGGAGGTGTTAGTGTGGACTGTGGTGTAATCAAGACAGCTAAACGTCACTCTCGTTTACGCTAACGTCAACTATACAAGATACACATTAGTATGAGCCTAAACTCATTCCGTTTCATCTATTTAGATAGACCCTTAGGCCGTATAATTGGCCCAATTATAGTCTGAACCAGACTCATCATCCAGGTAATTAAAAGTCCAAATAGCTAGAACCTAACATGAACAACATTTTTTATTACCAAATTTGAAAGAGCGAAAGCCCTAGTTTAAGTGGAGAGTAATGACTGACATTATGATCAGCACATCAAGAGTCAAAGCTGAGAGAGCTGGATTCGCTCATGTGGCTGAGCTTCGTGGCGGACGACTGATGCACCGGTGAAGCCTTTCGTTATGTTCTTGTTGGGCCAATATTTTAATAAACATGTGGGTTTATAAAATGTTGTAATAGTTGAAAAGAAATGGGCATGGGCCAATAAAAATTGGTAAAGCCTTTTTTGCTCTCCAAAATTAAGTGAGAACTTAATTTGTCCCACATTGGAAACAAGAGAAGTTTTGGAGTCTTTCTATGTCCTATATATAGAAATCCATCTCTCTCTCAAAAAAACACCACACCATACACCACATATCTTCTTAGATATATCTTTCTCAACTCAAAATCCAGCAATCTCTCTCGTCTTTTTTCTTATAGTAAGTCCGAGAGTATTCGTAGATTCTAAATTCGCAGATTCTTTGATCGAGTGTCACGATCTTAGTCTCAAAGCGGTTGTATCCTGGGATTCATTATCTCATCAAACCGTTACACTACGGGAGATATTTTGAATTAAGGAAAGAGATCATCTCGCCTCCGCTTAGTCGTATTTTCTTAATCATGTTTTCCATCGGTTTTTCCAAACAGTTTTTGTCTCCGTAATTTTACGGCCTACAGTTCTGACCAGATTTCATAAAGCAAAGCTTGCTATACAAGAATAGAAAGGTGTCGCGTATAAAGATTGAACGTTATATTCTTATTAACATTGATACACTCATATATGCAACTCGTGAGGAGCCTATTTAGGGAGAGAAGGAGGAATCACATAATCTACAGTAATGACTAAATATTGTATTTACATATATGCTTGATATACCCCCTCAAGATAGAGAGTTCTTGAAGACTCCAATCTTGGAACATGCATGATGGAAGTGTGATCTTGGTAACGGTTTCGTGAGTGTGTCTGCAAGCTGGTCGTGAGTAGAAACGTGTGAAACTCTTAGCATCCCTTCTTGAATGTGGTTGCGGACGAAGTGATAGTCAAGTGCAATATGCTTCATCCGCGAGTGAAAAACCGGATTCGCGCAAAGGTACGTGGCGCCGACATTATCACAATAGATGGCAGGAGGTACTGGGATGTCAACGTGTAGTTCAATAAGTAAATTACATACCCATCATATTTCTGCAGCGGTGTTTGCAACAGCCCGATACTCAGCTTCAGTTGATGACCAGGAAATACCATTTTGCTTCTTAGAAGACCAAGAAACCGGATTCCTACCAATGTAAACGATGTACCCATTCGTTGATACATAATCATCTGTGTCGCCTGCCCAGTCAGCGTCGGAGTAGGCGTGTAAGGTGAAGGGAAACGATCTGTGTATCGTGATGCCATGAGTCTCTGTTCCAGCCAGATAGCGTGAAGCGACAATTTAGGTGAAGTCAGCAGTGGTGTGGAGACTGGTTTCACATCACTCATATTATACTTCGCAAGTAGATCAGCAACATACTTCCATTGCATAAGATGCAGTCCTGTGGCAGAGCGTGTAACCTCAACACCGAGAAAGTAATGTAGATTTGTACGGTCTTTAATGGAGAAGCGTTCAGCAAAGCTCGACAGGACTTGAGAGACTCGAGACATGTTGTCACCTGTTACAATGATATCATCGACATACACTAGTACATAAGTGAGAGATGTACCCGTCGATTGCACGAAGAGAGAAGTGTCGGCGTGCGATGATATAAATCCACTGTCAAGAAGATGCTGTCTAAGTGAGAGATACCATTCCCGTGGAGCTTGTTTAAGACCGTAGATCGGTTTAAGAAGTCGGCAAACAAAATCTCGTCTATCTTGATCAATGAATCCAGGTGGTTGAGACATGCATATTTCTTTGGTGAGCTCACCTTGTAGGAATGCATTGTTGACATCAAGTTGCTTGATGGGCCAAGATCGTATCGTCGCGATGCTGAGAACAAGGCGAATTGTTGTTTTGATGACAGGACTGAATGTTTCAACATAGTCGAGTCCATACTGTTGCGTGTATCCCTTGGCGACCAGGCGTGCCTTATACCTTTCTAAGACTCCATTGGATAGGAATTTTGTTGTGAAAACCCATCTGCATCCAACGACATTTTGATGCTGCTGTTTCGGAACCAGATCCCATGTATGGTTTTTGGTGTGAGCATCAAATTCAGTGGAGCAATCCTGACGCCAATGCTCGTCCTTAAGAGCTTGTGAAATTGTCGTTGGTTCTGCATGAACAGTGTTCGGACCTACAACAGACAAAGAGAGTTTCTTGATTGGTTTGAAAATATTGTTTTTGGCTCTTGTTTTCATTTTGTGGTCATTTTGGTTTGGTGGTTCAGTAGGTTGGACTAGTTGTTGTATGACTTGAGTTTCTGGGTTTATGGTTGGTTGCGGACTGGCTTGGTGCGGAGGGGGGCTATTTATTAGTGGTGTGGTCTGAGTTGTGGGTTACAACTCATTCTCAGTATGAGCAGTAGGCTCGAGTGGAAGTGGGTCAGACTGAGTCGTGGGTGTCGATGATATATCATGGTTTTTAGGACTTTCAACCATGGTATATGTGTTTATTATCGAGTCTTTTGGAGTCCTATTATGTGTGTTTACAGGTCTAAGCACGTTTGGAGTGGATTTGGACATTATTGCGCATTCTAGAGCTATTTGGAGCATTTGGCCGAGAGGAAGAAGTCTGCCGATTTCAGATGTTTGTGTCGATCGACACACATTGTGCATCGATCGATACACATGCGAGATGGACAATTCTCGGCGGTTTAATGAAGAGTTTAGAAATTGCACAAAAGCCCAGAAGTTTCTCATAACTACAAAGAAGTCCCAGCCGAGTTTAGATCATTATATTAGGGTTTTTAGCCACTTGTTTAGGCTACGCTTTACTTACGCATTATTTTACTTTGAGAGAGTTAGGGACTGATATTGTACTTGAGAGAGAAGAGATTTCGAACCCCAGTTTCTTATTTTATTTTATGTTATTTGGTTTTCTATTCATTATGATTTCTGTTTCATTAATCATGTCTGAGTAGTTTACCAGTTAGGTTTAGGGATTCTCACAGGGGATTTAATGGAATTATAGGATGATCAATCTGTAGGGATTCATATCTGTTAGTTCTTCATCTAGGGTTGTTCTTAATGCTTAATCTGAATTAGCTACCCAGATTATTGATATTAGGTTGATTTCTACAACCACAATTGATTGATTAACTAGAAAGAACTTAGATGAGCAATTTGACTATTCGCAAAGAAATTTGGCTTAGGAGAATTGTGAACGAAAGAACCTGAGATTAATGCTTGTTTAGAACTCTAGGATTCGCAACGAAAGTTGGCTTGCTAGGTTGTTAGACATAGATAATATTCACAACGAAAGTTGGTCTGTTATAATTCTGTTATTCTAGTTCTAGAACAGTTCCTAATTAGATCCCGATTGATTGATTAACTTATGTTCCTGATTTCCTGAGAACTCCCTTGACCTGACGCTTTGCCTTCTTGCTTACAACCGTTTACTTTACTTTTGCTCTGATTCACAGCTTTCTGATTTGCATCGCCTAGCTTAACCTGAATTTCTATATTCTATCGTAAGAGTCTTGAGTCTCTGTGGTTCGACCCCTACTAGCTAAAATTTTCCTGTGCACTTGCAGTTTACATTAGGGAATTAAACTCTGAGCATATCAGTCGACTCATTTTCAATTGGAGCAGTGGGCTCAGAGTGAGTTGGTGAAGAAGAAGATGGCAGAAGAATATGGTCAGAAGGCAATACCTGTGTGGTTTCGTTTGGAGGAGGTGATGGTGTCGGATTGCTGTTGGAATGAAGGTTCGTGTCCGAGGGTCCCTTACTCATAGTTGGAATCAGTTGTAAGAGTGGAAGTGATGTTACAGTTGATGGAGCAGTAGGTTGTTCATTCTCAAGTACCTCAATTCGCGAGCTGTTCGTCTGGAAAGGGAAGTCCGACTCATCAAAACGCACATGGCGTGAGGTATAGATCCTCCCAGTCGGAACATGGAGACAGTAATAAGCGCTCTGTGTCGTCGAGTAGCCAAGGAAAACACATTTCGCTGATCTTTCATCCAATTTATTGGTCGAGTAAGGACGTAGCCACATGAAGCATGAGCACCCAAAAATTCTGAGTTTCGCATAGTTCGGTACCTGGCCAAAGAGCATCTGAAACGGAGAGCGAATTGCAAAAACAGGGGTCGGCATCCTGTTTATAAGGTACACAGCAGCTACAAACGCATATGACCAATATGCTTTAGGCATCGATGTCATGGATAAGAGAGTGAGGCCCGTATCAACAATGTGACGATGCTTACGTTCAGACAAGCCGTTGTGTTCGGGGGTGTGCGGTGGTGAGGTAAGGTGAGAAATGCCACCGTGCGAGAAAAATTCACATAAGGCGATGTATTCGCCACCATTATCCGAGAAAACAGTGGCAATACGAGTCTGAAAACGATTTTCCACCAGATTTTTGAAAGCCATAAACGTATTTTTGACATCAGATTTCTTTTTCAAGGGAAATAGCCACGTATACCGCGTAAAATGATCGATAAAAACAATGTAATACTTGAAATTATCGATGGATAGAATTGGTGAAGTCCAAACATCTGAAAATATGTATTCGAGTGGACGAGTAGATGAAATAGAGGACTGAGTGAAAGGCAATTTGTGACTTTTATTAATAAGACAATCTGAGCAAGATAAGTGGTTATGAGCTGAAGAAGAAATCGGAATGCAAAATTTAGAAACGATAGTGTTTAAGATAGAGGTTGATGGGTGACCCAGCCTTGAATTCCACGCTTGGAGACTTGTTTTTGGACTAGATGAAGATAGCAATGCCACTGCCTGTGAACGTGCAACTGGCCACTCATACAACTGATTTTTAGTTCTGCCTTGGAGTAACGGGACCCCCGAACTGAGATCCTTCACCTGAAAAGACGCAGGAAAGAATTCCACCGAAACATTGTTAGCGTTACACAACCGATACACAGAAATAAGATTCTTTTGTATATCAGGTACGCATAAGATGTTATCCAAATTCAAAGCTCTAGTATGAGAGGATAGAGTTTTGGAACCAGTATGAGTGATTTTCAAGTTGGTACCATCCCCAAGAAGCACATCTTCTCTTCCATTGTATGCTTGATGGAGAGACATATTATTGAGGTCCGACGTTATGTGGTGGGTAGCACCGGAATCCAGGAGCCAAGTGTTGGCTGTGTAAGGTGTCTGTGAAACATGATTGGCGCGAGGTTGCCAAGGACGAAATGGCGAGGATGTTGGCGGATTTGCAGACGGTTGGAGAGACTGGAGTTGAGGACATCTCCTGGCGCTGTGTCCCTGCGTGTAGCAGTACTGACATTTGCCAAAATATGGCATGGGAGATCGTGTTTCAATGCGGTTTTGTTGATTTTGAGACGACCAGTTGTTGTTGGTGTAGCGAGGATTAGACGAGCGATTGTTGGTGTAGCGAGTGTTGGAGTTGTTGTGGTTCCCATTATTGTTCTGCTGCACATTATTTGCAGAGATCGGGAAGCCAATGTTGTTGGTTGAATCGGTTGAGAGACACAGAAGCTTTGCCTCTTGATTGAGAAGGCGCTCATGAATTTCCGTAAGTGATGGTGTAGTGTCCTTCCTTTCGATCTGATCTTTGACAGTTTTGTATTCCTCTGGTAGCCCCTGAAGGATGAGTTCAACAGAATCTTCATGGTCAAAAGGCTTACCTAAGATTGTAAGCTGATCAAGACGAATGGTGATGCCTTGAATGTACTCCTCAATGGATTTGCTACCCTATGTGAAATTCTTCAGTTGGGTCTTCAATTGAATGATATGACCACGACTCGGTTTCGCATAGATCGATTCAAGCTTGGACCAGACTTCAGAAGTCTTTGTCGTCCGTGAGATGATGGGTTGGAGAGGCACAGAAATCGCTCCAATCAGGGCCGAATAAATCAGCCTATCCTGACGATTCCATTTGACAAACGCTGGGTTCGGAACCATTGCATCTCCGACCATGATTGTTTCCGAAGGAACATGAAGAGAGCCAAGAATATGACCCACAAGACCATGGCCTTCAAGAAAAGAGTGAACTTGAAGGCTCCACGTGAGGTAGTTGGAGCTTGTCAATTTGGTAACATTAGACATGTTGATGTTGAGAACCGAATCAGTGGTGAGAGGGATTTGTTCGATGGTGTTGTTTGAGGAAGAAGTTTGGGAAGAAGCCATTAATGGCGGCTGAAGCTTTTGCGAAAAAGAAGAAGAAAATTTAGGTCTTTTAGTTGCAAAGCTCTGATACCATATAAATATTGAACGTTATATTCTTATTAACATTGATACACTCATATACACAACTCACGAGGAGCCTATTTAGGGAGAGAATAAGGAATGACATAATCTACAGTTATGACTAAATATTGTATTTACATATATGCTTGATATCGCGTTGGTCCTTGTTTCCGGTGAAAACATGCAAATCTTCGACGTCAACTTCCTAAGTGATGAAGATTCTTGGATTTCCGAGTTTTCCTGCCTATGAGGTCGAAAAATCGATGAAGTGTAAGTACATGCAAAAACATATGATTCCTTGATTCCGATTGGAGGTTGTGAAATGAGGAAATTAAGTGCAACCAGAAGTCCCCAAAAACGGAGACTATCCCTTATTAGGTAGCGATTAAGAATCCAAATCCAAGCCTGAGTTATATGTTTAGGAATCACTTGCTTGATCGATACGATATGGTGCCAAGGTACTGTTGAATTGGGAGCCTTTAAGTCATCAAACACTAGCCCAAAAAATAAACCATTTATTTTTTTGTTGTCCATAACCAGACATGAGAGTCACCGTCTTTAGAGAGACACAATTGTGAGGTACAATAGGATAAATTCAAATTATGGGGAATGGAGGTCATCTCCAATCATTGTTGATCCAAAACGAAATTAAGGTGGCTGAATCAGAGATTTCAATTTATCAAGGTCCTCGAGGTCCGACATACTTGAGCAACTGTGTCCAAAAGGCGTCCAAGGTTCAGTCCAGAAGTAACACCTTGATCCACTTCCAAATAGAATACGAATCCACTTCATTGCTTCTTGTATGAGTTTGAGCATATGCTTGAATAATCAACTATGTGATTGATTTGGTTTCAGCCTCCAAATTTTGCATATTTAGTGACATTTGTGTGTAACCAGGCAACCTAAATGAAGTATTTTTTGAAGAAGATCATCCAGAGAATCTTCAACCCACAAGTATGGTTCCATCTCTCTAGATTCCTTATTCCAAAGCCACATTAGTCTTTGGTGTTGTGATTGTTTCCCATGAGATTTTTGCAGTGTGTATGCCTTATAAGGATCATTTCCATAGAAAAGTACTGTACATTGAAATGATTAGATTAATACACCTTTTAGGAAGTATAAAGGAACTGCACCAAAAATTAGTGATTCATGCGATGATTGAGCTTAGTAACTGAAGTCTTCCTGCAAAAGAGAGATATTTAACAACCATAAGCTGATCTTTCCTTTGGTTTTGTGCAAGAGTGATTTGTTTGGTGGTAGGTGAGCTTTTGGTGATGAGAGGAAGCCTCTAATATGGTATTTTGGGTCATGCATCTACTAGGGAAAGTCCAGGTTTGGGGGAGGAGAGGTAATAGAAGCCTGATTTGGAAGGGTAGGTGAACCATAATGTGGATGGGAGGGTGAAGGTTGTGAAAGAGGAGAGGATGAAGGGGAAGATGATGGAGGGTTCAGATTGGTTAAGATATTTGGATTTAAGGTGACGATGTAGGTTGGAGGGGTGAGAAGAGGAGTTAGCTGGTTTTGGAATCCATTGAACAAAGGAGAATCTAGACTAGAGATGTCCAATGGATGATATTATGCAGTTTTCTCTCTAAGGATCTCTAGTAACTCTCTTGGTTTCCGTGCTAGCCCTAGCTCCCCCTTTATGATGTACATGGTTGGATATCCTCTTCCTCACCCGCAACCCCTTTTATCCACCTGAACCTATCCTCCCCACTATAGGTTTAAGGTCTGAATGAATATTATTGATTAGTAATGTACATCATATATAGCAAGAGATTACATGGAGTCTAGGTCTAAGACATTTACATAACAATCCTTTCAATATCTATATCTATACACCCCCTCAAGATGGCGGGATTGTTGTGACGTCAATCTTGCGATTGAGTTCTTGAAACTGGGACCTTGGAAGCGCCTTCGTGAGTCCATCAGCAAGCTGATCGCAAGTGGAGATATGAGAAACACGAAGGTTTCCATTTTGAGTCTGATTGCGAACAAAATGGTAGTCTAAGGCAAGATTTTTCATGCGAGAGTGGAATAACGGGTTTGCACAGAAATATGTTGTTCCCAAATTGTCACAGTAGATAGTTGGAGGCCTGGTGATATGTATTCCAAGTTCCCGCAACAGAGATGAGACTGATTGTTTGTTCATAATCATCCCTGCTTAACGAAATACATTTATTTGTTCTTCAAAAGAGAACATGTTCTGATGAGAAAAGAAAAAAGACAGAAGAAAAAAGCGTAGAGGCATGTTCTTCTAACTTCTAAGCATGAAGAACACGAATATATCTACTTCAATAGTACTTCCTGCATGCAATCACTTGTGTCTGGCCATCTGAATACGCATCATAGAAGATCGAAAACAACATCGAACTTTGACTAACTTTTCGGGAAAGTATAATTGAATTCATTATTGCATATTCATTTCTCACCTTGGAGATGGGTCCCGTAGTTTGCATGGCTATCTGCTTCATAGTTGTATTCCTGCAAATGGAAATTAGACAAACTCATAAAATCTTAAGCATCTACAAATCGAATGTTAAAGACACAAAAATGATATGTGCAATACCCTCGGAATATGTTCGATATCGAATGAGTGAATTAGCTAGTAAACTCTTTTGCCTGATTATACTGCTCAGCCATTTTCGGGCTTCTGACTTTCCATTCACCCCGCATCTATTTAATGATAGTTATCAGAAAGTCTAAAGATAAAGATTCAAGAGAGAAAACAGGCATTAGCTGTAAAGCAAATGACATGTTTAACAACAAGCTGAGAGTCTCCATAGGCCCTCACGTGTGTGTAACCTTTTTCTAAAACAGACTCCAAACCACGATTCAAACCTTTATTTCGGCAACGTTGTTTGTTGTAGTGCCTAATCCTTCATGGTAGGAGGAGATGACAGTTCCACCTGAACCACGCAGAACAACTCTTGAACCAGCTCTTCCAGGGTTTCCTTTTGAAGCTCCATCAAATTCAATGGTACAATATTTCTGAAAACATATATATTGCAATTTAAATAAGATGTAAACATTAATATCGAAGTTTGAACCTAGGGTATCTCATACTTCATAATCGCCTTTTTTAAGGTAACGAGTAGCTATTTTTTCCTAATGTAAACATGGCACGAGCAGATCAACGGAATAAAATGATACAATAGATAAGAGAAGAATCAAAACCAGAAACGATGAAGGGAGTGAAGGGATTCTTGCCTTTTCCTTATCCATTTCTCTTGTCGTCTCTCTTTTCTCTGCGATAGGAGATCCAAAATTCCGAGGTTATGATGGTTAGGGTATTTCGACGGCGGAAAGGAAGAGACTGTCTAAGTTTTAGAGAGGTTATGATGGTTAGGGTATTTTGATCGGTGAATGATAATTTACCGGGACATTTGGTTTAGGTACTGCGCCCATGCGCGGAATTTCCGAAATATTAAAATTTTATAATTCGGAAGGCATACTCTTTTCATGTTTAATATCAATGAACAAATTTTAAAAATATCACAAGTTGCTAAATTTTAATCAATGTTTAATATCATTGATTATTTTTTCAATTTTTGGATATCATGGAATACGATTAAAATACTAAGTTACGTACTAAAGAAAACCATGTTGACAAAAAGTAAATACTGGAGAAAACCATAAACAAAGTGCGGGTTATTCATACAAATTTAATTTAAATTCATAAACCATAAGTATGTTCTTCATTTCGAAAATCCAACAAACCACACCCAACATTCTTAACATAGAGGAGGCTTAGGGTACCTGCACAAAAAAAAAATCATATTAAAACAATAACACATAAGATCCCAAAAACATAAACATCTATACTATATGATTATGAGTTGTGAGATAAGTACCTCTGCATAAAATCACGGAACTCTTCAACTTCATACGCATCAAAGCGTATCTTAGAAACTCGTTGAATTGCCTCCAACCTCACCAAGTACCAACCATAATCAACAAAGAAATTTTAATTATTTCTCATTTTACATTAACTAGAACGAATTTACAAAAAGGTTTGATGTTTCATCATACCACCACTGTTATTGGCGATATTAAAATACTGAAATAAACAGAACAATATCCCATTTCGACTTTTTCCCCATGCCCTAACCAGCCTAACAGCAAGATCGCCGTTGGCCACACAATCCAATGACTCGTTTCTGCCAATATTTACTACAAACCAGCTTTCAGACATTCTAAGAATATTGTACATGAAATAAATAGATGTTATACTTACTCCAAGTCTCTAACTGTGAATTTTACTTGAAGACGCCTGATATACCATGGATTTTAGGGTTTTTAACCATGATATATGTCTTCTTATTGAGTCTTTTAGAGTCCTTTGGAGTCCTATTATCTATGTTTTCAGGTCTAGACACGTTTGGAGTGGATTTGGACATTATGGCGCATTCTGGAGCTATTTGGAGCATTTGCCCGAGAGATGAGTTCACTGTCGATATTTGAGAGTTGTGTCGATCGACACACCTTTGGTGTCGATCGATGCACATGTGTGATGGACTTTTCTCGCGAGAATATGGATATTGCACTTTGGTCCAGAAGTTTCTCATAATTACAAAGAAGCCCCAGCCGACTTTAGATCATTATATTAGGGTTTTTAAGCCATTGTTTAGGCTACGCTTTCAGTTCTACGCATTGTTTTATTCAGAGAGAGTTAGGGGCTGATCTTGTTCTCGAAAGAGAGAGGATTTTGAACCCCAGTTCTTTATTCTATTATATGCTATTTGGTTTTCTATTCATGATATCTTCTGTTTCGATGATCATGTCTGAGTAGTTTACCTGTTAGGTTTAGGGATTCTTATTAGGGATTTCATGGAATTATAGGTTGATCAATCTGTAGGGATTCATATTTGTTAGTTCTTCATCTAAGGTTGTTCTTAATGCTTAATCTGAAGTAGCTACCCAGATTTATGATGTTAGGTTGATTTGCGCAACGACAGTTGGTTAATTAGCTAGAAAAAACCTAGATGAGCAATTTGGCTACTCGCAAAGAAATTTGGCTTAGGAGAATTGTGAACGAAAGAACTTGAGAATAATGCTTGTTTAGAACTCTAGAATTCGCAACGAAAGTTGGCTTGCTAGGTTGTTAGACATAGATAGGATTCGCAACGAAAGTTGGTTTCTTATACTTCCGTGATTCCAGTTCTAGAACAGTTCTTAATTACATCTCGATTGATTGATTGCCTGTGATCCTGATTTCCTGAGAACTCCCTAGACTTGACGCCTTCGCCTTCTGTTTACAAACCGATCCTTATTTACTTTTCTGCTGCTCTGATTTACTGTTTACTTACTGTTCACCTAGCTTAATTTGACGTTCTATAATCTATCGCAAGATCACGAGTCTCTGTGGATTTCGATACCCTATATACTACTGTCACGTCTGTGCACTTGCAGTGTAGATCTAGGGATTAAAACCTGATCGTATCAATGCCTCCAGAAATAAGTTTCCGGATCATTTGCAGTAACCACTGGATATCTTACGAAGTCATCAATTACAAGCACAACACCTATCAAATCTATATCTCAAACCAATAACAACACCAAACAAATCAATAACCAAATCATATTAAAACAATAAAGTCCCATAAAACTTGTAACCTTAAATCCAAAAAACTACTCCGATTGGATATGTGCTAGTTATAGTGCCATTTGAAACGCCATGTATATGCTTCAAGTCTAAGTAGTGCTGACCATTAGGGTATGAAATTTTCCAGATTACACTCGAACTGGTTCGACACAAAGAGAATAAATTATCTGTCAAGCGGTCAAACATTGGCCTATCAAGGATATGAACATTATCCCATTGTACCCACTGGCCCTCAGATTCCACCAGCCACTCAAAGATTTCAACGTAATCACCCCAAATTTTGCATTCTATCCTTTGGCCCTATCGTTAAAAATGCAAGACTTAATACTTTATACAGCGCATGAACGGTGATAGAGAGATAACCTGTTCATCCACCAAAATAGTTTGATGGTTTTGCCGAAGAAGACCCTTTGATACATCAAACACCGAAGGACCTTCAATCTCAAACTCCATTTCGTCGTCGACTTGTTGATCTTCGAGTGGAATTGGTATTTCCTTTGTGCCATTGTTTTTTTTGCAATATATTTTCTGTTGAGAAAATAAATGTAAGACAAAAAGAATTTGAGAAACTCTCTGAATTTGAGATAGGTTATAATGGTTAGGGTATTGGCGGTTTATGGTAATTTAGGCGCCATATATTTTGGACTACAATATTTTAATGTTTAGTGTTGTATTAATGTATAGTGTTGTGAATAGTGTTACACCAAATATAGTGTGACACTTTCACAAAACACTAAAAATAATTCCTATAGTATTTATTCTATTTAATCCACTGAAGTTTTACAATTTGCACTCTTTGTATATCCTCAATTTTCCTTAGCATGAATAATATTAACCTTTTGCAAAAAAAAAAAATCTTGCATTGCCAAGATAGCTATCAAAATCTTGCATGACATAATGACTATTTTCGCAAGATTTGACATAAAGTAGGGTAATAATTACTACTTAATATATATGGTCTACATTCGGCTTACTGCACACACGAAACCGACATTAGTGGATAGGTGATTATCTAGGGAAATACCCAATACACGATAATCTAGGTTATTAAAGTTAAGTAGATTTTTTATTTCATTATTTTATTAATTATTATTGTTAGGGAAAGTGAATAGTCGTGTCTTTATGTACGGTTATAAAGAAGAAGAAACTCATACAATCAAATTAAGGATTAATTACCATCCATTCTTAAGATCTTGAAACCACCGATTCAAAACCAGTAAAAGTAAACCGCTTCGTTAACCCAAACTACAACAACATGCCTATGGCTTATGCGTACTGGCCATGGCATCGATACGATCAGCCTTACTATGAAACCCGCTCAGTAACAAGAAAACATAGAGCAATCATCCCATTCAACCTTCTAGCATTGCCTGATGATGTGATAACGAAGATACTCGCCCGTGTTGGCGAACGGAACATGCAAGATCTCTATCATTCGAAGATAGCTTGCAAATTCTTGAAGGAGAAGACGGAAACACAAGAATTCTTCAACTCGGTTAATCTAATACAGATGGCATCTATGTTTGGGCTTCGGGATTTGACTGGACACAATTCAATGAAAGCTGCTACGACGCAGGCAACACATCAACCATCCTTCTCAAAGGAATCTTAGATTTCTTCTTCGATAACAAGAGAGATGAAGGTCTCGCACGCATACAGGCGGCTGCAAAAGATGGATGCATCTTAAGAAAGTATGTGTATGGATGCCTACGCAAAGTCTTCGGGGAAGACAGAGATGATGAACTCTTTGGTAGATATGAATTTACTCGAGAAGACGCAACGCAAATGCGATTAAAACTACCTCATCTGGATCATAGTTCATGGGGAAGATCGCTTCCTGATTGGTTCAAAGCGAAACGTGATGAAAAAAGTATTGATCGTGTGCGACACTGCAGATGTTCTATCTTCAACCCTTGGCGCTCTGGTTGGCCAATGTTTAAGGACTATTGCGACCAATATTTCTGGATTATGCAGACTGCTTTCTTCTGCAGATTGATAGATAACAACTTCTCATGATTTCCATGTAATCGTTGATGTCGTATTTATGTATGTTTTGCCAATTTCACTGTAGATGTTTTCCAGTACCAATATCTCCTATTTTGTATATACTACAACTTCTACCAATATCTAGTATTTTGTTTGATGGTTCAGCGTTATTGCATCAAAAAAAAAACACTTGAAACAGTGAATTACTCAAATAAACTAAACACTTTAATAATAACAAGATCAACGAGAACTTGGTTATAAATTATGCCAAGTAACACATATCGGACTATTTGACCAACATAGAAGGAGTAACCCTAAACACTAAACTCTAAACCATAAACCCTAACTAAAATCTAAACCCAAACATTAAACATTAAACCCTATATATACCCTAAACTCTAAACACATACATTAAACCATAAACCCTAAATACTAAACCCCAAACCCTAAATCCAAATATCAAGATCAAATATATGTGAGAGCATCATGGAAATAATGCTTAAGTCAATTGGTATTTTATTTGTAACGTTGTAAGATTTGTGTTTATGTGTGTTTTATTATTATATATGTAATTTATATAGTCTCTTATTTAATATTATAATTATTAACTTTTTTGTCAATATCTACAACTATAAATGCAATGACCATATACCCTAAACTCTAAACTCAAACATTATACCCTAAACCCTATATATATACCATAAACTCTAAACCTTAAACCCTAAATACTAGACCCTATATATACCCTAAACTCTAAACCCAAACATTAAACCCTAAACCCTATATATACCCTAAACTCTAAACAAAGACATTAAACCATAAACCCTAAATACTAAACCCCAAACCCTAAACCCAAATATCAAGATCATATATATATATGGGAGCATCATGTAAATAATGCTTAACTCAATTGGTATTTTATATATAACGTTGTAAGATTTGTGTTTATGTGTGTTTTATTATTATATATGTAATTTATATAGTTTTTATGTAACTAATGGGATATATCCTACGGATTCTGGTTGTTGTATAACGTTAAACATCAAATGTTTTCTTATGTATGTTCTCTAAAACAAACCAAATGTTTTAACAATCAAGCCCCAAAATATTTCTTTAATTTCACTGTGTACTTTTTTAACTGTCTAGGTAATTATATAGATAAGTATAAATTTAAAAATTGAGGCAATAAAAAAGCAATATATAATGAGTAAGTTACACCTACAAGTAAGTATAAATTCAAAAAATTTGCCAAAAAAATCCGGGAAACCAAAACCCAATTTTAAAGCCCAAAATAGTTCATTTACCCGCCTGAACCCTTCGACAAAGTGTCGAGAATTCCTCAATTACGACAAACCCTGATTTTATTATGTTCTTCTCCTTCTCCGGAATCTTCTTTGATTCATCTCGCTAATCTCTCCCCAAATCCTTTTCTATGCCCACCAATCTCAAAATAGTATCTCTTCTTTCAATCTGTTATTCGAAGCTCGCAGTCTAATCGCTAACTTTGGCAGAAACCCTATCGACCCTATCAAAATCTTCTTTGAATCTCTTAATCACGAAACACTCCATGATAGGAGCCCTATGGCTACGGGTAAGCTATGACGTTAGGATGTGTGTTAAACCCTCACGTGATTGAGCTTTGCTTTGCTTTAGAAACGGGATTGATTTTGAGTCTGATTGTGGGTTTGCTTATGATTTTCTTGTGGTTAGCTAGTTTTGGAACAATTGAATTTGGTTTTACAGGTTGTAAACGGATACTATATTCCTCTTTCAGTTTCAAAATGGTCTCTATATCCTTGATAAGTTGGTTGTTTTGTTTATAACGAGTGTTTGATGAGTTAGAGTCTGATGGTTAAGATGTTTATCCTATAGTTAGCAAGAAACTGAGTTTGATGTATCTGTTTAACTACTCTATATGCTTTGCTATGTTCAATTGTCTGGGCGTTTAAAAGATAGACTTTGTATCATTTGAAACATGACCAAACCATCCATAACTTTAGTCTTAATCATTTTTTCGAGGCTATCTGTCAATGACGGATGAAAGACATGGTCAGCAATCCAAAGAACTGCAGAAGCACTGCATCGGACTGCGACCTCGGGAGATCTCAACAGATGAATATAACTACATATTTTCTGAGTGAAAGTAAGATTTTCCACAATCCATGCTTGTAAAGTCATCTCATGCTTTTTTTTTTGGGGGGGGGGGTCAAATCTCATGTTCTTTACCTAATTGTTTTTTTTCTTACTGTCTTGGTGCAAATGGTTATCATCTTAGAGGAACAAAAATCAGTGGAATTGACTATTCTGCTAAATTACTCTAAAAACCATCCATTTGCCAATTTTATTTTTAGTGGAATATAGTGGAACTCACATTTTAAGTAAAATTTTATTAAATTATGCTGAGATTTGTTCCTCTACTCTTGGGGAGAGGAAAATATTCAGCGTAACTAACTTTATTCCTCTAATTTAATTCCACTAATTCCTCTACTTACAACCATTTGCACCCTTTTTAGTTATCACAGGCCCCTGAGAATGATGGACGAGGAAATCCTTATGGAGTCGAAAAAATCCATTAATGGGCAAGCGTAGACAACCCATACACTTTTCAACGTTTGTGGCCCACCAAGAGCAACTGAAGGAAGGTCAACGTAAACTACAACACCATCTGCATCATAGGTTATTTATCACCGTCTCTTGCACTTCTTAATTTTTTGGTATAGGATTTGGCAACTCCTTAATGCTGGAGTTTGCGTATGTAGATCGTTTGTGTCTATATACTATTGTTATAATTTGAAGCAAATATCTTTTACATTTCTTGTACAATTCAAATGGTACTGATTCAGCAATTACCAAATCGTAAATTTAATTATTCCATATTCTTATTTTTACGAAGAAAAGTCAACAAATAGTCGTCAATTACCATCAACATATTTTGATTTTCCGAATAGTCATCTTATATTACGACTAAGTTGTGGCTATATAAGACAATCATACAGTAGTCGACAAGTAGTGACACAATCATTACCATAATCGAATATGGCTGTACCGATTATATGATTGGTAGTCGTTAATTTAGCCATACAATAGTCCCTAATTAATAGCAAAATGCTTACCATAATTATATATTGATGTTCCTGTTAGTCGTCAGATCATCGGTAAGTTAGTCAAGAAACAATCACCAAATAGTCACCTTATATTACGACAAGGTTGTGACCATGTTAGACAGTCACGTAATAATCGACAAGTAGTGGCCGAATCAGTACCATAATCGTATTTGGGTGTTCCGATTCGTCGTTGGATAGTCGTTAATATGGTCGTTATACAGTCGGTACATAGTAGCCAATTGTTACGACTACTTTGTGACTATAATAGACAGTCACATATTAACCGTCCATTAGTCACTTGTTTTTATGACTATTTGATGACTATGTTTCTCCGACTACGTGTGGGCCCATCCTTTCGTCGCATAGTTGTCACTGTGTAGTCGGAAGTTAGTCCTTATATATTGCGATTAAGCTACGTCTAATAGCCGACTACTGCTGTTAGTCGTATAAATAGTCGTAACTCGCCGACTAATAATACGACTATGCGATTTAGCGACTATGGATTTACAACTACCATATTTAGTCGTAATATTATCGTAAAACGACGATTAACGACTATTCTGCGATTAAAAGTGCAGTAGTAAAAACGATGTTTTTTTGTAGTGAATGTACAACATATATAGCAAGAGATTACAAGCAATCTAGGTCTAAGGCATTTACATAACAGTCAGTTCCATATCTATCTCTATACCCACTACTTCTTTCTTCATTCCAGTAAATTTCCCTCCTTTATCCTCTTTTTCCACTTTTACTGCTCAAGCTATATCCACATTTGTGTGCCCTCCGTCTCCCACAACCACTGGTTCCACCTTATTAGCTGCTAACCTAAACGCTCAATCCTCAAAAGACTCCTTATAACCCATGAGTATTGACTATGTTGGAAATCTCAACAGTAAAACCTTCACTATTAAAACTTCACAAGCTGAATCTCACCCTTCTATCCCCATTTCTTCTCAACCCACTCTTACTAGTAGTACACCTGCTCTTGCCTCATTTCAATCTGCTCCACAAGCTAATCCTCCCACGGAGGAACCCTTAGCATTACTAGTACCACTGTCAATGCTGGTCTCAAGGCTTTTCTCTGGGTCACAAACTTCACCAATGAAATTCCTTTTAGCCTCATTCTACTCCATTTGCTCCATCTTCTCATACTCCCATACCTCCACCTGATGCTAAAGTCCGTAAGGTATCTAAAGCCAATGTCAATACGTGGACAGCTCGTACCCACTCAATATTAATAGAACCATCAAGAGACTGGCCACCCCAACCTTGTCTTCTGCTGGCATCCCTAGGGTTAGCATCACTGATGTTGTGTTTGCTAAAGGAGCAGACTCCATATAGACTTTGTGGTGTGGGTCTTTAATGGAAAGCCTCCATCCTACAACTTAATCCAGTATATTTTAACCTATGTTGCACCGAGACAGATACGAGTACAGAAACGGGTACCGGTACGGGAATGGGAAACGGCAAAACTAAAAATTTATAGATACGGGTACGGCATAGATACGTCTATAAATATACCTATAAATAACAATAGATTTAATATATACTTAATTATACCTTATAAAAATGTAGTTAAAACTTGAAAAATATAAAAATGTGAAGAAATATAACGTTAAAACATACTTTATTCAAATGTAATAGAAGATTTATAAGCCCATTAGAGTAGAATAAGTTAATTATTAACAAAAACTCAAGTTTTTATATTTTGGAAACGTACTATAGTACCATTTCTATATCCTATAATAGCCAGTGTTCTCATTTTATTTTCGATTTATTGGAAACGTGAGAGAGACGTCCCCATGCCGTCCCCACGAAGTACCCGTCCCCGAAACGTTATGGATACGGGTACGGACAGCAAAATGCCGTCCTCGTCCTACATAGATTTTAACTCATGTGTTGAGCCGTGTAAGGCCTCTTGAAATCCTTCTCCAACCTGCAGAAAGAACCATCTTGGTTAGAATCCCAGATGACCTTATCTGATTGAATATCATAGAACATGTAATCTTGCACATTGGCTCCTTTATGTTCTATATGGCTCAGTGTACTCCTCAACTTTCCCTCAAACCTTCTTGAAATAATCCCATTCCTATGTTTTTTTTTTTTTTGAGCAAATCCCCATTCCTTTGTTTGTAACAAGTTGTTTGGTAACCCTGTAGAAACATATGAATTCACCTAAAAACTCAAACATATTGGTATTGCTCATTTAAAAATAAAAGACGATTGTACAAAGGTGTTACCTAACATGGCTGAACTCTTAAGGGATCATAGATATATATATATATATATGTGCCATAATTAGGCATAAGCATTTGTTTTTCAATTTAATTTGATTCGGTTTTCAGATTCTTGTTTTAAAAAAAAAAGAAAATAAACACTAAATAGCACTACAAGAAATTCGCGTATCAATAGCTACTGGAAAACGCTATGTATCGATACGATAGCGTTGTGTTAAGCGTTAAGTCATCGACCGCGATAAAAAGTCTGATACTTTAGATAGCGTTTTTGGTAAATGCTATGATATATATTTTAAAGATAGCGTTTTCAATAAATGTTATGGTATATATTTTAAAGATATCGTTTTCAATAAATGTTATGGTATATATTTTTAAGATAGCGTTATGCAATTGTCATCTATATTTAAATATATCAATTTTATATTATATATTTTGGTCATCAATTTTCAGATTTTGGTTTTTTAAACAAATTTTCTGAAAATATTAAATGCCATTTGGTTTAATGAGCTTTAATTTTATGAATATATATAAAATTTAATTAAAAAAAACAAATTACATAATTTATTTTAAAATCATAAATGTAATGAATTAACTAAAATGAATATTGGATACTAATTACAATTTGTTAAACCAGACCAAAGCAGAAACCAAATCCCAAAATCTTTAATCTGATTTAAACCGGTTCAATCAAACCAAAAAAAAACCTAATCTAATTTCTTGTCTCTGCACATGAGTGAGCCGTCGTCATGTCTGCACCACCAACTCCGTGTGTTATAAATGTTATAAATGTTAAAAAAACCTAATCTAATTATTTTATCCCGCTCAACATTTACATAGCGTTTAATGTTATAAATGTTAAAATTTGGCCGTGTTTTATTTTTTGTCTCGCTCGAAACAAAGATAGCATTTTCGTATTACCAAACGCTATCTTTAATTCCCGGTTCAATTAAACATAGCACAAACATCAAAAACGCTATCTAGTGATGCTATCAATAGTCAAATTTCTTGTAGTGTAGTACTGGGCTAGTTTGGTCTATCCAATCAGTTTTGAATAAAAAAATATATAACCAAATTATATAATAAACTATTAATAAATATTATAAAAAATTATTATAGTATAAAAATTATTCATTTAGATAAAATACATATTTAGATTCTTTACAAGTTACTAGATTTACTTAAAATCATTCAACATCACAAAGATTATCCATTTTTTAAAAAATATCTAGTTTTGTTTTACATAAAAAATTAGCCACAAAATTATTTATAATTATCTGGATTGGATAATGATTTTAATTAATCAAATTATTCGTTTGGGTAGTAAATTTAACTATCCAGACTACATTTTCCCGATCTTTACGTCCTACTACCAATCCATTTTTTAAGGGTATACTTCAAATATTTTTATACGACTTTAGTTTACCCACTATTATCCGTAATGGCAATCTTCAATTATGGGCATGTTCGTTAACAGATGATGCGACTGCAGTCAGATATAACATGTAATTGTTTGTTTTGCAGTCAATGTGATTTGTCGCTGCAGCCAAATGTTGTCCGTTATGCATATGTGGTCGTGCGACCAACCACAAGTCACGCGTATGCAAAATAGACAACATTTAACCGCAACGACTTGTCGCAAATGTCAAATCGCATAGATTGTGTTATTAAAATTTTCAACAATTTAAAATTTTAGCCGCAGGTCGCTGCAACCGGCTGCATGAACATGTGATAAGCAAACAAACTAACAACATTCGACCGCAGTTGCACGAGGTTACCAAACTAAAAAGTATATAATGTCGATTAATAATTAGTTACAAACTCGATGTGATATTTCTTTATAATTAAAACCATATAGTTTCAAGAGTGAAGGAAATTAAAGCGCCTCGACCCATTTTTTTCCTCATGCGCTTATCGCAAGAATTGTGGGGCTCGGCTTCCTCGACCAGATTTAGGCTATTTTCAAAAAAAAAAATCTTACTTAGAATTATTTTTTATTTTTATATTTATGAGAAATAGACTTAGATAGAATATCAAGGTTAAGTACAA
Organism: Orychophragmus violaceus; assembly: GCA_030180135.1. Lineage (NCBI taxonomy): Eukaryota > Viridiplantae > Streptophyta > Magnoliopsida > Brassicales > Brassicaceae > Orychophragmus > Orychophragmus violaceus. The sequence goes on from CM058235.1 coordinate 21,188,669, forward strand.
TAATCAATTGCTACATAAGTGATATATCATGGTTTTTACCCAGTTTAGACCATGATATAGATGTGTTTTAGTGTCTTTTGTCTTTGTTTAGAGTCTTTTACAGGTTTAATCAGGTTGGGAGCTGAATTGGAGATAATGGAGCATTTTGGAGATTTTTGGAGTATTTGGCCGAGAGATAGAGTTCACTGTCCGAAACAGAGAAAGGTGTCGATCGTTGCACTCTAGCAACGATCGATGCACCAGCGAGATGGGCCAAAAACTCGGCGGTTTAGAAGAATCAAGATATTGCACTTTGATCCAGAAGTTCCTGATATTTACAAAGAAGCCCCTGGCCGAGATTATGCCTATATAATAGAGTTTTTAGTGTTTTTATTAGATACGCTTTATACTTTTTACATTACGCAATTCATAATTAAGAGCAGAGGATTTTAGAGCTTTTGGGGCTGATCTGAACCTGTTACATCATCTGTATTTGGAGAAGATTTCGAACCCCTTTTACTCTTATTCTTTTATGCAATTTATTCATTCTATGATTATGTTTTCATTATCTATGTCTGAGTAGATTCCTAGTTAGGTTTAGGGTTTCTCACATAGGATTTCATGACTAGCTAGACTTGTTCAAATTCAGTTAAGGATTCATAACTATATCTGTTCTTCAATTTAATTGTGCTTAAAGCTAGTTCTAACCTGATCAATTAGAATCTAGATCTTATGTTGCTAAATACGTCACGGAAGTGGGGTTTAGGAATCTGAACTAATTAAATTGGGCAATTAAACTTTGCGCAAACGGAAGTTTGGTTTAGGATAATTGTGAACATATCAAACTTGGACTTATTGCTAGTTTAATCTGTTAGTTCTCGCAAACGAAAGTTTGGTTTGCTGCACTTAGACTTAGAGAATTATCGCAAAGGAATTTGGTTAATTCTATATCTGTGTTTTGAGTTCTAGAACTGTGCTTAATTAGATCCTTGCTGAATGAACTGTCTGCTTGTCTGATTTCCTGAGAATACCCTAGGCTTGACGCTTTTAATTACTTGCTTTCACAACCGTTAATCTCTGCTACTGATTTACTTTCTCGCACCGCTTTTAATTCAATCACATTGCTTCTTTCTAGTATTTATTCCTATAGTTTGATTCTCTTGAGACCAAGTGTCCCTGTGGATTCGATAACCCTATATACTACTTTGACATTGCTGTTCACTTGCAATTTAGTATAGGGTAAAACTTAGAGCCTATCAAGTTTTTGGCGCCGTTGCCGGGGATTCTTTGAGTCTTCGATAGGACCGAACTTAGGGTTTTACTAGAAATTTTTCTTTTTGTTTTTGCTTTTTTCGTTTTTGTTTTTTTTTGATTTTGCTAAACCTTTTCTCTGTTTCTTTCTGTCGCAGGTACGAATTTCGCCTTGCGTCGATCGTTGCATCCCTTGCATCGATCGTCACTAGGCGATTCTGAGATTGAATCGATCGTTGCACTGATAGCATCGATCGTTGCTGGACGATTACATACAGTTTATGCAGACGCAGAAAACTAGAAGTAATCCGAACTCGAGCTTGGTTAATCTCGATCTTGAGGAACTTGGACGTTTAGAAAGAGATAACAGAAGAGAAAGAAGAGAGAGAATGGTACGAGAACGTTTGATCTTGATACCAGATGATGAGGGTACCCTGAGGGATCCGGAGAACAATCCTTACAATGCTGCCGGGCAAAGGGTTGATGCTGAAGGGAATGTCATCCCTGACCCTCCTGAGGAGCTGCAACAGGAACAAAACCAGGGTCAAAGACGAGCTCAAGGTAGAGAGATGGTGGTTCATGAGAGGACACTAGCTGATTACAACAGACCTGATGAGTTTCATGCAAACCGAGCAGCTCTAGTGCTTCCTACTTTTGAGAGGAATGATTTTGAGGTAAAGACCATCTACTACCAGCTGATGAGACATATTGCTTTTCATGGTCTTCAAACAGAGCAGCCTATGGATCACATTGACAAGTTTGAGGACATAGTCACTGGCATGAAGTATGAAGGAGTATGCCCGGACTATCTGTTCCTTAAGCTATTTCCGCACAGTCTTGCTGGAGACGCTAGTGCATGGCTGAGACAACTGGCACCTGGTCAGTATACTACTTGGACAGCCTTAAAGAGTGAGTTCATGCGTCACTTTTATGATGATGCACGCTCGGATCAGTCCAGACAGGACATACTCACCTTTTCCCAAGGAGCTGTGGAGCCCTTGAAGACTGCCTGGATGAGATTTAAGCAGTATCAGCGTGACTGTCCACACCATGGATTCACAGAAGTACAGCTGATTGGTATTTTCTTCAGAGGCATAGATCTCCCTTATCAGACTGCGCTGGACAATTCCAGTAATGCTAATTTCAACACCAGGACTCCTACACAAGCTAAGCAGTTGATTGGGAACCTTATTAACAGCTACAGTTGCAAGTCTATAGATGAAAAGAGAAAGAAATCCGGTGGAAGTACAAAGGATTCTAACATGACTGAGATTAGATCTAGGCTAGATACAGTCTACGATCTCCTAACAAGTAAGAAAGCTGTCCACTCTACCCAAGATATAGAGGTAATTCAGACTGAGGAGGACACTCATGAAGAAGAAGTGAATTACATGGGAGGTTCTGGTTTCCAAGGTAGTAGATCTAAAAATCAACAGAGAAACAGATTCTCAAATGGAGTTCAGCGAGGTGGTTTTGAGAAAGCCAACGAGTCTGATAGTAAAGTAGAGATGATGATAAGACAGCTAATGGAGAATCAGACTAAGTACGCAGCAGATGCTGACGCGAAAATGGATACAATCTACAGGGATCTGAATGAGAAGTTTGAGAGTTTGAACACACACATGAAAGAGCTTGATGCTAAGGTTGCAAGAACTGCTGGGCATGCTCAAAGGGAAGAGGGATATCTCCCGGGAAGGACTGATGCCAATCCTAAGTACCAATGCAATGCCGTGACACTAAGAAGTGGTAAGGAGCTGTCATCTGGCCAGAAAAAGCAGTTGAGCGTTGAGGAACTCGTGGAAATTGACGAGCTGGAAGATGAGATACGCAATATTCGCCGCGCATAGATCGATGCATCTGAGCAACGATCGTTGCCAAGCGAAATCAAGGAACCGGAGGTCGTAACAAAGTCGCCTAGCATCGATCGGTGCGATAAGAACAACGATCGACACAAGGTGACTGCAGAAAGTTCGAGTGCTGAAAACCCAAAACAGTCGGCTGAAAGGGTATACAAGCCTAAGATACCTTATCCCAAGAACCCCAGAAAAGCTAAGAATGGTAGGCAGTATGCAAAGTGGAAGGAGTTCATAAAGAAGGTAAAGGTTGAAGTACCATTGTTGGATTCCATTGAAACTTCCCCCATGATGAAGAGATGCCTTAAGGATGCAATTTCTGGTAAATGGTCTGACGAGGAAAGTATAATGATGCTCAATGAAGTATGTAGTGCAGTGGTTCAAGGCAGAATTCCAGAGAAATTAAAAGATCCATGCAGCTTCGTATTAGATTGTGCTATCTACAAGGAGAGGTTCGAAAGGTCCCTATGTGATCTTGGCTCCAGTGTAAATCTGATGCCCCTTTCAGTTGCTAAAAGACTAGGGATGACAGATTTTATACCAACTAGGATATCACTGGTTTTGGCAGACAGATCAGTCAGGATTCCCGAAGGAGTAATAGAGGATGTGCCTATAACAGTTGGCAAGTGCGTAATCCCAACTGATTTTGTGGTCCTACAATATGGACAGGAGCCAAAAGACCCATTGATTCTAGGCAGATCTTTCTTAGCAACAGCTGGTGCGATGATTGACTGTCAAGGAGGCAAAATAGTTCTAAATGTGGGAGATCTGAAGATGAGTTTTGACATGAACAAACTGGTAAAGAGGCCAACCATCGACGGGCAAACCTTTTATGTGGACACATTGGGTGATTTAGCTGCATAGTACTTCCATCAATCACATGCTGAGGACCCACTGGAGAGAGCTTTACTGAGTTCTATTTTGGAGTTGGAATACCTACAGGACGAGCCTGCAATGTGCTATACAAGATTGATGGATTCTGTCGAGGTTGCAATGCAAGTAGAAGTGTCTGACGCGGGACTGCAACGATCGACACCATCTAAGCATCGATCGTTGCAAGACGACAGAGACTGGGCAGAGGAAAAGGCTCCGAAAATAGATCTGAAACAACTTCCATCCGGGCTAAGGTACGCTTTTCTTGGACCTAATTCAACATACCCAGTGATTGTTAATGCTAGCCTGAACAATGCAGAGCTCACTTTACTGCTAAGCAAGCTGCGCAAGCATCGCAAAGCTCTTGGCTATTCCCTTAATGATATTTCAGGTATCTCACCAGAGCTGTGCATGCACCGGATACATCTTGAGGATGAGTCCAAGACATCAATCGAACATCAGAGGAGACTTAATCCTAATCTGCAGGAAGTAGTCAAAAAGGAGATTATGAAACTCCTTGACGCTGGAATTATATATCCTATCTCTGATAGTGATTGGGTAAGTCCAGTCCATGTAGTACCAAAGAAGGGCGGTGTTACAGTCGTGAAGAATGAGAAGAACGAGCTGATACCTACTAGGACTGTGACAGGACACAGGATGTGTATAGACTACAGGAAGCTTAATGCTGCTACTAGGAAGGATCATTTTCCTTTACCTTTTATTGATCAGATGCTCGAAAGGTTAGCAAATCATCCTTACTACTGCTTCTTAGATGGCTACTCAGGTTTCTTTCAGATTCCCATCCATCCAGAGGATCAGGGAAAGACCACTTTTACTTGTCCATATGGGACTTTTGCTTACCGTAGGATGCCTTTTGGACTCTGCAATGCACCAGCCACTTTCCAGAGATGCATGATGTCCATATTCACAGATATGATTGAGGATTTTATGGAAGTATTCATGGATGATTTCTCAGTATATGGATCATCCTATAATGAATGCTTAGATAATCTGTGTAAGGTTCTGAAAAGATGTGAAGAGAAGCACTTAGTTCTTAACTGGGAGAAGTGTCATTTCATGGTCAGAGATGGCATTGTGCTTGGACATAAAGTGTCCGAAGCAGGAATAGAGGTGGACCGCGCTAAAATCGAAGTGATGACCAACCTGCAGGCACCTGATTCTGTTAAGTCTATTAGAAGCTTTCTTGGACATGCTGGCTTCTATAGACGGTTCATCAAGGATTTTAGTAGGATTGCTAGGCCACTAACTGCTTTGCTGTGCAAAGACACCAAATTTGAGTTCACTGCAGATTGTCAAACTGCATTTGAACAGATCAAGCAGGCATTAGTGAGTGCTCCCATAGTTCAGCCACCGGATTGGGATTTGCCTTTCGAGGTAATGTGTGATGCAAGTGATTATGCTGTAGGAGCTGTTCTTGGGCAAAAGAAAGATAGAAAGCTTCATGCTATCTATTATGCCAGTAGGACACTGGATGATGCACAAAGAAACTATGCCACTACAGAGAAGGAGTTGCTGGCAGTTGTCTTTGCATTTGAGAAATTTCGCTCTTATCTTGTTGGCTCTAAGGTAATTGTCCACACTGATCATTCAGCACTGAAGTATCTGATGCAGAAGAAGGATGCTAAGCCAAGATTGTTGAGATGGATCCTGTTGCTTCAGGAATTTGATATTGAAGTGAGAGATAAGAAAGGGGTTGAGAATGGAGTTGCTGACCATCTTTCAAGGATGCTGGTTGAGGAGGACGTGCCAATTAATGACTATTTGCCTGAAGAAAACGTCAATATGGTTGGGACAATCTGTGAGACAGATTTGGACAGAAATCTGCAGAACTGTCGGATTAATCGCGTTGCGTCGATCGATGCTACATCAGCGTCGATCGATGCATCTATCGGGACAGCAACGATCGATAAATTCGACTGTGACGATCGTTGCAGCGCGGATACAGACGCAGAAACTTTCACAATACGTATTGGAAGGCATGAGTTCGAGATTAATGCTGTCGCAACAAATGATCGACCATGGTATGCAGACATAGCCAATTATCTAGCTGCAGAGACTGAACCAGATAATCTGAAGGGATATGAAAAGAAGAGGTTTTTCAGAGAACTTAGGAGGTACTATTGGGATGAACCTTACCTCTATAAGCATTGTTCGGATGGCCTTTATAGAAGATGTGTTGCTGAGTCAGAGGTTCTAGATATCCTTTTCCACTGTCACGGATCAGATTATGCAGGACATTTTGCTACATTTAAGACTGTGTCTAAGGTTTTGCAAGCAGGTTTCTGGTGGCCTACAATGTTCGCTGATACTCATTCCTTTATTTCTCATTGTGATGCCTGCCAGAGGAGAGGGAAAATAAGCAGGAAGCATGAGATGCCTCAGAATTTCATTCTTGAGGTTGAGGTTTTTGATTGCTGGGGCATAGACTTTATGGGTCCCTTTCCCTCATCTTATGGGAATAAATTTATATTAGTTGCTGTGGATTATGTTTCTAAGTGGGTAGAAGCAATAGCTAGTCCAACCAATGACTCTTCAGTAGTCATTAAGCTATTTAAATCCATCATATTCCCTAGATTCGGAGTACCTCGGATAGTTATTAGTGATGGAGGATCTCACTTTATTAATAAGGTTTTTGAGAAGCTCCTGAGGAAGCATGGAGTGCACCACCGAGTTGCTACTCCTTATCACCCACAGACTAGTGGACAGGTAGAGGTTTCTAACAGACAAATCAAGGAGATCCTGGAGAAGACAGTTGGGAAGACAAGGAAAGATTGGGCAGCTAAGCTTGATGATGCTTTATGGGCCTACAGGACTGCATTTAAAACGCCATTAGGGACTACTCCGTTCCATTTGCTGTATGGGAAAGCATGTCATCTGCCAGTAGAACTTGAGCACAAGGCAGCATGGGCTGTAAAACAGATGAACTTTGACCTCAAACCAGCTGCAGAGAGGAGATTGATACAGCTCAATGAGTTGGATGAGATTAGACATTTTGCCTATGATAACTCAAAGTTGTACAAGGAAAGGACTAAGGCTTATCATGACAAAAAGATTGTCTCCAGACGATTTAAGCCTAACGATCAGGTACTGTTGTACAATTCTCGCTTGCATTTGTTTCCAGGCAAGCTGAAGTCAAGATGGTCTGGACCCTACACGATCAAAGAAGTGCGTCCATATGGAGCTGTCATTTTGATTGGCAAGGAAGGTAATGAGTTTGCTGTTAATAGGCAGAGGGTAAAACACTATTGGGCTAAGGCCGAGATTCCAAGGGTCAGATTTTGCCTCTGGATGCTGCACCCTCCACTTGAAAATTCCCATCCGTCCGGTCAAGCTATTGACCTTAAACAAGCGCTGGGTGGAAGGCAACCCACCATTAGGTACTGGTGTTTTTCTACTTAATTTTTGGTGTTTTTGTTAGGATTTTACGTTTGTTTTTGTTTCTGGTGAGTTTATGTTTGCAGGTCTCGGTTAAATCGCAGTGCAACGATCGACACACTTCTGTGTCGATCGTCACAACACGAAAGGAATCGCATTGCAGCGATCGTTGCGGTCCTGAGCAACGATCGACTATACACGAAAATCGCCAAGTAACGGTCGATGCACTTAGTGCAACGATCGATGCTCAGCGACAGAGGTAACCCGACAGACATAATTTCACCTTTTCAATTTTTATTTTCTTTTTACCGATCCTTCGCTGGACACTACTGGGGACAGTGTGTCTTAAGTGTGGGGGAGGTGATACTGATTTTTGTTTTCTGTTTTCTTAAGAGTCAGTCCGTTTTTCAAAAAAAAAATTTTGTTTTATTGAGTCAAAATTGTTTAAGTAAGAGACTATGATTTTCTGAGAAGATTTACAAGACTTGCAGGAACTTAAGTAACCATTGGGATGAAGTTGCAGGATCTATCTCTGACTGTTAGAAAACCCCATCACAGATCAACCTACTGGGAACACCCACATCACTTCAGGTATCAGAGGATCCTTTACTGACTTCAATTTAATACTGACTTAGATTTCTCACCTAAGGGCTTGGTATACTTTGTGTCGGATTCCCTTGTTAGTTCTGACACAGCCTGTAAACCTGTCCTATTTAGTTCCCTTCTCCCCTTCTGTAAAGTAAAAAAAAAAAAAAAATAAACTGAGGATGAGTTAGTAACTCCGAAGTGGTCATGGGAATAGTAGCAAACACTATTATCTCTCATGTGATCCATGGAATGTGTCCAAAGTACACCCCATAACGGGAAGAACACTGATAAAAAAAATAAAATGATACCCAGTGGGGAAAAATCAGTTGTTAAAGAAGGGAAAGAGAAGAAAGGGACTAGAGAAAGATAGTATGGTGGTCTAGAGCTGATAAGGTAAGAATCCATGTGCCCTTTGATCGATAATCCTTAGGTGAGACCGCACTTAAATACTTGCAGAAGTCAGTAGGGAGAATTTGAATGCTTGAATGTGATTGTGGAGTTTACCTAGGACAGTTGCTAAGTGTGGGGGAAGTACATTGTGGTCTTGATATCCTGTGATTGATTCTTGCAGTGGTTTACTAAGGGGAATCTGAGTATTGTAGCTTCTAGGATGAAATTAGTTTCTGAAGAGTTTTCAAACCTCTTCACCATGTTTTAGTTCTCTGTTTTGCTTGAGGGCAAGCAAAGGCTAAGTGTGGGGGAGTTGATATATCATGGTTTTTACCCAGTTTAGACCATGATATAGATGTGTTTTAGTGTCTTTTGTCTTTGTTTAGAGTCTTTTACAGGTTTAATCAGGTTGGAAGCTGAATTGGAGATAATGGAGCATTTTGGAGATTTTTGGAGTATTTGGCCGAGAGATAGAGTTCACTGTCCGAAACAGAGAAAGGTGTCGATCGTTGTACTCTAGCAACGATCGATGCACCAGCGAGATGGGCCAAAAACTCGGCGGTTTAGAAGAATCAAGATATTGCACTTTGATCCAGAAGTTCCTGATATTTACAAAGAAGCCCCTGGCCGAGATTATGCCTATATAATAGAGTATTTAGTGTTTTTATTAGATACACTTTATACTTTTTACATTACGCAATTCATAATTAAGAGCAGAGGATTTTAGAGCTTTTGGGGCTGATCTGAACCTGTTACATCATCTGTATTTGGAGAAGATTTCGAACCCCTTTTACTCTTATTCTTTTATGCAATTTATTCATTCTATGATTATGTTTTCATTATCTATGTCTGAGTAGATTCCTAGTTAGGTTTAGGGTTTCTCACATAGGATTTCATGACTAGCTAGACTTGTTAAAATTCAGTTAAGGATTCATAACTATATCTGTTCTTCAATTTAATTGTGCTTAAAGCTAGTTCTAACCTGATCAATTAGAATCTAGATCTTAGGTTGCTAAATACGTCACGGAAGTGGGGTTTAGGAATCTGAACTAATTAAATTGGGCAATTAAACTTTGCGCAAACGGAAGTTTGGTTTAGGATAATTGTGAACATATCAAACTTGGACTTATTGCTAGTTTAATCTGTTAGTTCTCGCAAACGAAAGTTTGGTTTGCTGCACTTAGACTTAGAGAATTATCGCAAAGGAATTTGGTTAATTCTATATCTGTGTTTTGAGTTCTAGAACTGTGCTTAATTAGATCCTTGCTGAATGAACTGTCTGCTTGTCTGATTTCCTGAGAATACCCTAGGCTTGACGCTTTTAATTACTTGCTTTCACAACCGTTAATCTCTGCTACTGATTTACTTTCTCGCACCGCTTTTAATTCAATCACATTGCTTCTTTCTAGTATTTATTCCTATAGTTTGATTCTCTTGAGACCAAGTGTCCCTGTGGATTCGATAACCCTATATACTACTTTGACATTGCTGTTCACTTGCAGTTTAGTATAGGGTAAAACTTAGAGCCTATCAATAAGCTATTACATTGTTTACTTAGCCTATCTAACCAAATCCTACCATCATTTCCATCCAGTCGCCCTTATCCCGTGGCTCAATTCTCATCATTACCCTCGCTGGACAAATCCTTACATGCATCAATAAAGGATGCATAATCAAACAAACTGCTTAGTGAGAGCAGTCGTTCTGTCTCACTTAGCCACACAATAAACATCACAACCAGCAATCAATCAAAATAGTATATCATGATTATCAACAGTTGCTTGACCGATCTGACCGTTCCAAGTCAATGAGCCATCATCCGCGATCCAGCACTAAGCCTTGGCGAGCATCACTGCACCAAGCGCATGGTCTGATCTAGACGCCCAATGGAAGGAACCGATCAACTAGATCAAGCCAGTAGAACATAAAATCACATATAAGAAAGAAATCAAAACAGTCCTAGCAAACCGATACTTAGTGAATCTATGCTAGCTAGCGATCCTATCATGTAGCCATGGACATAAACTAACATTAGTCTTTCGGTTTTGATTAGTCGGTTTCTTGACACCTCTTGTGCTCGATCCTTCAAACAGTTTCCGATCCAAAAATCTCCCAATCGCGATCGAGCCAACATTGCGAACGTTAAGCCAAACTCTCATCAATGATGGGCCAACCCTCGGATTTTCTCAAGTCTGAGCGGTTTGTCTCTCGTTCAAGTTCTCTTTACATTATATTTCTTTATGTGAGTAAAAAATGATTTCGAATGGCCTAAAGTGTCGATTAATAGAGCAGTTGGGCGGTTCTCACCAACCAAAATTGTCCAAAACCATCCCAGCATCCTTCGGATTGGCCTATCCGATCCAAAACCGCTTCTCGCGCTAATAACACCTGACTGCGCGAGTTTTAACAATATAAGTTCTCCCGCTCAATTCTTTTAGGCCATTCGGCTGAGTTTTGGCCAATAATTGTTCCCACCAAAACTAGTGCGATCAATCCACATCTTAAGCTTAAGTTGACTGATCCGTCTAATTTTGTCTGAATCTAGACCAACCTTGTTTGAATCCGATTATTTTTGACAAGGCCTATCCCAGCCATAGGACCGGTAAGGTTTGCCACTACTTAGCCAATTCATCTTGAGGTTCATTTGCGAACCTCAAGTCCATTTTATTCATAACTTAAACGATTTTCAATTCATTCATTCAACAAGATTTCATTCATATATAGACTAAGGCAAAAGTAGATATTTTATTAATAATAAAAAGGTATCAAATACAAATGTGGTTCAATTCGCATTATGCTAAGTATTCGGTCCTACAACAATGTCTACCAAACTAAACACCACTCGCCCCAAGTCTTGTCCGCGCCTAGGTCCGATCATTATCATGATCACCTGAAACAAAACAAGTTCATGAGATTTCCATAACAGTTTATATTCATTTCATGCAACCTAGCATATGATATTCCTATATGATCCCATGAACTATTTTATACAAGTATTTCTATTCATAATCCTAAGTTTTCCAACAAAACTCTTATTCCCGTTACACGCTACCATGAACCGCATGCACACTCGGCCCACGGACGTGACCGTGTGATCGCGCGTTCTCGGCGAACGGTCTACGGTCGGATGCGCGGACTTACAACCGTCGCGCGTTGTTCGTGGTCGTCCGTGTATGCGCACGCGAGAAGCTTTACGGTCAGGCGCATACCGGGACGGACGTATCGATCTATTGCGCGCTTGACCTTACAGTCGCGCGGACTGATCAGTACGTACGTACTGTCCGGTTGACGCCCGATCGTGCGGCTATGCGTGTCGCCGACATGGAACGATCCGCGGAACATTGCGCGGTCGGCTTTGCGGTGTAGGCGCATATCCGCGAACGGATGCGACCCTTCGCGCGAACGGACGCGATCATTACCGCGGGCGGTTACGATCGTTCCTTCGGTCCGCACGATTCACCGCAGCCAACGATCGCTTGCGACAACCCATGGGCTATCCGCGATCGTGCGCATCGTGTACCGGTATGTTGACGTACGGTTGAGTCTCGCGATCCACGGCCATTCCTCTCGGACCGCTTTCACGCTTATGAACGATCAAACTTTGGGTTCTCGGTTCTCGACTTACTGTCCTCCCGACAAGCCGTTAAACCGTTCGAAGCAGTCCCGATCCTTGGGTCATTCAAGCGCTTAGGAACGCGCCTCACCGTCTAGCCAACCGCCCACGATCAAGGCTTTAGGCCGGTCGTGCAACAAGGACTTAGCGACATTTCAGAACACAGGAAGAAGAGAATTCCGGCCATAAACAACCGGCCATTGGCCGCTAGGGTTTTGGCCAAGGCCGAGAAGAAATGAACCGAAATCTAACCTTAGATGTGGTCGTGGTCTTGCCATGGGTGATTGATGCCTCTCCAGCCATATTTTCCTCCCTTCCTTGTGCTTTAAACCACCACCAAACTCCTTTCAAACCGCCGGCCTTCTCTTGGAGATTCCGACTTCTCTCTCTCTCTCTAGAACTCTCTCAAACTCTCGGTTTTATGGCCTTTGCCTTTAGAGAATTTGTGAGCGATTTTCCCTCTTGTGGGCGTGCGCAAAAATGGCCTAGGAGGGGCTTATTTATAGGCTCCATTGGCGCCAACTTCCCTTGGGAGAAGGGATGTGAGTTGTGGACCGAATGGGTGCAACACTTGGTGGTGCCCATTCGCTTGGTAACCGCTAGTCAGCTAGTGTCACTAGCTGACCTAGCTGGCCCAAGAGCTTAACACTCCGGCCAGCTGAGTTGAGCTAGTTGCCAGCTGACCTAGCTGGCCAGCTAGACTGTTCAGCTCAGCTGAGCTGACTTCTTTACTTCCACACTTAGCTGAGCTCCTTCCAGCTGAGTCTCAGCTCTAAAACGCCTATGGGACACTTGGTTTAGTCTCTCCGGACTTCCCGTTCATGTTTTCTGGTCCCATGGTCGTCCCGTCTTCCTTAGGACGGTTGGCGCGTCAAGGTTTTTGTACCATTCTGGATAGTCGGCCTTCATCCGATTCTCGGTTTCCCAAGTAATCTCCTTGATCCCATTGTGGATCCATTCCACTTTGACCATTTGCACCACCTTCTTTCGGGTTGCTTTTTCCATCCTATCTAGGATTCGGAGTGGCCGGATTTCGATGGTCAAGTTTTGCCTAAGTTCCCTTGGAATCTCAGGTTCAACTATGTCTTGATCCCCTAAGCATTTGCGCAACTGTGAGACATGGAACACGTTGTGAAATGCGTCCATCTCACTTGGCAAATCCAACTTATAGGCGACCGCCCCAACCCGTTCAATGATTCGGAACGGTCCCAAATATCTAGGATCAAGCTTACCACGCTTGGAAACCCTGGCGCGACCCTTGAAGGTGATCATCTTCAAGTAGACTTGGTCGCCTACTTCGAATTCAAGGTCCTTCCTCCTCTTGTTTGCATAGCTCTTTTGACGGTCTTGAGCCTCTTTCATCTTGGCCTTGAGGAATCGGATTCGTTCCGTGGTTTCCTCTATTATGTCTGGTCCAACTATACTTGACTCTCCAACTTCAGTCCAGCATAGTGGAGTTCGACAAGGCCGTCCATACAAAGCCTCATAAGGCGACATTCCGATGCTTGTGTGATAACTGTTGTTATACGCAAACTCGGTCAAGGGTAGAAACTTCTCCCATGAGTCGCCCCATTCAAGAACACACACCCTTAGCATGTCTTCTAGGGTTTGTATGGTCCTTTCGGATTGACCGTCTGTCTGGGGGTGGTAAGCCGTACTCATGTTCACTCTCGTTCCCAGGGCCTTTTGGAAGGCTTGCCAGAAATAAGAAGTAAACCGGCCGTCCCGGTCTGAAACTATACTTGATGGGATCCCATGAAGTCTCACGATCTCATCAATATATAACTCAGCCAACTTCCCCACTCCGTCCGTCTTCTTGATGGCCAAGAAGTGGGCGGATTTCGTGAGCCTATCTACCACAACCCAAATGGCATCTCGCCTGTTCCGGGTCGTGGGCAAACCGGTCACAAAGTCCATAGCTATGTTATCCCATTTCCATTCCGGAATGGGAAGACTTTGTAGCAGACCACTCGGGACTTGGCGTTCAGCCTTGATTAGCTGACAGGTCGGGCACTTGGCCACCCAATCAGCTACATCACGCTTCATCCCAACCCAATGATAGTACCGTTTGAGGTCATGGTACATCTTGGTTTGGCCGGGATGAATTGAGAACTTAGACTGATGAGCCTCTCGTAAGATGACTTCCTTCAGTTCCCATACGTTTGGCACACAGACTCGGCCATTTACCACAATCGTCCCATTGTTGGAGATTTGGTATTCCGTATGGTTGTTCTCAGCGGCTTTCACCAACTCCTCATAATCCTTCTGAGCAAGCCGGACTTTAGTCAGAATATCTGCTTGGTCTGCTGCCCCTAAGCCAACTGGCTCCTTGCCTACGGTCAATGCATTGAGACGCAAGGAACGGACCATTCCGACCAAGGTCTCCGCATCCCGTCCAATAGCCACCTCGGTCCTCTTCCTACTTAAGGCGTCGGCCACGAGGTTGGCCTTTCCTGGATGGTAAGTAATGTCCAGATCGTAATCGGCCACTAGTTCCATCCATCTTCTTTGACGAAGGTTGAGCTCAGGTTGGGTGAACACATACTTTAGGCTCTTATGGTCCGTAAATAGTTGCACTTTTGCTCCGTAGAGATAAGATCTCCAGATCTTAAGTGCAAAAAATACTGCGGCCATCTCAAGATCATGAGTGGGATAGTTCCCTTCATGTTTCCTTAATTGCCTTGAAGCATATGCAATCACTTTCCCTTCTTGCATCAACACACATCCCAACCCATTGATTGACGCATCCGTGTATACCACGTAAGGCACATCATCTTGGGGTTGAGTCAGGACTGGCGCCTTAGTCAACATCTCCTTGAGTTCCGTAAAACTCTTCTCCGCGGCCTCAGTCCACTCAAACTTCACGTTTTTCCCGGTCAGCTTTGTCATGGCCTTGGCCATACTTGCGAACCCGGGGACAAAACGCCTGTAATAGCCGGCCAGACCCAGGAAGCTTCACACCTCAGTCGCGTTCCTTGGCCTTGGCCATTCCTCAATTGACCGGATCTTCTCCGGATCAACTGCCACTCCTTCCGCCGACACAATGTGTCCTAGGAAGCCAATCCGCTCTTGCCAGAAGCTACATTTACTTAGCTTGGCATAGAGCTTCTGTTCCCGCAGTTTCTCCAACACGATCCTAAGATGTTCCCGATGTTCCTTAGGGTTCTTGGAGTAAACAAGTATGTCATCAATGAATATGATGACAAAACTGTCTAACCATTCCCGAAAGATTCCGTTCATCATCTTCATGAATGCGGCCGGTGCATTTGTTAGACCGAACGGCATGACTACAAACTCGTAGTGACCATACCGAGTCCTAAACGCGGTCTTCCTCACGTCCTCTGGTGCTATCGGGATTTGGTGGTATCCCAAAGCGAGGTCGATCTTGGAGAACACGGTCGAACCCTTGAGTTGGTCTAACAACTCGTCTATCCGAGGCAATGAGTACTTGTTCTTGACAGTAACCCGGTTGATGCCTCGATAGTCTATGCACAAGCGGAGGCTCCCGTCCTTCTTCTTGACGAATAAGACAGGCGCTCCCCAAGGAGAACTGCTCGGCCTAATAAAGCCTTTGTCCAGCAGTTCTTCTAACTGCTTCTTCAGCTCAGCCATCTCGGCTGGGGCCATTCTATATGGCGCCTTGGATAGGGGTTTCGTTCCGGGTTCAAGTTCAATGACGAACGGATCAGACCTGTCAGGCGGTAAGCCTTCTAATGGTCTAAAGACGTCCTCAAAGTCCTTAACCACTGGGATTTCCCCAACCTTAGCCTCCGGCCCGACTTCCTTGATCGTGATAGAGGCTAAGTATGCTTCACATCCCTTAGCCAACATCTTCTCCGCTTGTATAGCAGAGACGACCAAGCTTCCCGAGGTTGGCCGTATTCCTTGGAACACTACCTTGCCCTCTAGCCTCTCGAATTTCACCCTTCCCCGGTGACATTCAATGGTGGCTCGGTTTTGGCCGAGCCAGTCCATACCCAAGACCACTTCGTGGTGTTTGAGTTGGACCACCACTAGGTCAGCCGGCATGCTCACGCCTCCAATGGAGAGAGGCACATCACGGACTAACCCAAGCATTGGCATTACTTGCCCACCGGCGGCATTCACAATGCCTTGGCCGGCCACTTGTTCACTTTGGAACAAGCCCTTTCCAATCATCCCAGGACTCACAAAGCTATGTGTAGCCCCGGAATCAAACAAGGTCGATGTCTCTACACCGCCTATCAAAACGGTCCCTACACATTTCCCTCAAATGTATAAGCGCATCCCGCTTTTTCCCCCAATATGATGCAATGCATTATTCAAATATTGAAGAAAGGCAGTAACGTACCAGTGATCGCGTCATAGGAGCCGGCCTCGCCTGAGTCCTTCACCAGTTCGTAAACCCGAGGCTTCACAGTTTGACCCTTGGTCGTAGCCGTGCAATCTCCCTGACCCCGGTTCACTTCTGGTGCCTTTTGCTTCCCATCTTGGCGCTTGGGACACTCATGGATGTAGTGCCCAGCTTGGCCACAGAGGTAGCATGTCACTGGTCTCTCGGTCACCTCTTCACGCCCCTTGTTCTGTGGACAGCTCCGTGACTCGTGGTCCTTGCCGCCACACTTCGCGCATGCAACATTGGCTTTCCAACACTTCCCCAAGTGTCGTTTTCCGCATGTGGCACATCTCGCGCGGTCAGAGGAGAGGGCATCAGCCGTCTGATCTCTCTTCCTCTTTAGGTCCTTCCCGGGTTGGCTGGACTCCTTGTCTTTTGAGCCAACGCGGTTCTCCTCAGCAAAATTGGCTTCCACCGTAGCTGCCCTCTCGTCTAGCTCGGAAACATTGTTGTAGGTACAAACCGAGCAATGGGTACGTAACTCCACTCGCAGGCCGCGAAGGAAGCGACGCACCTGAGCCGGCTCGTCCTCACCATCCCGTCCCACGTAACGTCTGAGACGGTCGAACTCGGCCTCATACTCACGGACCGTCCTGCGGCCTTGGACCAAGCTCAAGTATCGACCTTCCATACGATCCCAAGCCTCTGCCGGGAAGTACTTCCGGTTGAACTCTACCTAAAACTCCGCAAAGGAGTTGATGAGGCCCTTGGTGCGCCTGTCAACAGACAGCCACCAGTTGTGAGCGTCCCCTTCCAGGAAGTGGGTCGCTATGTCCTTGCGGTAATCTTCAGGGCAACGGGTAGAACGGAAGTTCCGGACAAGCCGTGACCTCCATTCATCAGCCTCAAGTGGGTCAGCACTCCCCTTGAAGTGCTTCATGCCCAACTTGGTGATGTGACCAAGAACGTTGAGGTAGTCCACCTTTCGGACCTTTTTAGGGACCGGTGACTCTACTACTACTACGTCCTCATCCTCATCACTCGGATCAGTAGTCTCAGTGACCGTGACCCGCGGCTCACCCTCAGCCGGTTTCTGACCAGAAAGGTTCTGGTTCAGTACCGTGAGCTGACCCATCACTTCCTTTAACATAGTACACATCTGACCGATGTTCGGGACTGCTGTCAAAGGCTCACCGCCACCACCACCTGTGGCGTCATCCATCTCATGGCCGGTCTCATCTCGGGCCGCATGAGATGAAGACTCACCCATCTGCTCATCGTTCCCGGTTTGAACGTTCAGTTGTTCAACCCTAGTCCCGTCAATAATCGGTGTAGCAGTGGGGCCAGTGGTCGTTGGGTTAACCTCAGGACCGGTTAACCCTGGCGTGACAATGGTGGTCTGGACTCTTGGGCCGTGGCCGGTCGCAGACACTTCCTTGTCCTTGTCTTTTGTCCTCTTGGACTTGCTTTTTCCAACCTTAAAATTCAACAAGACAATACATATATCCAATCAAATCTTCAAGTCCTAAACAAGTCTAACTTTTCTATGCGGACAATTCGGACCCCGGACGAGTGTTGTAGCCCCTAACCCAAGCCTAGGAAATAACCTGGCTCTGATACCAACTTGACAAGGCCTATCCCGGCCATAGGGCCGGTAAGGTTTGCCACTACTTAGCTAATTCATCTTGAGGTTCATTTGCGAACCTCAAGTCCATTTTATTCATAACTTAAACGATTTTCAATTCATTCATTCAACAAGATTTCATTCATATATAGACTAAGGCAAAAGTAGACATTTTATTAATAATAAAAAGGTACCAAATACAAATGTGGTTCAATTCGCATTATGCTAAGTATTCGGTCCTACAACAATGTCTACCAAACTAAACACCACTCGCCCCAAGTTTTGTCCGCGCCTAGGTCCGATCATTATCATGATCACCTGAAACAAAACAAGTTCATGAGATTTCCATAACAGTTTATATTCATTTCATGCAACCTAGCATATGATATTTCTATATGATCCCATGAACTATTTTATACAAGTATTTCTATTCATAATCCTAAGTTTTCCAACAAAACGCTTATTCCCGTTACACGCTACCATGAACCGCATGCACACTCGGCCCACGGACGTGAGCGTGTGATCGCGCGTTCTCGGCGAACGGTCTACGGTCGGATGCGCGGACTTACAACCGTCGCGCGTTGTTCGTGGTCGTCCGTGTATGCGCACGCGAGAAGCTTTACGGTCAGGCGCGTACCGGGATGCACGTATCGATCTATTGCGCGCTTGACCTTACAGTCGCGCGGACTGATCAGTACGTACGTACTGTCCGGTTGACGCCCGATCGTGCGGCTATGCGTGTCACCGACATGGAACAATCCGCGGAACATTGCGCGGTCGGCTTTGCGGTGTAGGCGCATATCCGCGAACGGATGCGACCCTTCGCGCGAACGGACGCGATCATTACCGCGGGCGGTTACGATCGTTCCTTCGGTCCGCACGGTTCACCGCGGCCAACGATCGCTTGCGACAACCCATGGGCTATCCGCGATCGTGCGCATCGTGTACCGGCATGTTGACGTACGGTTGAGTCTCGCGATCCACGGCCATTCCTCTCGGACCGCTTTCACGCTTATGACCGATCAAACTTTGGCTTCTCGGTTCTCGGCTTACCGTCCTCCCGACGAGCCGTTAAACCATTCGAAGCAGTCCCAATCCTTGGGTCATTCAAGCGCTTAGGAACGCGCCTCACCGTCTAGCCAACCGCCCACGACCAAGGCTTTAGGCCGGTCGTGCAACAAGGACTTAGCGACATTTCAGAACACAGGAAGAAGAGAATTCCGGCCATAAACAACCGGCCATTGGCCGCTAGGGTTTTGGCCAAGGCCGAGAAGAAATGAACCGAAATCTAACCTTAGATGTGGTCGTGGTCTTGCCATGGGTGATTGATGCCTCTCCAGCCATCTTTTCCTCCCTTCCTTGCGCTTTAAACCACCACCAAACTCCTTTCAAACCGCCGGCCTTCTCTTGGAGATTCCGGCTTCTCTCTCTCTCTAGAACTCTCTCAAACTCTCGGTTTTATGGCCTTTGCCTTTAGAGAATTTGTGAGCGATTTTCCCTCTTGTGGGCGTGCGCAAAAATGGCCTAGGAGGGGCATATTTATAGGCTCCATCTAAACTGTTCAGCTCAGCTGAGCTGACTTCTTTACTTCCACACTTGGCTGAGCTCCTTCCAGCTGAGTCTTAGCTCTAAAACGCCTATGGGACACTTGGTTTAGTCTCTCCGGACTTCCCGTTCATGTTTTCTGGTCCCATGGCCGTCCCGTCTTCCTTAGGCCAGTTGGGGGATACTACAAGTTTGATCCCAATGACCCACATGGTCCGGAAAACCTTCACTCCGGTCCAAAAGTGGTGGATTGCGCTCATAAGCTGATTTCAACATTGGTTTCACACAGAAAGCCTCAGTTTGTCAAATAAACCTCTGATTTTAAAAATTCATTGTCTTAAATTTTCGTTTTAAATGCCCAACCTTGTACCGTACCAGTTCGGTTGCGAACAAAAACCCTTACACTGAAAACCCAAAAATGCCACTGAGTAATACCCACGTGCCACTTCAAAAGTCAAGACTCTCTAGTTAATGGCTCCTACTGGAGATATGTAATTTTAAAATTGTTTTGCAATCAATGTTGTAATTTAATGTAACTTGCAATAAAAATTATGTAGTATAAACTGTAGTTTTATGCGGTAAGTTTGTTATAAAAATGTGAGTTATTTGTTTGCTAATATAATTGACTGGTAACTTTTTTGATTTATAAGTTGCAGTGTTATTTAAAATAAAATAATTTCAATTAATAGTAATAATTATATTTATTGTAAATTTGAATGATAAAATATAATAATAAAATTAATAAACAAAAGGCACCAATAGAGACTCTATAAATTAATATATATATATATATTTGTGACAAAACTCTATAAATTAATATTTAATAAATTAATAATACAGTTAGTTAATAAATTAATTTAATTCTAAAATATACTCTAAATAAATAAATTTACTTTTTATAAATTAACAACTCTATACATTAATATAATATCAGTGTCTTAATATTATTTATATAATTTTTTACTATATTATACATGTGATTTATGCATACAAGAGAGTCTACAAAATTAATCATTTTTGAATAATTTAAATAAAAGCAAGAAAAGTTTACAAAAGTATTTTGACTAACAAATAAACTGAAAATTTTAATTATTAGCAAAATTTTTGCTCATTATGTTTTTAACTCATTATTAAGGGTATAAAACAATAAAAATTCTAAATTAACTATTTTAAAGGAGATATTTTATGTGAGCAGTGAAAATTGTGTAGGATACATTCTTATTGGGAAAAAGAAAAGAAAAATATCTAAGTCAACTTCTAATACATTATAATATATGATAGTTTTTTCCGACAAATCAAATATATTAATATGATAAAGAGTTTATAAGATACAAACACAATCTTAATACAACCGTTGATCCAAATATAGGAGATTGAAATTTTTTTGATAAAAAAGTAGAGAGTAACCAAGCTTTCCGAACAGAAATCTTATAAGCTAACATAAAAATATGTTGTCCCCCTTCAAATACTCTTTATTGGCTATCATGTTTTTTTTTATGAAACTCCAAAATGCATTCAACATTACTTTAACAAATAAAATTATTTTAAAAATTGTTGAAGATATATTTGAATCTTGTATTCTCGCTGAACGTAAAATATTTGATGAATCGGTCAAGATCTCTTTTTGCTCATGTTTCTTCCTTGGTAACCAAACACTCTTCTCGTTCCCCATGAACCCGTCAATTCTCGGATCAAAAATCCAAATTACATACCTAGACCATATTGTGGATAAGAAAATTCGGAGAGTATTTAGATTCAATCTCAAACCAAATTTAATAATTTGGTTTAAATAAATTATCCAAACTATTTTAGAAAAAAGACCGGCAGCACCATATCATAATAAAGAGATTAAAATTTGGCAAATTGGGTAAAAAAATAAAGAGATTTGTCCCCTTAGTATTTTTTCATCTAAACAATGTCTATCTAGGAAATAGTTTTTTTTTTTAAATCCTTTTTTGACCCCAAAAAAACTATAAAAAAAATGTTTATTAAAATTTGTTTTTGGAAAGCTCATTAAGCCCTCATTAAGTTCTCCGACAGTTTCTATTGAAGCTTCATATCAAGCTTTCATCTTGCGGCCCCAGCTTCTCGGCCGTCGGTTTTGAGACATAACCGCCGGATCTAATACACCGGTACTGCGCCGTCGTTTGTAATCCACCGCCTCTGCTCATCTGACTCCGTTTCTTCTTCTCCAATCTCACGGCCTTTTTTGAAACCCGAGCTGAAATCCGATCCTTCGATTGAGAAAGAACAAAATCGACTCCAATCCACTCCAATTCACTCTTAGAACATCATCCGCCACTCCACAACACTTCCAGGTGAATCATTCCACACATGCAACTGTTTTTCTTAGATTTTTTTTTGGAAATTTTCTAAAGACCCAAAATTGATGTTTTTGATTCAACTGAGTAAAACCCTTAGAGCAATTTTACCCATTTCAACCTGAAGCTGATGCAATCTCTATGATGGTTTCTGATTTTGTTTTTCTTTTATTTGATCTTGATATGTGGTTGATGCAATAAATTTCTTTGATCTTTGCTTGTTGTTGAAATCTGTAAGTTTAGAGTTTGTATAGGTAAATCTCCCCTAGATTATGAGATTTGACTTGTAGCCGAAATCTTTGATTAGCTTATATATATATCTCGCTTGTATTTTTTTTTTTTGGGGTATGAATGTTAAGATAATCTCGCTTGTATTTGTTGAACTCACTGTAAAATTCTAATCATGGCCTCTAGTTTTATATTGTCGCCATTACTTTCGTTCAGTTTTCATTGGCACAGAGTTGTTTGCATCTTTATTGATATTAATATTCAAGTTATAAACTTTGTCAATTTTACTCGATTTGGTTCATGAAAAGTAAAATTTCTTTGTTTTCTTAGTGTATGTGATCTCAGAGTGATAATACTCAAACCTGATGCCATTATAGAGTTAGATATTTCATTTTCTATGTCCAATAGATAAGAGTAAAATAAAAGAAGTAGTGCTGCCAGGATGTTTTCTCCGTGCTAGAGCTATTGGTTTAATATGCCCATGGTTGCAGCAACTGTTGCAGCTGCAATCTCTATGATGGTTTCTGATTTTGTTTATCTTTCATTTGATCTTGATTTGTGGTTGATGCAATATATTTCTGTGACCTTTGCTTCTCGTTGAAATCAGTTTGTTTAGAGTTTGAATCTGTAAGTCTCCCCTAAGTTATGCGATTTCACTTGCAGCCGAATTCGTTGGTTCACTTATATATATATCTCGCTTGTATTTGTTGAACTCACAAGAACTAGAAAGATGTGGGATTTGGGATGTTGATCGTATCTACGTTCCTGTATTTGTCAACGGTAACCACTGGATCTCTTTGTGCGTCAATTTCATACACCAAAGAATAGAAGTATTTGATTGTTCTGGCAAAAAAAACACCAAGGAGGTTAAAGCGTTCGCTGTTCTAATTCCTCGTATTGTCAGAGAGGTTCAATCACCATCTACCAAGAAGCATCTCAATATTACTCACTATTCAGTCTCTTATGTGCCGATGCAGCCATGATTAAATAGAAGTCATTGTGATTGTGGGGTTTATGCGTTGAAGTTCATCGAATGTCACGTGCTTGGTTTGGATTTGTCTCTCATGGACGATGAAAACATTAAAGAAGCCAGGTTTAAGATTGCCATTGATTTATGGAAAGCGGCCAATGATCCTGTCTTTATTGAGAGAATGTCTAAATACGAGCCTCCTAAAGCTAGAATTTCAGAGGTAGTAGAGATCAAATGAGAATAGTCATCTTGTAATAGAGTTTAGTCTAATGTCATTTTTTCAAAGTCATTTAGATATATTTATCAGTTTTTTTTTTTCAGTTTTTAAGCCTTAACAGTGAGTGTTTCAAGAATCATCTAAGTTCGTTTGTTATATAATCAAATTCTTGTCTTCTTCACATATCTTATTATATCAATGGCTTTTAATGAGTGGACAAAGGAAAAGAAAAGATGGGTCACACTACTACTGTTTTAAATGATCCAAGAAAACGACTAGACACTTAAATTATGAGACAAGTGAGTCAGAGAAAGAGAGATTACAGAGACAATAAAAAATCATATAAATAATGATGCAGAGCTGAGATCAAGAACTCGTGTGGTAGCTGAAGTCAAGAACTCGTGTGGTAGCTGGACTCAAACTGACTCAAGTGGTAGGAACGATCATAGCCATCAGTTATTTATACTCTCTCGAACTCAGATGAAAGGACGAAACAACAAAACATGAAAGCTTTCTCTCTGTTTTTTACTTCACTGGTCATCGTTTTGGCAGCAAGCCACATTGTTGCTTTCACTAGGGACGATTTTCCTGAGGGTTTCCTCTTCGGAGCTGCCACTTCTACTCCTGAGCTTAAAGTCGCTTTCAAGTCACAAGTTCCGTGAAGACTTTAACGTATTGGACTCGGTTTTGAGATCAAGAGAGTACAAGAAGATGCAGGGAAAAAAAATTGTAACAAGATTCATTATAGATGGTTTTTCAAATAAAACACAATAGTAATCCTACTTAATACTGTCATAGAAACCAAAAAAAAAGCTCAGAACCAACAATTTCGAATAATAAAAATAAAACAGTGGACTATATTGGTCTGTCACAAGTTGCCCTTGTAGGATTCGTTTAGTGTATCCTGATTCAATTACTCATTGATTGATCCTACTAAACATGCTTGGATCTAGGTTCTCTTGCTGAATCATAAAAGATCTCACCTAATACCTTGTTATGCAGCGGAATGGAGAGGTATGAGTCAGAGATCAGCAGAACCGCCAAGAGACAGCTCCTCCAAAGGTTCACACACGCACACTTCAGGAAATTGGCTGCTAGACCAAGGAGGTGGGAGGTGCAGAGAGAGAGAGAGAGAGGCGCAGAAGGCTTAGGGAAAAAGTGGCTAGGTTAAGTTTGCCTAGTTCCTTTTGGGCTTTTGGGCCCAATTCCCAGTCTGATTAAATCCCTTAGATTTAATCAGGCCCTTTAATCTCTCTGAGTACAGTAAATGCCTAGCACTTTTACCGTACTTCTGTTGAACCGTTCCCTCATAGTTTCCTGTTAGCTTAGGCGTGTGACCCATATGGGATCATATAATAAAGGCAATAAATCCAAGACTTATAGACCATGAGCGGACTCTAGCAAGCCATCATGACCCCCATTATTATATGACTTATGTCTGATCATTGACATACTCTTACTTTCTAGAGACAGTACAGAGATAACTGGACATAATTCCAACAATCTCCCACTTGTACTGGAATCTCTGTATTCATATTCCTTTTGTCTCAATATCTCGATTAGTCATAAGGCAAGATGAGTGTCATCCTTATAAAGCCTAATCATGTTCATCGGACTCTGATTTGATACTGACAATCCAAACGACTCGGGACAGTCCGTTTGAGCATGGCCATGCATTTTCCAGTATTCAAATCTCCGATTGGCCTAGAGATATTCACTCCATTTATATTGGAGGGACAAATCCCGTCTTGTTCCATCACTGTAAACTACTCATTTCATAATACACCCAAACAAGGTCCTTATAACTATCGCTTAACGACAGCGTTAGACAATGATCAAAGTGCATCAGTTCATGTGCAGTCACATGCATGCGAACTCAGGTCTAAGGACTATACTCTATAGTCGTAGTAAGAATCTCTTATGACACAGATATAAATATCCTGAAGAGTTCTTATAATCGGGTCATGTCCGGTCGTATGTACCCCAACATACACCTATGTACTGACTTTGATGCCGCGCATCTATGACACCATGAAACTTGGTCATAAGTCACATACCAATCTAGTCTCACGCGGTTGTTGGTGTTCCAGTTTCAACAACCTTTGACTAGGGACTGGATGATATAAGCCATTGATAGGTCAAGAATTAATCCCTATACTAAACTGCAAGTGTACAGCAATGTCAAAGTAGTATATAGGGTTATCGAATCCACAGGGACACTTGGTCTCAAGAGAATCAAACCGTAGGGAATGAATACTAGAAATAAGCAATGTGATTGTATTGAAAATAGTGCAAGAAAGTAAATCAGTAGCAGAGATTATTGGTTGTGAAAACAAGTAATTAAAAGCGTCAAACCTAGGGTATTCTCAGGAAATCAGACTAGCAGACAGTTCATTCAGCAAGGATCTAATTAAGCACAGTTCTAGAACTCAAAACACAGATATAGAATTAACCAAATTCCTTTGCGATAATTCTCTAAGTCTAAGTGCAGCAAACCAAACTTCCGTTTGCGAGAACTAACAGATTAAACTAGCATTAATCCCAAGTTTGATATGTTCACAATTATCCTAAACCAAACTTTCGTTTGCGCAAAGTTTAATTGCCCAATTTAATTAGTTCAGATTCCTAAACCCCACTTCCGTGACGTATTTAGCAACCTAAGATCTAGATTCTAATTGATCAGGTTAGAACTAGCTTTAAGCACAATTAAATTGAAGAACAGATATAGTTTGAATCCTTAACTGAAATTGAACAAGTCTAGCAAGTCATGAAATCCTATGTGAGAAACCCTAAGTCTAACTAGGAATCTACTCAGACATAGATAATGAAAACATGATCATATGATAAGTAAATTGCATAAAAGAATAAGAGTAAAAGGGGTTCGAAATCTTCTCCAAATACAGATGATGAATTAGGTTCAGATCAGCCCCAAAAGCTCTAAAAATCCTCTGCTCTTAATTATGAAAAGTGTATCTAATAAAAACTCTAAAAACTCTATTATATAGGCACAATCTCGGCCAGGGGCTTCTTTGTAAATATCAGGAACTTCTGGATCAAAGTGCAATATCTTGATTCTTCTAAACCGCCGAACTTTTGGCCCATCTCGCTGGTGCAACGATCGTTGCTAGAGTGCAACGATCGACACCTTTCTCTGTTTCGGACAGTGAACTCTATCTCTCGGCCAATCACTCCAAAAATCTCCAAAATGCTCCATAATCTCCAGTTTAGCTCCCAACCTGATTATACCTGTAAAAGACTCTAAACAAAGACAAAAGACACTAAAACACATCTATATCATGGTCTAAAACTAGTAAAAACCATGATATATCAACTCCCCCACACTTAGCCTTTGCTTGCCCTCAAGCAAAACATAGAACTAAAACATGGTGAAGAGGTTTGAAAACTCTTCAGAAACTCATTTCATCTTAGAAGCTACAATACTCAGATTCCCCTTAGTAAACCACTGAAAGAATCAATCACAGGATATCAAGACCAACATGTACTTCCCCCACACTTAGCAACTGTCCTAGGTAAACTCCACAATCACATTCAAGCATTCAAATTCTCCCTACTGACTTCTGCAAGTATTTAAGTGCGGTCTCACCTAAGGAGTATCGATCTAAAGGCACATGGATTCTTACCTAATCAGCTCTAGACCACCATACTATCTTTCTCTAGTCCCTTTCTTCTCTTTCCCTTCTTTAACAACTGATTTTTCCCCACTGGGTATCATTTTATTTTTTTTATCAGTGTTCTTCCCGTTATGGGGTGTACTTTGGACACATTCCATGGATCACATGAGAGATAATAGTGTTTGCTACTATTCTCATGACCACTTCGGAGTTACTAACTCATCCTCAGTTTATTATCTTCTTTTTTTTTTTACTTTATAGAAGGGGAGAAGGGAACTAAATAGGACAGGTTTACAGGCTGTGTCAGAACTAACAGGGAATCCGACATAAAGTATACCAAGCCCTTAGGTGAGAAAATCTAAGTCAGTATTAGGGGTGAAGTCAGTAAAAGGATCCTCTGATACTTGAAGTGATGTGGGTGTTCCCAGTAGGTTGATCCGTGTCTGAGTTTTCTAACAGTCAGAGATAGATCCTGCAACTTCATCCCAATGGTTACTTAAGTTCCTGCAAGTTTTGTAAATCTCCTCCGAAAATCATAGTTTCTTACTTAAACAATTTTGACTCAATAAAACAAAAAATTTTGAAAAACGGACTGACTCTTAAGAAAACAGAAAGATAAACGTCAGTAGCACCTCCCCCACACTTAAGACATACTGTCCCCAGTAGTGTCCAGCGAAGGATCGGTAAAAAGAAAATAAAATAAATTGAAAAGGTGAAATCATGTCTGTCGGGTTACCTCTGTCGCACAGCATCGATCGGTGCATTAGATGCATCGACCGTTACTTGGCGATTTTCGTGTATGGTCGATCGTTGCTCAGGACCGCAACGATCGCTGCAATGCGATTCATTTCGTGTTGTGACGATCGATGCAGAAATGCATCGATCGCTGCACTGCGATTTTGTCCGAGACCTGCAAACATGACTGCACCAGAAACAAAAACAAACGTAAAATCCTAACAAAAACACCAAAAATTAAGTAGAAAAACACCAGTACCTAATGGTGGGTTGCCTCCCACCCAGCGCTTGTTTAAGGTCAATAGCTTGACCGGACGCGCAAGGGTTTTTCAGGTTCCGGAAGATCCTGACAGAGACTTTTTCTGTCTCTGTTCAAGTCTCCTCATCCAAGGTGGCGTATAAGCATTCGGATCATGGGATCTCCCAAGGAAGAAACCAACAGAATCAGGGCGGGAGCGAAGCTTAGGTGGGGTAGGATGTTGTCCTGCATTCAAAGTAATGTGGTTAGGATGTTTAAACTTAGATGATTTGTGCCTAACCTTTGGTGGAAATAAGATGTCTGGAGCTTTCTGCTTATGAGCAGTTGCAGGTGCTAAAGATGTCAGAGCAGGTTCAAGAGGAACCGCCATCTTCTTCTTTCCAATCTCAGCTTCTAATTCTGTATCAATGCTGAAACTCTGTCCATCAATGGTGGGTTTCTTCAATTTATCCATCTTAAACTGCAAAGGCTCATCTCCCAGGTGGAGATCAATCAATCCATGGCGTACATCAATCACAGCCCCAGCAGTGGCTAAAAAGGATCTACCAAGCAGTAGAGGATCATCAGGCTCTATCTCATACTTCAATACCATAAAGTCCGTTGGAATAAAGTAATCTCCAACTCTAAGAGGGATGTTCTCAAGAATTCCTTCTGGATGTCTTCTTGATCGATCAGCTAGGACTAAAGAGATCCTAGTAGGCTGGAAGTTCAGTAGTCCCAATCTCACAGCCACAGAGTACGGCATGAGATTTATACTTGAGCCGAGATCACATAATGCCCTCTGAAATCTGTCTCTATAGATAGAGCAGTCTATCATAAAACCTCCTGGATCCTTTAGCTTCTCAGGAACCCTACCATTAACAACAGCATCACATACTTCTGAGATCATCAAGCATCCTTCTTCTTCAGTCATGTTGCTAGAGAGGATGTCTGTAACACATGTCTTCATCATTGGATTGGTCTTAGTGGGATCAATCAATGGAGTGTCAGTTAGCTTTTCTCTCATTATCTCCATGCATTTTTCCAACTTAATCTCTTGCTTGGACTTCCTAGGGAAAGGAATCTTCGGTTTGTAGGCTCTTTCTGTATCAGCTTTCGGTTTCTCTGGGAAATTTGGCTGCTCACGCCCATGGTGTCGATCGTTGCTGAAATGGTAACGATCGATACTGACTCTCGCAGGATGTGTCGATCGATGCACATTTGCGTCGATCGATGCAAGGCGATCATTCTGAATTTTCCTCGGATTTTCCAGTTCCAGAACTTCAGTTTCTCGATTCTGCTCAACTTCTTCTTCTGCTGAAGCTGCCTTAACATGCTCTGTCTGTATACTGGTTTCCACTTGCGTCATCCTAGCATCCAGATTGTCAACTCTGCTTGTCAAAGATTCCAATTTTCCACTCAGATCCTGATACATGAAGTCCATCTTTCCATTCAGATCTTGCGTCATCTTGTTCTGTCCAAGTAGTAGCTGCTCAAGCATAGACTCAATCTTTGTCTGCTCTTTAGTGGGAGGAATTTGGTGAGGTGAATAGCCATTCGATCTCGGAGCTTGTCTCTGTTGACTTCTAGATGTGTGTTCATGAAAATCAGCTTCATTAACATAATTCACTTCTACAAATTCTCCAGCTACTACCATGTTGTGGACATAATCCACCTTGTCCCTCAAATCAGCTATCTGCAAGCTATCATCTCTGCAACTAGATCTCTGCCTTTCCTTGTCAGCATTCTTGACACTATAGCTAGTCAATAAGTTCTTAATAAGCTCTTTAGCTTCTTCTGGGGTCTTGGTATAGAAGTTTCCATCACTTCCTGTGTCTAAAGCTCTCTGATACCAAAAATCCAAACCCCTGAAAAAGGCACTCAGAAGCTGTACCTCAGAGAATCCATGGTGTGGACAATCTCTCTGGTACATCTTGAATCTCATCCAAGCTGCTTTAAAAGGCTCTGTAGGCTGCTGTTTGAATGTCAGGATATCATGTCTAAGCTGCTCAGATAACGCATCGTCATAAAAATGTCTAAGGAACTCCTTCTTGACTGCTTCCCAAGTGGTCAAAGATCCTGGTTCTAGCTGTCTCAGCCAGTAAGCTGCATCTCCTTTAAGAGAGAATGGGAAGAGCTTACAGAAAATATAATCAGAAGAAACTCCTTCAGTCGTGATACTGCTAGCCAATTCCTCAAATGTGTCTATGTGATCCATAGGATGCTCGCTTGAAAGACCATGGAACTGATACTGTCCAATCAATGCGTAGTACTCAGGTTTCAGCTTAAACTCAGCTCTGGTGAACGGAGGTGGTCGAATCGCAGACCGATTAGCATAGAATATATCTGGTCTGTTATAATCAGCAAGTGTCTTCTCGTGACCATCCTCTCGTCGATGTTCCGCGCCCACGGCAACATCTGGTGTGATGAGGTTTCCTTCCCCATCCAGTTTCTGACCCTTTGCGTTACATATGTGACCTTCCTGGTCTCGTAAAACTCCGTTCTCGTCGCGAATCAGAATCACATGTTCCATCAAGAAGTACCCAGCTAAATGCTCAAGCTCTCGGCACCACTGGTTTCGCCTTGTGTCGATCGATGCAAGAGAAGCGTCGATCGATGCAGGCTCGATGATGCAACGATCGACACTCAAGACTGTGTCGATCGATGCAGGGCGATCAGGCGTACCTGAAACGTAAGAAAAAGAAAAAGTAGTAAACTAAACGAAAATATAAAAATCCTAGTAAAAATCCTAAGTTCGAAGCTATCGAAGACTCAAAGAGTCCCCGGCAACGGCGCCAAAAACTTGATAGGTCAAGAATTAATCCCTATACTAAACTGCAAGTGTACAGCAATGTCAAAGTAGTATATAGGGTTATCGAATCCACAGGGACACTTGGTCTCAAGAGAATCAAACCGTAGGGAATGAATACTAGAAATAAGCAATGTGATTGTATTGAAAATAGTGCAAGAAAGTAAATCAGTAGCAGAGATTATTGGTTGTGAAAACAAGTAATTAAAAGCGTCAAACCTAGGGTATTCTCAGGAAATCAGACTAGCAGACAGTTCATTCAGCAAGGATCTAATTAAGCACAGTTCTAGAACTCAAAACACAGATATAGAATTAACCAAATTCCTTTGCGATAATTCTCTAAGTCTAAGTGCAGCAAACCAAACTTCCGTTTGCGAGAACTAACAGATTAAACTAGCATTAATCCCAAGTTTGATATGTTCACAATTATCCTAAACCAAACTTTCGTTTGCGCAAAGTTTAATTGCCCAATTTAATTAGTTCAGATTCCTAAACCCCACTTCCGTGACGTATTTAGCAACCTAAGATCTAGATTCTAATTGATCAGGTTAGAACTAGCTTTAAGCACAATTAAATTGAAGAACAGATATAGTTTGAATCCTTAACTGAAATTGAACAAGTCTAGCAAGTCATGAAATCCTATGTGAGAAACCCTAAGTCTAACTAGGAATCTACTCAGACATAGATAATGAAAACATGATCATATGATAAGTAAATTGCATAAAAGAATAAGAGTAAAAGGGGTTCGAAATCTTCTCCAAATACAGATGATGAATTAGGTTCAGATCAGCCCCAAAAGCTCTAAAAATCCTCTGCTCTTAATTATGAAAAGTGTATCTAATAAAAACTCTAAAAACTCTATTATATAGGCACAATCTCGGCCAGGGGCTTCTTTGTAAATATCAGGAACTTCTGGATCAAAGTGCAATATCTTGATTCTTCTAAACCGCCGAACTTTTGGCCCATCTCGCTGGTGCAACGATCGTTGCTAGAGTGCAACGATCGACACCTTTCTCTGTTTCGGACAGTGAACTCTATCTCTCGGCCAATCACTCCAAAAATCTCCAAAATGCTCCATAATCTCCAGTTTAGCTCCCAACCTGATTATACCTGTAAAAGACTCTAAACAAAGACAAAAGACACTAAAACACATCTATATCATGGTCTAAAACTAGTAAAAACCATGATATATCAGCCATCTATCAAATATAGGGTCTCATGATCAAGCTAAATGACTTTGATGACTCAAGATCAAGTCACTTACTTCGATGACCTATAAAATGGTTTATATCATTTTGGAACGATTATTTCATCACAGTTAAAATAATCTTGAAATAATAATTTTTTATTTAAACATCTTAAAATGTTTTACAAGAACATATTAATAACTAAATAAAGCCCCTAAACTCCCACTCAAATTTAGATTACATTTCAATGTCTCTAATGCCTACAGCTTCAGTCAGGAACTCGAGCTTAGGTCTTGGGAGTGGCTTTGTCAATGGATCAGCGACGTTATCTTCTGTCTGAACTCGGCTGATCTTGACTTCCTTTCTATTAATGATGTCACGTATCAAGTGAAATCTTCTTAGTACATGCTTGGATTTCTGGTGTGATCTTGGTTCCTTTGCCTGAGCAATAGCACCATTGTTATCACAAAACAGTGCCAGAGGCTCAGCCGCATTTGGTATCACACCTAGTTCAATAATGAACTTTCGTATCCAAACAGCTTCCTTCGCTGCTTCTGAAGCGGCGATATATTCAGCTTCTGTAGTGGAATCAGCAACGGTGTCTTGCTTGGAGCTTCTCCAACTGATTGCACCGCCATTCAGACAAAAGATATAACCGGACTGTGACCGGAAATCATCTTGGTCTGTCTGGAAACTTGCGTCCGTGAATCCACTGACTTCAAGCACATTACTTCCGCCGTACACCAAGAACTTATCCTTAGTATGTCTTAGATACTTCAGGATATTCTTGACGGCAATCCAGTGGCTTTCACCTGGATTTGACTGGTATCTACTCGTCATGCTCAATGCATAAGCAACATCAGGACGAGTACAGATCATGGCATACATGACAGATCCTATTGCAGATGCATAAGGAATATTCTTCATGCGCTCAAGCTCAGCAGCCGTCGTTGGGCTCTGCTTCTTGCTTAGCGTTGTGCCATGTACCATTGGCGTGAAGCCCTTCTTGGAATCTGCCATGCTGAATCTATGTAGGACTTTGTCAATGTATGAATCTTGACACAAGCCTATCAGCCTTTTAGATCTATCCCGGTAGATCCTGATTCCAAGAACGTATGCGGCTTCACCCATGTCTTTCATGGAAAAACAACTTCCAAGCCAGTCCTTTACCGACTTCAGCATTGGTATGTCATTTCCGAGAAGTAGTATGTCATCGACATACAGAATGAGAAATACTATCTTGCTCCCACTAGTTTTCTTATACACGCATTGTTCTTCTTCGTTTCTGATGAAGTCAAATTGCTTGATCGCTTCATCAAAACGAAGATTCCAGCTCCTCGATGCTTGCTTCAATCCATAAATGGATTTATGAAGCTTGCATACTTTCCCAGCATTCTTTGGATCTATGTAACCGTTAGGTTGTGTCATATACACATCCTCTTCCAGAATTCCATTCAGGAAGGCGGTTTTCACGTCCATCTGCCAAATTTCATAATCATGAAAAGCTGCAGTTGCTAGTAGAATCCGAATAGATTTCATCATAGCCACTGGGGAATAGGTTTCATCATAATCCACACGTTTGGCACACAGACTCGGCCATTTACCACAATCGTCCCATTGTTGGAGATTTGGTATTCCGTATGGTTTTTCTCAGCGGCTTTCACCAACTCCTCATAATCCTTCTGAGCAAGCCGGACTTTAGTCAGAATATCTGCTTGGTCTGCTGCCCCTAAGCCAACTGGCTCCTTGCCTACGGTCAATGCATTGAGACGCAAGGAACGGACCATTCCGACCAAGGTCTCCGCATCCCGTCCAATAGCCACCTCGGTCCTCTTCCTACTTAAGGCGTCGGCCACGAGGTTGGCCTTTCCTGGATGGTAAGTAATGTCCAGATCGTAATCGGCCACTAGTTCCATCCATCTTCTTTGACGAAGGTTGAGCTCAGGTTGGGTGAACACATACTTTAGGCTCTTATGGTCCGTAAATAGTTGCACTTTTGCTCCGTAGAGATAAGATCTCCAGATCTTAAGTGCAAAAAATACTGCGGCCATCTCAAGATCATGAGTGGGATAGTTCCCTTCATGTTTCCTTAATTGCCTTGAAGCATATGCAATCACTTTCCCTTCTTGCATCAACACACATCCCAACCCATTGATTGACGCATCCGTGTATACCACGTAAGGCACATCATCTTGGGGTTGAGTCAGGACTGGCGCCTTAGTCAACATCTCCTTGAGTTCCGTAAAACTCTTCTCCGCGGCCTCAGTCCACTCAAACTTCACGTTTTTCCCGGTCAGCTTTATCATGGCCTTGGCCATACTTGCGAACCCGGGGACAAAACGCCTGTAATAGCCGGCCAGACCCAGGAAGCTTCAGACCTCACTCGCGTTCCTTGGCCTTGGCCATTCCTCAATTGACCGGATCTTCTCCGGATCAACTGCCACTCCTTCCGCCGACACAATGTGTCCTAGGAAGCCAATCCGCTCTTGCCAGAAGCTACATTTACTTAGCTTGGCATAGAGCTTCTGTTCCCGCAGTTTCTCCAACACGATCCTAAGATGTTCCCGATGTTCCTTAGGGTTCTTGGAGTAAACAAGTATGTCATCAATGAATATGATGACAAAACTGTCTAACCATTCCCGAAAGATACCGTTCATCATCTTCATGAATGCGGCCGGTGCATTTGTTAGACCGAACGGCATGACTACAAACTCGTAGTGACCATACCGAGTCCTAAACGCGGTCTTCCTCACGTCCTCTGGTGCTATCGGGATTTGGTGGTATCCCAAAGCGAGGTCGATCTTGGAGAACACGGTCGAACCCTTGAGTTGGTCTAACAACTCGTCTATCCGAGGCAATGGGTACTTGTTCTTGACAGTAACCCGGTTGATGCCTCGATAGTCTATGCACAAGCGGAGGCTCCCGTCCTTCTTCTTGACGAATAAGACAGGCGCTCCCCAAGGAGAACTGCTCGGCCTAATAAAGCCTTTGTCCAGCAGTTCTTCTAACTGCTTCTTCAGCTCAGCCATCTCGGCTGGGGCCATTCTATATGGCGCCTTGGATAGGGGTTTCGTTCCGGGTTCAAGTTCAATGACGAACGGATCAGACCTGTCAGGCGGTAAGCCTTCTAATGGTCTAAAGACGTCCTCAAAGTCCTTAACCACTGGGATTTCCCCAACCTTAGCCTCCGGCCCGACTTCCTTGATCGTGATAGAGG
Organism: Orychophragmus violaceus; assembly: GCA_030180135.1. Lineage (NCBI taxonomy): Eukaryota > Viridiplantae > Streptophyta > Magnoliopsida > Brassicales > Brassicaceae > Orychophragmus > Orychophragmus violaceus. Next base: position 21,223,650 of record CM058235.1, read on the forward strand.
CTAAGTATGCTTCACATCCCTTAGCCAACATCTTCTCCGCTTGTATAGCAGAGACGACCAAGCTTACCGAGGTTGGCCGTATTCCTTGGAACACTACCTTGCCCTCTAGCCTCTCGAATTTCACCCTTCCCCGGTGACATTCAATGGTGGCTCGGTTTTGGCCGAGCCAGTCCATACCCAAGACCACTTCGTGGTGTTTGAGTTGGACCACCACTAGGTCAGCCGGCATGCTCACGCCTCCAATGGAGAGAGGCACATCACGGACTAACCCAAGCATTGGCATTACTTGCCCACCGGCGGCATTCACAATGCCTTGGCCGGCCACTTGTTCACTTTGGAACAAGCCCTTTCCAATCATCCCAGGACTCACAAAGCTATGTGTAGCCCCGGAATCAAACAAGGTCGATGTCTCTACACCGCCTATCAAAACGGTCCCTACACATTTCCCTCAAATGTATAAGCGCATCCCGCTTTTTCCCCCAATATGATGCAATGCATTATTCAAATATTGAAGAAAGGTCAGGGTTCCAGTAACGTACCAGTGATCGCGTCATAGGATCCGGCCTTGCCTGAGTCCTTCACCAGTTCGTAAACCCGAGGCTTCACAGTTTGACCCTTGGTCGTAGCCGTGCAATCTCCCTGACCCCGGTTCACTTCTGGTGCCTTTTGCTTCCCATCTTGGCGCTTGGGACACTCATGGATGTAGTGCCCAGCTTGGCCACAGAGGTAGCATGTCACTGGTCTCTCGGTCACCTCTTCACGCCCCTTGTTCTGTGGACAGCTCCGTGACTCGTGGTCCTTGCCGCCACACTTCGCGCATGCAACATTGGCTTTCCAACACTTCCCCAAGTGTCGTTTGCCGCATGTGGCACATCTCGCGCGGTCAGAGGAGAGGGCATCAGCCGTCTGATCTCTCTTCCTCTTTAGGTCCTTCCCGGGTTGGCTGGACTCCTTGTCTTTTGAGCCAACGCGGTTCTCCTCAGCCAAATTGGCTTCCACCGTAGCTGCCCTCTCGTCTAGCTTGGAAACATTGTTGTAGGTACAAACCGAGCAATGGGTACGTAACTCCACTCGCAGGCCGCGAAGGAAGCGACGCACCTGAGCCGGCTCGTCCTCACCATCCCGTCCCACGTAACGTCTGAGACGGTCGAACTCGGCCTCATACTCACGGACCGTCCTGCGGCCTTGGACCAAGCTCAAGTATCGACCTTCCATACGATCCCAAGCCTCTGCCGGGAAGTACTTCCGGTTGAACTCTACCTAAAACTCCGCAAAGGAGTTGATGAGGCCCTTGGTGCGCCTGTCAACAGACAGCCACCAGTTGTGAGCGTCCCCTTCCAGGAAGTGGGTCGCTATGTCCTTGCGGTAATCTTCAGGGCAACGGGTAGAACGGAAGTTCCAGACAAGCCGTGACCTCCATTCATCAGCCTCAAGTGGGTCAGCACTCCCCTTGAAGTGCTTCATGCCCAACTTGGTGATGTGACCAAGAACGTTGAGGTAGTCCACCTTTCGGACCTTTTTAGGGACCGGTGACTCTACTACTACTACGTCCTCATCCTCATCACTCGGATCAGTAGTCTCAGTGACCGTGACCCGCGGCTCACCCTCAGCCGGTTTCTGACCAGAAAGGTTCTGGTTCAGTACCGTGAGCTGACCCATCACTTCCTTTAACATAGTCCACATCTGACCGATGTTCGGGACTGCTGTCAAAGGCTCACCGCCACCACCACCTGTGGCGTCATCCATCTCATGGCCGGTCTCATCTCGGGCCGCATGAGATGAAGACTCACCCATCTGCTCATCGTTCCCGGTTTGAACGTTCAGTTGTTCAACCCTAGTCCCGTCAATAATCGGTGTAGCAGTGGGGCCAGTGGCCGTTGGGTTAACCTCAGGACCGGTTAACCCTGGCGTGACAATGGTGGTCTGGACTCTTGGGCCGTGGCCGGTCGCAGACACTTCCTTGTCCTTGTCTTTTGTCCTCTTGGACTTGCTTTTTCCAACCTTAAAATTCAACAAGACAATACATATATCCAATCAAATCTTCAAGTCCTAAACAAGTCTAACTTTTCTATGCGGACAATTCGGACCCCGGACGAGTGTTGTAGCCCCTAACCCAAGCCTAGGAAATAACCTGGCTCTGATACCAACTTGACAAGGCCTATCCCGGCCATAGGGCCGGTAAGGTTTGCCACTACTTAGCTAATTCATCTTGAGGTTCATTTGCGAACCTCAAGTCCATTTTATTCATAACTTAAACGATTTTCAATTCATTCATTCAACAAGATTTCATTCATATATAGACTAAGGCAAAAGTAGACATTTTATTAATAATAAAAAGGTACCAAATACAAATGTGGTTCAATTCGCATTATGCTAAGTATTCGGTCCTACAACAATGTCTACCAAACTAAACACCACTCGCCCCAAGTTTTGTCCGCGCCTAGGTCCGATCATTATCATGATCACCTGAAACAAAACAAGTTCATGAGATTTCCATAACAGTTTATATTCATTTCATGCAACCTAGCATATGATATTTCTATATGATCCCATGAACTATTTTATACAAGTATTTCTATTCATAATCCTAAGTTTTCCAACAAAACGCTTATTCCCGTTACACGCTACCATGAACCGCATGCACACTCGGCCCACGGACGTGAGCGTGTGATCGCGCGTTCTCGGCGAACGGTCTACGGTCGGATGCGCGGACTTACAACCGTCGCGCGTTGTTCGTGGTCGTCCGTGTATGCGCACGCGAGAAGCTTTACGGTCAGGCGCGTACCGGGATGCACGTATCGATCTATTGTGCGCTTGACCTTACAGTCGCGCGGACTGATCAGTACGTACGTACTGTCCGGTTGACGCCCGATCGTGCGGCTATGCGTGTCGCCGACATGGAACAATCCGCGGAACATTGCGCGGTCGGCTTTGCGGTGTAGGCGCATATCCGCGAACGGATGCGACCCTTCGCGCGAACGGACGCGATCATTACCGCGGGCGGTTACGATCGTTCCTTCGGTCCGCACGGTTCACCGCGGCCAACGATCGCTTGCGACAACCCTTGGGCTATCCGCGATCGTGCGCATCGTGTACCGGCATGTTGACGTACGGTTGAGTCTCGCGATCCACGGCCATTCCTCTCGGACCGCTTTCACGCTTATGACCGATCAAACTTTGGCTTCTCGGTTCTCGGCTTACCGTCCTCCCGACGAGCCGTTAAACCATTCGAAGCAGTCCCAATCCTTGGGTCATTCAAGCGCTTAGGAACGCGCCTCACCGTCTAGCCAACCGCCCACGACCAAGGCTTTAGGCCGGTCGTGCAACAAGGACTTAGCGACATTTCAGAACACAGGAAGAAGAGAATTCCGGCCATAAACAACCGGTCATTGGCCGCTAGGGTTTTGGCCAAGGCCGAGAAGAAATGAACCGAAATCTAACCTTAGATGTGGTCGTGGTCTTGCCATGGGTGATTGATGCCTCTCCAGCCATCTTTTCCTCCCTTCCTTGCGCTTTAAACCACCACCAAACTCCTTTCAAACCGCCGGCCTTCTCTTGGAGATTCCGGCTTCTCTCTCTCTCTAGAACTCTCTCAAACTCTCGGTTTTATGGCCTTTGCCTTTAGAGAATTTGTGAGCGATTTTCCCTCTTGTGGGCGTGCGCAAAAATGGCCTAGGAGGGGCTTATTTATAGGCTCCATCTAAACTGTTCAGCTCAGCTGAGCTGACTTCTTTACTTCCACACTTGGCTGAGCTCCTTCCAGCTGAGTCTTAGCTCTAAAACGCCTATGGGACACTTGGTTTAGTCTCTCCGGACTTCCCGTTCATGTTTTCTGGTCCCATGGCCGTCCCGTCTTCCTTAGGCCAGTTGGGGGATACTACAAGTTTGATCCCAATGACCCACATGGTCCGGAAAACCTTCACTCCGGTCCAAAAGTGGTGGATTGCGCTCATAAGCTGATTTCAACATTGGTTTCACACAGAAAGCCTCAGTTTGTCAAATAAACCTCTGATTTTAAAAATTCATTGTCTTAAATTTTCGTTTTAAATGCCCAACCTTGTACCGTACCAGTTCGGTTGCGAACAAAAACCCTTACACTGAAAACCCAAAAATGCCACTGAGTAATACCCACGTGCCACTTCAAAAGTCAAGACTCTCTAGTTAATGGCTCCGACTGGAGATATGTAATTTTAAAATTGTTTTGCAATCAATGTTGTAATTTAATGTAACTTGCAATAAAAATTATGTAGTATAAACTGTAGTTTTATGCGGTAAGTTTGTTATAAAAATGTGAGTTATTTGTTTGCTAATATAATTGACTGGTAACTTTTTTGATTTATAAGTTGCAGTGTTATTTAAAATAAAATAATTTCAATTAATAGTAATAATTATATTTATTGTAAATTTGAATGATAAAATATAATAATAAAATTAATAAACAAAAGGCACCAATAGAGACTCTATAAATTAATATATATATATATATATATATATATATATATATATATATATATATATATTTGTGACAAAACTCTATAAATTAATATTTAATAAATTAATAATACAGTTAGTTAATAAATTAATTTAATTCTAAAATATACTCTAAATAAATAAATTTACTTTTTATAAATTAACAACTCTATAAATTAATATAATATCAGTGTCTTAATATTATTTATATAATTTTTTACTATATTATACATGTGATTTATGCATACAAGAGAGTCTACAAAATTAATCATTTTTGAATAATTTAAATAAAAGCAAGAAAAGTTTACAAAAGTATTTTGACTAACAAATAAACTGAAAATTTTAATTATTAGCAAAAATTTTGCTCATTATGTTTTTAACTCATTATTAAGGGTATAAAACAATAAAAATTCTAAATTAACTATTTTAAAGGAGATATTTTATGTGAGCAGTGAAAATTGTGTAGGATACATTCTTATTGGGCAAAAGAAAAGAAAAATATCTAAGTCAACTTCTAATACATTATAATATATGATAGTTTTTTCCGACAAATCAAATATATTAATATGATAAAGAGTTTATAAGATACAAACACAATCTTAATACAACCGTTGATCCAAATATAGGAGATTGAAAAAATTTTGATAAAAAAGTAGAGAGTAACCAAGCTTTCCGAACAGAAATCTTATAAGCTAACATAAAAATATGTTGTCCCCCTTCAAATACTCTTTATTGGCAATCATGTTTTTTTTTTATGAAACTCCAAAATGCATTCAACATTACTTTAACAAATAAAATTATTTTAAAAATTGTTGAAGATATATTTGAATCTTGTATTCTCGCTGAACGTAAAATATTTGATGAATCGGTGAAGATCTCTTTTTGCTCATGTTTCTTCCTTGGTAACCAAACACTCTTCTCGTTCCCCATGAACCCGTCAATTCTCGGATCAAAAATCCAAATTACATACCTAGACCATATTGTGGATAAGAAAATTCGGAGAGTATTTAGATTCAATCTCAAACCAAATTTAATAATTTGGTTTAAATAAATTATCCAAACTATTTTAGAAAAAAGACCGGCAGCACCATATCATAATAAAGAGATTAAAATTTGGCAAATTGGGTAAAAAAAATAAAGAGATTTGTCCCCTTAGTATTTTTTCATCTAAACAATGTCTATCTAGGAAATAGTTTTTTTTTTAAAATCCTTTTTTGACCCCAAAAAAACTATAAAAAAAATGTTTATTAAAATTTGTTTTTGGAAAGCTCATTAAGCCCTCATTAAGTTCTCCGACAGTTTCTATTGAAGCTTCATATCAAGCTTTCATCTTGCGGCCCCAGCTTCTCGGCCGTCGGTTTTGAGACATAACCGCCGGATCTAATCCACCGGTATTGCGCCGTCGTTTGTAATCCACCGCCTCTGCTCATCTGACTCCGTTTCTTCTTCTCCAATCTCACGGCCTTTTTTGAAACCCGAGCTGAAATCCGATCCTTCGATTGAGAAAGAACAAAATCGACTCCAATCCACTCCAATTCACTCTTAGAACATCATCCGCCACTCCACAACACTTCCAGGTGAATCATTCCACACATGCAACTGTTTTTCTTAGATTTTTTTTTTGGAAATTTTCTAAAGACCCAAAATTGATGTTTTTGATTCAACTGAGTAAAACCCTTAGAGCAATTTTACCCATTTCAACCTGAAGCTGATGCAATCTCTATGATGGTTTCTGATTTTGTTTTTCTTTTATTTGATCTTGATATGTGGTTGATGCAATAAATTTCTTTGATCTTTGCTTGTTGTTGAAATCTGTAAGTTTAGAGTTTGTATAGGTAAATCTCCCCTAGATTATGAGATTTGACTTGTAGCCGAAATCTTTGATTAGCTTATATATATATCTCGCTTGTATTTTTTTTTTTGGGGTATGAATGTTAAGATAATCTCGCTTGTATTTGTTGAACTCACTGTAAAATTCTAATCATGGCCTCTAGTTTTATATTGTCGCCATTACTTTCGTTCAGTTTTCATTGGCACAGAGTTGTTTGCATCTTTATTGATATTAATATTCAAGTTATAAACTTTGTCAATTTTACTCGATTTGGTTCATGAAAAGTAAAATTTCTTTGTTTTCTTAGTGTATGTGATCTCAGAGTGATAATACTCAAACCTGATGCCATTATAGAGTTAGATATTTCATTTTCTATGTCCAATAGATAAGAGTAAAATAAAAGAAGTAGTGCTGCCAGGATGTTTTCTCCGTGCTAGAGCTATTGGTTTAATATGCCCATGGTTGCAGCAACTGTTGCAGCTGCAATCTCTATGATGGTTTCTGATTTTGTTTATCTTTCATTTGATCTTGATTTGTGGTTGATGCAATATATTTCTGTGACCTTTGCTTCTCGTTGAAATCAGTTTGTTTAGAGTTTGAATCTGTAAGTCTCCCCTAAGTTATGCGATTTCACTTGCAGCCGAATTCGTTGGTTCACTTATATATATATCTCGCTTGTATTTGTTGAACTCACAAGAACTAGAAAGATGTGGGATTTGGGATGTTGATCGTATCTACGTTCCTGTATTTGTCAACGGTAACCACTGGATCTCTTTGTGCGTCAATTTCATACACCAAAGAATAGAAGTATTTGATTGTTCTGGCAAAAAAAACACCAAGGAGGTTAAAGCGTTCGCTGTTCTAATTCCTCGTATTGTCAGAGAGGTTCAATCACCATCTACCAAGAAGCATCTCAATATTACTCACTATTCAGTCTCTTATGTGCCGATGCAGCCATGATTAAATAGAAGTCATTGTGATTGTGGGGTTTATGCATTGAAGTTCATCGAATGTCACGTGCTTGGTTTGGATTTGTCTCTCATGGACGATGAAAACATTAAAGAAGCCAGGTTTAAGATTGCCATTGATTTATGGAAAGCGGCCAATGATCCTGTCTTTATTGAGAGAATGTCTAAATACGAGCCTCCTAAAGCTAGAATTTCAGAGGTAGTAGAGATCAAATGAGAATAGTCATCTTGTAATAGAGTTTAGTCTAATGTCATTTTTTTAAAGTCATTTAGATATATTTATCAGTTTTTTTTCAGTTTTTAAGCCTTAACAGTGAGTGTTTCAAGAATCATCTAAGTTCGTTTGTTATATAATCAAATTCTTGTTTTCTTCACATATCTTATTATATCAATGGCTTTTAATGAGTGGACAAAGGAAAAGAAAAGATGGGTCACTCTACTACTGTTTTAAATGATCCAAGAAAACGACTAGACACTTAAATTATGAGACAAGTGAGTCAGAGAAAGAGAGATTACAGAGACAATAAAAAATCATATAAATAATGATGCAGAGCTGAGATCAAGAACTCGTGTGGTAGCTGAAGTCAAGAACTCGTGTGGTAGCTGGACTCAAACTGACTCAAGTGGTAGGAACGATCATAGCCATCAGTTATTTATACTCTCTCGAACTCAGATGAAAGGACGAAACAACAAAACATGAAAGCTTTCTCTCTGTTTTTTACTTCACTGGTCATCGTTTTGGCAGCAAGCCACATTGTTGCTTTCACTAGGGACGATTTTCCTGAGGGTTTCCTCTTCGGAGCTGCCACTTCTACTCCTGAGCTTAAAGTCGCTTTCAAGTCACAAGTTCCGTGAAGACTTTAACGTATTGGACTCGGTTTTGAGATCAAGAGAGTACAAGAAGATGCAGGGAAAAAAATTGTAACAAGATTCATTATAGATGGTTTTTCAAATAAAACACAATAGTAATCCTACTTAATACTGTCATAGAAACCAAAAAAAAAGCTCAGAACCAACAATTTCGAATAATAAAAATAAAACAGTGGACTATATTGGTCTGTCACAAGTTGCCCTTGTAGGATTCGTTTAGTGTATCCTGATTCAATTACTCATTGATTGATCCTACTAAACATGCTTGGATCTAGGTTCTCTTGCTGAATCATAAAAGATCTCACCTAATACCTTGTTATGCAGCGGAATGGAGAGGTATGAGTCAGAGATCAGCAGAACCGCCAAGAGACAGCTCCTCCAAAGGTTCACACACGCACACTTCAGGAAATTGGCTGCTAGACCAAGGAGGTGGGAGGCGCAGAGAGAGAGAGAGAGAGAGAGAGAGGCGCAAAAGGCTTAGGGAAAAAGTGGCTAGGTTAAGTTTTAATCATAAAACTTATGCCTAGTTCCTTTTGGGCTTTTGGGCCCAATTCCCAGTCTGATTAAATCCCTTAGATTTAATCAGGCCCTTTAATCTCTCTGAGTACAGTAAATGCCTAGCACTTTTACCGTACTTCTGTTGAACCGTTCCCTCATAGTTTCCTGTTAGCTTAGGCGTGTGACCCATATGGGATCATATAATAAAGGCAATAAATCCAAGACTTATAGACCATGAGCGGACTCTAGCAAGCCATCATGACCCCCAGTATTATATGACTTATGTCTGATCATTGACATACTCTTACTTTCTAGAGACAGTACAGAGATAACTGGACATAATTCCAACAGCCCTGTTGTGACCTTGTACTCCACACCGGCTGCATTTGACTTTCTTAGACCTTTGTGATCCTTGTGATGATCGTATCTTGTCTTCGACAGTTTCGTATCTTCGTTTTCTTCGCCTACCAGCAGCTCTCAGGGTTTCAGGCTGTAGAACCTGGGCGTGTTCGACATCGGGTGGGACTTGCCAATCATCTTCAGGAACAGCAATTGGATTAATACTCTCTTCATAGGCTGTCTTCCATGATACAGTTGTATACAATTCATCTGTGAGTGAGTGTGCTTCCTTTCCCACAGAAAATCCAGCTTTGATAGCGTGTCTGCAGGGAATTTTTAACAAATCATATTTTCGACAAGTACATGTTCTTCTTTCCAAGTCAACAAGGCAATCATGCTGATCCCCTCTAACAGGAAATCTGTCCCCGATGATCGGGTGAACGCTGAAAGTTTTACCCTTCTCGATCCTTCTATCTATCTTTTTCTCCACCTCAATGGTTAAAGGATTCTTATGCTTGGAGCTTAATATTCTCCTATCCTGAAACCATCGAGTAACCATTTCTCTTATGCTATCCAACAAAGGAATAACATGAAACTCTCTAGGTAATCTCAATGCAGAATTCATCGACTCTGCCGGGTTAGTAGTCCTGATATCGTACCTGAAACCAGGAAATCTACATCGAGTCCATTTTGTAACATCAGCGTCCACAAGGTATTTGCCAATGCTGGGACTTATGTTGCATATATCAGCGAACCTCCTTTCGAAATCTGCAAGCCTATATGCTTTTGAAGCCTTCGCAACCAAGCCAAGTAGACCCTTTCCCTTGAAATGTTTTGCCACATTATTCAACAAATGGTGAATACAAATTCCATGCTTAGCTTGTGGATAAACTGTCTTAAGGCCTCTTATGATCGACTCATTTCTTTCTGTCACAAAAGCCAAACCATCCTCGTACGCAATAACAACTTTAAGCTGCCTGAAAAACCACTCCCATGAATTGTTGTTTTCTGAGTCAACTACTCCAAATGCAATTGGATACAAATTAGAATTCCCATCTAGGGCTGTAGCAACCAGTAGTACTCATTTGTATTTACTCTTCAAAAACGTACCATCAACAACGATGACCCTCCGAACGGCATTGTAGAACCCTCTGACAGACTGACCAAAAGCAATAAATAGATATTTGAATCTACCAAGGCAATCAGTTTCATAGCTCGAATGTGTACCCGGATTTTCTTCCTTAAGCATGTGCAAGTATTTAGGTATCTTACCGTAACTTTCCTCAGGTATACCTCTAACAGCGTTGACTGCATACTCACGTGAATCCCATGCTAAAGAATAACTGAGCTCACATCCATGCTCAGTACGCATCATCTGAATGATTTCATTCGGTTTAGGCCCTTCCTTGATACCATCATATATATGCATAATCATAGTCCCAATTGTTTTCGCTGAAGGAGTCATGCCAAAATTGCTTTTGCTTGAAGGAGCACAAGTATGCTCAGCGACATACTTCTTGATAACAAAATATCTCGACCCTTCCAAACACTGAGCACGAACACTCCAGTTGCATAAATTATCTGTGCACCTTACAGACCAAAGCTTCGTATCAGATTTTACCACCTTGAAATCAAAGTTATACTTCATTGCACAGATTTCCAGTTTTGCCTTCAACACGTTCTTGCTTATGAAATGTTGATGTTTCTTTACATCCTCCAAAGAAAACCGAATTTCTTTCTCGATGTCTTCTTTTTTTCCAGACAGTACTTCATCAGCATCATCGCAAGTTACAGGAGAGTGGTGAAGATTGTTTTTCAAGAGTTCTTCTTCTTTTTCGTTTGTTGAATTAGATGGCTCGTTGTTTTCGTTCCCTATCATAGCTTTGAAAGTCACACACAGCTGTGTCGATGTTGTCTTCTTCATATACCCAACAAAATTTGTCAACTGACGATCATTGGCGATAATAACCGGGGGAAAGTTCGTATTGCTCAAATCGTTAGGTAAATAACTGAACTCGATATCACTGGTGCTATGTTCGACTCCATAGTCTTCAGAAACCATGTTCTTCAGCTCATCAAGGGATGTGTTAGAATCAACAGCAAGCAATCTCCCTCCTTTTTGTTCATCAATATTGAATCTCCACCCTTTTCTAGCACACGAAATCCAAACACCGCAAGTTGCATAGATATGGAGCATTGTGATCGATCCAAAAAGAGCTAAACGAATTAACAATGGGATTTTAAGAGGATGAACAGAAAAATTCATAAATTTTCGAAAAAATCAAGCAAATTTAGAAAATATCATGATCAACATATTCAAATATATCCCAAGATTTTCTCAGATTTTTTGTAACAACCTTAGCAGAATGTATATTCCACCACCGGTAGATCAGAGTGAAAGCGGTAGATTGAATGTTCTGCAGACGGTAGAATGTAGAAGAAGTAGTAGAAAACATATTCTACTAAATGTCTTGATTGGCAGAAGAAAGAGTAAACCGTAGACTACGTTTTCTACGGATGATAGATCACAGTGAAACTGGAAGATTACATATTCTACCAAATGCGACGATTAGCAGAAGGAAGAGTAAACCGTAGACTCTGGTTTCTACGGATGGTAGATCACAGTGAAATTGGAAGATTACATATTCCACCATAGGTAGATAATATAAGAATGGTAGAACAGTGTAGAATGTGTGTTCTGCATTTCGTAGATCAGTTATATTTTTTTTTTAAACGAGTTTCACAAAAAATTAACAGTTTAAGTTTTCATTGGTATGTATATATTTTATCTTATTTTTTAAATATTTTTGGTGTTTTATAAATATTATATTTTGATATTTATCAAATATATATAAGGGTAATAATGTCAAAATTGAGTAAAGATGAAAAAGTACTAAAAGGACAAATTTCTTTATTTTTTGACCCAATTTGCCAAATTTCTCTATAATATATGATAGTTATGATGTTAAGTTAACTCAAATTGTTGTCAAAAAACAAGTTAACTCAAATTATCAATTTTATAACTTCTTTACCAAAAAAAAAAATCAATTTTATAACTCAACCGATTGGTAACATAATTGGTAACATTTTCCATGTATTAGAATCGGTCAAACGTCATAGAATCACTAGTCCAAACCCAAAACATAATTGGTAACATTTTCCATGTATTACCATAATTCCAATTAAAGCAATTATATATCTTGTCACCGATAGAGAAAAGAATCTCGTGTTGCAGAGCTTTCCCTTTGCTCAGGTTTCCCTCTTTTGGGCTTAGAACTCTCCAGCTGAAAAAGAGTCTTTTATCCTTTTTCGGGTAGAGCTTACGTCTGTGTGACCGTACACCTTTTGACTTTTATCCAAGGATTTTACGTCGGTGACGTCATATTCCACAAAAGATCTAACCCACATTTACGGGCAGCCTGCCCTTCCTGTTCTTGTGAGGTTCTCGTTTCAATCTTTCTCACAAATTCTAAAGAATCTTCTGTTCGAATCGGTGAAATTCCAGCCTCTTTTAAGTGTTGTCTTCGATTGCCATTTCATTTGGTTTGACGGTGTACATCTTCGTTTCGACCAAAATCAAGCTCGGCATCTGAGGATGTCATCAGCTCTGGATAAAGCACTGTTAGCCATGTCTTTGGAGGACGACGATGATATCCCTTTTGATCTACCGGACCTCCCTGAGTTCTGCTCAAGCGAAAACAATGGCTGCAGTTTAATAGGGAGGTATTTGAATCCGGATTGCCAGAAGATGTCTAGTCTCATCCTAGATATGCCTCGTAAATGGCAGAAGTATGATCGGGTGCGTGGGATCGCTCTTACCAAAGAAAAATTCCAGTTCATATTTAAATATGAACATGATTTGATTGAGATTCTGGAAAAGGGCGTCCATACCTACAACGATTGGGGTCTTGCGGTGGAACGTTGGGTTGAAGATCCGCCACCATACTACCTTCAATTCATCCCGTTGTGGGTACAAATCAGTAATATACCTGTGAATTACAGAACTGCCAAGGCGATTGCAGCTTTAGGAGATTTGGTGGGCTTGGTCACCGACATAGCTTTTGATCCATGCAGGTTCAAAGTCAGAGCTTTGTTAGAGTGAAGATCAAATTCGACGTTTCCAAACCTTTGCGAAAGTCGAAAGTGGTTAACCTACCTAAGGGTGGATCAACGATAGTGAGGTTTGCCTATGAAAGAATCCAAAAGCGTTGTTATTTTTGTTAGAGAGTCACTCTTGAGGATTCAAAGTGCCCTTTTAAGTTGAGGCAGCAAGAGTTTGCTGGTGTAGTGAGTGAGGATACGAGGAAATCTGAAGCTATCAATAAAGACTCTGACCCGTTGTGTGGACTTTTGACTGAGGAACAAGTGGGAATTAATCCTGCAACCGGAAGACCAAAGATTGCTCAGGAGGTGTTAGAAGGAATGCGTCAGTAACTGTTGGTGGTTGAAGGAGCTGAAAGAATGATCTGAGAGGATAGAGTGAAGAGCTCAGTGTTGGAAGCAGAGAGAGACCTGATTGCTAGCAAGTCGTTGTTGAGCTTGGAACCGATACCGACCCTATCTAAGGACTTAAACAAAGGAAAGGGTATTGTTTTTTGTTATGATACTTCAGAATCTTCGTCAGTTCCAGAGGAGAATTGTTCAGTCAATGCTAAGCTGATGGCAGGAGCGATAAAGGCCAGTAATAAGATGCCTTGGAGACCAGCTCCAATTACTTGTTACTCATCTGGTCCTTTTAATAGTGGCGCAGACAATGGTGCATTTAGCTTGTTCATTCCAACGGTACATGGGGCCAGCTCTTCGAGGCATGGTCTCTCCGGGACTCAGGTTTCATCTCCATCAGTGAGAAAGCGTCCTTTCAAAACTGTTAGAAAGGCTGGGAAAGGTACAGGCGCAGGAGATAATCAGGAGAGAAGGAAAGGAGCTCTTGAGAGAATTTCTAACGAAAAAGAAAGATCAGAGAAGAACAAGAAGATGGTAACGAAGTCGCAAGGCGCAAAGCAAAACCGGTGGTCCCGAATGAGGGACCGCTGACCACCTGATGAGCATCATATCATGGAATTGTCAAGGGTTGAGCCGTGCACAAAATTTGACAATTCCACGTCTAATGGAAATGCGCAAAAGGCATTTTCCAGAGTTACTGTTTTTAATGGAGACTATGAATAAGAGAGATGTTTTGGTGGATCTTCAGGATTGGCTAGGATACGATTTTGTTTATACAGTGAATCCTAGGGGTACTTGTGGAGGGCTAGCACTTTTGGGAAGAAAGCTTGTAAGATAGACGTTTTGTTTGTTGACAACAATGTTCTTGATGTTGGTGTACAGTTTGGTATGGAAAAGTTTTATGTTTCTTTTGTGAACGGCAACCCAATTATTGAGTTAAGATCTTTAGTTTGGGAGAGGTTGCTTCGCATCAGTGTACAGAGGCAAGGAATCTGGTGCATGCTAGGTGATTTTAACGAACTTCAAAACAACTCAGAAAAACTGGGAGGCCCTCGAAGAAGTGACATTTCCTTCCAGCCCTTCAATGACATGATCCGAGGCTGTGGGATGGAGGAGTTAAGCAGTACAGGTAACGCCTTTACTTGGGGAGGACGTAGAGGCGATTTATGGATCCAGAGTAAGCTGGACAGAGTATTTGGAAACAAGGATTGGTTTAGGAAATACCCAGGATCAAATCAAGCCTTCCTTGATAAACGTGGCTCGGATCACAGACCAGATCTATTAAGCTTAGTGGCTTCCCAGGAACGGTACAGAGGCTCCTTCCGCTTTGACAAGCGGATGCTTCATCAACCTTTGGTCAGAGAAGCAATTGCGAAAGCCTGGAGTTCTAACCGGGGAGCTGAATTTGATAAGGTATCAGATAAGTTACGCAATTGCCGCAAGGAGCTGAGTATTTGGAAAAGGAACAATGCAGTGAATTCCAGAACAAAGATAGATCAGATTCAGTTTGAGCTTGAAGGGGAGTATGCGGCTTTATACCCATGTTTTGCTAGAATGGCTTCTCTGAAAACAGATTTGGTCCTTGCTTATCATGAGGAGTCAAGTTTTTGGGAACAAAAAAGCTGTGACTCTGGGACAAAGAATGGTGACAAAAATTCTAAGGTGTTTCATACTTCAGTTAAAGCAGCTCGAGTCAAAAACAACCTGGAGAGTTTAATGGATGAGAATGGGGTATTACACTTTGCAGAAGCTTCAAAAGGTGATGTGGCTGCTAAGTATTTCAACAAATTATTCAATGCCTCTTTGTCAGTTATGAATCTGGGGTTTCTAGAAGGGTTCCCTTCCAAGGTTTCTGTGAGTACCAATGAAGCCCTTCTATCAGAGGTAACAAGAGAGGAAATTAAGGTTGCAATGTTTTTAGTTAAGAGCGATAGTGCCCCTGGTCCCGATGGGATGACAGGGTTTTTTATAAGCAATACTGGGATATTGTTGGGAATCAGGTTACGGCGGAGATACAAAATTTCTTCTCTTCTGGAGTTTTCCCCAGGGAATGGAGTTTTACTCAAATTTTTCTAATCCCAAAGGTTGCTAAATCTCCTCTCATGTCGGATCAGAGACCGATTAGCCTATGCTCAGTTCTTTACAAAGCAATCTCTAAAATACTTGTTTTCTAGACTGAAGCCTTATCTTCAAGAGATTGTGTCGCCTAATCAATCAGCCTTTGTCCCTGCGAGGCTTATTTCAGACAACATTATCATCGCTCACGAGGCAATTCATGGTTTACGGACTCACCACTCCATTTCCAAAGAGTTTATGGCTATAAAAACCGACATGTCCAAGGCTTACGACCGTGTGGAGTGGCCTTATTTGGAAGCGTTGTTGTTAGCCTTAGGGTTTCATACAAGATGGGTGAACTTGGTGATGTGGTGTGTGAGGTCTGTATCTTACACGGTTCTAATTAATGGCCAGGAGCATGGCCTTATTATTCCTCAAAGAGGGTTGAGGCAGGGAGATCCACTCTCTCCCTTCCTCTTTGCGTTGTGCACTGAGGGACTTACTTTCTTGATGAATAGAGCTGCAGCAACATGCTTAATCTCAGGCATTCAGTTTTCCTCTTCAGGTCCGATGATTCATCATCTTCTCTTTGCCGATGATACCCTCTTCTTTTGTAAAGCGGAGGTGGCTCAATGCTTCATCATTCAACAAATTCTCCATAGTTATGAAAGATGGACAGGCCAAACAATCAATTATGAGAAGTCATCAATTACCTTTGGGGCAAATGTGAGTATAACAGAGAAGGAGCTCATCAAAGATACTTTATCGATCTCCAAGGAAGGAGGAGTGGGCAAGTATCTCGGACTCCCTGAATGCTTTAGTGGGTCAAAGCGAGAGTTGTTGGCGTATATCACGGATAACATGAAGGGGAGAATGACGGGCTACTATGAAAGAATGGTTTCACAAGGTGGTAAGGAAGTGATTCTTAAATCTATTACTGTGGTACTCCCGGTTTTTGCTATGCAATGTTTTAAACTACCTAAATCCACTTGTGAGAATCTCACCTCTGCCATGTCCAATTATTGGTGGAATGCTATGGAGAATAGAAACAAGATGCATTGGCTGTCGTGGGACAAGCTTTGTTTACCTAAAGATCTGGGAGGAATCGGTTTTAAAAACTTACAACAATTCAACCAATCTCTGCTGGGCAAACAAGCGTGGCGGGTTTTACAAGAACCAGTGTGTCTTTGTTCCCAAGTGCTAAGGAGTCATTATTTTGAAGGAGGTTCATTCTTAGAAGCTGAACTAGGAGCTAGGCCATCCTTTGTGTGGCGGAGCATACTACATGGAAGAGCACTGCTGAGAAATGGACTAAGGAGGATGATAGGAGATGGTAAGACAATCATGGTTTGGACAGATTTCTGGATTCCTGACGGTGTTCTGAGATCACCCCTGAGAAAAAAGATCATCTTTGATCTTGAGCTCCGGGTCTCTGACCTTATAAACACAGCAACAAAATGGTGGGACAGGGACAAACTTAGGTACCACTTCTATGCCAGAGATGTTGACCTCATATTGACACTTAACCCTGTTCCTGGTGAGAAAGATTTTTGGGTTTGGAACCACACCCGGAATGGCACTTACTCAGTCAAGTCAGCTTACTGGCTGGCATCGCAAATCAACTCGTCTGAAGCTCTCTTCTGGGCTAAGATGCAGCCATCCACAAACATACTCAAGGAAAATGTGTGGAAACTGCAAGCCCCAAGCAAAATCAAGATTTTCATCTGGAAAGTGCTTTGTGGAGCCATCCCGGTGGTGGACAAGCTGTTGTCTAGGGGTATCAAAATTGATGGAAGATGTCAGACGTGTGGATTAGAGGGTGAGTCAGGTAATCATGTTTTGTTCACTTGCTCTCTGGCTAGACAGATTTGGGCTTTGACAAATGTGCCGTCTCCGGAGAATGGATTCACTGATTCTATTTTCACAAACATGGCTTACTTACTGGAGGTCTCTAAATCAAACAAGACGCCAATTGAGATAAGGAGATCAATACCTTGGATTCTTTGGATGCTTTGGAAAAACCGCAACAACCTCTTGTTTGAGGGAAGGGTTTTTGAAGCAACAGTGACTGTGGCTAAAATCCGAGAAGACTCAGCTCAATGGTTTCAAAGTCAAGCTCTCCAAATCAGAGATGATCATGCACAAATGCAAGGAGGAAAACAGAAGAAGAAAGCTTGGAAGCACCCACAGAGATCTTGGCAAAAATGCAATGTCGGAGCCTATTGGAAAAAGAAAGACCAGACAAGTGGAGCTTCTTGGGTACTGCGCAATGATAGAGGCCAAGTGATGATGCATAGCAGGAGATCTTTTACAGGAATTACCTCACGAACACAAGCTCATCTGGTGAGTCTTCAATGGGCGATAGAGAGCATAGCTGCTCTTAAAGTGTGTCGAGTGATAGTCGCAGCTGAGGCCACAGAATTAATCAATGCAGTGATGCGACCTGATGCCTGGCCCTCTTTTAAGTATTACTCTTCATCACTGCTCACTAGCTTACAGAAACTTACTGAATGGAAGCTTGAACATGAACTAGCTGAAACAAATATGGGTGCTTTCCTTATAGCTAGGAGTGGCATTCAATTGGATTTTTGGCAATCATATGTTGCAACAGGGTTTCCCTTTTGGCTTAAGGACCTGTTCATTAGGGAAAGCGGTCTAACCTCAGTGTGATACTCTTCCTTTTTGGTGTGTTTGCTTAGGCTACATATAGTTTTTTGCCTTTCTGGGTTGAACTTATTTTGGTCATTGGTTCCCCTGTTTCTTAGGGCTCTGCTTCTGCTTAAAAGGCAATATGTATCAGGTTGTGTCTCCTGATTTGTACAATGTTAATCAATGCAAATAACTCTTTAGACGAAAAAAAAAAATTATCTTGTCACCGATTCAAGACAGTATTTACCGACCGAACATTGTCACTGAGTAATGCCCTCGCGCCACGTGTTCACTGGGACCACTAGTGTTTCCCTTTCTTCTTCACACCTACTCTTTTTTTTTTTTGTTCCTTTCTTCTTCTCCTCTGACGACGACCGATTCAATTCAACACAAGAAATGGACGAAGCCCTCGTGTAAAATCCGAAGTTTCCACTTGAAGAGAAAAAGTGAAGGAAAAAGAGAGCTTTTTCGATTTTGGGCTGCAACGAAATGGCCTCTGAATCTTATTCATCTCTCGACGGTTTGGGTGAGTATTGACTTTCTTTCCATTATTAAAAATTCAATATTTCTCCTAAATTAAGATGGATTTATAAAGAGATTCCGTTCGTAAAAAAAGCTTCAAAATGGGTCGTTGTTGCGATATTCATCAACGCGTCTCATAAATATGGGGAATTTTAAAAAATAAAACCAAGCCAGTTTCTCTTTATAGTCTCTACATTTCTACTTTTAAGTTCCAAGTTTCACTTGAGGTTCAAAATTAGGGTAAGTTTCAATTACCTGATCGCTTAGGTTTTCCCTTGTGAACTTAATTAACCTAGTTTTGATTTGTTTAACTGAATTTTGTGCTTTTTTTTTGCCTTTTGCTTGATGTTTTAAATGAGATGTTTTGGGTTTGGACTAGTGATTCTATGACGTTTCTTGTCGATCCTTGGCATAGATTTTTCTTCTTTCTTTAGTTTCATACAAAACTAGTGTAGCTGAGTATCTTGTTCTGTATCTAATGGTGATGTCCTAATTCGTAGAGATGATCGTCAAATTCTTAACCTACTTTTGGGTTGTTTGATTGATGTAAATTGACATGTTTTTGGCTTTGACTTGTGATTCTTTCATGTTCTCAATGCAGGGATAAGATTGGTCAGATCGGTGAAGAAGAAGTTAATTTCAAAGGATGTGGTGTCTCTCTTGCTTCAAACCACCCAATACTGTGGTAATAAGTTAATGTTTTTTGGCTTCTTTATTTCTGTCTTAGCCAAGGTTTGCTTGTGTTGTATCTTTGGTTTAAAGTTGTATTGCTTCCTTTTTGTAGGATACTTTTGAAGCAGAAACTGATATCGCCTTAGAAGTTTCGCGGCATGAAGCTCAAGTTCAAGAAGCTGAACAGATTTCTTTGGCCATTCAAGAATCTTCTCGTCTTCTACGCCAACAAAAGGAGGAGGAGGAGGAGGAAAAGGAAAGACGAAGAAGGGTACAGAACGATGAGCAGATAGCTCGTGCTTATCAATACGATGAAGAAAGAGAAATGCAGATGGATAATAATACATCTACGGTTGAAGAGGAAGAACAGCTTGCTTTGGCTCTTCAAGAATCTTCTCGTCTTCTTCGTCAACAAATAGCCAAAAACAATTTTGAAGAACAAGTGAAGAAAGATGATCTTAAAAGGAAAGAGTTTGAAGAACAAGCGGAAAAAGATGAACAGATAGCAAAAGATCTTCGAAACCACTATAGTAAGATGGAAACTGAGGAAAGAACAAGGCTGCATTCTGAAACCATTGAGAAGAGTTTAATCGAAAAACGCAAAAAGAAACAGTTTGAAGATGAACAGGTGGAGAATGATGAACAAATAGCAAAAGAACTTCAAAATGTCTTTAGTGAGATTGACTACGAGGAAAGTTCAGGGCTGGCTGATAAAAGCTCTGTGTCAAGTGAGACTGCTGAGAAGTATCTAAATGAGAAAGGCAAAGGGAAGCAATTCGAAGACAATAACAACATTTTTACTAGAGTTTCGTTGGATGAGGATGAGCAGCTTGATGAAGTTATTTGGGAGAGTTTAAAGGGTAAAGGAAAAGGAAAGCAATCCAAAGATGAAATGGAAGAAGATGAAAAGCTCCCTGAGGTGATTCCTCCTCATAGGTAAGCTTACGGGTCCATTTTTTTGCTAGCTTTCCTTTCAGCTCTTTGATCTCGACTTATATAGATAAAACTTTATGTGCTGACTTGTAGCATCTGTTGTGGTAGCGACTCTGAGATTGAACATGGAAAATCTGTGGATATTTTGGGTGTTCTGTGGCATCCTGAGTGTCTCTTGTGTGATGCTTGTCAGAAACCAATTGCCGAAAACCATGTAGGAACAAAAAATTGCTCATTTGTAGTTTCTTGATGCAAAAAAAACTAAATTCTTGATAACTAAACTCTTTCTTAAAGGTTTCAAACGCAAGAGGCAAATATCACCAATCATGCTATGAACGGTACTGCTATATCTGCAAAGAGAAGAAGGTATATACACAACTTTGTTCCTTTTTACGGTGTCGATGAAAAGTAACTGTATTCTTTTTCAGATGAGAAGGTACAATGAACACCCTTTCTGGAAGGAGAGATACTGTCCTACTCACGAATCTGATGGAACTCACAAGTGTTGCAGTTGTGAGAGATTAGAGGTGAGTTTTAGAGAAAGAGAAGGAAACTCTCGGGTTTGACTTTGGTAGGATCTTGGCTAATGTTTCTCTCTTTTTTGACAGCCTAGAGGAACGGACTATGTAATGCTTGGTGATACTCGATGGCTATGTTTGCAATGTATGGAATCAGCGTTAATGGATTCTCATGAATGTCAGCCTTTGCATTGTGAAATCCGTGAATTCTTCGAAGGCTTAAACATGAAAATTGAGAAAGAGTTTCCTTTTCTTTTGGTTGAGAAACATGCGTTGAATAAAGCCGAAAAGAAAGAGAAGATTGTAAGTAACAACTTTTCCTTAAACCGAATATGAAACTCCCGTCGTTCTCAATCTAAAACTCATATGTTTGAACACAAGCAGGACAATCAGTATGAGGTAGTAACCAGAGGTATATGCTTGTCTGAAGCGCAGACGGTCACAAGTGTAAGAACGCTTTTACTAGGCACTTGTAGAGTCTAAAACTAAGATTTAGAATTCATAAGTTTGAAACTCTGGTCGGCAGGTATCAAAAGCAAGAAGGACAGGGCCGCGGAAGCAGCAAATAGAAAAGGTTACTGAGGCTCAAACGGTTTTTGGTGACTGCAATGTCACTGCAATTCTCATCTTATATGGACTTCCTAGGTACTACTCTTAAACAATCTCTTATCTTCTTACACTTGAGTATTAACTACTCTCTTTGCTGCAAATTTAGAAATCAAAATCCGAAAAGCGTTATTCTTTAACACATACAGGTTACTAACTGGATATATCTTGGCTCATGAGATGACTCATGCTTATCTTAGACTCAATGGTAAGTAATTTGATCAAATACATCACCAAAGAAAACATTAGAGAGAGAGAGGTCTCTGAAGTTGTGTTTTTGGTTTTGGTTACAACAGGACACAGGAAACTTAACAACGTTCATGAAGAAGGAATATGTCAAGTGTTGGGACACATGTGGTTAGAATCTCAGACATACGCCAGTTCTGAAGCTTCTTCTTCACGCACTGCTCCTCAAGTTGCTGCTACTGCATCAAAGAAAGGTAAATGGTCTGGTTTCGAGAAGAAACTGGTGGAGTTTTGCAAGAATCAGATAGAAACAGATGAATCACCGGTTTACGGTGATGGATTCAGGAAAGTTAACGAAATGGTGACAAATTCCACTCTCCAGGAAACACTCAAAGAGATTATTCGCTTGGGTTGATTGAAAATGACAACGATGAATGATCCCATAAATTCAAAAGTTTACACATATAAAACATTATATATATTACGCGCACTCGCAAGTTTTTCAAGATATCACCATGACACCAAGTTACCTTCTTTTTTAGGCTTTTCCCTTGTTGGTGTTTTTATTCTTGTTTTTGTTGTTTCTTGAACAAGTAAATTTGATGAAAATGGTTGTTAACTTGTTATAGATAACGGCAACGTTTCAATAGGGAGGGAAACCAATTATTGAATTGTCTCCAAAGTCCAAAAGCTTAAACATTTTCTTTATTAAAAAAACCACTGAGTAATGTGCTTACGCCACGTGTACACTTGGGACCACTTTTACTTTTTTTGGCAACCAGTTGGAGTTGGGACCATTTTTCATTAGGGACAAAACAATTATTTAATAAATATTATTAAGTTTAATAACATACTATTTTCTTACCATAGATAAAATAAAATACATTATATATTTTAAAATACATTTTATGAAAGTAACAAAATCAAAAGTTTAAGAAAAACACAAAATTTTATATTTAGTTATTGTAATTTAATTAGTTAGTTACTAAATTCATCAATATATATATATATATATATATAATAACTAACTAATTAAAATTCAGAACTAGATTATATGTTTTGCATACAAATATAAAATATAAAGAAAAAACTGTGTTACTCTAGGTAAACTTTTAGATATACTAATATCATGCATGTACATACATAGTTAATTGATTGAACATATAAAATTATTGAATTGCTATAAGTGAAGTTAAAAAAAAAAATTAGTGCAAGTGATCTTAGTAAAACAAGGTAAATGATTCTATTTGGCTATCAAAATTGGCTTAAATTTAAGATCTCTCTCTCTCTCTCTCTCTCTCTCTCTCTCTCTCTCTCTCTCTCTCTCTCTCTCTCTCTCTCTCTCTCTCTCTCTCTCTCTCTCTCTCTCTCTCTCTCTCTCTCTCTCTCTCTCTCTCTCTCTCTCTCTCTCTCTCTCTCTCTCTCTCTCTCTCTCTCTCTCTCTCTGATGATTGGGCTTCGCTCCGATTTGTTTCTCTCTACCAGATTCTCTTTGTTTTTTTTTTGTTTATATTTTTGTGGTGAATAATCGTCCGATCTAATTTTTTTTTTTCGGCTCCAGCTTCTGGTTTCTAACCAGAACTTCACGATCTCCTTTTCTCAGCTTTTAATTTCCACAGACGAGCTCGTTTTCCCTTCTTTCTCCCTTCAGGTCTTCTCACGCGATATGAGTAATTTCTTTTTGGCTCTCCATCTTGGCTTTGGAATCAGTAGATCATATCAGTTTTGAATCTGATCGGCGGCGAAGAATCCTGAGTTTGAGCTTACCGACGAGTTTAAGGAGTTGTTCTTTATTTTCACACTATTTCTCTTCCGTTGGTCTATTGGAGGATTTGAGAGATCGACAGCTTGGGATCTTGAAAAACAGGGATGAAGCGAGGCGGTGATTAGCGGTTCCCCCGTTGTATTGTCATCGGCGATTCATGCATGACAACGTCTTTGAGGAATGGGCACATGGCACCTTCGTTCTTATCAGTCATTTTAGTTTTTTTGGCTTTGACCCATAGCCCATTTCTTTAATACTCTGATGTTATGTACTTGTACTTACCGAGCCGTAATTTGGCCATAATCAATTCTGAAGTTGACAAAAAAAATTGGCTTAAATTTTAATAATATAGAAAAGTTGATCAAATAAAGTAAGTGAACAAAAAAAAAAATCAATGGAAAAAGGGGAGGGAAGTATATGATTTGGTATGAAGAAAATAATTATTATCCTTAAAAATAAAAATTAATTATTATTTTTTAATTAGAGGTAGTTGATTATATCTCATACAATATGTCTCCGCTTTTATGTACGACTAATTTAACACATGAAATGAGAAAGTTGAAGTTTTTGGAATCCTTTTCTTGTGTTTATTACCAATTGAATCCGATGTCCTTTTTGATTATTTCCGTGAGTGGTGCAGCTATGGTGATAAAGTATTTCACAAAACGCTTATAGAATCTGGTTAGATTATGGAAAATCCTCACTCCACCAACGGTTTTTGAGTATGCCGCTCTTTGATAATTTTCATTTTCTCCTCATCAACCTTGATTCCATCTTCGCTCAAGGTTCCATACAAAATGTGCATTTCTTGAAATTGACATATAGTTTTTTTTTCTTAAGAACATTCAAAACCAAGTTCAAATGCATGACATGTTCATCTAAGTTTTTTTGTTATAAACTAGGATATATTCAAAGTAAAATACACCAAACTTCTATAAATTTTCTTAGAACATGATTCATCAATCTCATGAAAATGCTAGGTACATTGGTAAGTCCAAACATCATAATTAATTATTCATATAGACCATGCTTTGTTTTAAATATAGTTTTCCATTCATCACCTTCTTTCATCATAACATGGTGATATCCACTCTTAAAATCAATCTTAGAAAAGATGTTAGAACCATGCAATTCATAAAGCATATCATCTGATCTATTCACCGTGATATTTTGATTGCTCTACAATCAACACACCTGCACCAACTACCATCTTTCTTTAACACAAGCAAAACATGCACATCACTAGGACTCATCATTTGTTCATAAAACAAGCATTTTTAACCTCACCAGCCATGACAAAGAAGTTTGATTGCTTTCCTTTTCTTCTTCTTTGTGTTTTAGTTGCATTTGATCTTGATAAACTTCATGTGGTGTTATGGGAACCATAATGGTTTTCCTGCCTTTAAACACAAAATAATGTCAAGTAGTAAAACTATCATGAGTTATCCTGTGGTATGATTTCCATGGAATCTCAAGAAGAATGTGTCCAACTTCCATTGGCAACACATCAAAATGTCTCATCTTCATATTTCCCAATGGCTAGTGGAACTATCACTTGTATGCCTTAGGATGCTTTCTTACTTTCAACCCAAGCTTCTCAACCACATAATCACTTGGCACATTAATGCAGATTCCTCCATCTACAATGAGGATGCATATTTTGCCTTGAACAATTCATCATATGTGGAACATATTTTCTCTTTGTTCTTGCTCCTCAGTTTTTGTTTGCAAGCTCAATGATTTTATGGGCACCAACAATTATCCTTTGGTTGGAAGCTCTTCGCACTCTTCAGAAGAAGAAAATGATTATAGTTTATAAATTTCAGATTCTATTTTTCCATTTTCTAGTAGAATCATGACCCTTCTGTTGGACCATTCATTTGCATAATTCCCTCTACCATGACACTTGAAATACTTTACATCACAATGTAACATCCCGGTTTGTGGTATATGCGGAGAGGCTTAAATGAATTGATTTGTTTACCTATGTCACCAAGTGCACTTACCTTTTCCGTTCACTTGCCTGAAAGAACTCCAGAGTTAAGCGTGCTTGGACTGGAGTAGTCCCAGGATGGGTGACCTTCCGGGAAGTGATACGTGGTAGTATGTGTGTGAGGACAAAACACATGGGAAAAGGTCACGTGGTGATTGCAGGGTCAGTAAATTACTCGGTTGGGCCTACGAAAAATAACGCACCGACCGTCGGACAGGGGTGGGGCCCACGAGCCCGATAGAGGGATGGGTGACTCACCGGTAGGGGCGGACGGGGCGTTACAAAGTGGTATCAGAGCCGAATCCGAGGATGCGTGTGGAGTCAGTGAGGGCTCACACCATCAAGGATAACGATCCTGGTGCGCAACGAGGGCGTTGCGCTCTGTGAGAGTGGGTGAATTGTAACATCCCGGTTTGTGGTATATGCGGAGAGGCTTAAATGAATTGATTTGTCTACCTATGTCACCAAGTGCACTTACCTTTTCCGGTCACTTGCCTGAAAGAACTCCAGAGTTAAGCGTGCTTGGACTGGAGTAGTCCCAGGATGGGTGACCTTCTGGTAAGTGATACGTGGTAGTATGTGTGTGAGGACAAAACACATGGGAAAAGGTCACGTGGTGATTGCAGGGTCAGTAAATTACTCGGTTGGGCCTACGAAAAATAACGCACCGACCGTCGGACAGGGGTGGGGCCCACGAGCCCGATAGAGGGATGGGTGACTCACCGGTAGGGGCGGACGGGGCGTTACAACAAGCTCTAGTTGTGGTTGCTTTTGCTTTGCCTTTGTCATGAACGTTGTGTATGGCTTAGGATCCATAAAGAACTCTTTCTTTTAAGTTGTTGCTTAATTAGAATGACCTTGTGGAGCATTTCTTCTAGTTCCACTTAATGTTGCATCTCCAATTTGTCTTGAACCTCTCTATTTTTCAAGTCGGGCTTCCTCATCACGGCAGATGTAGGTCTTGCGATTCCTTCTCTTCTATCTCCGGGTTGCTCGCGCCAGTTGCGGTTCTTGTTCTCCCTCCTCCGAAAGCAACCCTATTTTCCGGTTTGTGTTTAGGCGATGAAGGTGGACAGGTGTTTTAGTTGACGTAGCGGTTCTCTGCTCTGATGGATTTGCCGGCCACTGTCTTTGCGTTTTTGTAACTTTCTCTTCCTCGGTCGAAACACTAAACCTAGCTTGGTTTAGGTCAATGGTTAAAAATGGTTTTTATTGGTTTATTTTGGATTTTATTTTTATTTTTTCAGCATATTTGTCTGGTTCCAAGGAAAAAACAAAAAAAAATTCAATATAGAAAACCTTTTGATGTGTAGAGAGCTTTTTTGCTTTGCTTTGCTTGCGTGATCTATCTCTCTCCTCTCTCTCTCTTATCCAAATCTTTTGATCATCTCATCATCATTGGACTTGAAGAAGCAGTCCGGAGTCTCTCTCTCTCTCTCTCTCTCTCTCTCTCTCTCTCTCTCTCTCTCTCTCTCTCTCTCTCTCTCTCTCTCTCTCTCTCTCTCTCTCTCTCTCTCTCTCTCTCTCTCTCTCGTTCAAATTTTGAATCTTGAAAATGCATATCCTCTCTTGAACGAGAGATTGATACTTGATTAATGAATCAAAATGTAACGACTGAAGATTCTTCATGTTAACCAAACCCATTAGAGCCTGTATCTTCTTCATGAAAGCAAGAGAATTTGGTCTTTATGTTCTCCCCTGTTCTAGGGTGTGGATGTTTCTGGGTTCTTGTGGATGTTTCTGGGTTCACACATGACTTGCCCGAAGATCCATCTCCAGTTTCCGTTGGTTCGTTCATCACCGACGAGATCCATTACAGAGCTTCATGTCTTGTTTTCTACTTTGAGACTCGATCTACTGCTGCATCTGTGGTTGCCGGCGAGTTCTTTACTGGTTCTACTCCTTATCTCCTTCGGTGGCATGCTTCACTGATGAAGATGGATCCAGATCCGTTACTCCCATCTCACCAGCGTCGCTCACTAAGCTCATTGTTGGGCAACAAGGATCTGAACTCCTCTTCTCGCAGACGACTGTGTCTTCTCAGCTCTCGGGTACAGAGCAATCCCGAAGAACTTTACTCAATGCTCCGTCGGCTGCCTGAGTTGCCGGCGAGATCTTTTCAGCTCCCATCTCGTACTCCGACTTCGTTTCTGAGCTTTCACCATGGTTCCCGGCGAGTACGTGCAAAGTGCGGCTCCTTCGTCCCCGATTCCTCTTCCGGCGCTCCCCTAGCTCAGGCTATGGTGGCAAAAGATTCTAAGAACATCACAGTTCCGGTAAAAGCTGAAACCGGAGCATCTCCGACCACATCTCCGATAAAAGCCGAGACCGGAGTATCTCCGACCACATCCCGTTCGATTCAAGAGAATGTGGTGTTTATGGTTTGGCCGTTCTCGTTTCGATCGCTTGTTGATTTTGTGGCTCTTCATCGCAGGGTCTCGGATTTTCATCTTGTTGCTCCACCCTCTCTATCGCTTCCCTGTGACACCACCACCAACATCGTATTTGCAGCGAGCTTCTTGGCTTTCTCGGAGATGACTTCTACAGCTCCTTGCGGTGATGATTTGACCCGATCATCCCCTTCCTCAACCTTCGACCATTCGCTTTTGCCTCCTGCGAATCTGCTAACCATCTGGGATTTATTTTCCATAGTGGATCTGGGTCCAAATCTCAGTGGAAAAAAGGGTGTTATAGATTTTATCACAGTGTTTCATCACTCGATCTCACCAGCCATCGTCAAGGTTTTTTTGATCAAAGTGTTGCTCGAGCGGCGGCTTGGTCCTCCTCTCTTGCGGCGGATGCAAACTGGCCAGCTCACCTATTCATCTCTTCCGGCCCGGATGCCGTCGATCCCTGTGGAGGCGAATTTCTGTTGGACGGAAAGGACGGAGTGCTTTAACTCCGGCAAACATCTTGTCACCGACAAGCTTCTTCTGGCCGACCAACAAACAAGCCCTCGGTCAACTCTTTCATGGGCCTGGACTTTAATTTCTTTATTGGATCTTATACCAATTTTAAACCCAGCAAAAGAGGCCCAAAAGTCTTTAATCCAGCTAGTACATCTTATAGTCAAACCGTTCAAAGGGTCTTGCATATCATCCTCTTTAGACCTAGATATCGAGCGTATCAAATATTATATTACGTATATTTTCTTCCTTCGTGGAAAGATAATTGCTTCTCTCTGTCTTCTTTCTATAAAAGATGTTACCGGTTCTGTCTCCACAATATTTGAAATTGGGAGTTCGTTTTTTACTTCACAAAACAAAGCGACTAAGTTTCAAGATTCTGGTTCTTCTAGTAATGGAGAGCCTTCAAGAAAAATGAATTCTCGACCGAGAAAGATGATTTCTCATGCGAAAACATTCCCTCAAAATGAGGTGTCTTTTACTATCTTGTCTTCTGGTACAAAAAATTTCGAAAAGCTCATTGATAATGTAGGTCTGGTGGGGTTCCAGAACCCACCCAATCCCCGCATATGAGGACCATCGCATGGAATTGTCAAGGGGCGGGAGCGGAGCCCACTACCCGTCGACTGGAGGAGATGTGTAAAATGTATTCTCCAGGTTTTATGTTTTTATCAGAGACAAAGAATGACCATCTTTTTCTGCAAGACTTGCAAGTATCTTTAGGTTTTGATAGTCTTCACACTTTGAATCCGAGAGGATATAGTGGAGGTCTGGCCCTTTTTCATTCTAAGGATTTCCCGGTTAAGATTTTATGCTTGGATGATCGTCTGATTGATATCGAAACTATTATTGACGGAAATCGTGTTTTTATGACTTTTATTTATGGTGATCCGGTGGTTAAACACCGTGCTTATGTCTGGGAAAGACTTATTCGTATAGGCATTTCCCGCACAGGTCCATGGTTCATTATAGGAGACTTTAACGAAATTATAGGGAATCATGAGAAGAGTGGTGGAAAAAAACGCTCAGAAGCTTCTTTCCTCCCCCTTTCGAGCCATGATAGATTGTTGTGGTTTCCTTGAATTTCCGTATCAAGGAGACCCTCTCTCTTGGATTGGTCGGAGAAGAAATGGCTTAATAAAATGCCGTCTTGATAGAGCCTTAGGTAATGAAGAATGGCACAATGTATTTTCCCACACTAAAGTGGAGTACCTTAAGATGTGGGGATCGGACCATAGGCCTCTCCTCGCATCCATTCTGAATAGACCCGAAAAGAAAAGACGTGGTTTTCTATTTGATAAACGGTGGCTAGGGAAACCAGGTCTAAAGGAAGCCATTACAGCCGGTTGGAGCCATGCGCTTCCGAGAGACCAAAACTCCCTTTCATGTTGCATCCAAAATTGCCGAAAATCGATCTCGGTGTGGAAGAAAAGTACTCAAACAAATTCTGAAATTCTTATTAAAGAATTACAAGATAAGATTGATCTTGCTCATACCGATGAAACTATCTCTACGGAGGAAATTCTTGTATTAAAAGGTGAACTATTGACAGCCTACAAGGAGGAAGAAGCCTTCTGGGAGCAGAAGAGTAGGACGACTTGGCTTTGGTTCGGAGATAACTTTACTAAATTTTTCCAAGCCATCACAAAACAAAGGAGAGCAAGGAATAAGATTCTAGGACTGCTAGACTCCAATGGTTGTTGGGTAGACGACGAGGAAGGAATAGAGAGAGTTGCAGTGGGATATTTCGATGCTCTCTTCACATCTTCTTCTGCTGGTGATCTGAACCCTCTCTTCCAGGATATTCCTGAGATTGTAACTCCTGCTATGAATGCCGAGCTAACTCGAAATCCATCGATTGATGAAATTAGAAAGGCATTATTCTCATTAAATCCCAGTAAAACACCGGGTCCAGATGGAATGACGGCCTTATTCTACCAAAAGTTCTGGGATGTGGTGGGTCCAGAACTATCTCAGTCTATTATGGATTTCTTCACGAATGGTTCTTTTGATCCAAGATTAAATGAGACAAATATTTGCTTGATACCGAAAGGAGATAAACCTAGAGAAATGACAGGTTTTCGTCCAATCAGTCTCTGCAATGTGAGCTATAAAATTATATCTAAGATCTTGAGCTTGAGATTAAAGAAGATCCTTCCGGAATTAATTTCCGAGACCCAATCTGCCTTCGTGGCAGGGAGACTAATTACAGATAATATCCTTATAACACAAGAGAACTTTCATGCACTCCGATCTAATCCCTCATGTCGTAAAAAATTCATGGCCATTAAAACCGACATGAGTAAGGCTTATGATAGAGTCGAATGGGCATACCTTTCCTCTATTATGAGACATTTGGGTTTTGATCCAAAATGGATTGGTTGGATTATGTATTGTGTGACTACAGTTTCATACCGCATCCTCCTCAATGGAGTGCCTAGTGGACATATCAGACCATCCTGTGGTATACGCCAAGGCGACCCTATTTCCCCATTCCTCTTTGTCTTATGCACCGAAGGCCTTATTTCTCTTATACGGAAAGCAGAGATGGATGGGAGGATCCAGGGACTTCGGATAGCTAGAGCCAGTCCTCCGACGTCACATCTTCTCTTTGCTGATGATAGCTTATTCTTCTGTAGAGCGGAAATACAGGAGAGTAAGGAGCTTATAGACATCATTAGAACATACGGAGAAGCTTCTGGACAGCAAATTAACTTCTCTAAGTCATCTATCATGTTCGGTAATGATGTCTCTCACGAGAGGAAAGTTGAAATTAAAAGAATCATCGGTATTTCTCAAGAAGGAGGGATGGGTTCATATATCGGTCTACCATAACAGATCAATGGCTCGAAGGCGCAAACCTTTGCCTTTGTCAGAGATAGAGTGCAGAATCGGGCTAGCACTTGGTCTTCAAAATTCTTGTCTCGGGGAGGCAAAGAAGTTCTTATTAAATCACAAGCCCAAGCGGTTCCGAACTATGTGATGTCGTGTTATCTTCTACCAAAGACGGTATGTTCCAAATTAAGAAGTGTAATCTCGAATTATTGGTGGAGCTCCAATGCTAATAGTAAGGGTATCCATTGGGTGGCATGGGATAAACTATGTTGTCAAACCTCAGAAGGAGGACTAGGTTTCCGAGCATTGGAAGAACAGAACCTTGCTCTTCTTGCGAAACAACTTTGGAGAATTCTCAAATTTCCAGACTCACTTCTGAGTAGAATCCTAAAAGGGCGATACTTCAAGTACTCAAGCCCTTTAGAAATACAAGTCTCAAATAGACCCTCTTACGGTTGGAGAAGTTTGATGGCAGCTAAACCACTATTAATTTCAGGTCTAAGAAAGACTATAGGATCGGGATTCGGCACTAGAGTTTGGAGCGAACCTTGGATTCCCGATTGTCCGGCTCGTGCACCGAGAAGTATCAATAATGAGACTGATCCATATTTATATGTGAATTCACTTATTAATTTTGAAACAAAGCAATGGAAAGTAGACCGTCTTCGAGAGCTCTTTCCACCAGAAGATATTTCTCTCATTTTGGGTTTACATCCGAGCAAGTTAGTCTCGAGAGATAGTTATTGTTGGATTTATACCAAATCCGGAAACTACACCGTAAAATCCGGTTATTGGGCCGCGAGAGCTCTCTCTCGCCCGGCTTGCGAACCCCCTTTTCAGGGACCAAGTACTACGGTACTTACGGCGCAAGCTTGGAAATTAAAAACCACTCGAAAAATTAAACATTTCGTGTGGCAATGCTTGTCGGGTTTCTTACCCACTTGTGACTCTCTCGCATATCGCCATATTGGCAGAGATTCCACTTGCCCCAGATGTGGTGCAGATAAAGAGACTATTAACCATGCTATCTTTGAATGCCCTCCAGCTCGTCAAGCGTGGGCACTTTCGCCCATTCCATCTGCCCCTCATATCTTTCTATCCTCATCAGTGTTTACTAATTTGGACTTCCTCTTTTGGAGAGCGAAAGAGATGATGGGTTCTGAGGATTCCATAAGTTTTTTTCCATGGCTTATGTGGTTTATTTGGAAGGCTCGCAATAGAAAAGTATTTGAGAATTTTAATGAAGATCCTAGATTGACTCTAGAGAAAGCTAGACTTGAAGAAGAAGCATGGAGGAAGGCTAATACGGAGGAAGATGAGAATCTCCTCACAATTTCCCCGCAAATGACTTCTCCATCTAGTACCCTATCACGGGTATGTCTTTCATGCTTCATTGATGGTTCTTGGGTTGAATCAGATTCAGTTAGCGGACAAGGGTGAATCGTGCAGCAAGGATTTGAGATTGTGCATTTGGGTCTTAAGGGATCCAGAAGAAGTCTATCTCCCCTTCATGCTAAGCTCGATGCCCTCCTCTGGGCTATGCAATGTCTTCAGAAACTTCAGCTGACTAGCGCTTGCTTTTTCTCAGATTGTGTGGAACTCATCAATATGCTCGAGGATCCAATGGTGGCCCTCTTTCTCATCGGAATTGGAAGACTTCTGTGCTCTTAAGATTTTCTTTCCTAGTTTTTGTATTAAGTATGTTAGTAGAAAGTTTAATACCCGTGCTGATAGTCTTGCTAAGAAAGCTAGAGCACGTGGACTTTTATTTTCCCATGTAAGTTCATCGGTTCCCGACTGGCTCTCCTTTGAGAGAGTCGAACACCGAATCCTTGATAAAATGGAGTTTTTGATGTCAAAAAAAAAAAAAAAAAAAAACCTTTTGATAAAAAAAGATCTCGGTAGATCTTATCCATTTCCTAGATGAGCTTTCCAGATTTCTTAATCTTTCTAGTTTTTTTTTTTTTTTTAATTACAAGACGGGTCCCTCTTGTCGGGCACTTTCCGGTAGTGAAATTTCTGTAATTTTATATGGTATGAAATGTTATCTTCTTCTTCTTCTATCTTACTGGGCCCCACTTTCTATCCTCTCCCTCTCCCAACTCATCTTCTTCCCATCTCTCTCAAAATTCCGATCCTTTGCTCCTCTGCGTTTTAACATCTATACCCATATCGTACTTCACCGTCTCTGTTTCTTTACTAACTTTATCGCCTTCAATTCCCACGTGAAACTAGCTTCTCTCTGACCCGACCTGTCTTCCTTCTCAAGAAAGAGCTTCGATTTTCTGTATCTGGGTCCGGCCCGTGGAACTTCCTTGGCCTTGGTGTGATTACTCTCGAGTCGTTGTTTGATATCGTTTTTCTTTGATCGGTAGATCGAATCGTAGTCGGTGGATAACAGTTGCAGCCTGGTTCATATGAATTTCGTGTGATTAGTGGGATTTTTCATTTCATACAATTTTAGGTTCAAATTATTGGGAGATTGGGATTATTAGGGTTTTGACAATTTTTGGAAGAAAGGGGTTTGTGATGAAGAGTGGGAAAGATGAGGAGAAGATACTGGAACCGATGTTTCCTCGACTTCATGTGAACGATGCAGACAAAGGAGGACCTAGAGCTCCTCCAAGAAACAAGATGGCTCTCTATGAGCAGCTGAGCATCCCTTCTCAGAGGTTTAATGATCATGGTTCCTTGCCACGTAACACCAACACTTTGGTTCCTTCTAACCAGGTATTGTCGAGTTTAGTAATTGTTTTTTTTTTTTTTGAATTATCTTGCACTAACCATAGTTTAGTGGAAATAAATCTATCCTAGTATGAATGGTTAGAGTGGTTTATCTTTTAAAGCTAACATTCTTGTTTAGCTCATTAGTTTCAATAGAAGATTATGGTGTTCGAAGACAATTGTATAAAATCTGGTGGTTTAACATCTGGTGTTTAAGATTTCTCCTGTGGAAGTGTGTTCGCAAGTTTCACGAATGCTTCTCGTGATTTTGCATTACAAGGCTGGTTACTGGATTCAACTCGATAGGGACATTAAAAATAATACTTTTTACTCTTTTTCTGCAGCCTTCTGGCGTGGAAAGAAACTTATCTTCCCAGCATCTTGATTCTTCAGCTACGAGCCGTGCAACTGAGAAGTTTGTCTCCCAGATCTCCTTCATGAAAAACGTGAGAACTTTGACACAACATGATCAGAGGAAAACAGTAAGAGAGGAAGATGATTTTGCTGTTCCAGTATATATTAACTCAAGAAGATTTCAGTGTCATGGCAGAACCAAAAGTGGTACTGTGAAGAAAAAAAGCACCACATTAGTTAGAGACCAGGGCTACCAGGCCAAGGGTAGCACAAAGCCTGGTGGATTTGGCTTTGCTAACTCTTCAGACTTATCAGCTACAGAGGAAATGGGTCTTGAAAAATCAGCATCGAGCGGTGACAGAGTAAATAAATGTAATGCTTCCTTGAGACAAGATTCTAGAAACAGGTTAGACCGCGATAGTGATGAAACTCGAGTGATGGAAACTGATAATGGAGTTGAATCTCACTTGGCATCGGAGAGTCATTCAGAAGAGGGTCATGGCAATCCTAATGAAGTCGATAATGTTCGTGAGTACTGCAGAAGTGGAGGATACCTCTCTCTGCAGCAGATAAATGAAGAGGCAAGTGATGATATTTCTGATAATTCGATGGTTGAATCTGTATCCAGCATAGACGTCTCTCCTGATGACGTTGTGGGAGTATTAGGTCAAAAACGTTTCTGGAGAGCAAGGAAAGCTATTGCCAAGTAAGTTCACTAGACTTCGGTTGGTTAGATATTTTTCGCTCTTTCTATCCATCTCTTCCTCTGCTGTTTTTTGTTTATTCATGGAGAATTGTGGTTGGGAATGCTTTTAATACTTAAATGATACAATAGATTGCTGACAACCATATTTGATCATGACTCGGTTTTATATTGTGTTTCATTTTGAGAGAAGATTTGGTTTATTTTTTGCTTAAGAAGTGATAGTTCTATTTTAAAGAGCCCCCTGATTCTTCCCAAATTGGTCCTAAAATATGGTAGTTGAAGAGCCCTCGATAACATTTTAACCCATTTAACACATTGGATCATGTTAGCAGGGGGGAACATTCTCTGTTGACGTAAATTATTCAAGGTGCCCACCGAGACAGTTCATGGATTTAGACTCTGACTTCTTTGCATCTGCTTGTTGGAACATGTCCCTGTCTCGGTTTGGTATTGCTTTTATTCTGCACTGTCGTCTTGGGCATTTTTCCCTTCTTGTCATTCAAGGGGTTGAACCAGGTAGGGGAACGTGCTTTTGAGGACCACATGATCTAAATTTTAGTTAACCATATAGAAAGCTAGTTATAAGTCTTATGAAAATGCAGAATTATAGTAGCGTGGTTGTGAACTACGGATTGTCTGTGGATTTTAGACTCCGTGACTCAGGGTTTAAGGTTCTAGGTATTCTTATCGCTATGGTCAGGGCCGGCCTAACGAATATAGTGGCCCCAAGCAAAAAAAAATCTATAGTCCTTTTAATATTTGTTATCCAAAATCTCAAGTTAAATTAACTTTAAAATATGTGTAAAATTACATGTAACATTTTTTAAACTTCATCTCTATGTGAGAAAAACAAATTTTGTGGCCCTAAATACATAATTATTATCATAAAAATTACAAATTGGTGGCCTCTAAATCTAAAAAAAAATTGGTGGTCCTAAGCGGCCGCTTTGCTGGCTTGTCCTCTGGGCCGGGCCTGGCTATGGTAAGGTATCGCGATAAGCTGCGGTAAGCTAGATATCAGTAAAACCCATCCCTTGCATAATGTGTGTTCAGTTTTTTTATTTCTTTCTGATATTGATGTTTTAATGCGTGTTTTTGGACGCATTGATTTGCTTTTTCATCATTGTTGATTCGAGCTTCTTGCTTCTTTATTTTTCCATCTCAATCTGTTGTTCCATTACCTGTTCAACAGAAACTATATCTCTGCTTTTATGGGTCATCTTCTTGATGTGACTATGTTTCTCCTTACAGTCAACAAAGAGTATTTGCGGTCCAACTATTTGAGTTGCACAGACTGATTAAGGTAAACTCATTCAGAAAATTTCACTGCTTTCCATTAATATTTGTTTTGTTTCGGGCTGAAACAAACATGTTCAACTGTACTTTGTTTTCATAATGATAATAACCAGGTTCAAAGACTTATTGCGGCCTCACCGGATGTTTTGCTCGATGACATCAGTTATCTTGGAAAAGTTGCTGCTAAAAGCTTTCCAGTGAAGAAGCTCCTTCCATCAGAATTTATAGTAAAGCCTCCTCTACCACAGCCTATCAAACACAGAAGCGGTGACTCGGAGAAGACTGACCAACATAAAATGGAATGCTCAGCTGAGAACGTAGTCGGAAGGTTGTCAAACCAAGGTCATCATCAACCGTCCAACTACTACATGCCTTTTGCGAGCAACCCACCAACTGTAAAAGGATGTTACTATCCTCCTCAGCCTCCTCCCTCCGGAGGAAATCAGCAATGGTTGATCCCTGTAATGTCTCCTTCCGAAGGGCTAATATACAAGCCTCACCCTGGTCCAGGTCACACCGGGCCTGTCTGTGAAGGCTATTATGGTCATTTTATGCCTCCACCGATAGTAATGGGTAGTTTCATGGGCGGTGGTCAACCTCTGTTTCACCCGGGCGTTGGATTCCCGTCTTCTGGTAATGGCTACTTCCCTCCTCATGGGATAATGCCCACCATGATGAACCCTTACTGTTCAGGACAACAACAACAACAACAACCCAATGAGCAAATGAATCCGTTTGTGCATCCCAGAAATCTTCAGACCCAACAACAGAGCTCCTCGAATGACGTGGTCTCACAACAACAGCCAACGAAATCTTATCTTCAGGTTAGAAAGAGTAGGCAAGGAAGCACAGGAAGCAGTCCAAATGGTCCACAGGGACTCTCCGGTAAAAAGTCCTTTCGGCCATTCTCAGTGGTTGATGATGATGAGAATAACGAGCATGAGCAAATGATGACGACAACCACAACCACAACAAGAACCACTGTTACTCAGACAACAAGAGATGGGGGAATGACGAGAGTGATAAAGGTGGTTCCGCACAACGCCAAGCTGGCGAGTGAGAATGCTGCAAGGATTTTCCGGTCAATACAAGAAGAACGTAAACACTACGACTCCTCTGACCACGCTTAAGCCTCTCTTTTTCTTCCTACATTGTGTTGCTACTTAATATGTATTTGAAAAAGTAGAAAATTGTAATAGATGTCACTCTCCAAATATGTACAATGTACATATGTAATCCTGGCCTTCATATATTACTTGCTGTCTTAAAACATGAGGAACACAAGTCATAACTTTTTCCCGAGCTTCCGGTCACGTTTTGTGATGTTTTTGCCTTCATATATTACTTGCTGCCTTGGAAACCTTGGAGAGAACCACTCTCTCGCTAAGCGCCGCCCCCCGAGGAGTCATATATTCTCCTTCGTATCTGCCGTTACCAAATAGACAATGGCTCTGTTCTTTTAGTAGACGCTGCCGCAGCAAGATGCGTCCAAAAAAAAGCACATAAACCGAGGTAAATGACACGTGGATGAGAGAAATTTAAACGCTGGAAATTAAAGTTCTTCTGCATCTTTGATGAAAACTGGACGCCATTTTTTCCGGCAGCTTAAACCATAAACTCAACCTAAAGCAAAAGTGAACGCTGCGGCAAAGAGAAGAGAAATAATTAAATAATTCCTTTGTATTTTAATGTTTATGGTTGCTGCCGCAGCGGCTACTAAAAGAACAGAGCCAATAGCTTTTATTTAGGATGCAAATACTTTTTTTTTTGTCGACTAAAACTCTATATATATTAAATCAAAATTGTTTGGATCGGATTATTATCTCATAGATTAACCAATTCGATTCGTCGTCACTTACATGATAAAAAAATAAAAACCACATACTCTCCTTACTTTTGCATGGAAGTCTGCACACTCGATTGCATTTTTTTTTTGCTACGAATGCAAATTTTCATATAATGAAAGGAAGATTTACAAGAGGAAACCTATAATATGGTTCCCCGGCAAAAAGAATAAAAACAGGGAAACATAATTTGTGTGAAGATGGTGATTATCTAATCCAAAGCAACATATGATTCTTGAACCGTTTCTTATGCCTCCTTGCTGTGATTGAGTTCCTGCATTCCCGATCGATAAGCTTGAATATCATGAATGCAGGAATATGTATGTTGTTGTGGAGAACATTGTTCCTTTGCTTCCACAAATGAAAGATAGTTGCTTGAACCACAAGGCGTCGCAGAGTCTTTGGCGCCGATTGTGATGATCTACTGGTCCAAGAAAGGATCTCTGCCCACGAAGCGAAGCTGCTGTTTGAGGGTCTGATTCTCTGGAACACAAGCTGCCAGACTTGTAGGCTATAGTCGCAGGAGAGGAGGAGATGGTCCCTGGTTTCAATATCTGATGAGCAGAGACAACAAGTTAAAGGGACATTTAAGCCCCAAGAATGCAATCTCGATCTAGTTGGGAGGCGGTTTAGGTTAGCAATCCAGAAATTGAAAGCGAATTTTGGGATGGCTCCTTTAAACCAAACCGACTTTGTCCATCTCTGTGAATTTCTTCGATGCCGGAGAGCTTCCCAAGTTTTTGCTGAAGAGAACC
The DNA here is from genome assembly GCA_030180135.1 of Orychophragmus violaceus. Lineage (NCBI taxonomy): Eukaryota > Viridiplantae > Streptophyta > Magnoliopsida > Brassicales > Brassicaceae > Orychophragmus > Orychophragmus violaceus. Next base: position 21,262,388 of record CM058235.1, read on the forward strand.
CATCGCATACATTGCCCTCAACGACCCAACACAGCTTGTCTGTTTCTTGAGAGATACTCGGGAGGGGGATGGTAGACAGGTGAGCATGCAGCGAAACCTCCTCGTCCGACCTCGGGTTTTGCAGAAACCAACCTGATTCAGAGCAGCATTCCGAAAGTCGACCAATCCTAAAGATCTTGTGTCATAGTAATAAGATCCGAACAATTTGTCTCGATTTTTACCGAGAAAATCTCATTTGCTAAGAGGCAAGAAAAATAATTCTTCTAGTTGGGCATGAAAAAAGGATAGGCGTTGTCTAAATATTTGTGTTCATACTTTTTTTTTCCAAGACATCTTTAAAAGACCACCATATATCCCACTATCCCACTAGTCGTTGTCAGATTTTTTTTATCTAAAGGGCCAAATTTTTAGTTGTGATTTAATTCAAGTAAAGCCCAGCCCAAATGTCGCCGGTTTTCACTAAACCCGATTCCATTGGTTAATCTGGACGGACACTCCTTCCCCTTAATCGTGAGTCGCTTCGATGCTGTGATCGAAATGGAGAAATCGTCTCTAATATCTTTATTGACGAAATGGAAATTCTTGTTATCCTTTTTAGTCTCTCATACCCTCTTTTTTAATAAAATATTGATAGACAAAAATGTCCTTACTAAAATATAAAAATTTGAAAAATAAAGAAAAACGGATATATGCATTGACCAAATTATCCTTAATAAAATATATAATAATAACTAATTTATAATTTGAAATATAAATAAAATTATAATTAACTTGAAAAGAAAAAAATAGAAAATACGAAATTAAAAAAAACGTCGACGGGTACGAGAAACAAAATCGAAATCAGCTTATCCGACGCCGACGCCGTTTCCTCCACCGTCGTCGTTTCCTGGATCGCCTTCATATCGCCGTCGCATCGTCTAAGCTGCATTGAGGTCGAAAATCCAGGTACATTTGAGCTAAATTTGGGATTTCGGGATTGATTGGAAATCTATGAATATATGGATTGAATTGGTTTTACCGTTTAACCGTTGTTTATGGGTCGATTAGGACTATAAATTTGTAACAAATGCATTTCAGTGGTTGAATCGTATTGCATTGTAAGTAAATTAGGACCCGAAAACCGATCTAAATTGAGTTCATTATGTAAATCTAGGGGTAGTAGTACTGTTAGATGATGTATAACTAGTAAAACTGGTATTACTATAGATCATGAATTATTCATATTGTTTGACAAGAAAAAATGAGCAGCAACGTAAGCATACATTTTAAATGCTAAGATCGCATGTATATTATAATGTTGAAGACATCAGTGGAGGAGATAACAATGTCGATGGTAGAAGCTAGGATATACAAGAAGCTTTGTTTAGATGAAAGTAATGTTAAATTGCATTTGAGTTACATACCTCTGCTGGTTGGATGTGAGGAGCAGTGAACTGCTCGTGATGATGAGGATCTGGTTGTTTATCAATTGTCTGTTAAGAACCGTAAATGTATTTTGTATGTGGAGGTGTTGACTACATTGGAACTGCCCGAACCACAGTCGAGAGTGGGAAAATTTTCTTTTGGTATGAACTATGACGAGTTGCATCGAACTGATAATAAAATCGTAGAAATAGGACCCAAGACCATTACGTTGTATGAAGAGAAAGGACAAGAAATTCAACAAGAGGATGTGATAGAGGATGATGATGTTACATTACGTGATGAATGTAAGACTCAAAAGGGTAACGATATTGATCCATCGGATATGCGTGATGAATATGATGAGGAACCACCTGCTGTTGAATCTAGTCAGTTTGTACAGCCATGAGAAGATGGTTTGGATTTTAGTGTGCATCAATACTTTCCAACTAAGAAGGTAATTGTAGAGTTGGTAGATAAAGTCGCATTTGAGAACTGTTTTGCTTATGTTATAACACATTTTGATAAAGTGTGATGGGTGGCTAAATGTTCTCCTCACTTGATGGGAATTCGTCCCGAATTTCAAGAGGAATACCCTGGAATTCAAATCCCAAAATCCAAATGTAACATGGAAAGCACTTAAAAAGAATGAACGGACTCTTGCAAAGTTACACACTTATTTTTGGAATCCAAAGAATGAAAGAAGGAATGAGTAAGGAGTTGAAGTTCCAAACCGTAACACCCCATAACCTTCTGAATTCAAACGATTGCTTGACCAACAATCAAGCAAGAATATGATCAAACGAAAATATTTAGTCAAGCTCAGAGACGTTGAAGAATGGCATCCAAAATTGGAGCCTAACCTTCCTCATTTTGATTTCCTAGTCCAAGGAGGAAATACAAGATGAGCTAAGGCTCACCATGTGAAAACCACAAAGAGAGAAAGGATACAAGCCGGAAGAGAGAAAGGAACATGAAACTAGAAACGACTACAGAGAAGGTGATACGATCACATAAGCACTTAGGAAGGAGCGAGAACTTTCATGAATTACCCACTTCCTTTGGAATCCAGAAAATGGAAGAATGAAGAAATTAAAGGGGGGAACACAATTTTCAAAGAAAGAAGGACGAAAGCGTGGAAGTTCAACTTATGGAATCTTAAGAACAAGAAAATTAGAATCTAGAGAGGAAGGAACAATCCAAACTTGACAAAACAGAGATATCGAGATCACAGAATTTGCACAAGAAAACTATAATGATTTTTCTTCTTACTAGAAAGATCTTGCGGAATCAAAAATGAATCTTACAGATAACGAAGAGTTAGGACTACAACATATCAAAAAGGGAAGAAAGAAGAAAGAATGAGAGTTCAACTCGTTGAATCCCCATAACATGAAAGAATGGAGATTGTAGAGTTAAGAGACACAAACTCAGGAATACTCTAGCAGAAGATTATGGGAAGGAACTAAAAAGGCACATGGAAAGTATCACGAGAGCTTAAAAAGAATGCACTAATTTATCATGTTAGATGGCTCTCATGGAAATCAATGAACGAATATGATAGATTTATCACACGGCTGTGATAGTCCAAATGTGAAGGCTTGAAGAACATAAGCTCGACTTGCGGAAACCGGAGAACAAAAAAAGACTAAAAATTCAAAACAAAACATGAAAAGAAACTGATTCAACTTCAGTAAGGAACGAAGAACTCGTCTAGCCACGCATGAGTCTCGAGATCACCTCTAGTTTGGGTCTTACGCAATCATGGAACTTAATTGCGGAATAACTTCTCCCATATACCTCAGATTAACTTTCGGATCTTCCTCGACCCCCATACAAGAATCTTAAGCTCGGGCTTTGGCACACCAACAATCCTTTATCACTCCGACATACCGAGCAAATAAGAATACCAAGTAAGGTACACAAGTTTGCTGACAATCTCCATGGCGGTCCTGATATCTTTCATGCGTCCACCCCAACATACACCTCAGCGGAATTCACTACCACGAAGGCACACACCTCATCATACATTTCAACATACACCTCAATGGCATACTCATCAGCATATGTCTCAACATACACCTTAATGTCATACACCTCAACATACATCTCAAATAAATTTAATGGCATACACCTAGACATACACCTCGATGGCAATCGCTACCATTAAGGTCTATAGGCACTGGTTACAACCTGAAAGGAAGATCTAACTAGACTAGAATGATATATAAGAAGTCGCATACTACTCTAGTTGGTAGTTTGAAAACACTTTTGCAAAGATTTATTGGGCACCACTAAACTTTCGCACACACTTTTAGAAAATGGAGTTAAGGTTTTTGAAAACGGAAAAGACTCATCCCTCAGGGCAGGACCAAGGGACCTTAACTCATGCTTTGATACCAATTGTAACACCCGTCTCCCAGCAAGCCGGAACGACGACGTGTTAGGACATCTGTCTAGACCAAAAAGGCTAACCAACATGTCCTCCGATGGTCCCAAGAGTCTTAAGCATGTTTACTCTTGTTCAAATCCACCAACTCAATTAGTATTATACTTTTGCTACTAGTCCTAAAAGGAAAGAGGTAAAAATAGAGGGATGAGTAATTTGGATTACCCAGTGAAAACGATTTGGACCAACCCAGAACACACAATCAATATACAACTTAATGCCAATACGAGAACTAAATGACTGCTAGAAATTTATATTTATATGTATATAATGCATATATGCAGCTCAATTAATGACGAAGGACCGGTCCAACATTCTCTCGGTACATGATGTTTCGACACCACGTCACTGGTATCTCCCTCGGTATGTGATGCTCCGACACCATGTCAACGACACTTCTCAGACCCCGTGTAATGTGTTAGGAGTTCATCAACATCCCACATCACACGTCCATCAAGACTCATTGGCTCACGCTCTTGACATACAATATGCAAGGTTGGTATGTGATGTGCGTTAGGAATCTCACAACCCACACATCACGTCACCACACATCATCCATTTCACATTCTAATCTTAATATCACATGCCATACAACTCCTCATACCACATGCCAATCAACTTTTGATAATTCACTGCCACATTTCTAAGTGATTCATAAACAACGGCAAGTTATAAACCAATTCAATATTTCTAACAACCTTATTTCAAACAAGTCAGAACAAGAATCAGTTAGCGATTTGATTTAGGTTATTGATTTGTTTTTAGATACCATTCAGGTTAAAGGTAAAGATATAGTTATAGCTATGTATAATGGTTATACAATTATACTTAAAATCTTACCTACAATTAGTATATATGTATCTTTTAAGTCCATAAGCTTTTAATTTCGATATACGCAACAATCATGGAACAAATTCAATCATAATCCAGACATTACAAAGTGCAACACACGCATAAACTGAACTAGAACAAACCGTATCACCTTGTGTAACACCCCCTTCTCGTTTTTCGCTGACCGACGAGCTAACCGGTCAACAATCAAACAAGAACATGACCGATCGAACCCGAGCAGTCATACGAGAAGAGTTTGTCACAATACGAAAGCCAGAGACAGTCCGGTTCGAGACAAAGGCTCGAACCAAACCATATTTGACTCCGTTTACCTCGTTTCTACGATACGAGGCTTTTCAACCCGTACCGCTTCCACGAGTTGTGTTCGGTTCAGACGAAACCGTATATCAGAGAATTATTCCATTTTTATTACTTTAAAATCATAAACTTTATTCATAAAAAAAATGCCAACCCAAGACTACTCCGAGTGTCCTACGCATCCGCCGAGCTACACCAAACCTGAAAACACAAAAGAGTCTAATGAATAATCTAAGATTACCCATTGAGACGGCTCCCAACTAAAGGCTGCTAACAATCTAATAATCCCACCCAAACCCAAAATAACAATCAAGTATAAATAGCTGGTCAAGTGCTACCAAGACGTGACGAGCTCCACAACACACAAGCATTCAACACCACACCACAAAAGTAACCAAGGGAATCGAGAACACTGCGACACATGCTCTCGATTAAACTCGATCTATCTATCGCATCTCTAACGCAATCTCCACACCATGGGCCCCAAACGCGAACTCGGTAACTTCCGCGGGAACACTTAGCTGCCTCCCACGACTCCTAGACTAAAAACACGAAGTCCTACGACTAGGACACCGTTCTCTGTCCATCGATACGCGGTGACTCGGGTTACCCCTAGATAACCAAAGCTTCCATGCAGTCCGGCCCTAGGACACGACCCCGTATTCTCCGGACCACACACCTACCGGCGTCACTCAGTAGGTTAACACCATAACCATAATCACTGCCCGAAGGCACGTGAACCGATCAGGTAACTACCCGAGGATCCAATCGTTTCTAGAAGTTCCTCAATCCCGAACCATTCCGACGTACCGATATTGCTGTTTTCATGTTTAATATTTTAAAAACTCCTTAGATGCTTCTATAAATCCACCAAGCCCCATTTTGAGATTCTAGATGATCTTAGATGAATTTAGAAATTTGAATCGCCTCAAACGGACACCCGTAGCTCCCGTTATGGATTTTACAAGTTTTGTCGGTTTTATCGGTTTCCTTTCCCGATAGTCCGAAAAACTAGTTTAGTCTCCGTTTCTTCTATGTCTGGTCTTCTAAATGTTTTTATGACCAAAAAGAAGAACATTTTTCCCGTCTCCACTTCCGGCTCGCATTTTGATAAAATTACCAAAATGCCTTTCCTTTCTTGAAAATTACAGAAATACCCCTCGTTGACTTCTTCACTGCCCGTTGACCATTTCTCGATACAGGGTACTACATTCTTCCCCACTTACAGGAATTCGGTCCCCGAATTCTCCGTTACTAAAAACTTCAAATCGGAACTGAACCCCGTAAGTCGCCACTCTGGAACTGATTCCACTGCTTCGATGCCCGAATGCTGAACCAAGTGAACTGTACTTCCGATGTCACTGACCTCTGAAACACTGTCTTGCACAAAACTTCTCTACATGCTGATGCCTTGGACTCCACACACTAAGAACTTTAATCATTATCACTTCTTGATTCTCCATCTTTGATTGTTTTCACCGAACTTCCGATTCAACTCTGATCCCACAACCACTGATTTCGTCGGAAGGATCCATGCTAATTCCTCAAATTTTTTGCACCAATTGATGATCGTCTTGAATCGACACTTTTGACTTCCCCACTTTGCTTCGACCTCCGTGAATGGCACAACACCGACTCTCCCTCTATTCTCGATACTTGTTTCATCTTTACTGCTTCTCGCTCCCCATCGGCGTTATGGTAATATTGATGTTCCTCCTCCAAAATAAACCACCATACTTATGTACGCCTCTAACTTTATCGATCACTGAACTCCACGCGTCATGGATATCAAACCGTCTTTCCTTTGATAACCTCGAGCTGATCCAAAACTGTCACTGATGCTGCCAAATTCCTTCGCTAACTCATCATATCCATCTATCTTGGTTCCTCATATCACTGATATCCACTCTGGTTCTGAAACTCCACTGACTCACTTGCAGGCTCAGGTTAAACTGCTTCTTGTAACACCATCTTGTCTCTAGGGTTCGGGTTTGGTCTCGTGTCCTCGTCAAATCGTCTATCACGTCCTACATCAACAACCTCAACAACACTGGAACGGTTAGACCTCTTTTAACTTAATCCCGATATCACTTCCTCATAGAAATATGGTTACTTAGTCATGTACCTTACGGTTACACATGGCTAAATAACAATATCCTATCATTCTGCTCAATCTCGAATAAGCTTTCTAAAACCCGCTTTATTAATTCTGAGCTTATTTCTATCTAAGAGGTTCATTACCAAAAATAATTCTACCCAACCAAACCAAACGATTTCGATAATTAAAATCAAAAATCACTTTCTAGCAACCTAGCGATTAAACGAAATGCAGAGATTCAAAATCAACAACTACCAACCTAGCGAGCAATCACAACAATTCACAATTCTAATAACCTAGCAAGGCAATCAATCACACACAATGAATCAAGCAAATCGGCGATTGCAGTTGTCTCTTAGGGTTCTGATGGAAAACGTCTGCTCGAACCATCATCTATTTTCACATCGTAACAATATTGCATTCACAACCATCATGAGTATGCAATATAACCACTCCGCTACTCAAAACGACAACCGAAATACTCCACATCCACTACGTAATTAAAACATCTATTCACCGCATAGAGTTTTACATGCGTAGGTCCGTCGGAGTCTACATACTAGCGGTTCCCAATCTGTCCCAAAATAAACACCGCTACACACAACCGATATACACACGTCAAAAAGCGAGTTAGAGCCCTTACTTACCTGGGCCTAATCTACTTCCTAATCTCCAACATGAGCGGTACAGCTCATGTGGATCCTAACCGGCAGGTACGCCAGGAGGATGGGATGAGTGTGGTGGTGGTGGCGGAGAGACGCGGTCTCGATCATGACAGGAAAGGAGCACAATGTTCATCTCGGTCGCAAATGTGACAAGTCGGAATCTGTGTCAATGCGGCGGTGGTTGATATGCTCGGCCAAACTACCGACACCGAGTAAAAATGAGAGACACGTGGTACCGCATGTAAGGAACCAATGCGTCAGACTGGTGGTCGAATAGCAGGTGGTGGTAGCTCCCATATCCCGAAATTATACTTGATCCCCATGTCATCGGGGATGAATACCGACGGTGTGCGCTATTGACGGTGGTACTTCGGATGTAATTGTATCATAAGGCGGATGTGGATTGGGTGGGACGGTAACAGGCTCAGCACCGGTAATCACATACTCCGGAATAGGCTGCGAAAGAAGGGAACATTCCGCGAGCTGGAAGAATGGACCTAAACTAGCTGCAGTAGATCTGATGGATCCAAGGTCATCCATACTGATGCCGCTCATCTTGTCGTCGCACCCACACACACACACACCAATCCTCCTAGGACAACTCTGCTGTATGACTGCGACAAAACACCAAATGATTAGCACAATCCTAATAAATTTGTCTAGCACACCCATTTCCCCGGTTTGACTTACGCAACTCGGATTCCTAATGGTTTCGACTCGATAAAACATTGAAAACGTTGAAAATCCGGAATTTTCGAACCCATGACGAACCATGCTCTGATACCACCTTTTTGTAACGCCCCCTTCCCGTTTTCCGCTGACCGACGAGCTGACCGGCCAACAATCAAACAAGAACATGAACGATCGAACCCGAGCAGTCATACGAGAAGAGTTTGTCACAATATGAAAGCCAGACAGTCCGGTTCGAGACAAAGGCTCGAACCAAACCATATTTGACTCTGTTTACCTCGTTTCTACGATACGAGGCTTTTCAACCTGTACCGCTTCCACGAGTTGTGTTCGGTTCGGACGAAACCGTATACCAGAGAATTATTCCGTTTTTATTACTTTAAAATCATAAACTTTATTCATAAAATTATACGGTATATTACAAATCATTTAGCGGGTACCCAACAAAATCCGCAACCGAAAATAAAGTCAAAATGCTTACAAACCCTAGCCAAATGCCAACCCGAGACTACTCCGAGTGTCTTACGCATCCGCTGAGCTACACCAAACCTGAAAACACAAAAGAGTCTAATGAGTAATCTAAGATTACCCACTGAGACGGCTCCCAACTAAAGGCTGCTAACAATCTAATAATCCCACCCAAACCAAAATAACAATCAAGTATAAATATCTGGTCACGTGCTACCAAAACGTGACGAGCTCCACAACACACAAGCATTCAACACCACAACACAAAAGTAACCAAGGGAATCGAGAACACTGCAGCACATGCTCTCGATTAAACTCGATCTATCTATCGCATATCTAACGCAACCTCCACACCATGGGCCCCAAACGCGAACTCGGTAACTTCAGCGGGAACACTTAGCTTCCTCCCACGACTCCTAGACGAAAAACACGAAGTCCTACGACTAGGACACCGTTCTCTGTCCATCGATACGCGGTGACTCAGGTTACCCCTAGATAACCAAAGCTTCCATGCAGTCCGTCCCTAGGACACGACCCCGTATTCTCCGGACCACACACCTACCGGCATCACTCAGTAGGTTAACACCATAACCATAATCACTGCCCGAAGGCACGTGAACCGATCAGGTAACTACCCGAGGATCCAATCGGGTTGGAAGTACCGGAACGCCATCTCTTAGACTTTCGGGATCTAACACGCCCTATAGAGTCCTAATAACAGTAATATAAACAAGCAGACTCACTGAGACTCTATCACACAATACCAACAAAGACAAATAGAACTACCATCTCAATCCCCAGTCTATCCCGCAAGTCCTATCACCAACCTCCCCATCACCCGACCTTACCCATACTTACTCGACCAGTACAGTCTACTCGACCCAACCCCGTAGTAGATAAACAATCAAGCAATCCACAGTCTACTCGGCCCAACACCGAAGTAGATACATAATCACACAATCACAACACCAAACAAACATTTATTTAGGTTTATTAGTCTTTTAATATTTTCTTAACCTTTACTCAGCCAATCCTTAACCTTTTCTCATTCAATCCGCTACCTTGGGATTAGTGGATTACTAATCCCGTAGACGGCCCATCAATCACATCACTTCTTTTATTTATCACTTCCTAAGTATCTTTTAATACGTCTTCGATCTATCGGTTTAGAGTTAGTAAGATTACTAACTCCCTGACATCTCATTATTCATTAATTTCCATTCATTAATCCACCCGTTATTACATTCTAAATGTGTTATGTCTTTTAACCGTATTTTATTCAACTCATAATTTCCCGTATATAGATTCCTTTAAGTACATTCTTAAATACTTATATATGCATATACTTCCTAGCATGCCATTCTATATGTATGCATCACCCAATCAAGCAATCAACGAACTATCAATCACGTAATACAACACCCAAGCAATCAACGAATTATCAATGTTTACGGATATAAGCTAACTAGCATGCATCCCTTACCCTAACCATTTCATTGGTTAACCGAGTTATTAAATCGACCTATCCGTTCTAACCAATTTAATTAATCGGGTATGCAACCTAAACTACGGTTTATCAATTTCGGATCTATATGATTCTAACTAAATGCAACACACAATTTAGCCGACTCACAGTGTTATTATGACGACGGACGGACGGATTGACGGACTAGCGGAACAATGAGACCTGGCAAGAACCCGACGCTAACCCGAACCTTCCCCGAACCTTCGTTGCTTTGACCCGACCTTAACCCATACTTGACCGTAACGTTGACCTTGGTGATTCCGATCGAGCCTTCGGACCATCCTCATCTTCTTTCTCCTCTTTCTCTCTCCACTTTCTCTCTCTTCTTTCTCTATCTCTTTCACTTCCGGTTCTACATCTCTCTCTCTTCTTCTTCTCTCATGCTTCATCTTCTCTCTCTCTCTCTCTCTCTCTCTCTCTCTCTCTCTCTCTCTCTCTCTCTCTCTCTCTCTCTCTCTCTCTCTCTCTCTCTCTCTCTCTCTCTCTCTCTCTCTCTCTCTCTCTCTCTCTCTCTCTCTCTCTCTCTCTCTCTCTCTCTCTCTCTCCTTCATGCTTCTTCTTCTTCTTCAAGCTTCCTCCTCCGGTCTTCTTCTTCTTCTTCTCTTCCCCCTCCTTCTTCTTCTTCTCTCCTCCTCCGGTCTTCTTCTTCTTCTTCTCTTCCTCCTCCTCCTTCTTCTTATTCTTCTCTCCTCCTCCGGTCTTCTTCTTCTCTTCCTCCTCCTTATTCTTCTTCTCCTTCTTCTTCTCCCCACTCTTCTCCTCCTCTTCCTCTCCTTCTCTCTTTTTCTTCTCCCTTTCTCTTTTCTTCTTGTTTTGGTTTGGTGTGAAGAAAATAAGTGACCCAGCCTCCTTATATATAAAAAACCATTGCATATGATTGTAACAGCTGTCCTTGTCCATCCATCCTAGCCATACACGCCACCCTCCCCCAAACCAGCCAAGTTCATTGTATCCTTGGTGAGCAAGCTTCTTCTATTTTACATTTAATGAACCAAAATCATTCTTTGTATACAAAAAGGAAGGTGTGGCGCCATGGGGAGGTTACACTTGTCTCTCCAGGATTCACTCTTGCCAAAAAACATTTCACCTATTCGTTTCTAGAAGTTCCTCATGCTAGAGTCCGCTCATGATCTATAAGTCTTGGACTTATTGCTTTTATTATATGATCCCATATGGGTCACACGCCTAAGCTAACAGGAAAACGTGTAGGAACGGTTTAGCAGAAGTATGGTAAAAGTGCTAGGCATTTACTGTACTTAGAGAGAATAAAACGGTTTAGGTACTGTGTATCGATCGATGCACAAGATGCATCGATCGATGCAGTGCCTGCACGCCGTCGAGTTAATTGGTGTTTGGGCCAAATGGCCCAAACGGAACAGGACGAGTTTTGTGTCATAAAACTCGAGTTTCAGACTGATTAACCCTAACACGAGAGCCGTAAACTCTCTCTCTCTGCGCCGAGTTCCCCTTGTGGTCTAGCAGCTGTTTCCTGTGAAAGCGTGTGTGAACCTTTGGAGGATTCATCCCTCGGTGCATCTCTCTGATCTCTGACCTGTTCAATTCCTTCCGCTGCAACAAACAGGTAAAAGGTGAGATCATGTTATGTTTCTATTCAAGAGAACCTAGATCTGTATGTTTAGGTTGATATGAATCTGTGAATTACATCAGGATCAACTAAACAGTTCCTACAGTGGTATCAGAGCCATTGGTTCTTAGGATTTCTTGTTTTAGATTCATGTTTAGGTTGTTTATTCTATTTAGAAGTGTTTTGAATCCATTACTGATAAGAAAAACACTTAAGAAACTGAATTGAATCCTAAACAAACAGTTAAAAAAAATCGCATGACCAAACTATATTGATTTGGTATGCGACATAAACTGATTTTGCATCGACTGAGATCGCATTGCATCGATCGATGCAATGCAAGGATCGATCGTTGCAGTCGCGAGAGATTGACCGCGATCGCATGGATCGTTCAAACGATCGCATGGATCTCGCGAGAATCTCTCGGCCAAACCAGATAACCGTTCGTGCATGCGTGAGAGCATCGATCGATGCAGGATCGATGAACGATCGTTGCAGGATCGATGCTGAGAGCATCGATCGATGCGGTTAGGGTTTAGACTCGGTTTAATTTAATTAAAATTAAACGTCTCGGTTTAATAAACAGATTTAATAATTTTATTAAGTCTGGTTAAACCGGGATAAGAAATCCAATGTCGAAAGAAATATTGGATTTAGTGCCTAAACCAGGAATTTCTAATTTGATTTGGTTGGACCAAATAAATTGAGAAATTCCGGTTTAGTAAATAACCGGTTGACAATTGTGGTCATCGTAGTAATTGAAACTTGGTTAGACCAGTTTTAATGAACCAGACCGGTTATGTCAAATAATTGGACAATTGGGTCATGTTTTGGACATGGACCAATTCTTGGGCCTCGGGCCAAGAAGTTAAAACAATTGGGCCAATTATTTGAGTCTTTCTTCAGATTAATTTAAAATTTATTTTATAAAATTATAAAGTCGATTTTAAATTGAAATTTCCGAAATTTTTAAAATTAGAAAGTTTCTTAAAATAGAAGTTTCTGTATTTGCGGATTTTGGATTTTGAGAAATTTCTAAAGTTAGAAAGTTTCCGGTTTTAGAAAGTTTCCAATTTTAGAAAGTTTCCAAAATAGTAGGTTTCCATAAATAGAAAGTTTCCGAAATAGTAATCTTCTATTTTGGGAATGAATTTTAATAAACCTACGAACCTCAAATAATATCAAGCGTTGGATGTCTTGTCCAGGCTATGTCAGCTGTCAAAGCCCATTCAATTGCATTCATGGCCTTACAGTGTGAGGATGTCTGTTTTTGCGTGGGTAAGACAGTTTGTGATTCATAAATGTCATTGGGAGTCCCAGACATTAATGATTACATGACTGTATAGTCTGGTTTTCTTGACTAGGCCATCGGGAGTCCCGGGCCTTGAGACATCAGAGTGGATTGGGCCTCGGGCCCAGATTCACAACCAAGAGTTATATCACGGATATAATTAGCCGATATAGGGCTTACCGATATAAGCTAAGGTTGGGTGACGGCCAGTGGCCCACTTTAATCTTAGTTATATATGGATCTTGGAATCATTATATTCTATTGAGGGTAACTTAGGTTATTGAATATAATGCGTGATTAATCATATTAAATTTTAATACGAGATTAGTCATTTTGAACATAATAACTAATAACCTTTTTATTTATATATTTCAGACATGACTACTACAAGCACACAAAACACATTCTCGATCCGGTCTGTTCTCGAGAAGGAGAAGCTGACTGGAACGAACTTCCTGACATGGTCAAGGAACTTGAGGCTGGTCCTCAAGCAGGAGAAGAAGGATTATGTCCTTCGAGATCCCCTCCCCGAGAGGCCTCTTGCCAATGCTGCCAGGACTCTGCACAATGCTTGGGAAAAGCATTCGTCAGATGAAAATGATGTCTATTGCCTGATGTTGGTGACAATGACTCCTGAGCTGCAAAAACAGTTCGAAAGTGTATTGTCTCCCATCGAGATAATGGCAAGCCTGAAATCGCTTTTTCAGGAGCAGGCTAGGACCGAGAGGTTCCAGACAGTTAAGAACCTCTTGGACTGTAAGTTGGCTGCGAATGCGGCAGTGAGTCCTCATGTCTTGAAGATGATGGGTTATCTCGATCATCTTCAGAAACTCGACTGCCCAATCAGCCAGGAACTTGCCTGCGACATCATTCTGCAGTCTTTACCTGCAAGCTATGATCAGTTCATTCTGAACTTTAACATGCATGGCTTGAGTAAGACACTACCTGAGCTTCACGGAATGCTCAAGACTGCAGAGCCCAACTTGAGGAAAACCGCCAAGGACCCCAATGTGCTAATGGTGCAGAAGGGCAAGGGGTTTAAGAAATCCTCTGCTAAGGATAAGGGAAAGGCCAAGGCTGTCCAAGTCACGGACAAGGACACGCCAAAGCCCAAGCCCAAGTCCAAGGCTGGGCCTACTGACATGTGCAGGTTCTGCAAAGAACTGGGGCATTGGAGAAGAGATTGTAAGAAATTCCAGGAAGGTCTAAAGGAATTAAAGAAGAAGACTTTCGAGACTTCTTCATCAGGTATTTTTGTTATAGAAGTTAATACAACTACTTCTGATAATACCTCATGGGTCATGGATACTGGTTGTGGGGCTCATATTTGTACTAATATGCAGGCACTCAGCAACAGTAGAAGGCTGAAGCAAGGACAAGTGGAGCTACGAGTTGGGAATGGAGCGAAAGTTTCAGCACTAGCTGTAGGCACATACTTGTTGTCTTTACCTTCGGGATTGATTTTAGAACTGAATAATTGTTATTTTGTACCTGCTATAAGCAGAAATATTATTTCAATTTCTTTGTTGGATTTGGAAGGTTATGATTTTTCAGTTAAGAATAAATTATGTTCCTTCAATCGCAACAATTTGTTCTATGGTTCTGCCCCTCTTACGAATGGGCTTTACATACTTGATCAATCCGCGCCAATTTATAACATTGATACCAAACGGTTTAAACCTAATGAGGAGAACCGAACGTTTCTATGGCATTGTCGTTTAGGGCACATCAGCGAGAAACGCATCAAGAGGCTCCATTCGAATGGACTTCTTGGCTCATTTGACTTTGAGTCATGTGAGAAATGCGAATCATGCATGATGGGCAAAATGACACGGGCCCCCTTTAATAAACCTAACGAGAGGGCCAGTGACTTATTGGGCCTGATACACACTGATGTGTGTGGCCCAATGTCCACAAATGCAAGAGGAAACTATCAGTACTTCATTACCTTCACTGATGATTTCAGTAGGTATGGATATGTTTATTTGATGAAACATAAGTCTGAATCTTTTGAGAAGTTCAGAGAATTCCAAAATGAAGTACAGAACCAACTTGGCAAAAGCATTAAGGCTCTTCGGTCCGACCGAGGAGGAGAATACTTAAGTCAGGAATTCAGTGATCATCTGAGAGAGTGTGGGATCGTATCCCAACTCACTCCTCCTGGAACACCTCAATGGAATGGTGTGTCTGAGAGGAGAAATCGGACCTTATTAGATATGGTTCGATCTATGATGAGTCACACAGACCTTCCAATATCCCTTTGGGGATATGCTCTGCTAACAACAGTGTTCACTCTAAACAGAGCGCCATCAAAAGCAGTAGCAAAGACACCATATGAATTATGGACTGGAGAAGCTCCAGTGCTGTCTTATCTAAGAATTTGGGGTTGTGAAGCCTATGTTAAGAGATTAATCTCAGATAAGCTTACACCAAAATCTGATAAATGCTATTTCATTGGTTATCCACGGGAAACCAAGGCTTATTACTTCTATCTACGTTCCGAAAACAAGATCTTTGTTGCCCGGGATTGTAACTTTCTTGAGAGGGAGTTTCTCTCTAAGAAAGACAGTGGGAGTAAGGTACTGCTTGAAGAAATTCAAGATGAACAGGATACTGCTCAACCTAATGAGGAAGAGCAGCAGGAGGACCTACAAGAAATTGTAGAGCCTGAACCTGTAGTACCTGAAGTTCGAAGATCCGGGAGGATCCGTCACGAACCCGAGAGATATCAAGGATTCCTCGTGACTGACTGTCATGATCTTTTGATCATTGATGGTGATGAACCATCGAACTTCAATCAAGCCATGATGGGCCCAGATTCCTCTAAGTGGCGCAAGGCCACTGATTCCGAAATGGACTCCATGTCGGTCAACCAAGTGTTTTCGTTGGTTGACTTACCCGCTGGTGTAAAAGCCATCGAGTGCAAATGGATCTTCAAGAAGAAGATTGACGTGGATGGAAATGTCCAGATTTATAAAGCCAGGTTGGTGGCAAAAGGTTTCAGACAAGTTCACGGTGTGGACTACGATGAAACCTATTCACCAGTGGCTATGATGAAATCTATTCGGATTCTACTAGCAACTGCAGCTTTTCATGATTATGAAATTTGGCAGATGGACGTGAAAACCGCCTTCCTGAATGGTATTCTGGAAGAGGATGTGTATATGACACAACCTGATGGTTACATAGATCCAAAGAATGCTGGAAAGGTATGCAAGCTTCATAAATCCATTTATGGATTGAAGCAAGCATCGAGGAGCTGGAATCTTCGTTTTGATGAAGCGATCAAGCAATTTGACTTCATCAGAAACGAAGAAGAACAATGCGTGTATAAGAAATCTAGTGGGAGCAAGATTGTATTTCTTATTCTGTATGTCGATGACATACTGCTTCTCGGAAACGACGTTCCAATGCTGAAGTCTGTAAAGGACTGGCTTGGAAGTTGTTTTTCCATGAAAGACATGGGTGAAGCCGCATACGTTCTTGGAATTAGGATCTATCGAGATAGACCTAAGAGGCTGATAGGCTTGTGTCAAGACTCATACATTGACAAAGTCCTACAAAGATTCAGCATGAAAGATTCCAAGAAGGGCTTCACGCCAATGGTGCATGGCACAACGCTAAGCAAGAAGCAGAGCCCTACGTCGGCTGCTGAGCTTGAGCGCATGAAGAATATTCCTTATGCATCTGCAATAGGATCTGTCATGTATGCCATGATCTGTACTCGTCCTGATGTTGCTTATGCATTGAGCATGACGAGCAGATACCAGTCAAATCCAGGTGAAAACCATTGGATTGCCGTAAAGAATATCTTGAAGTATCTAAGACATACTAAGGATAAGTTCTTGGTGTACGGTGGGAGTGATGTGCTTAAAGTCAGTGGATTCACGGACGCAAGTTTCCAGACAGACACAGATGATTTCCGGTCACAGTCCGGTTATGTCTTTTGTCTGAATGGCGGTGCAGTAAGTTGGAGAAGCTCCAAGCAGGACACCGTTGCTGATTCCACTACAGAAGCTGAATATATCGCCGCCTCAGAAGCAGCGAAGGAAGCTGTTTGGATACGAAAGTTCATTATGGAACTAGGTGTGATACCAGATGCGGCTGAGCCTCTGGCACTGTTTTGTGACAACAATGGTGCTATAGCTCAGGCAAAGGAACCAAGATCACACCAGAAATCCAAGCATGTTCAAAGAAGATTTCACTTGATACGTGACATCGTTAATAGAAAGGAAGTCAAGATCAGCCGAGTTCCGACAGATGATAATGTCGCTGATCCGTTGACAAAGCCACTCCCAAGACCTAAGCTCGAGTTCCTGACTGAAGCTGTAGGCATTAGAAACATTGAAATGTAATCTAAATTTGAGTGGGAGTTTTGTGAGCTTTATTTTAGTTATTTGATATGTTCTTGTAAAACATTATTTTATGTTTTAATGAAATTATTATTTCAAGATTATTTTAACTGTGATGAAATAATCGTTCCAAAATGATATGAACCATTTTATAGGTCATCGAAGTAAGTGACTTGATCTTGAGTCATCAAAGTCATTTAGCTTGATCATGAGACCCTATATTTGATAAATGTTTTATATCATCCTGTCCCTAGTCGAAGGTTGTTGAAATTGGAACACCAACAACCGTGTGAGATTGGATTGGTACGTGACTTATGACAAAGTCTCAGTGTGTCATAGATGCGCGGCATCAAAGTCAGTACATAGGTGTATGTTGGGAACATACGACCGGACAAGACCCGCTTATAAGAACTCTTCAGGATATTTATATCTGTGTCATAAGAGATTCTTACTACGACTATAGAGTATAGTCCTTAGACCTGAGTTCACATGCATGTGACTGCACATGGACTGATGTACTTTGATCATTGTCTAACGCTATCGTTCTGTGATAGCTATAAGGACCTTGTTTGGGTACATCATGAAATGAGTAGTTTACAGTGATGGAACAAGATGGGATTTGTCCCTCCAATATAAATGGAGTGAATATCTCTAGGCCAATCGGAGATTTGAATACTGGAAAACGCATGGCCATGCTCAAACGGACTTTCCCGAGTCGTTTGGACTGTCAGTATCAAATCAGAGTCCGATGAACAAGATTAGGCTTTATAAGGATGACACCAATCTTGCCTTATGACTAATCGAGATATTGAGACAAAAGGATTATGAATACAGAGATTCCAGTACAAGTGGGAGATTGTTGGAATTGTGTCCAGTAATCTCGGTACTGTCTCTAGAAAGTAAGAGTATGTCAGTGATCAGACATAAGTCATATAATATTGGGGGTCATGATGGCTTGCTAGAGTCCGCTCATGATCTATAAGTCTTGGACTTATTGCTTTTATTATATGATCCCATATGGGTCACACGCCTAAGCTAACAGGAAAACGTGTAGGAACGGTTTAGCAGAAGTATGGTAAAAGTGCTAGGCATTTACTGTACTTAGAGAGAATAAAACGGTTTAGGTACTGTGTATCGATCGATGCACAAGATGCATCGATCGATGCAGTGCCTGCACGCCGTCGAGTTAATTGGTGTTTGGGCCAAATGGCCCAAACGGAACAGGACGAGTTTTGTGTCATAAAACTCGAGTTTCAGACTGATTAACCCTAACACGAGAGCCGTAAACTCTCTCTCTCTGCGCCGAGTTCCCCTTGTGGTCTAGCAGCTGTTTCCTGTGAAAGCGTGTGTGAACCTTTGGAGGATTCATCCCTCGGTGCATCTCTCTGATCTCTGACCTGTTCAATTCCTTCCGCTGCAACAAACAGGTAAAAGGTGAGATCATGTTATGTTTCTATTCAAGAGAACCTAGATCTGTATGTTTAGGTTGATATGAATCTGTGAATTACATCAGGATCAACTAAACAGTTCCTACACCTCAATCCCGAACCATTCTGACGTACCGATATTGCTATTTTCGTGTTTAATATTTTAAAAACTCCTTAGCTGCTTCTATAAATCCACCACGCCCCATTTTAAGATTTTAGAATATCTTAGATGAATTTAGAAATTTGAATCGCCTCAAACGGACACCCGTAGCTCCCGTTATGGATTTTACAAGTTTTGTCGGTTCTATCGGTTTTCTTTCCCGATAGTCCGAAAAACTAGTTTAGTCTCCGTTTCTTCCATGTATGGTATTCTAAATGTTATTTATGACCAAAAAGAAGAACATTTTGCCCGTCTCCATTTCCGGCTCGCATTTTGGTAAAATTACCAAAAATGCCCTTCCTTTCTTGAAAATTATAGAAATGCCCCTCGTTGACTTCTTGACTGCCTGTTGACCATTTCTCGATACAGGGTATTACACCTTGCCCTTGGATGACATTGACAATGAATGATAACGAGTCGAAAATGGATTTCGATCGAGATTGTGGAAGAAGTACACGACTCTCTATGATCTACAGCTCTAGATCGGTTCTACTTCAACTGAGAGCTAGATCTATGTGTCTACGAATTCTCTACAAAGATTCAGGTAATAAAGAATACGTTTACTCAACCAATACACAGATATAGCTAGATTAATCCCAGATTCATCTTGGACAGACATGTTTTAGAAAAACTTTTGACTCATACGTCATAATTAGACGATTCTGGTCTCTATGGAAAGAGGAGGTCGAGATATTTTCAATGAAATATTACCCGTTCTGTGGCTCCTTGCAGTTCTTTGGGAAACATCTGACAATGTGACTGTTGGATTTGAGGAAAGATCACTCGATCTTAGATCTTCACTCGAAAAGAGGATGAATGAAACGTATCTAGATCTTTGATTTACCA
The DNA here is from genome assembly GCA_030180135.1 of Orychophragmus violaceus. Taxonomy (NCBI): domain Eukaryota; kingdom Viridiplantae; phylum Streptophyta; class Magnoliopsida; order Brassicales; family Brassicaceae; genus Orychophragmus; species Orychophragmus violaceus. The sequence continues at coordinate 21,282,494 of CM058235.1, forward strand.
CCTCAGTGGTTCACGGTGACATAAGAAGAAGAACCGTTAGGTTATCGCTTAAACCAAAAACGTTGGGTGTGATTGATGGCTTGTGTGAGTTAGTTGTTATGGTAAGTGCATGTGATGGGCGTTGGGTGCAGGGTGCGTGACCTGGAACCGATTGAGGTGGTTGTGTATTCTTATAGGGCACGTGACCTGGAAACGATTGAGGCGGTTGGGTATCGCTGGGAAATGTCGTCGGAGGGGGTGTGACGAGCCCCCTGTGGTGGTGTGGGGCGTACTCGTCGGTTCATGTGTGCGTGGGGGCTTCGGCCTGAGTCCGCACCTATGGACAATTAGCTAGTTGTGTAGGTTGTGTGGTGCGCGTTCGGGCGGTTGTTGTGCAAGGTGTGATTAGCTAGGTACTTGTTTGTAGTTGTGTGGCGTAAGCCGAGATCGTGGGTTCCTTGAATCCGCCCTCACTGGGTAATTGTGTTTTAAAACAATTACTCAATCCTCTTTCTTTTTCCGTCCTTTTTACCTCGCAAGTCCGGATGCAGGATGGATCGATCGTCTGATATTCTTGGTGAATTTGAACCGAAGGAAGCGCGCGGATTCCTGAGACCATAGAAAAGCAGTCTGGTAGGGCTATTCCGGTTCGACAGATGTCAAATGGCGTCGTTTTCAGTTCGCCGGGGACGGATCGTGTCAGTGATGACTTGCCGAAGATGGCTGACGGCGACAGCAAAACTGAAATTCCGGCAAATTTTTGCTGCATTCTTTTTTGTAGAAGAACTAGAGAATGACTACCTTCTTTTATGGGCTTTATGATGGAATTTTTTGAGAATGAGTGTTTGGCTGTGACATTAAAAATGAAGTTCTATATCCCAGTGATTCTAGTAGATTAATCTCGGCTCCAATCTATTATTTCCACTGTACAATATTTTTGTCCTCTTGAAGAAGATTTTGAACACAACGAAACAGATATAAGGAGGCAACAACTTGAATGTTCTTTCACCAAACTGACATAAAATCCAAATACATCTGAGAAGTAAATTACAAAGATATAACTAACATTAGTAAACAACAAAATAAAGCCGATGGCAAATCAGAAAAATACGACACATGTTAAAAAAAACAAATTGCAGAAAACCCACAAAAAAGCTCTTATCATCCTTTGCTTTACAAATTTTTCCTTTTTTCGAAAACTCTTTCATCATCATCATCATCCCTTGCAGCGTCATTTTATCTACACACTGAAAAACCTCCACCGTCACAAATCGGATTGTCTTAATGACTCGTTTGATATAACCGAGTCAACTCAACCTAGCGAGTTTTCTCTGCTGAGTCTCACGTACATCCTCGCCCTCAGTTCTTTCCCAGATTCCACCAGTTCCATCGCCGGAATCTCTTCACATGCATCTTCCCGGATCTCTAACTCTATTAATCCCGGCCATGTTCGTCCCTGAGTCGAACGCAAAGAAGACGAAAAATGTAACCCCAGGCCGGATCTGACAGGTGAGCCCCATGAACCTCCGTTCAGTTGCATTTTCCTCATAGACGCAATGAGTTCACCAGTGCTGGGAGAGAGCGGCGGAGATTCCGACGGTGGAGAAAACGGAGGAGAGATTAAGATCGAAGTAGGAGAAGTAGCTGTCACAGATTTTGACAAAAGAGACTCATATCGGCTACGAATCGAGGAGAATCCAAGATCTGACTCCCCTGAATTCGCCAAAACGCGTAACTGCTCCGGCGTATGAGCGAAGAAACAGATTCTTCTCCGGCAACTTGTACCGTCTTTACACGGCTGAGTTCGATAACGAGCGGGATGTAACCAAAACTCGAAGACACCATGAGCGAACTCGCACGAATCACCTCTTCTACAACTTCCTTTACGAAACTTTGGACACGCCGTACCCGAGTAATGAAACTTCCTCGGATCACGTCTTCGTGCTTTCTCTCCGGGATGCGCAAACGGACACTCCGTCCAGTCGTGAGATCGGCCACGCGAGCATCGCCGCACTTTGAACTCATACATGCGAAACTCATCGCAGGTGAACGAGTCGGATAGTGACTCGTCGGAGCTTGATGAGTCGGAATCGTTCTCAAACTCATTGGATGGAAGGTAACGGTAGAGAGAGGCGAAGGAGTCGAGAAACGGCGACGGAGAGTGTGGATAATCGTTAAAGTTAACGGAGGAGAATGGTGCCGTTGGATCGTTGATTTGGTCCCATGGAGGGATATGGATCGTCGGATGTGGCCGGCTATTTTCTCCGATCATCATTTTCGAAAGTGACTTTAGGATATGCTAGAAGCCTAGAACAAAAGACAGTCTTGTCTCCGTATTATAAACTGCTTTATTTAACAATGGTTAGGTCAAATAATAACCATGGTTAGGTTAAGAAAATCTTGCTCTATCCACAATACCCATACGGTTAAACTATAATAAGCACGTACGAGATATTTTCACGCAGTGATCATAGCGTGACGACCTAATCTCCACCGTTGATTTTGAAATCGGATCAGGTTCTTGAGGATTTTTTGTCACAGTTAAGTGAGACTATCATCTCACGGATAAATGACAGATTCTGACGTGGCGAAAGCATTGTGGTTCTCTTGAATTAACTCAGATATTTGTAATTACGATATAATAATCGCGATAATTTGGCAATGCGATAAGAGACAGAACGACACGTGGCCCGTTTGTATAGATTCGCTTGTGAGAAGACGACATGTGGCTTGAGGTAAATGGCCTACTTGACATTTAAGAACCAGCCAAAATAGATATTCAATTAGGAAGACCGGACGGATAAAATCACTAAAAAGTGAAAATAAATCAATAAATAAAATGAAATTAGGAGTTTAACGCTTTGTCATTTTAAATAGTAGTAATTCAACAACTATAAATACAAATCAGTTCAATCCTTAGTTACTATTATAGGAGTAATAATGGAATTGATTAGTAGTATATGGCTTAGGAATATTAAACGGATTTTGGGGATCGATCCAACTACATTTAGTGGATAAGATTTAGATTAAATTTTTAATGTTCATTTAAATCTGGATTCTGCCGATTGTCTTGTTGCGGATAACGAATTAAGAAAATTAACACATGATGAAGGCATCCTCAACGCCGGTTTCTTATAGAATATCTAAAAATGAAAAAAACAAATAATATTGCAAAAATAAGAGAGAGAAGAAGAATCGTATGTGGTTTAAGAACCTGAAAAAGAAAAAAATCCTTCTCCCACTTGGAAGTTAGTGATTGGTTCATTTCTCTTTTTTTGCATTAAATTAGTTATTCATTGGCTCTTTTCTCTTTCTTGCATTAAATTAGTTATTTAGTTTAAATTATATTAAATATATTAATTTTTATTATATAAATGAATAGTCATGATAGAGAAAAATGTGAGGCTTTCTCTATTTTTTTCCGACTAATTGATTTATTATTGATTCAGTAAATGTACATTGTCAAGATACATAAGTTGAGATAGTTCTAAAAAGAAATCAGATAAGTGAATGTTTATTGAATGCGCAGTAGCAATGAAATGAGCAACTGCATTCCTTGAACGTTAAGCGAAATGGAAGTGATACTCGGAGAACATTGACGCCGAGTTTTTGATATCACTGAGTAAGTTCTGAATTGATCCAATATGGTTGTCTGTTGCTAATGATTGTATGAGTTGATTGCAGTCACCTTTAAAGATGATTTTGGTATAGTTCCGTGCCAGACAATGAGTAACAGATTTTTGTAAAGCTTTAGATTCAGCTTCCAAAGGAGAAAACCTTTCCTAAGTAGGCTCTGCCCAATCAATCATCAAACCCATGAAATCTTGGATTACCCAGCCGCCGAAAGCCACTCCTGTTGCAGAACGATATGAAGCATCAAAATTGCATTTAAGTTGGGGTGATGGTGAGGGTGACCAGTATGGTTGTGTTGTCTGAGGACAAACTCTCTGCTCAGCAAGAGATGGTGTCGTAGTAGAGCAGTGTATCCATTCTTTGACCTCTGCCAAGCAAAAACCCAGTTGATTACTCGGGATTATCGGTTTGTTATTGAATATCAGGTTGTTGCGAGAGCACCATATATGCCATAAGATCCAATATGGCATTAATAACTCTTCCATATTCAGATCCGTATGTTGATGACGTTGGAAAAGGCCATCTAAATTCTCTTCAAACTCTGATGATGGTGTAAGGAGGAAGTTTAAATGTGGAAGGTGGCCTGTAGACCAGAACGCTTTTGAGACAGGGCAAAGGAAGAAGAGATGGTTCAGAGTTGCATCATCCGAATCACATCGTTTACACACAACTGAGATTTGCACACCCCGAGTTTGTAACCGGGTAGAAGTAGCAATGCCTTTTGAGGATAGAGACCAAAGAAAATGTTTCAATTTCGCTGTGATAGATAGCTTCCAGATCATGTTTTATGATCTATCCGACCATGAGGAGGAAGTATGTTACCCGTATTTGGATCCGAATTCCAAGCTACTTGGTATCATGTACGTACTGAATACTGACCATCCAAGGTGTAACCCAAAAAGGAAGATCTATTTGTCTAGATTCTGATAGGTATATGTGTCAGATAAGAAATCGATCGTCTTCATGAATATAAGTTAACAAAGCCTCTTCATTCCAAGTTCTGTGCCCGTTCGTTTGAGAGAATAGATCAGCGGCTAGATTTGTTGGTGAGGATATGATATCCCTCGGAGGTCTTGGTGGATCTGTACAAAGCCACTTATCTTCAAACAATCTCGTTGTCTCTCCATTGCCGATGTTATGACATAAACCTTTCTTAAGTAGATTCAGACCTACAAGTATGGAAGACCAACCATATGACTGATTACGTTGGGATCGGTATCCAGAATAGAGTTGTCTCTGTAATATTTTGCTTTGAAGAGTCTTGCAAATAAATAATCCGAGTATTGGAGCAATCGCCACGCTTGTTTGGCTAACAAAGAATCATTAAACTTTCGTAGTTCCTTAAAACCGAGAGCACCCTGAGATTTTGGTAACTGTAAACGATTCCCAGCCACCCAAGGAATACCTTTGGAGTCAGGATTATTCTCCCACCAAAACTTACGTAATAGAGAGGTGGTATCATCTGTGATCTCTGTTGGTAATTTGAAGCAAGACATAGAGTAGACTGACATTGAAATAGCAACTGATTTAAGCATCACTTCTTTTCCAGCTCGCGATAGAAACTATCCTGGTTAGGTAGATGTACGCTGCTTCACACGATCAGTGATAGATCGAAACATTTCTAACTTCTTTCGACCAAATTGTTCCGGTAACCCTAAGTATTTACAACCCCTCCTTGATGAATTCCCAGGAGATGCATTAGTCTCACATGGCGATTACCCTGAATCAAAGACCCGAAGGTAATAGTAGACTTTGAGGCGTTTATCTTCTGACCAGAGCATCACTCGTAAAGGTAAAAAACATGGCGTAGGGCTCGGCAATTGCGATCATTCGCTTGCAATAAAAATAGAGAATCATCCGCAAATAACAGATGGATAATATCGGGAACTCCATTCCTTATTTTAATGCCTCTGATATCACTGTGTGAGGATGCCTTGTAGAGAAGATGACTCAATACATCCGCGCAAAGAATGAACATATATGGGGATAGGGGATCATCTTGCCGTAAACCCCGTTCCGGGATGAAATGTCCATGAGGTGAACCGTTGACTAAAATTGAGAACGATACTGAACGTACAGTATCCATTATCCAAGAAGTCCAAAGATCTGAGAAACCGAAAGCTTGGAGAGTGGCTTCCAAGAAATCCCACTCGACACGGTCATATGCTTTCAATATATCTGTCTTTACCGCCATGTATGTTTTAGCAACTCTTTTCTTGGATTTTAAAGTGCATCATTTCATTAGCGATCAAAACATTATTTGTAGCCATACGACCCGGAATGAAAGTTTCTTGGGCTTCTGAAACAATAGTTGAGCTGAGATTTTAGTCGTGCAACCAGGTGTTTCGAGATTATCTTATATATAATGTTGCAGAGGCCAATAGGTCGGAAATCAGACAGATTTGTAGGTGTAGCAGGTTTTGGTATCATGCAGATGTTGGTATGATTAATCCCATGTGTCATAGTAGAAGTGTTAAAGAAGCGGTGTACTTCGATACAGACATTAGAACCTACAACATCCCAGCACTGTTGGTAAAATCTGGCGGTAAGACCATCCGGTCCAGGGGCCTTATCTGCTCCGATTGATTTGATGGCCGTTAAGATCTCTGCATCTGTGAATGGTTGTGTGAGTGACTCATTTATCGCAGGGGTTACCGTGCTCCTAAACCCGTCAAAAATCTTCCTGTCGAATGAAGTTCGAGAGCTTGTGTATACATTTTTAAAGTACTGCACTGCATGATCTCCAATAGCTCATTCACCTTTAAGTAGATTACCCGCTTCATCCTGAATAAGAGAATGAGATTCCTAGCATATCTCTGTTTTTGCTGAGGTGTCCCCACCACATTTTTTTTTTGCCCCCTGTCCCCACCACATTTTTTATAAGATTTTTTTTTTTGTTTAACGGAAAATAGCAAAATAAACCATGAAACATAAAAACTAACTAATAACTGCTCATTTTTCTCTTCTCAAGAAGAAATTGCTTCTTTTATCAAGAAACAATCTTCTCAAGTTAAAATTCAGCAGTTTTTTTTTCTTCGATTATTTGTTTTCTTCGATAGCAGTCAATTTGATTTTTTTAAATTCTCCAATAAGCCCAGATAAACCGAAACAGAAACCAACAAGCTTGGTCACTATAAAACAATAGCAGAGCAGTTCTTGTGGGAGTGCGAGAACAGGCCGAACTATAAGCACGCTTCAGAAGTAAATAAATTTGAACGAGGATTCGTTTTTCGAGAAGAAGGAGAATCCCAACACAGAAGAGATTGAAGGTCATGAGAAATGGTGGGAGAGATTCCGTACGAGCCTTATGGTACAGTTTATGACTCGTTCCGAGGAGATTGGCGAAGATATGAACAAGATGGAGCTCGAGGAAAACGACACGCCTTATCGGAAAGAAGACAAGGACTTGTGGCGAGCCGTCCCTCGTGTGCCCGGATTCGATGGGAGACCGATGCCTAAGAAGGCCATAAAATAAAATAAAAAGAGTGATGATAAGTTTTCATGAAACAGTTCGTCTTCGACCTCTGGGGTTTCCGACAAAGGTCTTACCCACCGGGTCAACCCATAGACATGTCTCAAGCAATTGGTTACAAACGCCTCCAGAAGCGGTATTATGATTGTAAGTGCCTTTAATCTGCTCAACCATATTGTATTTTTTTTACTAAGACTCGTGATGTGATGATGTTACTGTATCGTTAAAGGATAATTTTCAAATGTTGTTTAACTGCTTCTCAATACCAAGTTGCCATAGATTATGTGTGTTATGATTTAGGAGAGTAGGTGGTGATAAATAATCCCAAGCTTGATCACATAAGTTCATCACTTGAGATTGGTCTGCTTTTTAATTTGTTTTATCTTCTGCTTTAAAGATCCAAACTTTGCATGTTGTAGCATTATTGAATTGGTGGTATATGATGAAATTAATATTCTTTTTTAGTCGTTTCCTTTGATGTGTTTGATCATAAGTTGTTGTTTGCTTTGCTCTAAGTGTTTTGAGATTGTAGTCATAATGAAGATCGGTGGTTGGTGATATAAATTATTGCTCTTTCTATATTCAGAATATATATGTGATTCAGTGACTGTCCTAATTTTAGTGTTTAAACTCTATGAGACTGGATCTAATTGATCTGATTTCTTCAGTTACTGGGACGTAGTGTGGAACTTTCCAAGGAACAAACTAAAAAGACCAAAGGCACACTAGATCGGTAAATGACTCTCTGAAGGGTACTTCTTGTAAAAGGGGTTCAAGAAAGCTACTGGGAGCATACATTGTTTGTAAAGGCTAATGGGAAGATGTCGTGATTGTCAATGTGTAACTAGACGACGTAATCTACATGGGAAACTCTGCATCACTAGATGATTTCAAAAACTCCACAAAAGAAGAATTTGATATGTCTGATCTTGCGAGAATGAAGTATTTCTTGGGATTTGAGATCATTCAACATGAAAAGGCAATTTTATCAATCAAAATAAATTCGTATAAGATATTTAGTGAGGTATGGTATGGAAGACTGCAATGCAGTAAAGAACCAGATTTGTTCCTGGTCAAAAACTAACGAAGAAGGGAGCATGGGAAAAGGTGGATCCAACTTAGTTCAACCAACTGTCGTGGTAGCCTGAGATATCTCACTGCAACCAGACTTAACTTGATGTACTCGGTGAATCTAGTGAGCCGCTATATGGAGGAGGCGTAGTGAAGAGGATACTAAGATATGTACAAGGAACCACTTCACTTGGTATAAGATACAAGAAGGAAGGATTACAAACATGATTGGGTTCGTGGATAGCGACTATGCTGGAAATTCTGATGGTAGGAAGAGTACATCTGGATTGGTGTTCATGTTAGGAAACATAGCTGGTTCTTGGGCATCCAAAAAGCAACCTATTGTCACACTTTCAACAACTGAAGTGGAATTATAGATGTTGCGTATGGGGTTTGTCAAACAGTATGGCAACGAAACATCTTAGAAAATTTGGTGTGTCTCAGAGTGATAACAGTTTCACCATCAAACTCTCGAAGAATCCAATACTTCATGGTCGTAATAAACACATTCCCACGCATTATTACTTCCTAAGAGAGCTAGTGAATGATGATGTGATCAAAATAGAGTATTGTCCTACTTCAGACAAGTTTCAGGTATCATGACCAAGGCTGTGAAACTAAAAATGGTCGAGAAGCTGAGGACGAAACTAAGAGTGTGCTCAAAAGAGGAGTAAACTGAAGGGAGAATTTAAGTTTAGGATGAGGTATGAAGATAGTTAGTTAGTTAACGGTAATTAGTTTGATTTAGTCTTTCGACTATTGCACCAGTTAAGCAAATAAAAGGAACTTCCCCTTGTAGGAGTTAGTTTCTAAAGTTTTAAAGTCTATTCATGTTCATGTTCTTCTTGCGCTCATGTTCTTCATTTATTTCTAGGAAAATTTTCTAGTTTAAAAAATATAAATTATCATCTTTGTACGCAAACGAAAAATATACATCTTGATGGTTCGACGAAAACGTCACGTCATTAGAGAGTAACTGCCGAAAGAATTTTGTACGATGCTTGTTGAATATGTGAAGGTTTGGTCCACTTCTTCGAGATCCACTTGATTATTTGTTTTATTTTCTAAAACCCACTTGATTGTTACTCTTCCATTTGTTTTATAATTGTTTGGACATTGGAGCAATGGTTATCCATTAAGGGGAACTGATATCACGTGGGATGTGCTTACAGCCAAAGATTTGCAATATTTGACACATAATTATTAGCTTGTTACTAATCTGACCATTAAAGAGATGGAATTAAATATTCTGGATTTAAAAAGCCTATTTGACTGACCTGGTTCGGATAGGCGCTCAACAATTCTCTTAAGTATCTCCTAACTGTTATGAATAATAATATGGATGCCCATTATAAGGCCCATCTCGTAGTAGCTTCTAGAATTACTTGTACTCTAGGTTTTACTTGGTCTTCAAGTTCTTGTACTCCTATATAAAGGAGCATTTATTCATTGGAATAAACATCACCAATTCTTCTATCTCTCTTCTATTCACAACACGTTATCAGCACGATAGTCTCTCTCTTCCTATTTTCTTACACCGAAAAGGTGAGATTTAGTTTATGTTTAGTTTATGTCTTATTCTGGGATGATAAGTGATGTCTTATCTGAATATCGTTATGATAGGCTATGCCTTCACGATTATGATCTCTGATCTTATTCATAATAGAGATGATTGTCAATACTTATCTAGAATAACAATTTATTGATATTTGTCATGATTTAATCATGTATTTAAACCATGTTTATTATCGATTCATGGTTTATCTTAATGGATTCAATTCTATATTTTTGCTTGTGTTCAATAACTTCGAGTTGTTATATCTTTTTGATTTGATTATTTCATTGTTTTAATGTTTCTTATAAGTAAAAGATTTTGTTTCATTGTGTTTCCAAAATTTTAGATTCTGATTTAAGGAAAATATTTAAGTTTCTATTCTTAAATATCAATATATTCCCTTTTATTTTAAGGAAAATATTTAAGTTTCTATTTTTCCTTTTTGCTTTCAAGAAATCATATCCTCATCAGAAGTGAGAAAATAATGATGGTAGCAATATGTGATGATGAAAGAAATTTGTGTGAGTACAATGTCAAGTTTTATAAAGATTATTGACAGCTCTAGAAGAGCGAATTGCCTATGGGAACGCAATTTGAAATCATTAATGCGTTATATTTTCCCAAGTCTCAAAGGTCAAAAGAATCTAAGATACACATGACCTAAGTTGGGTATGTTGTTGATTTCGTGGGATTCAATTCGAGATAGATGAACCTGGAGTGTTACTATCTCGAGGGGGAGAACTAGAGAATCCCACATCCATTCTAAGTACTAAGTGGAACATCATGAAGATTATGTTCAAACTGAAAATAGACTTGATGAATCATTTATAAAGAAATCCAAATGGATTTTAAATTTAATCATGTTGAGACAATAAGGGAAATGTTGAATGCCTTCAACAGAAGTAATACCCGAGGCAATAAATGTATTTTGGAGAAAATACATGCATTATCTATTGAATTGTACTACACTACTACACACAGATTATTAAAATGGAGATAAATGTTATAGTAAACCAGAAGTTTACTGAAAGTTTAATTTTTGGCAAACCGGTTATGCCATCCCGGTTTTGTAATGATGCGACATTCGTTGAAGAACCAGAGATTCTTACGAATGATCTGCTATATGCTGCTTGCTCACAAGGCAATACGATAAAAAGATTTCACCAGCCAAAATAGATTTGGAATCTATTTAATTTATGGAAAGTATATAAGGAAATGTTTGTGGGCTTGATCACCCACTGGTGGACTGATCATCCACCATATGTTTATATATTAACACATCGATAAGATTGTCGTATGTATGTATCCTTGTCATAAATCCGCAACTTAAAGTGTGCGAGACTAATTGGTAATACTGGTGAAACTGAGCAGCATTGATTCGCATATAGCCAAAGAGTAAAATAGCTCTCCCCATCAAATTGGTTTTGGGTCAGGAACCATAAATCCCCATCTAGAGAAGTTGGATAAGTTGCTCCACAACAATACAAAAGATGGGACCTCAAAGGAGGTTATAAATATATGTTGGATATGATTCTCCATTGATGATTATACTCTTTTAATGAGTCAATTTATCCAACTTTAGGGAGAGAAAATAAACAGCTGGAAAAGAAATGAATTATCTATGATCCTCCTACTAAAGAGCGTGAATAGAAGTCCAAATGAATGTACGAAAGATAATTTAAGTATATTGGTTAAGCAATTTGTTGTCAGATGCTTCAACTGGCCCTAATAGAGTGACAAAGTCACATACCAGCTGTAAATGCTCCAATTAAATTGGATGTCCCAGAAGGACAGTATCAAACTGCTAGTGAGTCTAAAGAGCGCTTGAAGCGTGATAGACCTATCGGTTCCAAAGATAAGAATCCTAGAAAAAGAAAAGGAGCATGAATGAGAATGGCAATACCGAGGAATGAAATATTAAGGATCTCGAGAAGAGATGATAAACATGACAAGAAAGAAATTCAGGTACCTGAGAATATGAAAATCTCAAATAGCTATGTCATGTCTTGAATAATATGGAACCGATATCAAATCGACGTCGTTAATAATTATGCATGCAGTATAGCAGTTGATGAGAATGAGGATCATAAGACATCTATTGAAGAGTGTACACAAAGAAGTGATTGGCCAAAATGGAAGGAAGCAATAGATGCAGAATTAAAATCTCTCGCTAAAAGAGAAGTATTTGGACCAGTAGTACGTACACCTAAAGGTGTAAAACCAGTAGGACATAAATGGGTCTTTGTACGAAAGAGGAATGAAAATGGAGAAATTGTGAGGTATAAAGCACATTTAGTCGCACAAGGATTCTCACAAAGACCTGGAATTGATTATGAAGAGACTTACTCTCATGTGGTGGATGCAACTACTTTCAGGTTCCTTATTAGTCTGGCGATAAAAGAAGGACTTGATTTACGTTTAATGGATGTAGTGACGACCTACTTATATGGACCATTGGAAAATGACATTTATATGAAAGTCCCAGCAGGATTTAAACTACCTGAAGTAGTAAATTCGAATTCCCGAGAACAATACTGCATAAAACTAAATCGATCTCTTTATGGACTAAAACAGTCAGGGCGTATGTGGTATAATCGCCTTAGTGAATACTTGTTAAGAGAAGGCTACAAGAATGACCGTGTTAGTCCATGCATCTTCATAAAGAGATTTGAGAAAGGATTTCTGATAATTGCAGTATATGTAGATGATTTAAATATTATTGGAACTCCTGCAGAGATTTCATATACAGTGGAGTATTTGAAGAAAGAATTTGAGATGAAAGATCTTGGGAAAACAAAATTTTGTTTGGGACTACAAATTGAACATGTAAAGAATGGAATTCTAGTACATCAAGAAACATACACAGAAAATGTGCTCAAAAAGTTCTACATGGATAAAGCACACCCCTTGAGTAGTCCAATGGTTGTAAGATCACTTGATGTGTCAAAGGATCCATTCCGTCCTCGAGAAAACAATGAAGAAGTTCTTGGCCCTGAAGTACCATACTTAAGTGCAATAGGAGCATTAAGTACCTTGCTAGTCACACAAGACCAGATATATCATTTTCGGTGAATTTGTTAGCAAGGTTTAGCTCATGCCCAACTCAAAGGCATTGGAATGGGATTAAGCATATACTTCGTTACCTCCAAGGTACAAAAGACATGGGCTTATTCTTTTCTAACTTATCCAAGGAGGGCCTAATTGGTTTTGCAGACGCATGATACTTATCCGATCCCCATACTGCTAAATCGCAAACAGGATATGTGTTCACTTGCGGAGAGATTTTAGCCATCCATGAAGCTAGTCGCGAGTGTGTATGGTTAAGATCTGTCGTTCATCATATAAAAGAAGATTGTGGTATTTCTGGAGGGAAAGAAGCCCCAACAATTATGTATGAAGCCAATGCAGCATGCATCACACAACTCAAAGACGGATACATTAAAGGCGATAGAACAAAGCACATTCTACCAAAATTCTTCTTCACACACGATCTACAGAAGAACGGCGATATACATGTTCTACAGATCCGTTCGAGCGATAATTTGGCTGACTTATTTACAAAGGCGCTACCTACTTCTACTTTCAAGAAGTTAGTTCATCAGATCGGGTTACGCCGTTTCAAAGATCTCGACACGTGTACTCAAGAGGGGGAGTAATTGCGTGTTGCACTCTTTTTCCCTTAACCATGGTTTTTCCCATTGGGTTTTCTTGGTAAGGTTTTTAATGAGGCAACATCTTAAACGCATTACGAACCATTTCATTATAATGGACATCCAAGGGGGAGTGTTATGAATAATAATATGGATGCCCATTATAAGGCCCATCTCGTAGTAGCTTCTAGAATTACTTGTACTCTAGGTTTTACTTGGTCTCCAAGTTCTTGTACTCCTATATAAAGGAGCCTTTATTCATTGGAATAAACATCACCAATTCTTCTATCTCTCTTCTTTCACAACACTAACTTTTTTTTTGAAAATAACTTTTGCTTTGTCGCTATTAAATTATAAGAGCTAATTGCAAATGAATCTTATTTATAAATAAAGTAATAACAAAATTGTATTTTTTAAAATCATATGCAGGTTTATTTTTTTTATCTTAATTATGGTGTTAAAAAGACTAAAACATCTTTACTGCCAAAATTAACTCTATTGATTGATGACAGATCCAATAATGTCATAACTCTATTCCAAACTGTCTTTATCTATATATATATATTTTTTTTAACCCACACATAAAAAGTGCATGCGGATCTTGCTTTTTACATAGATAGTGGAACCAACATACTTTTTGTGTCCACAAATCACAATAACTAGATTTTGACCTACCGATCGGCGGGTATAATTTTGTTTTAATATTTATTAATATTTTTATGTGTATAAATAATATATTTGTAAAGGATAATAAGTTTTATAATATATTATTAATATTAAATTTAGATGTTTGATATATGATGAACATATATATATATATATATAGGTTTTATATAGTTTATTTTTATTTCTTTTTTTAAATGATAATGATCCAGGCTAAGAACAGACAATTATTTTATAGCATGAAGATTTATATTTGTAAATGTAATATATCTTATTTTTAAAACACACATTCTATTTTGTTTGTTAAAAATTTGAGCATTTTTAAAGATATGGTGGTGAATATATATATTATTAATCCAAATATAAGTAATTTGTTATGTATATTTTTTATTTTATATATATATATAAGATGATTTTGATTGTTTCTTGGGTTTTTCGGTTTTTATAGGAGATCGTTATGTTGGTTTTATAGTAATATTTATTTTAATTATTTACGTTTTGTGAATAAAGAGATTTAATATAGTTTTGGATGCACTAAATTATTTACTTTTTAGATTATATAGTGTGGATATTTAAGTTTTTAGTATTATTACATATTTTGTATATTTTCCATTTATTTTTAGCATGTAGATTTATACTTGTTGTTTTTTTTAAATAGATGTTATGATGCATTAGATATATTTAGTGTGTAAAATATAATTATATAGACAATAATAATGTTGCAATCATTACTATTAAAATTTAAATATAATTAATAATAGTAATAAATCAATTATTAGAAACATCTATACTATTAAAACCTATTAATATATGTTTATGTTTAAGATTTATTTAGATCCGTCCAGTTAAACCCAACAAAATGCATGCCTATTTAAGTCTGTTTAGATCGGTTTATAAATATTATTGTTTTCAAAATTTAATACAATGTACGAAAAATTGACTTGTATATTTTTATATACATTTATATTCCGACTGAATCCAATATTTTCCATATATTTAAGATAATTTTCTTCTTGAAAAATTATTTAGTAAAATATTTTTTTGTTCTGCTTTTAAAAAGTTATTTGGTACTGCTTGGAGATATTAAAACGGACATATTTGGTTCGTTTGTACCCATTTATATTTAACAATCATTTAGACCCGTACGTTTAAGCCCATCAGAAGTAACACATTTCTATTTAAAACCGTTTAAGTATTTTTATAAATTTTAATATATATTTTAAAATTCTAAAACAAAATACAGAAAAATTAACTTATCTATATATTTTTACTCTGATTGAATTCAATACTTTCAAATATTTAAGATAATTTTCTTCTTGTAAAAATTATTAAGTAAAATATTTTTTGTTTAGGTTTTTCTTTTTAAAACTTTATTCTAGTTTACATAGAGTTGTCAAAAATGGTAGACTCGCCTATCTATATTGAAGACCTATTTAGACCCACCTGCTTAAACTCGGCAAAATAACACATGCCTATTTAAGTTCGTTCAGATCTATTTATAAATTTTAGTACTATAAAACCGATAAAAATAATATAGTGCATCCAAAACTATATAAAATATTTTATCGTAAAATATAAATAATTAAAATAAACACTACTATAAAACCAACATAACAATCTCTAATAAAAAACCGAAAACCGAGAGACAAATAAAAAAATCATCTTATTAGTATTTCACGCTGAAGGCAGATCAAAATATACAATGAAAGATTGTACCAGATTTTTAAGATGACATGTCAAATAAAGAACCAATTAAAAAACGATCTTGAAACAGAAAACAGAAATGACTAACTAATACATTGCACTAAACATATGTCAAATTATATATTAAGAGATTATGTTTTTTATTTTGAGATCACATGTCAAATAAAATAGTCAATAAAATGAATTCGGAAAAATCATCTAACTATACTCCGTGCTCAACGTGGATTAAAATTTAGCGGATGAAAATAGTCAATAAAATGAATTTGGTTTGTTTTTTGTTTTGCTTTTAAAAAAATTATTTGGATTTACATAAAGATGTCTGACTCGTTTAGACCTATTTATATTTAAGACACAATATAATCACACATTTAAATTCGGCATAATGCCTATTTAAATCTGTTTAGATCTTGTTTATAAATTTTAATTTTTAAAATTTTAAAACAAAATATTTAACTTTGCATATTTTCTATATATTTTCTATGCATGAGGTGATAGAACCTTTTTTTGGTGGTAGTGATTCTCTCTTAAAGAGCACCAAGATCGGAAGCCAGAGTTGGATGGGCACTTCAGAGTTGACCTACAGTAGAGTAAACCGGAGTTAAATTTATAGTCTCTTCATCAATATATGGAAAATAGATGCTGATAAATTTACAATCTATTCACAATCTCCACATGTGTAAGTCACATTTAAATGGATTCACCATGTGGTGAAAAACAAAATGTTGTATGGTTCATGTAAAAACACTAAATATATAACACATTTTACTTACCCAAAGAGTTTTGTAGCATATGAGTCACCTTTGAGTTTCTGGCGTTGCACAAAAATAGAGAAAAGTTTGCCAAGAACATAAATCAGTAAAACTCAAATGAAAATGTCTTGACCAAGGGGAAGATATGTTAGGAATATGGCTTGTTTTGGAGGCAAGGGTGGAGATAACATCACCGAGTGCCGAAAGCGACCTATTGATAAATTGGTATTCTTTAAGTCTTTCTCCTTCAACTTCTACTTTTCCTACTCGCTCACTTCCATCCAAGTCCACCATGGCTTCTGGTTCTCTGGCCATTGATCAAATTCACTCCCTTCACTGCCACTCACAGCAAGACATAGCAAACTAATCATCCAAACAAAGCAAAACCATTGAAATGCCATTGCAAAAAAAAAAAAGCATTCTCTTCACAAGAGATCGTATCACCTGTAAGTATCTATTTAGGACTTGTCATAGGTGTTCATCTCTTGGAGAATCTATACATCTTGATTTGTCATTGGATGGTGAAAAGAAAACAACCTTTTAAGTATTGGTTCATCGAGCAAAATTAACCCGGAAAGAATAGACTAACCAGTGGTGATTGTCCGAAACTGTTCTTGACCAGCAGTGTCCCCAATCTGGAGCTTGATACGTTGTCATCAAGCTCAATCGTTCATATCTTAAAGTCAATACTACATCAAGGCAAAAAAAAAAAAAAATCCACGAGACGTGAATGAAAAAAATATAGCTATTGCCGAGTTTAATTCCTAAATAGTCGACAGAGAACAAAAATCTAATGGTGGTATTGAAGCTAGTGATGAAAGAGACATGAGAGGAACGTAGGACGCAACTTTTACACCTGAAAAAATAGTAAATTTCAGAGATCTCTATACACTATGTAATCAGAAAACTTGTAACCAGAATGAAACATCAAAGATGATCACGAATAATTTTATGCATAAGAAAGAAGTTTTTGGCGATTGAAATGATGATAAATTGCTTTCTCAAAATGTTGATTTATAGAGTAAAAATGATTTAGGTTGGTAAGATTTAAAAGATATTCTACAATAATATTATGTTAGACACGATTATTGGTAGACACAATATAATTTAGAGAGTGAAACAATATTATTGAAATTATTTTTTATGTAACAGATTTTCTAAATAAAAATTTTGTTGGTGAAGATATTAATTAAGAAATAGAAGATACTACATAAGTTTTTTTTCAAAAACTCATAATTTTTTAAAAAAATTGTTCGGCGTGATATGGTAAGATATTAAAGAGTCGCCAAATATTAAGTTTATTTGACATTAATAAAATCGCCTCTATCAAATAAAATATTGGATAGAGAATTTTATTTGACATTTATGGTAATTTATGGTAATCGCCTCTTTCTTTCATTCATAAGTTGATATCACACGTGCTAACAATTCATTATTTTATTTGACAATGAAATAACAAAAAAGAAAACTAAATTAAAATTGCCTCTATCAACTAAATGACAGCACATATGACGCATTCAAAAAATATTTTCAGAAAATATTCTCACAATGGAGAATTTTAA
This sequence comes from Orychophragmus violaceus, assembly GCA_030180135.1. Classification (NCBI taxonomy): domain Eukaryota; kingdom Viridiplantae; phylum Streptophyta; class Magnoliopsida; order Brassicales; family Brassicaceae; genus Orychophragmus; species Orychophragmus violaceus. Next base: position 21,300,532 of record CM058235.1, read on the forward strand.
GAAGGTAGTTTTTTTGTTTGTAAAACAGAATATTAAGAATTTATTGAAATAACAAAAAAAAAAACCTTTCCTAAAATCGGCTCCATCAGTTAAATATCAATAGTTTGTATTTTTTTTTAAATGACAACTACACCCTTAATGAAATAACAAAAAACAAAACAAAAACAATGGCAAAGTTAGTAAATAATTAGAAAAGTTTGGACATTTTCTATTTTGTACTTCTGTTTTAATAGTATAGATGTGAATTATTGACTACCTATTGTCCATCAGAAGCATTTATTATGTGATATAATTGTAGTAGTGTCCACGAATAATCGACATCGTCCATTTGGAGCTTTTAAAATTGTGTTTACCAGTATATTTCACGATCATGTAAACTCTTGGTCACCTTCTGTCCATCAGACTCATCTAGTATGTGAGGAGATCGTGGTAGTGTCTACGAATAGTCGATATTGTCCGTCATATCCATAGAAAGTATTTAACATGTGATGTTTATTTGTATGGCTAGGAATCATAATGTAAACTCTTGGCCACCTATTGTCCACCAGAAACATTTATTATGTGATATAATCGTGGTAGTGTCCACGAATAATCGACATCGTCCACCCGAGTTTTTAAAATTGTGTTTCTATGTACATTTCACGATCGTGTACTCTTGGTCACCATCTGTCCATCAGACATGTCTAGTATGTGAGGAAATCGTGGTAGTGTCTACAAATAGTCGATATTGTCCGCCATATCCATAGAAAGCATTTAACATATGGTGTTTATTTGTGTGGTTAGGAATTATAAAAAAAAATTGTTTCTAGCGGATAACGTACTTGGTTCAATAGTTCACAACTTCACATGATTGTGAATCCGTGGATATAATGATTTGTTGCGCCCACTATCCATCCAAAAGCAACATGTAATATGACCATCGTATTGTCCATGTGGATGGATATTGTGGACAACTAGTCTAGACTATCCACTCGAAACTTCTGTATTAACTCCATTTTTTTTTGAATTTCGGTACATCGACCGATTATATCTCCATTTCGCTTGTTTATATTGTCGGAAATCTCACATGCGCAATGCTATCCACCGTAAAAAAATGAACAGTAAAAAGAAAGATAAAGTAAGAAAGAGAATAAGAAAAATAATATATATAAAAGGGATGGATGTGATGATGGGGTATTTTCGTCTTTTTAACATTGAAATTGAAGCAAAATGATACAAAATTGCAAAGCCTTTTTGAAAGATATAAAATTGCAAGGAAAAAGATAAAAAATACATTGGGATAATACGAAAATATTGTATCCACTATATCTTTTTAAGTTTATAATAGCAAATTTGTATCTTTCTATTTCTGCTTGCAATTTTGTATCATACATCTCGGCCATTTGGGCCCCTGTTATCTCATAGTGGAATGGGCCTTGAAGCCTTAGTCGGTCTTGCGCGCCGAGTCACGAACCGAGACTATGATTTTGGGCCTTTAGTTTGATAGTTTATGGGCCAGATTTCCTAGAGGGAAATCCAGTACCAACAATAGCCCCCCAGCCCATTAATTCGACGAGTCGAGGTTAATATGCGGTAGACGTTCTTGGGAAGACGTGCGCGTGCTTCGGATGTCGAAGCCTTAATGATCGCCTCTGTCCCGACCATAGATTTTGCTTCAATCTAACGGGTGAGATTGAGCGCGTGGGTCGACTCGATTTGTCTATAGCGCGTTAACGGCTACAGATAATAAATACTCGAAAAAGGTTTTTGTCTACCGTCGATCTGGCCGACCGTCAACGGCTGAGAATTTAAGGTTATGATAGACCTTATCGACCTCGATCGCGCTGATACGATTTGATTACCAGCCGTTTGTTCGTTGTCGTTGATCTTGAATCAACGGTTGAGATCACGAGAATGCGAAAAATCTTAACTGTCTCGATCTCTTCGTAATCATTACGAATTTGAAATCATACGGTTGAGATTTGGGATTTGAAAGATCCCATGATCTCGAGAGAGAGGAGGCATAAGGTGGCTTTAAAGGGAAGTTACCCGCACGATTCCCACGACAAGTCATTCTACATATCGGCAAAGGTAACTCCTCTCTCTTTCATTCTTCGCTTTCTTTCTCTCTCTAGTTTTTAGAATTTTCAAGCTTTCGAGTTTTATCTCTCTAGAACTTCCCTTATGCCTTTTTTGTTCATTCTGATACACCGTAATCTATGGATTCGAGAAATACGGTGGGAGCGAGTACTAGCTCGTCGGCGGGACCGTTAGGTCCACATCCACCGTCCACTCTAACTGCGAACCATCTCTAGCGGCTAAGGACAAAGTGCCGGATCCCACCGGGAGTGGAGATGGTGATTCTGTTATCGACAGAGTCACCAGAAAACTCCAGAGAGGGTTATTGCTGCGCCTATTACACGTACTTTGACATGTGTGGGCCTTTCTTCCCCATCCCCCGCCTCGTATCTTGGGTCTTGGCCCAACTCCAACTGGCGTTTCATCAAATGACGCCGAATTTCGTTCGGTATGTCATCGGACTTGGAGTTAGGGCCGCCGAAGAGGGAATTGAATTTGGGGCGGAGGAGCTCATGCGGGTTTGTTCGGTGAAGCAAAACTCACGCTTCCAGGGATGTGTTATCTCTCTCCCCGCTTCAGGAAGATTCTTGATGATAATCCGGGGAGAGGTGTGGAAAGACCCGTATTTTTTTTATGATAAACCGGCACTCGGTCGACGACTTCAACTATTTCGTCATTCCGATGCGATGGGCCACCGGTGTTGGTTAGATTTTAGGGTTTAGTGATTGATATTCCTTTTTGCTGATGTCAAGCTGCTTCTAACTTCTTTTTTGTTTTGTTTTGTTTTGTAGAAGCTTCCGAGTCACTTTCTCTAAACCCGATAACGGAGGGTTTGATAGCTCGCTTGGAAAGAGGCAAGGTTAATTGGAATAGCTTACAGTAGAGCGCGTACAAGCCGCTCTAAGAGTTGAGCCCCAGCGGACTTCGCAGGGTCGACCTCAAATCCCTCGAAGCGTGCCTACCCCACGAGCTCTCCCTCAGCCTCTTTCAGCCCGAGTAGTTCAGCCTTCGCTTCGTATCATCAAGCGGACTAGAGAAAGTAAGTAGCTTACTTGTTTAATTTGTATAGAGATTTCTTTATTGTCGTTATATATGCTTTTGTCGAGCTGACTTGGTTCCATATTTTGCAGATCGACCTATCTCGGACGACAGTTCTACTGCTAGTACGCCCCCTCACGGGAATATGTCTCGAAGATCAAGCCCCCGTCGAAATGGGAAGGACTCGGTTGATCTGGCCAACAAGATGAAGGCCGGCGACCTGAGAAATGCCATCCTTTTTGCCCTGGGCGAATCCCCTCCACCTACTCCGGCTCACTCTCCTCTTCCCGCTCACACCTTGCTTCCTCTGGCTGCGGGATCCGAGGAAATGATCGTGGAGGTCGAAGATTTGTCTCCCCCCCGGCCAGGCATGAGATAGTTCCGGTTAAATCTAGGGAGCTCTCTTTGCGTAACTCTCATTCGAACGGCTCTAGGGGTCGAATAGCAGGAGTCGGGGAGGCTCTATTACTCCTGCGCCCAATCGTCAAAGGACTGATGCAGAAGTGAGCTCGAGGAGGTCGAGCCAGAATATTTAGACGAGTCATGCCTCCTCTGGGTCCACTGGGAGCTTCAACTGGCGCTTCAGGCACCAGAAGGAGTGTCCGATAGCTGACGATCTGACGGGTGTAGCCTACCTGCAAAGGTACTTCAAGCCCGCATGCGTTCAACTCCCGGCTGTTGGGGATATGTGAAGGAATTTCTAGCAGTTCCTAATCAGATTAGCAACCCTAGGTATAAATTCCAAGCCTAGGATCTAGGGTTCAGGTATATTGAATCATTAGATCTCGAAATTACCTGGTGATTAGCAGCGGAAGATGAACAAATAATCGAGTTCTTAAAGCGCCTAAAGTGCTGCGCCTCTACTGGTATCCACACGCACACAAACTGGAACGGACGGGATGCTAGTGCCGTTAGAGATCAGATCTCTCAGGAGGTTTTCAGTTTCTTTCTGGTGGCTGTGTATTAGGTTAGATCTTTGTAAAAGTTGCACATATATCTTATATATGTTGACTTATACCGTGACCTGATTAACCAAGGATTAACCGAAATTATTTAAGTCATTTGCGATCTGTGTCGATCGATGCACTTGTTGTGTCGATCGACACTGCCTCAGAAACTCGATATTGAATGCATATCAAATATGCATTTACCAGATCATTACATTAATGATCAACCTCATATTCTATGTCCAGTTTGCTTAGGTGTGTGACCCTGTAGGATCATATAACACTAGCAATGAGTTCTAAACTCATTGATCATAAGTGGCTTCTAGCAAAGAATTATGATTGCCCAGCGTTATATGACTGTCTCATCTCGACAATACAACTTTCACTTAGAGTGAGCACAATAGATTTCAGGACATTCCCAACAATCTCCCACTTGTACTGGAATCATCTATTCCTATAATCCCTTTGTAGCTATATCTCGATCTGGCATAAGGCAAGAACTGTGTCATCCTTATTAAGCTAGATCATGTTTATCGAACTCTGATTTTATACTGATAAGACAAACGACTGACAATCACCTCGTTTGAGCGCGGCCACGCATTTCCAGTATCAAATCTTCGATAGGCCCTGAGATATTTATCTCCTGTTATATAGGAGGTACAAATCCCATCTTGTTCCATCCATGTCCCTTTCACATTTCATGATACGCCCAATCAGTGTCTTTATAGTCACCAGTTACGGCTGACGTTTGACAAAGTCAAGACGGACCAATCCATATGTAAGAAATCATGATGAACTCAGGTCTAAGGACTATACTCTATAGTTGTAATGAGAAACTCTTATGACACTCATATAACCATCTTGTAGAGTTCTCATTAATGGGTCAAGTCCGATCCTGTGTTCTCCAACACATATCTATGTGATTGTTCTCCAACACATACTCTTATTAATGACTCCATGAAACTTAGTCATCAGTCACCTCACATACTAGTCTCACGCGGTTGTTAATGTCCCACTTTAACAACCTTGACCAGGGACTAACATAATTTATGTCATTTATCATTTATAGGGTTTCATGATCAAGTCACATACTTGATGACCTATAAAATGTCATAAATTACTTTGGGACTATTATTTAATAACACAATTAAATAATACTGAAACAAATTTCATTAAAAATAACATAACCATTTTATCTTTTGTGAATATCATGACATAACTAAAAACCAAATACAACTCCCACTGAAATCAAGATCATATCTTAAGAAATCTAATGCCTATAGTAGCAGTATGACTCTCATGCTTAGGCCTTGGGAGAGGCTTGGTCAAAGGATCAGCAACATTCTCATCCGTCGGGACTCTGCTGATCTTCACATCTCCTCTATTAATAATATCACGGATAAGGTGATATATCTCCTCTCTATGTGTTTGGACTTCTGGTGTGACCTAGGTTCCTTCGCCTGCGCAATGGCTCCATTGTTGTCACAATACAAAGCCACTGGCTCAGAAATACTAGGAACCACACCAAGTTCAGTGATGAACTTCTTGATCCAAACATCCTCCTTTGCCGCTTCAGAAGCGGCGAGGTACTCAGCTTCAGTCGTGGAATCTGCTACAGTGTCCTGCTTGGAACTCTTCCAGCTAACTGCACCGCCATTCAGACAAAAGACGTAACCAGATTGTGATCGGAAATCGTCTTTGTCTGTCTGAAAACTTGCGTCTGTGTAACCACTTACTACAAGCTCATCACTTCCTCCGTACACCAAGAATTTGTCCTTAGTATTTCTCAAATACTTTAGGATATTCTTGACAGCTGTCCAGTGACTTTCACCTGGATCAGATTGGTATCTACTCGTCATGCTTAAAGTACAAGCAACATCTGGACGAGTGCAGAGCTTGGCATAGATGATGGATCCTAAAGCAGAAGCATAAGGAATCCTACTCATGCGTTCTCGCTCAGCAGGTGTCGAAGGACATTGCTTCTTGCTGAGACTAATGCCATAAGACATTGGTATGAAGCCCTTCTTGGAATCATGCATACTGAACCTGTGTAAGACCTTATCGATATAAGTATCTTGACACAGTCCAATTAAGTTGTTCAATCTATCTCTATAGATTCTTATTCCAAGAATGTACGCGGCTTTTCCCATGTCTTTCATTGAAAAACAACTTCCGAGCCAAGTCTTAACAGACTGTAACAGCGGAACGTCATTTCCAAGAAGAAGTATGTCATCTACATATAATACGAGAAATGCAACTGCGCTCCCACTAGTCTTCTTGTAAACACATGGTTCCTCTTCATTCCTGATGAAATCAAACTTTTTGACCGCTTCATCAAAACGAAGATTCCAACTCCGAGATGCTTGCTTGAATCCATAAATGGATCGATGAATCTTGCATACCTTCCTAGCAGCATTAGGATCGATGAAACCTTCAGGTTGTGTCATGTACACATCCTCTTCCAGAATTCCATTAAGGAAAGCCGTTTTCACATCCATCTGCCAGATCTCATAATCATAATGAGCGGCTGTTTCTAGGAGAATCCGAATGGACTTAAGCATAGCGACAGGGGAATAGGTTTCTTCATAGTCAATACCATGAATTTGTTTGAAACCTTTTGCCACCTACCTTGCTTTGTATATCTGAATATTACCATCCACATCAATTTTCTTCTTGAAAATCCATTTACACTCAATGGCTTTTGTACCATCGGGTAAATCAACCAAAGTCCACACTTGGTTCTGTGACATGGATCCCATTTCAGATTCAGCGGCTTTCAGCAACTTTTCGGAGTCAGGGCTCATCATTGCTTCTTCAAAATTCGCGGGCTCGTCACTGTCAATGATCAACAAGTCATGACAATTAGTTACGAGAAATCCATATCTCTCAGGTTCGTGACGGATCCTTTCGGATCTGCGAATTTCAGGCTCCACAGGTGTGGTTTCTACAACTCTTTGTAGATCCAACTGTTGCTCTTCCTCAACGGGTTGAGCGGTCTCCTGTGGCTCTCGAACTTCTTCGAGTTGTACTTTACTCCCACTGTTCTTCTTAGAAAGAAACTCTCTTTCAAGAAAGACGCAGTTCCGAGCAACAAACACTTTGTTCTCGGATTGGTTGTAAAAGTAGTAAGCCTTGGTTTCCTTAGGATAACCAACGAGGTAGCATTTATCAGATTTAGGTTCGAGCTTATCAGTAATTAACCGCTTAACATAAGCTTCACAACCCCAAATCTTCAGGAAAGACAAGTTCGGAACATTTCCTGTCCACATCTCATGTGGTGTCTTTGCAACTGATTTTGACGGAACCCTATTTAGTGTAAACGTAGACGTTTCTAGAGCGTATCCCCAGAAGGATAATGGAAGAGATGAGTGACTCATCATTGATCGAACCATATCTAATAAAGTCCGATTCCTCCTCTCGGACACTCCATTCCATTGGGGTGTTCCAGGAGGAGTGAGTTGCGAAACAATTCCACAATCTCTCAGATGATCACTGAATTCTTGGCTTAAGTATTCTCCTCCACGATCTGATCGAAGAGCCTTAATACTTTTGCCAAGTTGATTCTGTACTTCATTTTGGAACTCTTTGAACCTTTCAAAGGATTCCGACTTGTGTCTCATTAAATAGACATAGCCATACCTACTGAAGTCATCAATAAAGGTAATGAAGTACCGAAAATTTCCTCTGGCACTCGTGATCATTGGGTCACACACATCCGTATGTATAATGCCCAATAAGTCACTAGCCCTTTCATTTTGTTTGTTGAAAGGGGCCTTGGTCATTTTGCCTAATAAACAAGATTCGCATTTCTCACATGATTCATAATCAAATGAGCCCAGAAGCCCATCACTATGGAGTTTCTGAATCCGTTTCTCATTTATGTGGCCCAAACGACAGTGCCAGAGAAAAGTCTGATTCGTGTCATTTGACTTGAATCTCTTGGTATTAATGTTATAGATTGGCATGCTTTGGTTTAGAACATAAAGCCCATTCTCTAATGGACTGCTACCATAAAATATATCATTGTAATCAAAAGAACAACATTTATTCTTAATTGAAAACTGATATCCTTCCATATCCAAAACAGGAATAGAAATAATGTTTCTGCTTATAGCAGGTACATAGTAGCAATTATTGAGTTCTAAAACCAAACCAGAAGGTAAAGACAAATTAAATGTTCCTACGGCCAATGCAGCAACTCTTGCTCCATTTCCCACGCGCATGTCCACTTGTCCTTTCTCCAAAGTCCTACTGTTGCTTAGGCCCTGCATATTAGTACAAATATGAGCACCACAGCCGGTATCCAATACCCAAGAAGTAGAACCAGAAGTAGTAACATTTACTTCTATGACATAAATACCTGAAGATGAAGTCTCGAAAGTCTTCTTATTCTTCTTCTTCTTCTTCTTCTTCTTCTTCTTCTCTTCCAAGAATTTGTTGCAATTTCTCTTCCAATGCCCAAGCTCATTACAGTAATGACACTTATCAGTCTCAGATGGGCCGGGCTTGGGTTTGGAAGATGACACATGCTTGTCCTGATTTTCAATCTGGACGGCCTTGCCCTTTCCCTTGCCCTTGCCAAGTTTCTTAAACTTCTTACCCCCTTGTACCATAAGTACATTTGGAGTGCCCTTCTTGATATTAGGCTCAGCTGTCTTGAGCATGCCATGCAGTTCAGTCAACGTCTTCGTCAAGTTGTTCATGTTATAGTTCATAACAAACTGATCATAACTTGATGGCAGTGACTGCAAAATGATGTCAGTAGCCAACTCTTGGCTAATGGGACAATCCAGCTTCCCCAGGTTATCAATATAACCCATCATCTTAATGACATGAGGACTAACTGGACCGTCCTTTGGTAGCTTGCATTCAATGAGAGACTTAACCGTCTGGTATCTCTCAGTTCGTGCCTGCTCCTGAAACATACTTTTCAGGCTAGTGATCATCTCCATTGGCGACTCCACGTTCTCGTATTGCTTCTGCAAATCCGAGTTCATGGTAGCCAACATGAGACAGCACACATCGACCACATCATTAGAATGCTTATCCCAAGCACTCCTTTCTGCATGTGGGGCATTGGCTCTCGGTTTTTCAGGGAGAACATTTTCTAGGACATAGTCCCTTTTCTCCTGCTTGAGAACAATTCTCAAGTTCCGATACCATTCGAGAAAATTCGATCCATTTAACTTGTCCTTCTCAAGGACGGATTGCAGGGAGAAAGTGTTGTGATGAGTGTTAGTCATAGCTGAGATCATAGAAAGGAAAAAGGTTTAGTTATGATATTCAAGAAATGAGAAATCTTAACTATTAAGAAGACTCGCATTATATTCAAACAATGTTTCCTCAAATGAATATAATGATCCAAGACCCATACTTCACTAAACTTGAGTGAGCCACTGGCTATCACCCAAATTTTAGCTATCTAGGTAAGCAACAACTTTGCTAGTTATATCCAATATAACTCTTGGTTGTGGATTGACATCTCATGTCCAATCCACCTGATGTCTCTGAGCCCAAAACGATTTTGATGGCCCAGTCAAGTAAACCAATCTCTTAAGTCATGTAATTGTTGATACCTTGCACTGCAAGCCTATCAACACGATTACCTCTTGCCTTACTCATGTAATTGTGGACACCTTGCACTGCAAATCTATCACACAATGAAACGAGTCTTGACAATTGACAAGATCGGGAAGACATCAAGGATTACTTGATATTTAGTTTGAGGAACGGTATTTTTTTAAAACGTTTAATATTATTATGTTTTAATTATTCTAATAAAAAGATTTATCTTGGTTTGGTTCCGTGATTTCAGGTTCAATAACCGAAACCAGTGGACCCTGTGTCGACCGACACTACTTTAGTGTCGATCGATACAGATTTACCAAAACCAATTTGCGATAACCGATCAATCCAATTGATCCGGTTTTTGATAACCGGCCAGTGTCAATCGACACTACATTAGTGTCGGTCGATACCAACCTTATCAAAACAATCACAATAAACCGTTTTAGCGGTTTAACCAATTTTAACCAAGCTCGATAATCGGTCCAATCCAATTGAACCGACTATCCTGATCGCGAGGTCTGTGTCGACCGACACAACTCTTGTGTCGATCGTCACAGTTAGGTTAAACCTGAATTTAATTCGAGTTATCATTATGTGTCGATCGACACCGGATTGGTATCGATCGACACAGTGCGATAAACCCTAGAATCGTTTTCAAACCAAAAAAACCTAAACTAGATTACTTTGATCAAAACGAGTTTTAACATGCTTGTATCAATTATACAGAGATCCAGATTCAACTAATCTAATCAAAATGCTACTGATTCAAAAGAACCCTAAGGCTCTGATACCACTGAAGGAATTTCTAGCAGTTCCTAATCAGATTAGCAACCCTAGGTATAAATTCCAAGCCTAAGATCTAGGGTTCAGGTATATTGAATCATTAGATCTCGAAATTAACTGGTGATTAGCAGCGGAAGATGAACAAATAATCGAGATCTTAAAGCGCCTCAAGTGCTGCGCCTCTACTGGTATCCACACGCACACAAACTGGAACGGACGGGATGCTAGTGCCGTTAGAGATCAGATCTCTCAGGAGGTTTTCAGTTTCTTTCTGGTGGCTGTGTATTAGGTTAGATCTTTGTAAAAGTCGCACATATATCTTATATATGTTGACTTATACCGTGACCTGATTAACCAAGGATTAACCGAAATTAATTAAGTCATTTGCGATCTGTGTCGATCGATGCACTTGTTGTGTCGATCGACACTGCCTCAGAAACTCGATATTGAATGCATATCAAATATGCATTTACCAGATCATTACATTAATGATCAACCTCATATTCTATGTCCAGTTTGCTTAGGTGTGTGACCCTGTAGGATCATATAACACTAGCAATGAGTTCTAAACTCATTGATCATAAGTGGCTTCTAGCAAAGCATTATTATTGCCCAGCGTTATATGACTGTCTCATCTCGACAATACAACTTTCACTTAGAATGAACACAATAGATTTCAGGACATTCCCAACAATATGGCCCTTGGGTAGGCTTAAACCAAGATGATGGCGGCCATCGGGAAGGTAATGATTTTGCTTCTTTGTTTTTGTTTGATTGCAGTGAACTTCGTTTTTAACTTAGGATTTTTTTTGTAGTCTTTGGAAGCTACGATTAGGTTTGTGGCTAAGTTTGAGTGCGAGCTACGCCATGTCCCGCAGGCTAGCGAGCTCGAGGCCGCTAAGAAGACGGTGAGCAACTTGAACGCTAGGCTGCAGGAGTCCTTGGTTTGTGAGGAGGCGCTGAAGAAGAAAATCGCTGAGTTTGCTGGCATGGAAGCTCTCTTGATGCAGCTCGAGAACCAAGAGGAGGACATTACGATGAAGCTCAATGTGGCCGTAAATCGCTCTGTTGCTGCTGAAGAGGCAAGTCGGGCTGCTGCTGCGCAATCTGCTCAAGATCGATGATATATCATGGTTTTTAGGACTTTTGACCATGATATATGTCTTTGTTATCAAGTATTTTAGAGTCTTTTGAAGTCCTTTTATGTGTGTTTACAGGTATAGGTACGTTTGGAGCGGATTTGGACATTATGGCGCATTCTGGAGCTATTGGGAGCATTTATGCGAGAATAAGAAATGAGTGTCGATATAAGATACTTGTGTCGATCGACACACTTGTGGCATCGATCGACACATATTCGGATCAGGCCATTCTCGCGAGTTTAATGAAGAGTTTGGGTATTTACACTTTGGCCCAGAAGTTTCTCATAATTACAAACAAGCCCCATACGTGTTTAGCTATTATATTAGGTTATTTAAAGCCATTGTTTAGGATACGCTTTATTTTATCGCAGATTTAGAGAGTTGGGGTTGGTCTTGTACTTGAGAGAGAAGTGATTTCGAACCTCTATTTCTTTATCCTTTTTATGATATTTGGTTTTCTATTCATTATGATTTCTGTTTCATTAATTATGTCTGAGTAGTTTACATGTTAGGTTTAGGGATTCTCATAAGGGATTTCAAGGAATTATAGGTTAATCAGCCTGTAGGGATTTATACTTTCTAGTTCTTCATCTAGGGTTGTTCTTAATGCTTGATCTAAATTGGCCACTTAGATTATTGATGTTAGGTTGATTTCTGCAACGATAGTTAATTCATTAACTAGAAAGAACCTAGATGAGCAATTTAACTATTCGCAAAGAAATTTGGCTTACGAGAATTGTGAACGAAAGAACTTGAAATTAATTCATGTTTAGGATGTCTAGAACTCGCAACGAAAGTTGGTTAGCTATGGTGCTAGACATAGATAATATCCGCAACGGAAATTGGTTTCTTATGCTTCTGTGATTCTAGTTCTAGAACAGTACTTAATTAGATCCCGATTGATGGATTGCCTATATTCTTGATTTCCTGAGGACTCCCTTGACCTGACGCTTCGCCTGATTGCTTACAAATTGTTTGATTTACTTTTCTGCTTTGATTTACTGCTTTTAGTGCTGCTTAAGTAGCTTAATTCGATGTTCTATAATCTATCGCAAGAGTCTTGAGTCTCTGTGGATTCGATACCCTATATATTACTAGTTCACGCCTGTGCACTTGCAATGTAGATCTAGGAATTAAAACCTGATCGTATCAATCGAGCTGATCTCGAGAAGGTCCTCGTTGGGAGGGAGTTCGATCTCAAGGTGGCGGTTCATGAAGCGAGGAAAAAGCTGAACTTCGAGAACCTGGAGATCTTTAAGGGGATCAAGGAGAAGAGCGAGGGGCGGAAGGTCGAGACCAGCGCCGAGATCCACCTCCGTGAGGCTTTGGCCAATATCGAGCTCATCGCCGAGTTTGCTTTCATTGAACTGGATTTTACCCAGGAGGTGCTAAGGCTGGCTGAGAAAAAGAGAGTTTCCTTGGAAGAGATTCATGCCGCACTGGTGTTCGACTTCAGCATCAGCATGCTGAATCTACCGGCGATGTCGGATGACCCGGTGATTTTGGCGAATCCTCCAACGCGGGCTGCTCTTTGCCTCGACCAATATGGATCGAAACTCCCAATTGGTATTGAATCGAGGGTGAGCGACGAGACCGAGTGCCAGCTTGATGCAGTGGCGGGGGCGATTGGCGATAAGGCACAAGATCGAGGTGAGGCCTCTTCATATATTTTTTTTAAAGTCTTCTGTTGTTGCCCGAAAAGGGCTTTTAATTTATTTTTTGAACTCTCGTTGCCAAAGGGGACTTTTGAATATTTTGGTGTTACCCTTTATGGGCTTTTTATGAATTTGAGGACATCGTGTCCTCTCATTTCCTTTATAAGCTGTTTTATCTTTTTCATGCCTTAGTCGTTCTATAGGGGTCGAGGTAAACAACCTAGTTTGGATCGCTTTAAGAAAATTTTAAGACATTCTCTAACTAAACGAATGTGGAACTCGAGCTAAAACCCAATAATAGGTCTAGGTGTAAGTCCTTCGAGATATCGTATCTTTGAAAATCTAGCTCGAGCTAGGTGACCAGAATAGATTGTTTCAAGTATGAAGGGTCAAGGCAGACTTACTTAGATTTGATCTTGTTGCTTCGCTGAGGGGGAGAGGTGGTCCCCCAATTCTTCTAATCTGTATAAGATTAGATGAATTTTTGAAGTTAGGAAGAGCTTTTGGTTTTGAGCTCGTATGTTGTTTTCGTATTGCTTAGATCGATTATTTTGAGGGGCCATTTCAGGTCGCTTGTTTTCGGAGGGACCATTTTAGGTCGCTTGATTGGAAGAGATCATTTCGGATCAGTTTTTTTTAAGAGACCATTTCAGGTCGCTTGATTTTGAAGAGATCATTTCGGATACATTTTTTTTGAAGGGACCATTTCATGTCGCTTGGTTTTGAAGAGATCATTTCAGATTGTTTTATTTTTGAAGGGACCATTTCAGGTTGCTTAATTTTGAAGAGACCATTTCAGGTTCCTTAGTCTGAAGAGACCATTTCAGGTCGCTTGGTATGGAGAGATCATTTCAGATCGCCTTATTTTTTGAAGAGACCATTTCAGGTCGCTTGGTTTTGGAGAGATCATTTCATATCGCTTGACTGAGACGAAAGAATACAAAGAATTTTATAAAAGTGGTGTCGATACAAAGGTAGTAAAAGGTCGATATTTATTGAGAGCTTATTTTGGTTTTATAAGAAAAAGCATATTTGACTCTGCTCGAGACTGTTGAGCACGGTGAGAATTTTGTTTAGGGGGGGGGGGGGGGGGGGCGGCTGCGCTCGAAATCGAGCTTCCTACGTACCCTTTTGAGGGGGATCATGTCATTTCGTAGTTCGATTATGGGGCACACTCTCTAGTGAAGGTACTTTTTGAGGTTGATGATGTTCCAGGGACGTAGTTCAGGTTTCTGGGTTTCCACCGACTTGTGTCGGTAGTCCCCATCCTTCACGATATCGGTGACCTGGAAGGGACCTTCCAACTTCGCCCCTAACTTTCCAGTGTGCTCTTCCTTTTTTATGGTCGAACACCTTTCGTAAGACTAACTCTCCTACTTGAAACCTTCGTGTTTTAATCCTGGAATCATAGTAGCGAGCTGCGGCTTGTTGGTAATTCTGGATTCGGGCTAGTGCGAGGTTTCTCCTTTCGTCGGCGAGATAGAGCTCATCCGTTATCATCTGATTGTTGAGTTCCTTTTGTTGTGGGCATTCTTTTCGGCGAATGCTGGACACAAGGATCTCTGCTAGTACTACCGCCTCGATACCATAAGCTAGTGAGAATGGAGTCTCGCCAGTGGATTTGCAAGGGGTGGTCCGGTAAGCCCAGAGTACGGCTGGGAGCTCGTCGCTCCAGCTCGATTTGCACTCGTCGAGTCTTTTGTTGAGATTGTTCATGATCGACTTGTTGGCTGCTTCTACTAGACCGTTCCCTTGAGGATATCAGGGCGTTGAGTAAGTCAGCTTGATGTTCCTAGTTTGGCAGAACGCTTTGAATATGTTTGATATGAACTGAGGTCCGTTATCAGTGACAATCTCATGAGGTACTCCATGGCGGCAGATTATGTTTTGTCAGACGAACTCCTTTACGAGAGCGTCTTTGATTTGTTGGTATGACTCTTTTTCGATCCACTTGGTGCATGACCAATAGGTGTGTGGCTTTCTTTTCGAATGATGCGACCAAGGGTCCCACGATATCCATTCGCCATCGCATGAAAGAATAGGGCGGCGAGATTGAAGAGAGTTTCTCCGATGGTTCATGGATTATTGGGGCGTGCTTTTAACACTAGTCACATTTTTTGGAGAAAGACTCGCATTCGGAGGCAATGGTTGACAAGAAAAAGCCTTTCCGTTTGATCCGTATGGCCGGATCTCGTCGTATGGAATAACTTCTGCAGGATCCCTCATGGGCCTATGTGATCACGGTTCGAGCTTGTTTGCCACCGAGGCATTTGAGGTAGGGTCCGGAGAGACTCCTTTTGAAAAGTTCACCTTGTGTGATGCAGTACCTCGCACTTTGTGCTTTGAGTGTTCGTGCTACCCATTTGTCATCGGGGACCTCACCGTTGGTTATGTACTGAATGATCGGAGTTCTCCAATCTTTTCCAGCATCGGGCTCGGATCCCTGACTAGTCGATGCGGTTTGGATAGGTCTGTTAGGCACGTTTTCTATGTAAACAATGTTTCTTGGATCGATATCGTCATCCTCTTTTAAGGATAGAGCTTTTACGGCTATGTCGATGCTTGGTTTCTCGATCCCTTCGACTGGTATGATCCTTTTGAGGTTAGGATCCGACGTCGATGACAATGCGGCAAGGGCGTCGTCTGTAGTGTTCTCGCCTCGTGCGATTTGCGTTAGATCGAAAAACTTGATCTAGTCGGTGAGGTTGTGAACTACGTGCAAGTATGCTTCCATGCGTTCGTCTTTGGCTTTGTAGTCGCCATAATATTGGCTTGTGACTAGTTGGGAATCGCTGAAAGCGTCCACTTCTCGAGTCCTACTGATATTGCTAGTCTGAGCCCAGCTATCAATGCTTCGTATTTAGCTTCGTTGTTCGACGCGGCGAAACCTAGCCTGAATGATTGCTCCAGTACTTCTCCTGTGGGGGATACTAGTTTCACCTCGACCCCCGATCCTTGCCTTGAAGAGGCGCCATCGACATGAAGCTTCCATCTTTTGACAAAAGCTGGGTCGAGATCGATGGTAGGTGGGAGCTCGATTATGAAGTCAGCCAACACTTTTGCTTTTAAGCATATTCGAGTTTTGAACTCGATGTCGTATTTTCTGAGTTCAATAGCCCATTTAACTATTCGGCATGACTGGCTTGGACTATGAAGAATGGTTCTTAGTGGTTGGGAGGTCATGACTACGATTGAATGCGATTGGAAGTATGGTCGATGCTTTCAAGCCGATGTGACTAATGTTAATGTGAGTTTTTCCATCGCGGGGTATCTTGTCTTAGCGTCTATTAGAGTTTTGCTGATGTAATACACTGGTCGCTGGTTGTTTGTTCCTCACGAACCAAGACTCCGCTTACCGCTTCTGTAGAGATAGCTAAGTAGAGGTAAAGGGGTACTCCTTTTACTGGCTTTGCCAGTATCGGTGGTTCGCTCAGATACGCTTTTATTTGGGTGAATGCTTCTTCGCACTTTTCGTCCCAAAGGAAATTTTTGTTTGCTTTGAGTAAGTGGTAGAAGGGTAGGCATTTATCGGTCGACCTCGATATGAAGCGATTCAGAGCGGCTATTTTGCCAGTTAGACGTTGGACTTCTCGTGTCGTTTTGGGAGATTGCATCTCTAAGAACGTCACGACCTGTTTGGGATTTACTCCAATCCCCCTTTTGGTTACTAAGTAAACCAGGAATTCTCTCGAAGGGACCCCAAAGGTGTACTTCGCTGAATTGAGTTTCATCCCGTATTTGTTGAGAGTGATGAAACACTCTTTTAGTTGGGAGATGTGATCCTCGCACCTGGAAGATTTGACCAACATGTCGTCAATGTAGACTTCCATGGTTTTACCCAGTAGCCCTGAGAACATCTTGTTGACCAGGCGTTGGTAAGTTGCTCCAGCGTTCTTCATCCCGAAAGGCATGACTTTGTAGGAGTATGTGCCCCGATAAATTATGAACGAAGTCTTTTCTTGGTCCTTGGGGTTCATCAGTATCTAATTGTACCCAGAGAAGGCATCCATAAAGGATAGCAGTTGATGACCCGCGGTGGCTTTGACCAATCGGTCGATGTGTGGGAGCGGAAAACTGTCTTTTGGGCATGCTTTGTTGAGGTATGTAAAGTCAATGCAGACTCTCCATTTCCCGTTCTTTTCCTTGACTACTACGGGGTTCGCGAGCCAGTTGGGGTATTTCACCTCTCTGATCGATTTGATTTTTATCAGGCGGTCGACCTCGTCATTGACGACTTGGGCTTGCTCTGGGCCAAGTTTTACGACGCTTTTGTCTGACAGGTTTTTAAATCGGTTCGACATTCAGCTCGTGACTAGTTACGTCGATATTGATTCCATTCATATCAGCTGAGGATCATGCAAAGGAATCGACGTTCTGTTTTAAGAAAGAGATCAGTTCGTTTTTAACCGACTCTGATAGATTGATTCCGATGCCGACAAGTCTTTCGGGATGAGCATCGTCTATGCAAACATGGGTTGTGAGGTCTTTTAAGGGTCCTCTTTGACTAGGGTCGTTCGAACTTTTAGTTCTCATTTTGGCGAGCTCTTCCTCTTTCTGTAATTGCTATGTATGGGATTTTTCGATCTGCTTGTACACGTTCATGTAGCAATTTCTAGAATTTTTTTTGCTTTTACCCCTTTCTAGGTTGGGAATTTCACGCATTGATGGTAGGTCGATGGGACGGCCTTCATATCGTAAATCAAAGGTCGGCCTAGAATGGCATTGTAGGGAGCTGGTCGATCTACTACGACAAACTTTGTCATTATTCGGACTCCTCCAGCTACTACTGGGGCAAAGACAAAGCCCATAGTATGTTGTTTCACCAGCGAACCCTACTAAGGGCGTCTGTCCTTCGAAGTCCATCTTTTTGAATGCGTCAAAGAAGAGGACATCTACCAAACTTCCTGTATCGATCATTATTCTCTAGAGCTCGATATCCCCGACTACCAAGCACACAAGGAGTGCATCGTCATGTGGCTTGTCGAGGTCGAGTGTTTCGCTCTCGTAGAAAGTGATCTCGTAGTCTGGACCTTGCATCGGGATCTTCTCCTGTTTTTCGGTCTCAACCCTTCTTTGAAGGGATTTAATCAAATTGACCGAGTCTCGGCATAGCTTGGAGCCACCGAAGATGAAATCAACTCGTTTAGAGGGTATAACCCGTATCCCCCCCCCCCCCCGGCATAGACGAGAGAGATTGATTCGTGAGCGTAAACGTTTCATAGGGCCCGGAGGTAGGATAATGCCGAGCCTCTCGGGGTACCACATAAACTGAGCTTACCAAGAATGACTTCGACTCGTTTTAGCGATCCTTGAGGGAGAGCTTCGGGAGATCCTAACTCCTTGGATCTTTCTCGTTTGTTTTGAGAATGCTTTCTGTGTTTGACTCTTTGGTCGATTTAGTTTCCTTTTTGTCAGAGGGGGTTTCCTCTTCGACTTTGGATTCATGGTTATTTTCGGACTCTCGTTTTTGGTCTTCGACTTTTGCTCGAGTATAGAACTCTTCGGTCGAATGTCCTTTTTTGTTGCGAAACTCGCAGAATTTGTCTTTGTCGAACTCAAATTTTCTGGAGCTCTTCGGGCTCTCTACTGTGTTAATTTTCTCGGATTTTTGGGAATCCTTTTTGGAATTTGAGTTTGGTGAGCCCGACTGGTTCTTTTTCTTATGGTGCTTCTCTCTGAGGGCCGTAGTTTCATCCTCGAGGCGAGCGAAGGCCGACGCACGATGAAGAGCATCATTAAGTGTGAGCGGTTCGCGGACTGTTATTTCCTCGCAGGATTTGGTCGAGTACCACAGTCCACGTCTTAGCACTTCTATGGCCACTTCGTCATTTGGGTTCGCGATTTTGGACTTTATCTCCTTAAATCGGTCGATGTATGAATGAAGCGTTTTGTCGGGTCGCTGAGATATGCCAAATAGGGCTGCCTCGGTTGTTTTGACCTCGATAATGACGGAATATTGTTTGAACAAGCCGTCATGAACTGGGCGAAGTCATCGATAGACTTTTTTCCAGTCCGGCGAACCACTCTAGGGTTGAGCCCGATAGATTTTCGGCGAAGAGTTTGCGGAAAGCAGGTTCTCTTTCCTTGTCGGTGAGGTATATCGTAGACATCGCTAGTCTGATTGCCCTGATGTGGGCTTTGGGGTCCGATTTTCCCGAGAATTCTGGAAATTTGTTTTCTTGATCTCTCGAATTCTTGCGAAAGCGATTCGATCTGTAAATGGCGTTTGGTTTGTTTCTTCGACAACTCGGTCGATGTCAGGTGCTGCATTTGTGGCCAAATTGACTTTCGAGCTCTAGCTCATGAACCGAGCATTGGCCTGCTCGATATATTGCGTTAGCATATCGTGTTCATCACCCGCTATGGATGCGAACTGTGTTTGTGGTTGAGTCAACGGTTGTCCCGGAAAGATCGGGTCAATTAGGTCGATCGTTAGAATTGGTATTGTCTGGTCGATTTGAGGCGTCTGAATGACATCGGACTTGATCTGAGGGGATATCCAGAGCTCGAAGAGAAGGCTGAACCCCCGAGCTGCCTCTGCCTAATACTGGAATTATTCGGCAAGGGAGGTGGTCAAGGTAGTGGCTGGTTTCCCGACCCGCTTGGATCCGTGACCATGGAACTAGAGCTGATCGGAGTCGGTGTCACCGTAGGGGTCACTATAGGGCAAAATTGGCTACTCGACATGCCGGTGATATCTCCCGACTCTCCTAGCGGTGTTATTGCTGTAGAAAAGTCCAGACGCGTCCGAGGTGGAGGACTCAGTGGAGGTCGTTGATCACGTAATGATAGATCTCTCTGGTTTCGATTAGTGAGGTCTTCGAAACGAGCATTGATGCGTCGTTCCTGCTAATCGAGCTGTGCGGCTGATAGGGTCTAAGTTTTAATCCTATTCTACTGCAAGTGCACAGTTAAGTGATTGTAGTATATAGGGTATCGAATCCACAGAGACTCTGGTCTCGATAGAATAAGAACCGTAGAGATTAATACTAAGAAGAAAGCAGATGTGAAGTGAATTAAAATCAAGGCAAGAAAATAAATCAGTAGCAAGATTGGTTGTGAAAGCAGTTAACTAAAAGCGCTAAGTCTAGGGAATTCTCAGGAAATCAGACAAGCAGACAAGTTAATCAGTCAGGATCTAATTAAACACAGTTCTAAAACTCAAATCACGGAATTAGAATTAACCAAATCTCTTTGCGAAAATTATCTAAGTCTAAGTGCAGCAATCCAAATCTCTTTGCAATTACTAACAGATTAAACCAGCATTAATTTCAAGTTCGATATGTTCACAATTAAACTAAGCCAAATCTCTTTGCGAATAATTTAATTGCTCAACCTAAATAGTTCAGATTCTAAACCATACTCTCGTGTCGTATTTAGCAACCTAAGATCTAGATTCTAATTGATCAGGTTAGAACTAGCATTAAACTCGATTTAAATCGAAGAACATTCTATTCATGTGAATCCTTAACTGAATTAAACAAGTCTAGCAAGTCATCAAATCCTTAATGAGAAACCCTAAACCTAACAATGAATCTACTCAGACATGATTAATGAAACAGGAATCATATAATTAATAGATTGCATATAAGAAATTAAATAGATAAAGGGGTTCGAAATCTTCTCCAAAATAGATGAAGTACATGAATAGATCAGCCCAAAAGCTCTAAAAATCTCTTAGCTCTAAGTATGAAAGCGTATATAAAATAAACACCAAAATCCTAATATATATAGCTAATCACGTCTGGGGCTTCTGTGTAATATCTGGAACTTTTCTGGGCTCTTCTGCAATATTTGATAACTCCATAAACCGCCGAGATTCTGGCCCATTCTCTAGTGTGTCGACCGTTGCAGTTGTGCAACGATCGACGCATGATCCCAAAACTGGACAGTGAGTTCATTCTCTCGGACCAAATCTCCAAATCACTCCAATAAGCACCATAATCACCACATTAGCTCCAAACGTGCATGTACCTAATAAAACCTGCAAAAGACTCTAAAGAAACACAAATAGACTCTAAAACAGACTTATATCATGGCATAAAACCGGTAAAAACCATGATATATCAACTCCCCCACACTTAGCCTTTGCTTGCCCTCAAGCAAAACAGAGAACTAGAATGTAGTGAAAAGGTTTGAAAACTCTTCAGAAACTCTTTTCATCCTAGAAGCAGCAACACTCAGATTCCCCTTAGTAAACCACATGAAAGAATCAACCTGCAGACATCAAGACCAACATATACTTCTCCCACACTTAGCAACTGTCCTCAGTAAACTCCACAATCACATTCACGCATTCAAATTCTCCCTACTGACTTCTGCAAGTATTTAAGTGCGGTCTCACCTAAGGAGTATCGATCAAAGGCACATGGACTCTTACTTTATCAGCTCTAGACCACCATACTATCTTTCTTTAGTCCCTTTCTTCTCTTTTCCCTTCCTTAGCATTATGATTTTTCCCCATTGGGTATCATTTTTTTTTTTATCAGTGCTCTTCCCGTTAAGGGGTGTACTTTGGACACATTCCATGGATGCACATGATATGAGAGTTTTAGCTACCATTCCCATGACCACTTCGGAGTTACTAACTCATCCTCAGTTTATTATCCTTTTTTTTTTAATGGAAGGGGAGAAGGGAACTAAATAGGACAGGTTTACAGGCTGTGTCAGAACTAACAAGGGAATCCGACACAAAGTATACCAAGCCCTTAGGTGAGAAAATCTAAGTCAGTATTAAGGTGAAGTCAGTAAAGGATCCTCTGATACCTGAAGTGATGTGGGTGTCCTCAGTAGGTTGATCCATGTCTGGGTTTTCTAATAGTCAGAGATAATCTGCAGCTTCATCCCAATGGTCACTTAAGTTCCTGCAAGTGCTGCTAATCTTCTCAAAAATTCATTGTTTCTTACTTAAAAGTTTTGACTCAATAAAATTTTTTTCAAAATTTTAACTGACTCTAAGAAAATAAAAGAAAGAAGTTAGTAGAACCTCCCCCACACTTAAGACACACTGTCCCCAATAGTGTCAAGCGAAGGATTGGCAAAAAGAAAAGAAAAATTTGTTTAAAGAATGGTTAAGTTCTGTCGGGTTTTACCTCCGTCGCTCAGGCATCGATCGTTGCACTAGGTGCATCTACCGTTGCTAGCCGATTTTTCGTATATGATCGATCGTTGCTCAGGACCGCAACGATCGCTGCAGTGCGATTTCGATCGTGTTGTGACGATCGACACAATAGTGTGTCGATCGACGCACTGCGACTGTCGGATCAGTCAGCAAGTTAGCAGGTTAGTCCGTTGGTTTTCATCAATTTCGAATCCTGCAAGCTGAAAACACTAGAAACAGAGTAAAATCAAAGCAATAGATGTATCAAATCAAGTACAACCATCCAAACATAGTAGAGTCCTAA
The DNA here is from genome assembly GCA_030180135.1 of Orychophragmus violaceus. Lineage (NCBI taxonomy): Eukaryota > Viridiplantae > Streptophyta > Magnoliopsida > Brassicales > Brassicaceae > Orychophragmus > Orychophragmus violaceus. The sequence goes on from CM058235.1 coordinate 21,323,127, forward strand.
AAATCAAAAGAAAATAGTGCAAGAAAAAGAGAAAGAAAATCAGAGTACAGAACCGAATGTCTAGAGATGGAGGCTACGATCACTCGCTATCATCTATCCCACCATAGCGCTCAGTGTCACTGACGTCCGCAGGAGAACGCTGTCTGCGTCGAGTAGCAGGGACGGGCTGATGGATCTGTGGCTGTCTCCTGCAAGTGCAGGTGCGCATGAAGTTCCAAATGCCCCGCAGAATCCCATCCTCTCTCTCTCTCTCCACTCTGCAACAGACATATCACCATAGGGCACTGTAATCTCAGGATAAGGGCCGATGTCAGCAGCAGGAGCAGCAGCACGCGCAGGCGCGGGGACAGCTGAAGATGAAGCTCGTGTGGAAGGCTCTCCCAGCGGATGAGCCATAGAAGGAAGTCCACGCTGCTCAGTCTCAGGAGGCTGGAATCTCAAGGCCTCCAGTGTATCAATCTGTGTCCTTCTAGGAGCAGGAAGATCTATACCACACTTCCCAGAAGTCGGATCGTGGTAAACCCAAATGCGCCCCTCCTTAAGCCAGAGGGCGCTCTGCAAGTGGCTGAAATCTAGGAACTCCTTGGCTGTATCACACTCTGTGCCCTGTAGAGGAATCCCGCAGTGCATGAAGATGGGAGTAAGCAGGCTCCCCACTGTCTCAGTACGGACTCCATCAAATGGCTTCAGCTGCAGATCACATAAATGCTGAGTGAAAACAGCTCCCAAGTTGAGACCCTTAGTAGGATCTCTCACGCCAGAATCCTCAAACTGATCCCGCAGCCCGATGAACAACATCTCCATCTCATACTTACGCATCTTGTTGGCCTCAAACTTGCACAACAAGCTCCAACACAAGATACGCGAGACATATCTCAGCACAGGATGTCTCAACTGCACCACCGGTGTAGTCCGTGAGTTGTAACGACCACTGCCGATACACTCCCAAAATGATCGAGCCTCCTCTGGATCCCACTCAAGTGGCATGCCAATGCGCCTCGACTCAGTGCTGAAACCGTAGATCCTGCAGATATCTAGAAAAGGAATCCGATACATGACTCCCCAACTCATGAAGGTAAAGATACCTCCTGTAGCGCTCCTGCTATCTGGATCTGGGTATACCACTCTGCAAGTGGCTAGCAACTGTCTGACCAGCTCTAGGTACAGATCATAAGGACGCATAGGCATCGTCCCTAGACCAATGCCCTTGCACACCGCAAGTACCTGCTCATCAATCCCCAGACTCTTGCAGGTAGAGTAGTCTGCAAACTTGGTTGGCTTGATCTTCATCCCGCACCAACCACTGTATAGCAGCGAGTCATATTCATCCCACTAGTTAAGCAGTGGTCTCTCTGTAAAATCGGCAGACTTGAGGAACTCAGGAATGTTCTCTGGCCACTGCCTGGCTGTCGGGATCGGTGTCTCATCTGCTCGGGGACAAGGCAGTGCTACTGCTGGACCAACTCTCACATATGGCTCAGGTGGCTGAGAGTCTCTATAAAACCACTCTGGTGGCGGAATGTACTGTCGTGTGGCTGTGGATGCTGTTGCTTGGCGCTTGCGGGGTTGTCTGCGAGATGCCATCTGCATTCAACAAGAAATTAAAACCAATTAGTCTCGGCAATCTCTCTGTGAAATCGCGAAGCATCGACCGTTGCACCTAAGACATCGATCGTTGCAAGGCGATTTCATTTTGTCGAACATTTCCCCAAAATCGCAAAGCAACGACTGTTGCACAAGTGCAACGACCGTTGCAAGGCGATTTTGGCCGTCAACAACAATCCCTAAAATTCGTTCTAAATTCGTTCAAGCAACCACAAAAATAACAATAATCCATCACTAAACAACCTAATTCATGTTCAATTAAGCACGCATTCATCAATTTCAATCCAAAATTCCCAATTTCTAAAACCCTAAAATTGAATCCGAAAATCAAAAAATAGAGGTACATTACCTTGGATTCGTGATATATGGTCTAGAAGAATAGATTGCGGGTGTAAAAACAAGACTATAGCACTTGGAATCAAAGAAAATGATGAAGAAATGAGAGTTTGAGGTGAGGAAGTTCTCGGTGTACGGACGGAAATGGAGAAAAAAAGAGAAGAGAAGGGTTTAAGGCACTTACCTCGGTTGTGGGTGCAACGACCGTTGCTTAGTGGCAACGACCGTTGCTGGTCAAATCGAAATCAATTTCCGGTTTAGCGCGCGTACCTTCATTTTTGCAATTGAACCAATTGCAACGACCGTTGCACAGGTCCGCAACGATCGTCACAATGCGATCACCTCTCCTCGTCGTAATCTCCTTGCAACGACCGGTGCACAAGTGCATCGGTCGTCACACATCTCCAGACTCGAGTTCTGTATCTGAAACTTAGCAAAAACAAAAACGTGAAATCCTAAGAAAAACACCAAAAATAAGAAAGAAAAACAACTAAACCTAACCGTGGGTTGCCTCCCACTCAGAGCTTGTTTAAGGTCATTAGCTTGACCGGACGAACAAGATCTTTCAGGCTCCACGAGATCTTGACAGAGACTTTTTCTGTCTCTGTTCAAGTCTCATCATCCAGGGTGGCGAGTAGGCTGTTGCAGAATGCTTCAGTCCAAGAAAAGTAGGAGTGAAATGTGCTCCAGGATCTAGAATCACGGTATCATCCGGCTGCTCATCACCTGCATCCATGATGGTGAATGTCTGCCCATCTATCAATGGCTTGCGCAGCTTGTCCATCTCAAAATGCAGCGGCTCATCTCCCAGATGGAGGTCTATCAGACTGTGTCTAACATCTATCACTGCTCCCGCTGTAGCCAAGAATGGTCTTCCAAGTAGCAACGCTTCATCCGGATCACAGTCATATTTCAGCACCAAGAAGTCTGTTGGAACTAAATAGTTTCCAACTCTCACCGGGACGTCCTCAAGGAGTCCTTCCGGAACTCGTATAGACTGATCAGCTAAGACAAGAGAGGTCCTAGTAGGAGAAAAAATCCAGCATACCCAGTTTCTCTGCCACAAAATATGGCATAAGACTTCCAGCAGCTCCCAGATCACAAAGAGAGCGCCTAAAACTATCCTCGAAGATAGAACAACTTAGCACAAAAATCCCAGGATCAGGCAGCTTCTTTGGAACCTTGGTTAACAGCACATCACTTATCTGTTGAGGGACTATAATCACCCAATCTTTCAGCTCTTCATCCAAAGGCAACATCTTGTTTAAATACCTCTTCACACATGGGTGATAAGGTGGATCATCAGATGATGGACTTTCTTCCACTCTTCACCAATCTTCTCTAGCTGCTTAAGCTCTTCAAACTCCTGCTTAATCACTTCAGATACTGAGGGATATTGTCTAATTAATTGTCCATAAATCTCCTCCTGAGTAATCTCAGACACTCCAGGGAACAAGCGATTAAGCTCCAAATCTGCATCAATGCTGTCAACATCCGGCGAGTCTGTCTGTTCACGACCTGCATCGACCGACACTAGGGGTGTGTTGATCGATGCAACACTGTTTTCACAGTTTTCACCCGAGAGATTTTCTCCAAAATCCAAAAATTCAACCTCTTCTACCAACTCAGCTGTGCTTAGCTCAAATCCTTCACCTAGGTGAGATTCATCATCAATGTACACAGACCAGGCCTTAATATGGGTGACTGCTACTCCTTTTCCTTTCATAGAACTGGAAATCTGATTCACCTGAGTATCCAACTGCTTCATATGAGTGTTCAGAGACTCAAACTTTCCATTGAGATCCTCAAAGACAGCATCCAACTTCTTATTGCAGTCCACAGAAATCTTGGTCTGACTCTCCAACAGCTGTTCCATCATTGTCTCCATCTTACTCTCATGAGCAGTGGCTGCAGGAGGAGTCTGATAAGATGAAGATCCATAGGTTCTCTGAGTACCTTGTCCAAAAGGCTTCTGAAAACCACTAGTCTGTCCAAAGGAGTTTTGATTGCCTGTGAAGGCACTCTTCTGTCCTCCATTGAAGAATTTGTTTCCCTGCTGATTACCAAATCTGTTACCTTGGAAACCAGATCCTCCAATGTAATTCACATCTTCTTCCTGAGTGTCCTCCTCAGTATGAATTACCTCTACATCTTGGGCAAAGTGGACAGCCTTCTTACCAGCCAGGAGATTGCAAATTGTGTCCAGCTTAGATCTAAATTCAGCCATCTCTGAATTCTCTACACTTCCACCAGATTTCTTCCTCCTCTCATCCATAGTCTTGCAACTGTTGCTGCTCACTAAGTTCTCAATCAACTGCTTAGCTTGTGTAGGAGTCCTGGTGTTGAAGTTTGCATTACTGGAGTTATCCAGCGCAGACTGATATGGAAGATCTATGCCTCTGAAGAAGATACCTAGCAATGTGACCTCAGTAAATCCATGGTGTGGGCAGTCACGCTGGTACTTCTTGAATCTCATCCAGGCAGTCTTAAGAGGCTCAGTAGGACCTTGGGTAAATGTCAGAATGTCCTGTCTGGACTGAACAGAGCGTGCATCATCGTAGAAGTGACGCAGAAACTCACTCTTCAGGTGAGAAATCTAAGTCAGTATTAAGGTGAAGTCAGTAAAAGGATCCTCTGATACCTGAAGTGATGTGGGTGTCCTCAGTAGGCTGATCTGTGTCTGGGTTTTCTAACAGTCATAGAGGCTCTGCAAGTCTGTCCAATGGTCACTTAGTTCCTGTTCAAGCGAAAAGTTTCCTCGAAAAATCATAGTTTCATACAAATTTTGACTCAATAAAACAAATTTTGAAAAACTAAGAAAACAAAAGCGTGCGTCAGTAGCTTCCTCCCCCACACTTAAACTACATTGTCCCCAGTGTAATCAAAGCATGAGCTCGGTGAAAGAATAATCAAATTGAAGAACAAACCGAAAAGTTGCAGATTACTTACCTGTCGTCGCCCTGCGTCGATCGATGCCCAAGGGTGTCGATCGATGCAAGGCGAATATGGCTCGCGGTTATGTGAATAACCGATGTCTGGACCGCAATCGAATTGGCTAACCGTGAATCGCAACTGCATCGACCGATGCACTATGTGTGTCGATCGATGCAATGCGATTTTTCCTGTTACTCTCGCCTCTGAACACACTTAAACAGAAAAATTAAAAACACTAAATCAAATTGAAAAACGAAAACTAAAACGAACCTAACAGTGGGTTGCCTCCCACTCAGCGCTTGTTTTTAGTCATTAGCTTGACTATTGGAAGAGATTTGATTCAAGGTGGTTTCAACAGAGACTTTGAGTGTCTCTGTGAATATCTCTTCATCCAAAGAGGTGTATAGGCTTTCAAATCATGAGGCTTTCCAAGGAATGAAGGAGTGGAAACAGGGCCGGAGGGAAGCTTGGGTGGAATTCTGTTTTTTCCTGCATTCACAGCTGATGGATTAGGAGGTTTAAGTTTAGGATTTTTATACATGTGCTTTGGTGGATGCAAGAGATCAGGAGCTTTCTGCTTAAGAGCAGTTGTAGGCACTGAAGATGTTAGAGCAGGTTCAAGAGGAACCGCCATCTTCTTTTCTCCAATTGGAACCTCTGGTTTCTCCTCAACACTGAAGATATGTCCATCAATGGTGGCTTTCTGTTTGGAAGGTTTAGGGACCTTAGGATATGGCACAGGGGGCTTATAGACTCGTTCTGGTACTGTTGCAGGTTTCTGGTCATGTCTGCGTTTTGTGTCGATCGTTGCATGATGTGTGTCGATCGATGCAAGCCGTTTCTGTTTCTCGAAAGAACTCGAAATTGCCGTCAGAACGGCGTGTCGATCGACACTAAGGGGTGTCGATCGATGCATGTATCAGGCAGACAATATTCATCCAGAAAATCCGAGATTATGCTCTCTTCTTCACCTAGCAACTCAATCTCATCCCTTAAGGTCACAACTCTGATGGATTTGTACTGTTCAGCTTTCTTAGCTTCATTATGCCTTTGTATTGCTCCAGCTGTTTGCTGAACTTTGACATCTAGCTTTTTCACATGTGTGCTCAAGTATTCAAACTTCCCACTCAGATTTTCATGTATAGCATCCAGCTTCCTGTCGAAGTCCATAGCAGTCTTAGTCTGATCCTCTAGCAGCTGCTCCATCATGGATTCTATCTTGCTCTCATAAGCATTAGCTGCAGGAGGTGCCTGATAGGAGGGTGATCCATACCTGTTTCCCTGAAACCCAGAACCATTTATGTAGTTCCTCACCTCTTCATGTCTTTCCAGTAACTGCTCCAGCATGGTTTCCAATCTGCTCTTATATGCAGGTGCAGGTGGTGCTTGGTAAGAAGAAACACCATAGTTCCTTGAGAAGGCATTACCCTGTTGCTGGAAAGGTCCCTGAAAAGCAGATTCCTGACTGTAGAATTCATTCCCTCCAACGCAGTTGATAGCTTCTTGCGCATACTTTTCAAGTAGAAGACTATGCAAATAGTCGACTTTACTCTTCAACCCAGCTATCTGTGAACTGTCAATCCTTGGATTGAAGAAATCATACATCTTCCTTTCGATATGTGTCGATCGATGCAGAAGAAGCGTCGATCGATGCAAGCGCGATCGACACACAGGACCGTGTCGATCGTTGCAGGGCGATTACAGGCGTACCTGAAACGCAAGAAACAGAAAAAAAATTAGTGAAAAAAAAACAAAAAACGAAAAACCTAGTCTAAACCCTAAGTTCAAATCTATCAAAGACTCAAAAGAGTCCTCGGCAACGGCGCCAAAAACTTGATAGGTCTAGTTTTATCCCTATTCTAACTGCAAGTGCACAGTGATGTAGTTGTAGTACTTAGGGTATCGAATCCACAGGGACTCCGGTCAACGATAGATAAGAAACAATAAAGATTAAACTAGGAGAAAGCAATATGGGAAAGCAGTAAATCAGCAAGCAGAAAGTAAATAGCAGCGAGTTGTGAGCAAGGAAGCGAAGCGTTAGGTTTCAGGAGTTCTCAGGAAATCAGGAACACAAGCAATCAGTCAATCAGGATCTAATCAATAACTGTTCTAGAACTCAAACACGGATATAGAATTCACCAACTCTCGTTGCGAGAATTCTCTAAGTCTAAGTGCAGCAATCCAAATCTCTTTGCAATTACTAACAGATTAAACTAGCATTAATGATCAGGTTTGATATGTTCACAATTCCCCTAAACCAAATCTCTTTGCGAGTAGATCAAATTGCTCATCTAGGTTCTTTCTAGCTAATTAACCAACTCTCGTTGTATCAATCAACCTAACATCATAATTCTGATTAGCTACTTCAGATTAAGCATTAAGAACAACCTAAACAAAGAACTAGCAGATATGAATCCCTACAGATTTATTTAAACTATAGTTCCATGAAATCCCTAATGAGAATCCTTCAACCTAACAGGTAATCTACTCAGACATGTTCATCGAGACAGAAAACATCTTGAATAGAAAACCAAATATCATAAAATAAAACAAAGAACTGGGGTTCAAAATCCTCTCTCTCTCGAGAGAGCAGGATCAACCCCTAACTCTCTCTGAAATAAAATAAGACTTAATGAAAGCGTAGCCTAAACAATGGTTTAAAACCCCTTATATAATAGCTAAAACACGTTTTGGGCTTCTGTGTAAATATCTGGGCTTTATGGGCTTTAGTGCATTAATCCTCATTCTTCATTAACGCTCGCGAGAATGCTTGGTCACGCTATGCAACGATCGATGCCAATGGTGTGTCGATCGTTGCAAGTGTCAAATATGGGCAGTGAACTCTATCTCTCGGGTAAAATCTCCAAAATGCTCCAGAATGCTCCAATAACTCCAATTATGCTCCAAACGTGTCTAAACCTGTAAACATACTAAAAAGACTCCAAAACATAACATAAGACTCGATAAATAAGGCATATACCATGGTTAAAATCCCTAAAATCCATGGTATATCAGAACACAGGATCGGACATGACCCACTAATGAGAACTCTACGGGATAGTTATATAAGTGTCATGAGAGTTTTCATTACGACTATAGAGTATAGTCCTTAGACCTGAGTTCATCATGTTTTCTTACATATGAATTTGTCCGTTTTAACTTTGTCAAACGTCAGCCGTAACAGGTGACTATAAAGGCATTGATTGGGCGTATCATGAAGTGTGTGAAGGAACAGGGATGGAACTAGATGGGATTTGTCCCTCCTATATAACAGGAGATAAATATCTCAGGGCCCATTGAAGATTCGATACTGAGAAATGTGTGGCCACACTCAAACGAGGTGATTGTCAGTCGTTTGTCTTGTCAGTGTAAATTGGAGTTCGATGAAATTGATCTTGGCTTAATAAGGATGACACGGATCTTGCCTTATGCCAGATCGAGATATAGAGACGAAGGGATTATGGGAATAGATGATTCCAGTACAAGTGGGAGATTGTTGGGAATGTCCTGAAATCATACTTGTAATCACTCTAGAGATAGTTGTGTTGTCGAGATTAGACATTCATACAATACTAGATGGTCATAATGTTTTGCTAGAAACCACTTATGATATGTGAGTTGTGAACTCATTACTAGTATTATATGATCCTACAGGGTCACACACCTAAGCAGACTGGATGTACTTCATGTGGGAATGATCATTAATGTAATGATCAAATGTGTATTTGATACACATTAATATACGTGTTTTGAGGGTGTGTCGATCGACACAAGTGTTGTGTCGATCGATGCAAAGGCGCAGATCGAAACTATGTTTCGATTCAATGACTTAATTAATCTCGGTTCGGTCCGGTGATTAATTAGGTTTTCCCAGGTCTATATATATGTGATATAGCACGACCTGAAACATAAGTTTTAGCCTAATCGCAGCCGCCTCTCAGAAACAGAGGTATCCCAGAGAGATCCGATCTCCCGGCACTAGCATCCCGGCGGATTCCAGTTTGTGTGTGTGTGGATACCAGTAGAGGCGCAGCACCTGAGGCGCTCGTGAATCTCGAATACCTAATCATCTTCCGCTGCAAATCATCCAGGTATATTCGAGATCTGAGAATGTAGATTCAACTCTAAGCATGAATCCTAGATCCTAGGCTTGGAATTTATACTTAGGGTTGCCTAATCGGATTAGGAACCGCCTAGAAATTCCTTCACCTTCAACTCTACCTGAGCCGACTAGAATCCAGCTCGTCGTATCAAATCAAGAAAGACAACAGAGTTCAGCTTACAATCATAGATCATGCCATCTCGGTTGGTCAAAGAAACAAACCAAATCTCCAACAAAGATGAACTAACTTTACGCTCAATGGAATCGTAAGCTCCGAATCCTACACGAGCTCATCCGAAAAGCTACATCAAGAACAAAATCAAAGATGGTTCGCTACACCATGTTCGTCGAGAAACACTTGAATTACGAGACGGCTTGAGCCTCGAAAGGGGTACGTCGGCAGCTGATGTCTTGATCGGTTCAGTTGTCCCTCCTTTTCAAAAAAAAAGGGGGGGGGGAGAGGGTCCGTATATATCTATACTCTCGCATCAGAATTCGAAAAATTTTAAAACAATTTTCGAACACGGAAGCTTTTTGGACAAAGTTGCTTGGAACATTCAAACAAATCAGCTAGGAACATTTTAGCAAGTCAGCTAGGAAATTCCGAGCAATTTAGCTAGGAACTTCCAAGCAAGTCAGTTAGGAAAATCCGAGTTGTCCGAGCAAGTAAGCTAGGAACTTCCAAGCAAGTCAGCTAGGAAATTCCGAGCTGTTCGAACAAGTCAACTAGGAATTTCCAAAGTCAGCTAGGGAAGTCCGATCTTTTCAAACAAAGTGAGCTAGGAACTTCCTAGCAAGTGAACTAGGAACTTCCAAGCAAGTCAGCTAGGAACTTCTGAGCAAGTCAATTAGGAAAGTCCAAGTTAATCAAACAAGTCAGCTCGACACTTCCAAGAAAATCAGCTAGGAAAGTCTGAGCTAACCAAACTAGTCAACTCGGAGCTTCCGAGTAAATCAGCTAGGAAAGTCCGAACTTCTGAGCGAACCAGTTAGGAAATTCCGAGCTGGCCTCTCTTCTCGGAGATTCTGAGCTGGCATCTCTTATCGGAAATTCCGAGCTGGCCTCTCTTCTCGGAAATTCCGAGCTGGCCTTTCTTATCGGAAATTCCGAACTGACCTCTCTCCTCTGAAATTCCGAGCTGACCTCTCTGCTCGGAAATTCCGAGCTAGCCTCTCTTCTCGGAAATTCTGAACTAACCTCACTTCTCGGAAATTCCGAGCTGACCTCTCATCTCGGAGAGCTGGCCTCTCACCTCGGAAATTCCGAGCTGGCCTCTCTTCTCGGAAATTCCGAGCTGGCCTCTCTTATCAGAAATTCCGAACTGACCTCTCTCCTCGGAAATTCCGAGTGACCTCTCTGCTCGGAAATTCCGAGCTGGCCTCTCTTCTCGGAAATTCCGAACTAACCTCACTTCTCGGAAATTCCGAGCTGACCTCTCATCTCGGAAATTACGAGCTGGCCTCTCATCTTGGAAATTCCGAGCTGGCCTCTCTTCTCGGAAATTCCGAGCTGGCCTCTCTTCTCGGAAATTCCGAGCTGACCTCTCTTCTTGGAAATTCGAGCTGGCCTCTCTTCTCGGAAATTCCGAGCTGGCCTCTCTTCTTGGAAATTCCGAGCTGACCTCTCTTTTCGGAAATTCCGAGCTGGCCTCTCTTCTCGGAGATTCTGAGCTGACCTCTCTTATCAGAAATTCCGAGCTGGCCTCTCTTCTCGGAAATTCCGAGCTGGCCTCTCTTATCGGAAATTCCGAACTGACCCCTCTCCTCTGAAATTCCGAGCTGACCTCTCTGCTCGGAAATTCCAAGCTAGCCTCTCTTCTCGGAAATTCTGAACTAACCTCACTTCTCGGAAATTCCGAGCTGACCTCTCATCTTGGAGATTCCGAGCTGGCCTCTCACCTCGGAAATTCCGAGCTGGCCTCTCTTCTCGGAAATTCCAAGCTGGCCTCTCTTATCGGAAATTCCGAACTGACCTCTCTCCTCGGAAATTACGAGTGACCTCTCTGCTCGGAAATTCCGAGCTGACCTCTCTTCTCGGAAATTCCGAACTAACCTCACTTCTCGGAAATTCCGAGCTGGCCTCTCATCTCGGAAATTACGAGCTGGCCTCTTATCTTGGAAATTCCGAGATGGCCTCTCTTCTCGGAAATTCCGAGCTGGCCTCTCTTCTCGGAAATTCTGAGCTGACCTCTCTTCTTGGAAATTCCGAGCTGACCTCTCTTTTTGGAAATTCCGAGCTGGCCTCTCTTCTCGGAAATTCCGAGATGGCCTCTCTTCTAGGAAATTCCGAGCTGCCCTCTCTTCTTGGAAATTTCGAGCTGACCTCTCTTTTCGGAAATTCCGAGCTGGCCTCTCTTCTCGGAAATTCCGAGCTGACCTCTCTTCTCGGAAATTCCGAGCTGGTCTCTCATCTCGGAAATTCCAAGCTCACCTCTCTTCTCGGAAATTCCGCGCTGACCGCTCTTCTCGAAAATTCCGAGCTGACAACTCTTCTCAGAAACTTCGAGCATGACGCTCTTCTCAACCAAAGACAAAACTTCTCCAACTAATTGTGAGGCATATTCGGACTACTCTCAAGACACTCAGCTCATACAATAAATTCCCCCGGATAACGGATCATAACTAGAAGCACGGCGCATCCGCAAAAGTCCAACCCTCCAATTGTAAGTTATCCGGAAACGAAAGTAAACTCTCTTCTCATATTCATTTTGTTGGATCTCCTAGGATCTAGGGTTTGATATATTGAAATTCAACCAACCTCGTTCTTACCTTGAACTGGCAGCGGAATGAAATGGTGAACGAGATCAGTGGAGCAACGCAGGTGCCTTGCCTCTACCAGATACACACGCACACAAGATGGAAACGGGATGCTAGTGCCGGATCAATGGGACCTCTCAGTTTCTGGTGTTTCTGCTCTTCTCACTGAGAAAAACTCGACGGCTCACGTTTTAGGTCGAAACTTTCGAGTTTTATTCAACCTAAAACACACTTAACGGGCCAGACTTGATTAAGTCTTAATTTCGAAAAGCCCTTTCGAAACCCGAACTGTGTCGACCGACACACAAGCTGTGTCGATCGACACAACACCATATTCTCGATAATAATGTGTATCCAATACACATTAATATGATCATTACCATAATGATCATTCCCATGTCGTAGCTTCCAGTTTGCTTAGGTGTGTGACCCTATAGGATCATATAATACTGGCAGTAAGTCTACAACTTACAGATTGCAAGAGGCTTCTAGCAAAACATTGCAACCGCCCAGTATTATACGAATGTCTGATCTCGACACACAACTATCATCAGGAGTGAGTACAAGTGTGATTTCAGGACACTATCCCAACAATCTCCCACTTGTACTGGAATCAACAATTCCTATAATCCTTTTGTCTCTATATCTCGATTTGGCATAAGGCAAGATTAGTGTCATCCTTATTAAGCCAACATCGTGTTTATCGAACTCCTGATCTCATTCTGAACATTACAAACAACTGAACTACAGTTCGTTTGAGTGCGGCCACACATTTTTCTCAGTATTAAATATTCGATAGGCCCTGAGATATTTATCTCCCGTTATTCAGGAGGGACAAGTCCAATCTTGTTCCATCCCTATTTCAACGCACACTTCATGATATACTTGAACAGTGCCGTTATAGTCGCCAGTTACGGGTCGACGTTTGACAAAGTCAAAGTGTACCAATTCATATGCAAGAAAGCATGATGAACTCAGGTCTAAGGACTATACTCTATAGTCGTAATGAGAACCTCTTATGACACAGATATAACTATCTTGTAGACTTCTCATCAGCGGGTCATGTCCGATCATATGTTCACCAACATATATCTATGTGACTGACTGCGATAATCATATCATTGGCTCCATGAAACTTAGCCAACAGTCACCTCACAATCTAGTCTCTCGCGGTTGCCATTGTCCCACTTTGACAACCTTGACTAGGGACAAAACATAATTTATGTCATCTATGACTTATAGGGTTTCATGATCAAGTCCTCAACTTGATGACCTATAATATGACATAAACTTATTCTGGGACCATTATTTAGATCACAATAAATAATGCTGAAATCAAATTTCATTAAACATATCCAAAAGAATGTTTACAAGAGCGTCTCATTATAACTAAAATAAAACTAAAACTCCCACTAGAATCAAGATTACATCTTAAGATCTCTAATGCCTACAGTAGTCGTATGAATCTCATGCTTAGGCCTTGGGAGTGACTTAGTCAGAGGATCAGCGACATTCTCGTCCGTCGGAACTCGGCTGATCTTCACATCACCTCTATTGACGATATCACGAATCAGGTGATATCTCCTCTCTACGTGTTTGGACTTCTGGTGTGACCTTGGTTCTTTCGCCTGAGCAATGGCTCCGTTGTTATCACAAAACAAAGCTACTGGCTCCAAGATACTAGGAACCACACCAAGTTCAGTCATGAACTTCTTGATCCAAACAGCTTCCTTTGCCGCTTCTGAAGCAGCAACATATTCAGCTTCCATCGTGGAATCAGCTACGGTATTCTGCTTAGAGCTCTTCCAGCTCACTGCACCGCCATTTAGACAGAAGACATATCCAGATTGTGATCCGAAATCATCTCTGTCCGTCTGAAAACTCGCATCAGTGAATCCATTCACCACAAGTTCTTCACTTCCTCCATACACCAGGAATTTATCCTTAGTATATCTCAAATACTTGAGAATATTCTTGACAGCTGTCCAGTGAACTTCACCTGGATCAGATTGGTATCTGCTCGTCATGCTTAACGCATAAGCTACATTTGGATGAGTGCAGAGCATGGCATACATAATAGATCCAATTGCAGAAGCATAAGGAATCCTATTCATGCGCTCCCGCTCAGCATGTGTCACCGGACACTGCTTCTTGCTGAGACTAATGCCATGAGACATCGGTATGAAGCCCTTCTTGGAATCATGCATCCTGAATCTGTGAAACACCTTATCAATATAAGTGTCCTGGCCTAATCCAATCAGCATATTCACTCTATCTCTGTAGATTCTGATCCAAGAATGTATGCGGCTTCTCCCATGTCTTTCATGGAAAAACAACTTCCGAGCCAAGTCTTAACAGACTGAAGCAACGGAACGTCATTACCGAGGAGGAGTATGTCATCGACATACAATACAAGAAACGCAATTCTGCTCCCACTAGTCTTCTTGTATACACATGGCTCTTCTTCGTTCTTGATGAAACCAAATTGTTTTACTGCTTCATCAAAACGAAGATTCCAACTCCGTGATGCTTGCTTCAATCCATAAATGGATTTATGAAGCTTGCACACCTTTCCAGCGTTCTTAGGATCAACAAAACCTTCAGGTTGTGTCATATACACATCCTCTTCCAGAATATCATTCAGGAAAGCGGTTTTGACATCCATCTGCCAAATCTCATAGTCATAATGAGCTGCAATCGCTAGAAGAATCCGAATGGATTTAAGCATAGCGACTGGGGAATAGGTTTCATCATAGTCAATACCATGAATTTGCTTGAAACCTTTAGCCACCAACCTCGCTTTGTAAATCTGTACATTGCCATCCACGTCGATCTTCTTCTTGAAGATCCATTTACACTCAATGGCTTTTACACCATTAGGTAAATCGACCAAGGACCATACTTGGTTTTCTGACATGGATCCCATTTCGGATTTAGAGGCTCCAAGCCACTTTTCGGAGTCCGGGCCCATCATTGCTTCCGCGAAGGTCGCTGGTTCGTCACTATCAATGATTATCAGATCATTAGAATTGGTCACGAGAAATCCATAGTATCTCTCGGGTTCGTGACGGATCCTTCCGGATCTGCGAACTTCAGGCTCCATAGGCGCCGGTTCCACAGAACTCTGTGGATCCAACTGCTGCTCTTCCTCAGCAAGTTGAGCAGTCTCCTGTGCATCTCGAATTTCTTCAAGATTTACTTTACTCCCATTGTTTTTCTTAGAGAGAAACTCCCTCTCAAGAAAATAACAGTCCCGAGCAACAAATACTTTGTTCTCAGATTGGTTGTAAAAGTAGTATGCCTTGGTTTCCCTAGGATAACCAACGAAGTAGCATTTATCTGATTTGGGTGCAAGCTTGTCAGAGATTAAACGTTTGACATAAGCCTCACATCCCCAAATCTTCAGGAAAGACGGACTAGGAATGTTCCCAGTCTACAATTCATGTGGTATCTTTTCCACTGATTTAGATGGCACCCTATTTAGTGTAAACGCAGACGTTTTTAGAGCGTATCCCCAAAAGGATAATGGAAGATTTGAAAGACTCATCATAGACCGAACCATATCCAATAAGGTTCGATTCCTCCTCTCTGACACTCCATTCCATTGGGGTGTTCCAGGAGGAGTGGGTTGTGAAATAATTCCACACTCGCTCAGATAGTCGCTGAACTCTTGACTCATGTATTCTCCTCCGCGATCCGATCGCAGAGCTTTAATACTTTTGCCAAGTTGGTTCTGTACTTCATTCTTGAATTCCTTGAATCTATCAAAGGATTCTGACTTGTGTCTCATCAAATAGACATAGCCATAGCCATTGTTGGGAATGTCCTGAAATCTACCGTACTATCTCTAGAAAGTATGATAAGTGTCGAGATCAGACATAAGTCATAAATACTGGGTGATCATGATGACTTGCTAGAGCCCGCTCATGATCTATAAGTTTAGGACTTATTACCAGTATTGTATGATCCCAAAGGGTCACACACCATAGCTAACGGGAAAGTTAAAATGGAATTAATACGGAAAGATGCAAGGCATTTACTGTATTTGAACAGAGAATTGGGCCAGACAAAATACAGGCTTTTGTCTGATTTGTGTCTTGGGCCCAAAAGCCTAATAGGCCATTAGTTTAATAACTTGGGCCCATATAAGGCAGAGGAAGGCGCAGCCTAGGGTATTACAACACCCCATCTGCGATTTCTAGGAGCAGCCGTCCTCTCTCTCTCTGTTGTTCCAACTTTGGTCTAGCAGCCTGATCCAGTAGCTTGTAAGCGTGTGGATACCAAGGAGGAGCCGGTAATCATCTGCTCTAAGTGATCTCGACATTACCAATCAATCCGCTGCACTCTAAAAGAGGTAATGATCCTGATCTGTTTATGATTCAACTGCAAATCACCTAGATCCTAGTTGATTATGTGCTAGGTTGTAACCTGACAATTACACCAATCAACACACATAATCCTACAGTGGTATCAGAGCCTAGGTTGTTAGGTTTTTGCTGTTTGGATCATATTTAGTTTGTTTTAATGTTAAGAATCGAATTTGGCTTAAGAAATTTGATTAGAACTTGTAAAACCCTAATATGAAATCGCTTGTATCAATCGCTTTTGACATAATCGCTTGTTGACTTTTAGATCGTTTGAATAAGCAAAGCGTGTTTGATAATTAAACAATGTCACAATCGATTGTTAAATTTGAATGTCAAAATCGTTTATGTGTTTAATCGTGAATGTCATAATCGCACATGTTGATTTGATTGGTTTGTTTAATGACATTGATTGTTTGAATTGAAAAGGTCATGTTCGGTTTTGTCTTTAGTGAATGATATGAATCGTGATGATGTCTTTGTTTTTCAATCATAAGTGGATCGATTTGTTGTAGTTGAAAAGGACAAAATCGTTTTGTTGTTTTGTGAACATGAGGTTTCGATAATTATCAAACGATTTGATTGTTTGTTATGATCTTTTTGAATCGAATATGAAAAAAAGGTCAATATCATTTTGTCCTTTTGTTATAGCATAAATCGATTAAGAAAAGTCAAATTCAATTATTGAATTTATTATGAATCGATTGATAATAAAGCTTTGATAATTATGGTTTAAGCGGTTAACCCAAAATCGCGGTTTGCTGGAAATTATTTAATACAATTGGTATTATTTAATTTCTGGTTAAACCGGATTTAAATTCAAAAAAAATTGAATTTTAACCTAAACTGAAGGCTGGTCTAAGTTTGATTTGGTTGGACCAAATAATTTAGAGCTGGTCTGGTTTAGTAAATAACCAGTTGGATTTAGTAGTTAATTTGGTCTCGGACCAGAATTAATGAACCGACTCGGTTATGTCAAATTATTGGGCCAATTGGAATTCTGTGGTCTTGGGCCAAGAATTGGGCCTATAATTTGTGACCCAACCGAAAACTTTAATAAAATATTAAATTAGAAATTTCTATTTTTTTGGCATGTTTCTAAATTTAGAAAGTTTCTAAAATAAGTAAGTTTCCCAAAATAGTAATCTTCTATTTTTGGAAAGAAAACCTAAAATCCTCAAAACCAATATCAAGCTTGGATGTCTTGCCCAATCTTGTCAGCTACTTAACGCTTATTCAATTACAGATATGGCTTACAGTGTGAGGTGTCTGTTTTTGCGTAAGTAAAGTAGTATATAGTCACTAATTTCATTGGGAGTCCCAGACTTTAGTGATTATTTGGCTGTAAGAGATTGGTTTCCTTGACTGGGCCATCGGGAGTCCCGGGCCTTGAGACATCTGGTGAATTGGGCCTTGGGCCCAATCCACAACCGAGAGTTATATGGATATAACTAGCTGTGTGTATGCTTACCAAGTAAAGCTAATTCTGGGTGACGGCCAGTGGCCCACTTTGGATTTAGCTGAACATGGGTCTCGGAATCATTGCATTCTTATGAGGTTAAACAAAGAAATTTTGAATGCAATGCGAGTTTTCTTATAAGTTATTAAGATTACTCTTTTATGAACTAAATAACTAAAACTCTATTGTCTCATAATTCAGCTATGTCAAGCACAACAACACAAAACACTTTCTCGATCCGGTCTGCCCTTGAGAAGGACAAACTGAACGGATCAAACTTCCTGAACTGGTCCAGGAACCTGAGACTTGTGCTCAGGCAGGAGAAGAAGGCTTATGTCCTTGAAAGAGTTCTCCCCCCTAGACCTGCGAATAATGCCGCACAAGCTGTGAAGAATGCTTGGAATACGCATTCTTCAGATGCTAATGACGTGGTTTGCCTGATGTTGGCAACAATGGCTCCCGAACTGCAGATGCAGTGGGAAGGCCTGACTTGTCCCATGGAACTGATGGCAAACCTGAAAGCGTTGTTTGAGGAGCAGGCCCGTACAGAGAGATTCCAAACTGTTAAGAATCTCTTGGACTGTAAAATGGCTAAGGATACAGCAGTGAGTCCACATGTTCTGAAAATGATGTGTTATCTCGATCATTTGACTAGACTCGACTGTCCTATAAGCCAAGAGCTTGCTTGTGATATCGTTCTGCAGTCTCTTACTCCTGCATATGACCAGTTCATCTTGAACTATAATATGCATGGGTTGATAAAGACTTTGCCTGAGCTACATGGTATGCTCAAGACTGCAGAACCTAATCTGAAGAAGGCCAAGGAGCCATCTGTACTCATGGTGCAGAAGGGCAAGGGTTTCAAGAAATCCGCTGCAGACAAGGGAAAGGGCAAGGCAGTCGAAAAGGCCAAGCCCAAGCCCGTGTCTAAAGCTGGGCCTTCTGATATCTGCCACTTTTGC
This sequence comes from Orychophragmus violaceus, assembly GCA_030180135.1. Lineage (NCBI taxonomy): Eukaryota > Viridiplantae > Streptophyta > Magnoliopsida > Brassicales > Brassicaceae > Orychophragmus > Orychophragmus violaceus. The sequence goes on from CM058235.1 coordinate 21,341,646, forward strand.
AAAGAGGCAGGGCATTATCGCAGGGACTGTAAGAAATACCAGGAAAGTCTGAAGAAGAAGAAGTCCTTGGAGACTACTGCTTCAGGTATTTTTGTTATTGAAGTAAATACTACTACTTCTGATAATACCACTTGGGTATTAGATACTAGATGTGGGGCTCATATTTGTACTAATATGCAGGCGCTCAGCAACAGTAGAAGGTTGAAGCAAGGGCAAGTAGAGTTACGAGTTGGCAATGGAGCGAAGGTTCCAGCACTGGCCGTTGGCACTTACTTGTTGTCTTTACCTTCTGGATTGATTTTAGAACTTGAGAATTGTTATTTTGTACCTGCTATAAGCAGAAATATCATTTCAGTTTCATTATTGGATTTGCAAGGATTTGATTTTTCTATTAAGAATAAATTGTGTTCCTTTAATCTCAATAATATGTTCTATGGCTGTGCCCCTCTTATTAATGGGCTGTACATGCTGGATCAATCTGCTCCAGTATATAACATTAATACAAAACGGTTCAAATCTAACGAAGAAAATGAAACGTTTCTCTGGCATTGTCGTTTGGGGCACATTAGTGAGAAACGCGTCAAGAGGCTCCATTCAAATGGACTCTTGGGCTCATTTGACTTTGAGTCTTGTGAGCAATGCGAATCTTGCCTAATGGGCAAAATGACACGGGCCCCTTTTAATAAACCCACAGAAAGGGCCAGTGAACTATTGGGCCTGATACATACTGACGTGTGTGGCCCAATGTCCACAAATGCTAGAGGAAACTATCAGTACTTCATTACATTCACTGATGATTTCAGTAGATATGGATATGTCTACTTGATGAAACATAAGTCGGAAACCTTTGAGAAGTTAAAGAATTCCAGAATGAAGTACAGAACCAGCTTGGTAAAAGTATTAAGGCTCTTCGGTCGGACCGAGGAGGAGAATACTTGAGCCAGGAATTCCGTGATCATCTGAGTGAGTGTGGGATCATCTCCCAACTCACACCTCCTGGAACACCTCAGTGGAATGGTGTGTCTGAGAGAAGGAATCGGACATTGTTAGATATGGTCCGATCCATGATGAGTCACACAGACCTTCCTATATCCCTTTGGGGATATGCTTTGCTGACCGCAACGTTCACACTGAACAGAGTGCCATCAAAAGCAGTAGCAAAGACACCATATGAGTTATGGACTGGAAAATCTCCAGCAATGTCTTTTCTCAGAATTTGGGGTTGTGAAGCCTATGTCAAAAGATTAATCTCAGACAAGCTCACACCAAAATCTGACAAATGCTACTTCATTGGTTATCCTAGGGATACCAAGGCTATTACTTCTATCTGCGATCCGAGAACAAGATCTTTGTTGCTCGGGATTGCACTTTTATTGAGAGGGAATTTCTCTCTAAGAAAGATAGTGGGAGTAAGGTACAACTTGATGAAATTCAAGAAGGACAGGAACCTGTTCAACCTAATGAGGAAGAACAGCAGGATGAATTACATGAAGTTGTAATAGAACCTGAACCTGCAGTACCTGAAGTTCAAGATCCGGAAGGATCCGTCACGAACCCGATAGATATCAGGGATTCCTCGTGACTAATTGCCATGATCTTTTGATCATTGACGGTGATGAACCCTCGAACTTTGCAGAAGCCATGATGGGCCATGACTCCTTAAAGTGGCGTGAAGCCACTGAATCCGAGATGGACTCCATGTCTGTCAACCGAGTGTTTTCACTGGTTGATTTACCCGCTGGTGCAAAAGCCATCGAGTGTAAATGGATCTTCAAAAAGAAGATTGACATGGATGGAAATGTCCAGATTTACAAGGCCAGGTTGGTGGCAAAAGGTTTCAAGCAAATTCATGGTATAGACTATGATGAAACCTATTCACCAGTGGCCATGATGAAATCAATTCGGATTCTCCTAGCAACTGCCGCTTATTATGATTATGAGATTTGGCAGATGGATGTGAAAACCGCCTTCCTGAATGGAATCTTGGAGGAGGATGTGTACATGACACAGCCTGACGGTTACATTGATCCTAAGAATGCTGGGAAAGTATGCAAGCTTCACAAATCCATTTATGGATTGAAGCAAGCATCCAGGAGTTGGAATCTTCGTTTTGATGAAGCAATAAAGAACTTTGACTTTATCAGAAACAAAGAGGAACAATGTGTGTATAAGAAAACTAGTGGGAGCAAAGTGGCGTTTCTTATCCTATATGTCGATGACATATTGCTTCTTGGAAATGATATTCCAATGCTGAAGTCTGTTAAAGACTGGCTGGGAAGTTGTTTTTCCATGAAGGACATGGGTGAAGCCGCGTATGTTCTTGGAATCCGAATCTTTAGAGATAGATCTAAAAGGCTGATTGGACTTTGTCAAGATTCTTATATAGACAAAGTCCTGCATCGATTCGGAATGGATAATTCCAAGAAGGGGTTCACGCCAATGATACATGGTGCTACACTAAGCAAGACTCAGTGTCCTAAAACACCTGATGAGCTTAAGCGCATGAGTAGGATTCCTTATGCTTCGGCTATAGGATCTATCATGTATGCCATGATCTGTACTCGTCCTGATGTTGCTTATGCACTAAGCATGACGAGTAGGTACCAGTCTAATCCAGGTGAGAATCACTGGATTGCCGTAAAGAATATCCTGAAGTATTTGAGAAATACTAAGGACAAATTCTTGGTTTACGGAGGAAGTGAAGTGCTTGAAATGAGTGGATTCACGGATGCAAGTTTTCAGACAGATAAAGATGATTTCCGGTCACAGTCTGGTTACATCTTCTGTCTGAATGGCGGTGCAGTAAGTTGGAAGATCTCCAAGCAGAGCACCGTGGCAGATTCCACAACTGAAGCTGAATACATCGCTGCTTCAGAAGCTGCGAAAGAAGGAGTTTGGATGAGGAACTTCATGATTGAACTCGGTGTATTCCCAAATGCTACAGAGCCACTAGCACTGTATTGTGACAACAATGGTGCAATTTCTCAAGCTAAGGAACCGAGACATCATCAGAAATCCAAACATATTATGAGAAGGTATCACCTGATTCGTGATATAGTGAATAGAGGTGAAGTGATGGTCAGCAGAGTTCCCACTGATGAGAACGTGGCTGACCCGTTGACAAAGCCACTCCCGAGACCTAAGCATGAGTTGCATACTGCTGCTGTAGGAATTAGAGATATTCAAATGTAATCTCTTTTTGAGTGGGAGTTGTGAGGGCTTTATTTTAGTTATTTTGATTGGTTCGTGTAAACATTTTTTAAATGTTAATGAAATTGATTTCTGGATTATTTTAACTGTGATATGAATAATCGTTCCAAAATGATTCATGTCATTATATATGGGCCATCGAAGTACATGAGTAGACTTGATCCTGAAACCCCATATTTAACGAAATGACATAAATCATAATGTCCATAGTCGAAGGTTGTTGAAATTGGAACACCAACAACCACTTGAGACTAGAGTGTGTTGAGACTTATGACCAAGTTTCTAGGGGTCATAGATGCACGGCATCAAAGTCGACACATAGGTATATGTAGGGGAGCATATGACCGGACATGGCCCACTGATGAGAACTCTACAAGATATTAATATTTGTGTCATAAGAGGTTCTCATATACGACTATAGAGTATAGTCCTTAGACCTGAGTTCGCATGCATATGGCTGCACATGGAGTGATGCGCTTTGATCATTGTCTAACGCTGTTTCGTAACTGGGAGCTATAAGGACCTTGGTTGGGTGTATTATAAATTATGTAGTTCATAGTGATGGAACAAGATGGGATTTGTCCCTGCCGTTTAACGGAGGTAATATCTCTAGGCCAATCGGAGACTTGATAGCTGGTAAGAGAGTGGCCACTCCCAAACGGACTTGCCCAAGTCGTTTGCATTGTCAGTATCAAATCTGGTCCGATGAACATGGTCTGGCTATATAAGAATGACACGCATCTTGCCTTATGCCAGATCGAGATATTGAGACAAAAGGATTAGGGAATGTAGGATTCCAGTACAAGTGGGAGATTGTTGGGAATGTCCTGAAATCTACCGTACTATCTCTAGAAAGTATGATAAGTGTCGAGATCAGGCATAAGTCATAAATACTGGGTGATCATGATGACTTGCTAGAGCCCGCTCATGATCTATAAGTTTAGGACTTATTACCAGTATTGTATGATCCCAAAGGGTCACACACCATAGCTAACGGGAAAGTTAAAATGGAATTAATACGGAAAGATGCAAGGCATTTACTGTATTTGAACAGAGAATTGGGCCAGACAAAATACAGGCTTTTGTCTGATTTGTGTCTTGGGCCCAAAAGCCTAATAGGCCATTAGTTTAATAACTTGGGCCCATATAAGGCAGAGGAAGGCGCAGCCTAGGGTATTACAACACCCCATCTGTGATTTCTAGGAGCAGCCGTCCTCTCTCTCTCTGTTGTTCCAACTTTGGTCTAGCAGCCTGACCCAGTAGCTTGTAAGCGTGTGGATACCAAGGAGGAGCCGGTAATCATCTGCTCTAAGTGATCTCGACATTACCAATCAATCCGCTGCACTCTAAAAGAGGTAATGATCCTGATCTGTTTATGATTCAACTGCAAATCACCTAGATCCTAGTTGATTATGTGCTAGGTTGTAACCTGACAATTACACCAATCAACACACATAATCCTACAGCCATACCTACTGAAATCATCAGTGAAGGTAATGAAGTACTTGTAATTTCCTCTGGCAACAGTACTCATTGGCCCACATACATCAGTATGAACAAGGCCCAATAAATCACTGGCCCTTTCATTTGGTTTGTTGAAAGGGGCTCTAGCCATTTTGCCCATCAAACAAGATTCGCATTTCTCACATGATTCAAAATCAAATGAGCCCAGAAGCCCATTTCGATGGAGCCTTTGGATGCGTTTCTCATTGATATGGCCCAAACGACAATGCCATAAGAAAGTCGGGTTTTCGTCATTGGACTTAAACCGCTTTGTATTTATGTTAAAGACAGGCATTTCTTGGTTTAAAACATATAACCCATTATCTAATGGGGCGCTACCATAATACGTACCATCACGATTAAAAGAACAAACTTTATTCTTAACAGCAAAATCAAAAACTTCCAAATCCAAAACGGAAACTGAAATTATGTTTCTGCTAATCGCAGGTACAAAGTAGCAATTATTTAAAGCTAAAACCATGCCCGAAGGTAAGGACAAATCGTAAGTGCCTACAGCCAGTGTAGCAACCTTAGCTCCATTCCCGACCCGTAGCTCCACTTGTCCTTTCTTCAGCGTTCTACTGTTTCTTAGTGCATGCACATCAGTACAAATATGAGCACCGCAGCCGGTATCCAATACCCACGAAGTAGAACTAGAAGACATAACATTAAGTTCGATAACATAAATACCTGAGTCAGACGCATCATACGTCTTCTTCAGCTTCTTGTAATCTTCCATGAACTTCTTGCAGTCTCTCTTCCAATGCCCTAACTGCTTGCAGTAGTTGCAGTTATCCTCAGGAGAAGGCCCAGATTTGGGCATCGGCTTGGGCTTGTCCTGACTCTCATTCTGGACAACTTGGGCCTTTCCCTTATCCTTCTTAGGTTTCTTAAACCTTTTACCCCCTTGTACCATCAGTACACTGGGAGTTGCCTTCTTGAGATTCGGCTCTGCTGTCTTCAGCATGCCGTGCAACTCAGTCAATGTCTTAGTCATGTTTTGCATGTTGTAGTTCATGATGAACTGATCAAAAGACGACGGCAAAGACTGCAGAATCATGTCAGTGGCTAGCTCCTGGCTAATGGCACAGTCCAGTTTCCCCAGGTTATCAATGTAACCCATCATTTTAAGGACATGAGGACTTACTGGACTGTCCTTAGCCAGCTTGCAATCCATGAGAGATTTAACCGTCTGGTATCTCTCTGTGCGAGCTTGCTCCTGAAACAAAGCTTTCAGGCTGTTAATCATCTCAATGGGTGACATCACGTTCTCATATTGCTTCTGCATCTCAGAGTTCATAGTCACCAACATTAGACAATTAACATCTTTGACATCAGCTGAATGCTTATCCCAAGCATTCTTTTCTGTCTGTGGGGCATTGGAACGTGGCCTCTCGGGGAGAACTCTTTCAAGGACATATTCCTTGTTCTCCTGCCTGAGAACTATTCTCAGGTTCCGATACCATTCCACGAAATTAGATCCATTTAACTTGTCCTTCTCAAGGACGGATCTTAGTGAGAAAGTGTTGATGTTAGTTGAGACAGACATAGCTGTAATTAAAAGAGGTAGAGGTTTAGTAATAATGCTCAAGGAATGAGAATTCTTATCTAATAAGAAAAACTCGCATTGTATTCAAAACTATGTTTCCTCAGATGAATACAATGAACCAAGATCCTCAGATCACTAAAATTCGAGTGGGGGACTCGCCGTTACTCAAACTTTAGTTATCTAGGTAAGCAAATCATTGCTAATTGTACCCAGTACAACTCTTGGTCGTGGATGAGACAAACTATGCCTAATCCACTCTGATGTCTCTGGGCTCAGAACTTCTGATAGCCCAGTCAAGTAAAACCAATCTCTTCTGTCTTGTGATCACTGACAGTCGCACTGCAAGTCTGTCAATGACCACCTGCCTTACTCATGTTGCAGTGGATACCAAGGACTCCAAGACTATCCAACAAACGACACGAGTCTTGACAGTAGACATCAAGGTCACTTGATATTTTGTTGAGGAAAAGATTATTTAATCTTGATGCATATCCAATATACATCCAAGAAGTTATTAATTTAATTAAAACATTCAGTTTTATTAAGTTTATGTTCAACTAGAACTTTGGGATTGAATTTGATCTGGTATACGCAAATTTATGGTCCAACCAGCAATTCTGCGAATGGTGTGTCGATCGATGTCAACCATTGGCATCGGTCGACACAACATAATTTAAACCGGTCTCTGATAACCGGTCAAACCGGATCGAATTTCCTTAACCGATTCAATCTAATTGAACCGGTTCGGTTTAACGGTCCATGTCGATCGTCACACAACTCGGTGTCGATCGATATTACCTAACCAGAACCAAATTGGTTAATAATTAACCGAGCGAGATAACCGGTTCAATCCAATTGAACCGATCTATCTAATCGCATTGCCTGTGTCGACCGACACACCCAGTGTATCGATCGACACAGCAGGATTACGGGTACTCGATCTCAGATCGAAACCCTAAAATTATTTACGAGTTTTCGCTCTGTGTCGACCGACACACGCTTTGTGTCGATCGTTACTCTGCGACAAACCCATAAAATTTTACGCGTTATTTCGCGGCGTGTCGACTGACACACGCTTTGTGTCGATCGACACAGTGCGATTTCAACAGTTTCATCGTTTTCAACAGGCACATAATCCGAGATTAACACTTTGAAAACATGATTTAGCATGCAATATTCAGTTCAACAACATCAGTTTTCGAATTAATTGCATCTGGTTCAATAGTCTAAACCCTAACAATGCTCTGATACCACTGTTGGATCTCCTAGGATCTAGGGTTTGATATATTGAAATTCAACCAATCTCGTTCTTACCTTGAACTGGCAGCGGAATGAAATGGTGAACGAGATCAGTGGAGCAACGCAGGTGCCTTGCCTCTACCAGATACACACGCACACAAGCTGGAAACGGGATGCTAGTGCCGGATCAATGGGACCTCTCAGTTTCTGGTGTTTCTGCTCTTCTCACTGAGAAAAACTCGACGGCTCACGTTTTAGGTCGAAACTTTCGAGTTTTATTCAACCTAAAACACACTTAACGGGCCAGACTTGATTAAGTCTTAATTTCGAAAAGCCCTTTCGAAACACCATATTCTCGATAATAATGTGTATCCAATACACATTAATATGATCATTACCATAATGATCATTCCCATGTCGTAGCTTCCAGTTTTCTTAGGTGTGTGACCCTATAGGATCATATAATACTGGCAGTAAGTCTACAACTTACAGATTGCAAGAGGCTTCTAGCAAAACATTGCAACCGCCCAGTATTATACGAATGTCTGATCTCGACACACAACTATCATCAGGAGTGAGAACAAGTGTGATTTCAGGACACTATCCCAACACATTTATTTTTCCTTAGATCAGAATTAGGATAGCAACTTTATAACTTAGAATCCGCCTACTATTACATCGCATGCATAGTCGCTAGGAATAGCTTATCTTGTCCGCTGACGGCCGAAGCGGACAAACGCGTACATCCTTTACGGATATAAGCCAACACGTCCAATATGGATTGTGGCTCTATTACATCCAACAACGGATAAAAGCGCGCTATATATGTTTATTATCGTCAAAGGGAACATAAGTCGAGAGGTCGACGTAATATCCCGAATACGGGTTGTTGACAGGTCTTCAAATCCGCCGCACCAGTACTGGAGACGATAATAGACCCCAAAAATCCAGTATGACGCTACTCAGTACACTGGTGAAATGACGTTTTAACCAAGTATATCTTGGTTTGGTGTTTTTGAAAGGTAGTCCAGCGGATACCGGCTTTTTTCAGTGAAAGGAAGACGCGAGGCGAGAGTTTCGCGGAAAACTGAGATCGAAAATCTAAACCCAGTACACGACCGACTTGGGAATGTAAGACGGCAGACCCCCGCACTAGTACTTGAGTCAACCGTAAAACTCCTCGAAACCCAGCAAGACGCTTCCGAGCACGCTGTTCTAATCATTATAAGTCCATAAGAGAAAAACTATTTTTATTTCTCAGACTCAAAACCCAGTAAACGCTTTCGAGCACACTGGTCTGATCATTATAAGTCCACAAGAGAAAAATGTTTTGTTATTTTCGGACTCAAAACCCAGTAAAACGCTTCCGAGCACACTGGTCTAAATCATTATAGGTCCGCAAGAGAAGTACGTTTTGTTATTTCTCGGACTCGATGTCAAAACCCAGTAAGCCGCTTCCGAGCACACTGGTCAAAACATTACAAGTCCGCAAGAGGAATACATCTTGCTACTCCTCAGAATCAATTTCGAAACTCAGTAAGACGCTTCCAAGCACACTGGTCTAATCATTACATGTCCGCGGAAGGAATACGTCTTACCATTCCTCGGACTCAATTTCGAAACCCAGTAAGACGCTTCCGAGCACGCTGGTCTCAATCATCTCAGGTTTGTTGGTAGAGTATATCTCGCTGACCTTCAAACTTAACTCAAAAACCAGTTAGGCGCTTCCAAGCACGCTGGTCTTAGTCATCACAAAGGCGAGTATATCTCGCCGACCTCCGAACCCAAAACTTGATTCAAAATATGGCAGAACGCTTCTACGCGCGCCAGATTTAAATGCTGTCCCATTAACCTCAAGAATCGGAATACGCATCTGAGTGTAATGCTTCTAAAAACGCAAAGGGTCAAAAGCTAAATCACACTTTCCTTCGCGAATTATACGAAGCTTTCTAGAAAAGCCTTCAAGCTCTACGAAACCGACTCGTACAATCTATATGTAGCCGACGAAGGAGATTTTCTCCTGATTAAATCTGCTCGACTTTTCTGCATTAATCCACCTAACGTCAACACGACAGTCGAACTTCTCGGACATACAAATCGTCCTAGCAGGCTCGACAAACTAACCTGAAAACAAATCATACTCAAAAATCCGAGCATCCTTACTTAGAAAACCAGAGTAGACATACTCGGAAAACCCGAGCAGATTTGCTCAGAAAATCTGAGCATGTTTGCACAGGAAATCCAATCAGACTTACTCGGAGAATTCCGAAGACCAACATGATTTACCTCTTGGACTTGTCACACTTGTAAGCATGACCGGTTCACAATTCAATACGAAAGCGTAAACGAAAGACCAATAATGGATTTCCAAACATCCAACGACATGACAAGAGAACTACGGATGGCTTGATCCCTTTCTTAAGGGTACGTAGGCAGCCTTTCATAAGGTTCAGCTGTAAACAAAAATTCTTCGCTTGAAGTAAAGAAGCATCAAGGTCATACACCAGGAACGACCAATGGTTCCGAAGAAAATTTCAATAACATACAGAATTGCTCGTAGGACTCTGCACACAAAAATCAACTACGGCCGAAAGATCCAAAATGGTCACCTATACACGCCAATGGATGTGAATCGACTTACTCGAAGTGCCGGAACAAGTCCAACTCGAAAATACCATTTCAAAAAATTCGTCTAACTTGATGTACAAGACGAAGGCCCAAATGCGACAAACGATTCAGACAATCCTTAGTCGCAAACGGAAGAGCAACAAAACAAAAAGGACCAAACCAAGTCTTTCGGACAATTTCTTTCGCCTCGAATACAAAATAACCTCGCCATCATCGCACTCGAGTCTGACGAGCTGGGAGCTAACTGTTGGGGTCAAAAACCTCCTCGACGAAAACAATAGCCGAAGAAAGAATCAAGCAGTCGGACATGAACGAGTATTTGAGTTAGACGTTCAAGAACACGTATAAATGACAAAGTTGTACGAAATGCCAACAAGGTCACCTAAATGATTTATCGGAGAAATGGTTTCGGCAAAACAGACGACATCATAATCGGACAAACATATCTTCTGACAGGAACTACGGATCGACGAAACATCCAAACGAAGCAAAGGACGAGCCGGACCAGCCCAGAAAATCGAGCTGAACCAGCTCGGAATTACGAGCTAAACCAACTCGGAATTCTGAGCTAAACAAGCTCGGAAAACCGAGTTGAACCAGCTCGGAATTCCGAGCTGAACCATCTCGAAAAACCGAGCTGAACCAGCTCGGAATTCCGAGCTGAACCAGCTCGAAATTCTGAGATAAACCATCTCGGAAAACCGAGCTGAACCAGCTCAGAATTATGAGCTAAACCATCTCGGAAAACCGAGCTGGACCAGCTCGGATTTTCCGAGATGAACCAGCTTGGATTTTCCGAGATGAACCAGCTCGGATCTAAACCCATCGCCTCTCGATCTTGATCATGAGTTGCCCCTCTGGAATTCTGAGTTGAACCTTTGAGCCAAACCATCTTGGATTTCCGACCTAAACCGTTTCTGGTTTTCCGAGCTGAACTTTCCGAACGGATAACCAAACATTTGCCGATACGCATAACTTGTCGCAACCCATCTTAGGAAACATCAGCCCATACCTTCCTGAGCCGACGATTTAGGCCGATGGATCGAGACTGAGAGAAATGGGGACTTAGGCCCAAGCATATAACAAACTCTAAGCCAAATAAGTGAGTTGATACGTAAACGGACTCGAAACGTCCAAATCTCGGCCCATCCGGCAAAAGAGTCGAGCCGCGGAAAGACGAATAAGTAAAGAAAGAAATTGGAGAAAGGAAAATCCGAGATAGAAATGTACATTTTTGCAAGAAAAGGAAAAGATAAGAACAAGAAGATTTCCGCAAATCCTACGGAAATATTCTCAAAAGCCGACGAACAGAAGCTATAAAAGGAGGGAGAGACCAGACGAGAAAGGCAGAGCGAGAAACCCTAGACCTAGACGTAAGAACTTATCAGTTTCTCTTAGCCGTTTTCAGAGTTCTTTTGTACTTTCTTTCAGATTCCTTTACTCTTTTTTACGATCTTTGTATTCTTTTCGACTTCTAATCAATAAAATATCCTCCGGGTTTGCTAATTTCGTGGTTATCCTTGAAAGTTTCTGTTCCCTAAAAGTTTTGCTCTACAAGTTTTGACCGTGTGAGTTTCGACTCTCACAAAAATAATGACAATTAAGAGAATTATAAACATAAGGATACATATTTGTTTTAATTACTAGTGAGATGGATTCCAGCTTGGGAGAGAAAATCTTCGAATGTATCTTCCTCGTCTCCACTTATGTCCTCACTTTCCTTAGAATCAATAATTTCATCAGGATCAGTAATTTCATCAGGACCTGGCAAAAGAATGGAGAAAACATAAATCCATAATATCACATTAAAAGGTCTCCAAGTGTTCATTTAAGAAGGAAGAACTCGTATTTTATTGCATACACTAATCTCTAAGTCTGTGATATGTTTGATGCTATACATCCACCAATCTTGTACCAGTATAAGAGGAAGAAAGGCTTGGAGAAGTAAATGGGCCGAGCTTACCAACTTTCAGCCCATTAGGTGTTGGTGCCTATGGAGCCAGCTATTAGAAGAATGAATAAAGACTGCTGGCGTGGAGACTGAATAAGAAAATCCATTACACTCAGCCAACAAGAGCATGTGCAATGTTAGAGGAGGTTAGTGACGAGGAGGACTCTACTTAAGGATCAAATCTAGCTTAGGAATCTTTATCATTTGGTTGATCACATGTTCAGGGAGGGGGAAGGGACTCCTTATTGTTCTCTCGTTGTAACCGTTTTAATCAATTGAATATATCTTTTCTTTCAAGGTTCTTTGTTCTTTACATTTTGATACACAAAACGTATCAAATTGGTATCAGAGCTAACTACGATCGAAGGGAAAGATGCCTCCAAAACCGCGAGATGTAAAGCTGGCTGAGCAAGTTAATCAAGACGCGAATCGTATCACATCGTTGGAGCAGAGCATGGCGCGAATGTCGATCCTTGAGCAGGCCATGGTAACGATGCAGCAGCAGATGCAGATCCAAATGTCTAAGATGAACATGTTGGATCGACTGGAGAAACGTCTCAATGAAGACGAAGAAACAAAAAGGCGTTTGCTCGAGAAGGAGAGAGGGAAGGCTCACATGGAGATGGAGACTCTTTCCGGTGGTATGACCGGCTCTAGTGGTAGTCCGTCTGGAGAGAAGAAGAGCCAGATCGACACATCAAAGCCGGATAATGAAACTGGAGGCGAGGGTTCCAGAGAGAAGGCGTCGAAGACGCAGGAGAAGATTCAAATAGAGGATCAACAGTCATCGTGAAACCCACAGATATCACGACATCTCGAGCGACTTGAGATTCCGACGTTTGACGGCGAGAGTGCGGAGAGGTTGGTGTTACGGGTGGAACAGTATTTTGAGCTCACCGATTTCACAGAGGAAGAAAAACTCAAAGCCGTACAGATGTGTTTCTATGGTGATACGCTGATGTGGTATCGGTGGGAAAGGGATCGAGATCCATTCCTTAGATGGCAACAAATGAAAATCAGTGTACTCGAGCAATATTCATCTTCGAAGGATACATCATCGGGAGAAAGACTCTTAACACTCCGGCAGGAGGGTAGTATTCAGGACTACTGCAAAGATTTCGTGTCTCTAGCAACCAAGGCGCCGGAGTTGACCGAAAACGTATTGGAGCTGGCGTTCATGGTAGGACTGCGACCAAAAATCAAAGCAAGGGTGAAGATGTTCGAACCCAGAACTCTTAGGAAGATGATGGACATGGCAAAAATGGTGGAGGATTGGTCTGACGAGTCGTCTACAGTGAGTCAGCCAGGTGGGTCAACTCATACGAATAAGCCCACTTACGAGCGAGCCTCGTCCCAACAACAGAACAGTAGTTATGTATCGTCCAAGCCCAAAACAAGTATAGTGGGAGGTGGTCACACGACGACGTTTAGAGGGACGAACGATAGAAACCCTAACACTCATAATAGGTTGAAGACGCCTTATCGAAGATTGACACCGGCAGAGATCGCACGGTGGAAAGCAAAAGGGTTGTGCTTCAAGTGCGACGAGAAATACAACGCGAATCATCGCTGCACTCGGAAGGAGTTAACAGTTCTGGTAGTTCACGAAGTTGTGAGAGAGGTGGAGTGGACTGAAGAACCTTGTGAGGTCGAGGCATAGTGTCACGAGGTAGAGGAGGAGGTCGTAGAGCTCTCTATCAACTACGTGGTTGCGATATCATCGCCGCGAACGATGAAGGTACGAGGAAAGATGAAAGGCAAGGAGGTGATCGTACTCATCGACAACGGGGTGACGCACAACTTTATCTCAGATAAATTGGTCCGTAAATTGGGTCTGGAAGCTAGATCCACATCTGAATATGGAGTACTAGTGGCAGGGGGAGTATCGGTGAAGGGCAATGGAGTTATTGCGAATGCGGAGTTAGAACTGCAGGATTGTACAATTTGCACCAGCTTTCTGCCATTGGAGTTGGGCATGCTGACGTGATATTGGGTGTTCAATGGCTCGATACTTTGGGCGAGATGAGAGTGAATTGGAAGCTGCAGAGGATGAAATTCCAACTCGGGGAGGATTGGGTAACGCTGCAGGGAGATTTCAGCTTACACACAGCCACAATTTCATTGAAGGCTTTATAGAAAGCTATTGCAAATGAAGGGGAAGGAATGATTGTGGAGTATGGGGGCTTACTGGCAGAAGAGACTGAGGTAGCCATCGAGGTTCCGACAGTACTGAGTGGGGTATATAAGAAGCACAACTCAATATTCTCTGAGCCTAAAGGGTTGCTTCCGTCACGAGGTAAGGAGCACGCTATCAATTTGGAGGCAGGAGCAAGCCCTATAAGTGTACGACCATTTTGATATCCCCAAGTTTAGAAGGAAGAAATCGAGAAACAAGTAGCTTCTATGCTCGCTGCGGGAATAATATAGGAGAGTTACAGTCCATTCTCGAGTCCGGTGCTGCTTGTGAAGAAGAAGGATGGCAGCTGGCAGTTCTGTGTGGACTATAGGGCTCTGAACCGGGTAATGGTGGCGGACAAATACCCGATTTCGATGATCGATCAACTCTTGGACGAGCTCCATGGTGCCCGAGTGTTTTCGAAGCTGGATCTCCGGTATGGGTACCATCAGATTCTGGTTAAGGCAGAGGATGTGCCAAAGACCGCCTTTCGTACTCATGACGGACACTACGAGTTTCTGGTGATGCCATTCGGACTTTCCAACGCTCCGGCAACCTTCCAGGATTTTATGAATGATGTGTTCCGGCCACTCTTGAGGAAGTCAGTGCTGGTATTCTTCGACGACATTCTCGTCTACAGCAGCACTGAGGAGGAGCATCGCAAGCACTTCGAGGAAGTGTTGCAACGGTTGGAGCAACACAAGATGTACACCAACTTAAAGAAGTGTAAGTTCGGCAGTAAACAGATTGAATACCTGGGGCATGTCATATCTGAGGATGGGGTAGCAGCGGATAACGAGAAAATCCGAGCTATGGCAGACTGGCTTGTTCCTCGAAATGTTAAGGAGCATCGCGGGTTCCTCGGTTTAACAGAGTATTACCGCAAGTTTGTGAGAGGATATGGGGCCATCGCTCGACCCTTAACTTCCTTGCTACGTAAAGATCAATTCAAATGGGGGGAAGAGGCGTTAAAGGCGTTTGAATGGTTGAAGCACGTCATGATCACAGTACTAGTTTTAGCAATGCCGGATTTCAATGAGATCTTTGTAGTGGAATCCGATGCCTCTGGAGCAGGGCTTGGTGTAGTGCTGATGCAGCAACAATGACCAGTCGCGTATTACAGTTAACGATTAAGAGAGAGGCAGAAGCTGAAGTTGGTGTATGAGCGAGAACTGATGGCCATCGTCCTTGCAATTCAAAAATGGCGGCATTACTTGTTGGGGAGAAAGTTCTTGGTAAGGACAGATCAGAAGAGCTTGAAATTCCTTTTGGAGCAGCGAGAGCTGAATATGGATTATCAGAGATGGTTAACGAAGCTGTTGGGCTTTGACTTTGAGATACATTACAAACCGGGGCTGGAGAATAAAGCGGAAGATGCACTCTCGAGGAAAGGTACATTGGCCGAATTATTTTTGGTCTCAGTACCAGTGGCGTTGCAGCTAGAGAAGATCAGCTCTGAGGTAAACAAGGATCCGGCGCTGCAAAAGATGATTGCAGAATTGTTGACTGATCCAAAAGCTCACTCCGATTACACATTGGTTCAAGGAAGGCTGATTAGAAAGGGGAAGCTAGTTGTGCCAAATACTTCAACTCTAATCAGTGTGATAATGCAGGAGTTCCATGATGGAAAGATGGGAGGACATGGTGGTGTATTCAAA
Source organism: Orychophragmus violaceus (assembly GCA_030180135.1). NCBI lineage: Eukaryota > Viridiplantae > Streptophyta > Magnoliopsida > Brassicales > Brassicaceae > Orychophragmus > Orychophragmus violaceus. The sequence goes on from CM058235.1 coordinate 21,357,560, forward strand.
ACACAGAAGAGAATTGGTGAGATGTTCTTCTGGGAAGGAATGATGACTGACATTCGACATTATGTGGCTTCTTGTCGAGTCTGTTAAAGGAATAAGTATTCCACCTTAGCACCAGGAGGATTGATGCAACCTTTGCCCATTCCAGAGCATGTATGGGAGGATGTCTCGATGGACTTCATCGAAGGACTGCCGCGTTCTGAAGGATACACTGCTATCATGGTTGTGGTGGATAGATTGTCTAAGTATGCTCATTTCATCAAGCTGAAACATCCGTTCACAGCCACTGATATCGCCATGATCTACGTGAAGGAAGTCATCAAGCTCCACGGGTTTCCGCGGATTATAGTATCCGACAGAGACAAGGTGTTCACAAGCTTGCTCTAGAAGGAGCTGTTCAGACTGGCAGGGACACAGCTATGTCTCAGTACCCCCTACCACCCTCAATCTGACGGGCAAACGGAAGTCACGAACAGGGGCTTGGAGACTTACTTACGCTGTTTTGCAAGTGACAAACCGAAAACATGAATACGATTTCTTCCCTCGGCCGAGTTGAGCTACAATTCCTTGTTCCATTCTTCGATTCAGATGTCACCTTTCCTTGCTGTGTATGGGAGGGAAGCTCCTACTCTAGTCAAGTTTGAGACATGATCTACTAAAAATGCTGAGCTCGAGGCTCAACTGATCGAGCGCGATGGGATGTTGGCTCTTCTGAAGGAGCACTTGCAGCGAGCTCAGCAACTGATGAAACAAAAGGCTGATAAGCACAGAAAGGAGGTTGAGTTCCAGATGGGGGACATGGTTTATCTGAAACTGCGACCATACCGGCAGCAAACATTGGCACACCGCATCAATGAGAAGCTCGCAGCAAGGTTTTACGGGTCCTTTGAGATAGAAGCTCGGGTAGGAAAGGTTGCTTATCAACTTAAGATTCCTGCTGAGGCTAGGATCCATTACACGGTCCATGTCTCACAGCTAAAGAAGGTAGTGGGAGACTCTAGCGGTACTGTGTCATTACTAGCCCAGTTAACAGCCGAAGGTGTATTGGCTGCTGAACCAGAAAGGATTTTGGACTCCAGAAAGAATGCAACGACCGGGCAAGAGAAGGTACTAGTCATGTGATAAGGCATACCGGATTTCGACTGCACGTGGGAGTGGAAGAACACAATGAAGAGACAGTTTTTTTCCTTTGACCTTGAGGACAAGGTCAGTTTCGATGGGGCAGGAAATGATATGTTTGATGCTACTCATTCACCAATACAAGAGGAAGAAGGGCCTGAAGATGAGCTTACCAACTTTCAGCCCATTAGGTGTTGGTGCCTATGGAGCCAGCTATTGAGAGAATGAATAAAGACTGCTGACGTGGAGACTAAATAAGGAAATCTGTTACACTCAGCCAACAAGAACACGTGCAATGTTAGAGAAGGTTAGTGACAAGGAAGACTCTACTTAAAGAAGAAGGTCTAGCTTAGAAATCTTTATCATTTGGTTGATCACATGTTCAAGGAGGGGAAAGGGAGACTCCTTATTGTTCTCTCGTTGTAACCGTTTTGATCAATCGAATATATCTTTTCTTTCAAGGTTCTTTGTTCTTAATATTTTGATACCCAAAACGTATCAGTCTGAAAACTCAAACCACGGACAACAATCCAATATTTCACACACAAAAACAACAGTGTCACCCACAAGAAACCCAGCATCAGCCTCCAACATGTCAGGCACCTTCATCAATTGTAGGACCGAGTTATTCCATGTCTTGGTACATATCGATGATTCCTTCCACACACTTTTGGCCGGATTCTTTTGGTTCAGAATACCCATCTTGTACTTAACCCAGAAGTTATTGTCCACATCTGCACCCGCAGATTGATCACTCTCTAAATATATGCATATGATATCAAAGGACTCGTATACACCTGCATATACAAGGCACACATGAAGCAACTAGAGTTCATAAACATCAATAATTAAAGATAGGAGATGAGGAAAAAACAAATCACTCACCAATCCGGAGTTCACATCCACCAGCCTGAAAGAATTTGCTAAATATCTTTCGTGTTTCCATTATTTCCTTGAAGGCAAGAAAATTCTCCACTTTCCACGTAAATGAACTTCTTTTCACGCTGTTACCAATATGTGAAGCTGACCCAACGTAGTCTTTTGTTACGGATGTCTCTTTCAAAATAAGAACCTCAGCGGAGAACACAACAGTGTCCTGAACTAGAAATCCAGAGTCTTGGTCAAACAAACTAGTCAGTGTCACAAATTCACGCCAACCCCAATTCTTTGCAGCTTTCGAGTAGCGATTCTGAGATTCCTTTGTCACCGAGTTCTCCTCCAATCTCTGGTTCACAACTGATAATCTGTGGCTAAGAAAACAGCTCCAGTCACTAGAACTTCCTGAATCTGTCACTTCAAGAAATACTGAAAGATGAAATGGTGGCTGGGACTGCCCTGAGGCCATTAAGAGTAAGTAGGGATGTTGTGGTGGGTAAAAATACCCTACCCTACCCTAGCTTCAAGGGTACCCTACCCTTTAAAAATCCTATTTTGAAAACCCTATATATACCCTATACCCTTTAGGGTAACCCAAACAAAATCCTATAGCTTTAGGGTTATCCACGGGTACCCTAACTTTTATTTATACAATACTAATGACTTATAACTATTATTTTTCTAGACTATTTTCTGGTTAAATTTATGAATTAATTTGGCAAAACAAAATCTTGCATTTTTTGCGGGAAAATAAAATCTTACGTTTTTGGCGATAAATCAAAATTTTAAGTTTTTTTGTAGAAAAACGAAATTTTAAGTTTTTTTTTGCGTGAAAACGGAATTCTTAGTTTTTGGCGGGAAAACAAAATCTTACGTTTTTGGCGGGAAAACGAAATTTTACATTTTTTGGCGGGAAAACAAAATCTTACGTTTTTGGCGGGAAAACGGAATTTTACGTTTTTGGTGGGAAAACATAATTTTACGTTTTTGACGGGAAAACGGAATTTCACGTTTTTGGCGGGAAAACGGAATTTCACGTTTTTGGCGGAAAAATGGAATTTTTCGTTTTTGGCGGGAAAACGGAAATTTACGTTTTTGGCGGGAAAACATAATTTCACGTTTTTGGCGGGAAAACGAAATTTTACGTTTTTGGCGGGAAACGGAATTTCACGTTTTTGGCGGGAAAACGGAATTTTACGTTTATGGCAGGAAAACGAAATTTTACATTTTTGGCGGGAAAACAGAATTTTTCGTTTTTGGCGGGAAAACGGAATTTTACGTTATTGGCGGGAAAACAAAATCTTACGTTTTTGGCTGGAAACGGAATTTTACGTTTTTGGCGGGAAAACGGAATTTTTTGATTTTGACAGGAAAAATGAGTTTTTGTTTTTGGCGAGAAAACGTAATTTTTTTTTGTTTTTGGCGGGAAAATGGTACCCGACGTTCTTGGCGGAAAAACAAAATTTTGCGAAAAATGGTATTTTACATTTTTTGCGTGAAAATATAATCCTAAATTTATTTAATATTTATTTCAAAATTAAAATAATCATATATTGTTTTGTAGTTTAAATTATTAAAAAAATATAAATAGTTTATTATATGATTATTTTGTGAGTATTGTTGTAATTCACAAAAACCCATGGGTACCCTAAACCCTATAGGATAAATCCTTTTTGAACCCTAGTAGATAGGGTATCCGCCCATTTTGAACCCTCTTCTTTTTTCACTAAAAGGGTAGGGTTTTGGGCTTGAATTTTGCTAAGGGTTTAGGGTACCCTACGGGTAATTACCCATATTTAACATCCCTAAGAGTAAGACAATCAGTTAACTCTGCAAATGCAGCAACTAGACAGCTCAAGCGAAAGGTAAAGCATTATTTTTAAACCGCGTTTAAATGGTTCCATGTCTACCTTATATAGCATAAAATGTTATGAATCTAGTCCACTTACATACCTCGGGGATAAACAATAAGTCGACAATCCCAGTTCCCAATTTGAAACCTTTTACTTTTGATGCAAAGACCTGTTATCTTCCTCTTCTTGAGAAAATCCTTTAACCTTGTGAAATTTTCAATTCTCCAAGTGAATTTTCCCATGTGGGCATCTGATTTCCTTGCTCCACTCTCATTTCTTCCCACAACCAACCCTCCATTCTTAGTAAAGCTACTGAACTCTTTGATAACATGAAACGAGGTGCTAAAGACAGCTGTGTCATCGAGTAAAAACCCTGATTCAGGATTCACGAAGTCAGACATCTTCATGTAATCGTTCCACCCCAAGCTTATGTTATCACCGCTGTTATTATCAGCAGCAAACCTCCCATACGAATCTCTATGCATGTGAGTGCACCCAGGCTTTTGATTCAAAGCCGACATTCTAAACAAACACCAACAGCTCCTATCCAAAACAATAGTCTTCTCGGTCTCTTTACTCTCCAGACACATTGATATGTATTCCTGCGAATTAACCACACTCTGGTACACACTGATCCTCAGATTACACTCCCCAGCTGGGAACACAGGGCTCATAATCTTCTGCGTCTTTATCATTTCTTTAAACAAGCTAAAATTATTTACTTTCCAAGTGAACTTCCCACTCAACACATCCGGCATTGGTCCAGCAATTGAATTTTCCTTATACAATGATCCTGAATCGTTGTTACTATCACGGCTAAAGCTCACACACTCATTGAGAATCAAGATATCAGCAGTAATAAGCAAGGAATCATTGTTAAACAAAAAACCCATCTTTGGATCCAACACACTTGAATTAAGTGTGAAATCGCACCATCCGTGTGATTTCTTCTTACTAGAGAATCTACGCCAAGAATCCTTGTGGATTGTGAGGGAGTCGTCTTCATGGTTAACGATTGAGAGCCGATAGCTAGCAAAACAATCCCAATGAGAGGATGTCGTACCACGAGGGTCCATGATCTGAAGATAGATGCTGATGTAACCAGGAAGAGCCTGAGAATCACCACTAGGGTAAACCAAGAGACGGCAATCGTAGCCTCCTACATCGAAGTACTTGCTCCACAGTACCTTGGCTTTGACCCGTGTGAAGTTCTCGACCGTCCATCTGCATATGGCTGTGTATTCTCCTCGCCGATCGACGGCTACGATTTCTTGCGGTCCTCCGCTTCCGTCTCCCGACGATCCGACCGGAAAGTCTTCCGCCGGGGAAATCGAAGACGATGAGACAGGCTTCTCTGACGAAGAAGATGAAGAGGAGGACGAAGGAACGGAGGGATGAGATAGCTCGACGGTTGATGAAGACGACGACACTGCCTCCGATGAGCTCTGCTTCATCATTTCTTGGCGGCTCTATGGCGGTTTTTCTTGGATTATTGTCTCGTGAGTAGTAGGTAAAATCTTGTTTACTCCTCTATTTATTAAAATATTATTTACAATTATTTATAAATAAAAATATATAAAATTATCGAAAGATCTTAAAATTTTTTGATAATTATATTAAAAACCAGACGGTTAATTTATTGAGATATTGTAGGGATTAATGGGCCATGAGGCCTTAATCTCTAGAGAGTGTGTGGTATTTGTCCCACATTGGAAGTTGAAAATCATAATGACTAATATATAAGGGATTTGGGCCAATCCATTTATTACCAATTGGTTTTAGGTTGGAAGCCCAGGAAACTTGACATGGTATCAGAGCCCATGGTTAAGCCCAACAGATGATTTCCCGTAAAAACACTACCTATGTAGTTTGTATAAGTGGCCCATCTTGTTGTGGTATGTTCAAGATGTTGGGCTTTCTCACCCACATCTTGAGAGGGCCTATCAAATGTCCCACATTGGTTAGGACAAAGGTTCTTGGGCAATATATAAGTGTATGGCAATCCTCCACTCATGAGCTAGCTTTTGGGTGTGAGTTAGGTCTACACTAATATGGTATCAGAGCCTGGCCCACACACTCTCGTAACCCGGCCCAAAAGTGGCCCGTGCCTTCGGACCCTAGGATTGATGGTCTGTCGAGATTAATGGCTAGAAGAGCCATTATCTCGAGGAGAGGTATTGAGATATTGTAGGGATTAATGGGCCATGAGGCCTTAATCTCTAGAGAGTGTGTGGTATTTGTCCCACATTGGAAGTTGAAAATCATAATGACTAATATATAAGGGACTTGGGCCAATCCATTTATTACCAATTGGTTTTAGGTTGGAAGCCCAGGAAACTTGACATAATTCGAGAAAACCAAAATCTTAAAGTTAATCCATACCGAACCTAATTGAACTCGATTATGTGAATATTCGCGAGCCGACCCGATTTATCATGGTCGGATAACCTAAACAACGGGTCAGATCCGACTAATTCAGGAAAAAAACAAATCCAAATCCATAATTCTCATTCTTCGAATTGGGACTTCTTCCCTTACTCTCATTCGGGTTCCCTCTCATTCTCCTCTTCTCCTTTCGAATTCCTTCACGCGAAACAGTAAAAGATGCCGCCCAAGACTCGTTTAGCCACCAAGAAAATCGATTTCGTGAAGGATAATCCTCCTCCGGCGAGCCCTACCAAGCCTAAGAATGCTCCTCCTCCGTCGGCGACGGCGAGTGGTGTAGCAAGCCCTACGAATCTTAAGAATGCTCTTCCTCCTCCGGCGACGGCGAGTGGTGTAGCAAGCCTTACAACTACCAGGAATGCTATCCCGAATAATCATGTTGGTACCACGACCACAAATCCGGCCGATAATGCTCCTCTGGGGAACCCTCCTCCGGTCGTTAATGCTCTTGCGATGGTAGCTTACGAAGAACGAGAAGTAGAAGATGATGACGAGGGTAAATCCGATGACGATGAGTCAGGAAGTTCAGAAGGGACCCGTGCAGAAGACGGTGACGAGGTCGAGTCACAGCAACAGAAACAGCAACCGCAACAACAACAAACCCAGTCGAGATTGGAACAGCCAAGAGTCGAGGAGACAAACGTACCAAACACCAAGGATGTATCTTCGGAATCTTCGGAAGAAGAAGAATTCAGCAGCTCTGATTCCCAAATCTGTAAGTGTTATACGGTTGTGGATTTTAGATGATGAAGTAAAACTTTGTAAAACTAGTAAAGCTTAGTAAAACAGTAGGAGTAATACTCGTAAAACTAAGTATAACTAATAAGTAAAACTTAGTAAAATTAACAGAGTAGAACTGGTAAAACTAAGTATAACTATTACGGTATAACTGGTAAAACTTGGTAAAACTAGTAGAACCAAGTATAACTGGTAAAACTATGTAAAACTAAACTTGGTAAATATCTTTTTGCAGGATTCCGGTGTTGACTCGAAAGCCATGCAACCTCTGAGAATTTACTTCCCCCCCCAACGGAGTACAAGAAGAAAATAAAGATATCAACACGGTGCTTCTATATTGATTTTCTGGCCACTCTAGATTCTGTGCAGCCTAAGCTAACGAATGCTGAGAGGAAGTGGTTTGTAGAGCACCCGCAGTTCCAGCATATCTTCCACCTGCCGAAATAAGGAAACCACAAGCTGATGGGCATGTGGATGCTACTCCTGCGTACCGCTTGCATTGAGAAGAGGATGGAAGTCTGGTTCGTGGTCTACGGCGTTCCGATACGTTATGGACTGAGGGAGAATGCACTCATGTCAGGATTAAACTGTCGCAACTACCCGGTTGACTACAAGCGGTTGGGTGGCCACAAGTTTGTGAGGAAACATTTTGGGAGGTCGATTGTTAGAGTTCAAGATGTGAAAAAGAAGCTCGAGGGTATGGGAGCTGATCAAGATAGACAGCAGATGATCGTTCTTTACTTCCTTTTCAGCGTCCTCATTGGCCAGACGAAGACTGGAAACGATGCCACACCGGTGTTAGATTTTTTCCTCAGAGTTATCGATGATCTTAAGTTGTGGCGGACTTTTCCTTGGGGCAGATTCTGCTATGACCATATGGTTGGTGAGATCTCTCACACAATGGACCATTTAAAGGGGTTGTCAAGGAGAACAAATTTTGTCCCATTCCCAATTTCTATATTCCTTTGGAGGTATGTACTTTTAAGTTTTGGTTTGAGTTATTGTTGCTATGGTAATCTCTATCATATGTGCGTTGTTGTGTAGCTGTTAGCCTTTGAGGCAATTCCAGAGCTAGGGAGTACTTTCCGCGAGCCAGTTGTTGGGGCAGACCGTAATTGTCCAAGGATGTTCAAGGCGCAATTCAAGAGTAACTCAATGAGAGGGTTCCCTCTCTCACGGATCAATGAAGAACTTGCTAGTATTAAGTGTCCGCAGGGCATTGACAACATCCTGCCAACTCGAGATGGACATAAAGAAGCTCTCCTTGAGGGTATATATGAAGAAAGCGATATCAATGATCTCGACGATCCTGTTGTTCAGAGTTGAATGAAGGTTATTTCGGCTGGGAAGAAGGTCTATTTTCAGGAGATGTATAACGAAGAGCAGGCTTTCCGACAAGCAGAGGAGGAGGAAGAGCTCAAAAAACCTGAACTAAAAAAACCTGAGGAAAAGAGACCTGCTGCCATTGATGCACCTGGAACTTCGAATCCTAATCAGAGTGAACTTGTTGAGGTCATGAAAGGGATGCAGTCAACGATGCAAGATGGATTTAAGATGTTGCTTGGGGAGTTTGTCGAGATGGATAAGAGACTCAAACCCATTGAAGAGTACATGGATCATATGAAAGACCTAGAAGCACAAATGGTAAAAATAGTTCCAAATATTTATAGAAATACTTGGAGAACTGTGTATTATAATTGTATCATCTGATTGCAGGTCCGAGAAGAGATCGAGAAGACTAAGGCAGAGAAGAAAGCGGCATAGAAGAAAGCGGCAGAGAAGGCATTTGGAAAACGAAAGGTGCGGGATACATCCAATGCACCTGAGAAACGTAACACAAGGTCGAGGACGGATTAGGATTTGATTCGGAAACTTTTTTTTGGCAGCACTACTATGTTGGTTTGAAGTTGCTTTTTTGAACCTTATTTGAAGTTCGGTAAAACTAATCTCGTAAAACTAGTAAAACTATGTTTAACTAATTTGTCATAACTAAGTAAAACTATGTATAACTAAGTAAAACTATGTTTAACTAATTTGTCATAACTAAGTAAAACTATGTATAACTAAGTAAAACTATGTATAACTCATCTAGTATAACTGGTAGAACTATGTATAACTTATCTAGTATAACTAAGTAAAATGTATAACAAAGTAAATCTATGTATAACTAGGTTAGCCTCGGGTAGAACTAGATTGTGCATTTAAGCAATAGGTGACATTACAAACTGAGATAAACTCTTTAACAAGTCTTAAAACCGAAAGGAAACCAACATGGGAACGGATCCCAACCAACATGACAACATTCTAAAAACATTAAACACTTGTAACCCATTTTCCCAACAATTCCTTAAGCTTTTCAATCTCTTCACCTCTTTTCTTGAGCGCCAATCCCAACTGCTCAATTCGATATTCGTGGCTTTCAATCTTCACTGCCTGGGAGTCTACAAAGAAAGTGTCTCTTTCGCACGTCAGGTTCAGGCTCCACAATGATTCGACCACCGCACGGGCATCTTGTCGGTATGCCATTGTCACCATCTGCGATGAAGCACATCATGTCGTACTCCTTCTTCTTCTGCTTCATGTCACTGTAGTAAGGATCGGATTTGAATTTGTCCATGTCCAGTAAGAAGTTGAATGGAGAAGAAGTTGAATGGATTTGAGAGAGACCCGTGAGAGGGCGAGAGAGGGTCCGAGAGGGATCCGCGAGAGAGAGGGAGAGAGTGAAAAAGTGGAGAGAGGGAGAGAGTGAAAAGGATGGGTTTGGTCAATTTTAATTTTCCCGCGTAAAAATTGGTCAATTTATAATTTTCCCGCTCTGCGAGTAACACATAGGTTTTACAGGAGTTTGTAGTTGTACAAAGTTTCTTAATAGTTGTACTTTGCCTGTTTTTAATATAATCAGTTTTACTGGAACTTTAACTTTCATTTTATAGTTTTACAGATGATTTTACATAATTAAACTATGCATATAGTATTTCTGTGTATTAATATGTCAAACTTCTCAATTTTTGAAAATTTATCCTCCTAACTTGTCAATTGTTCCAAAATTGGTGATTTCCAATTTGTGTATTAATATGTTGACTGATTTTCAATCTACGTAATAGTGATCCTACAAGTTAGAATCTTATATTGGTATATGTTAAATATTTTCTCCAATGATATTCATTATAATTACGATAATCCCTTAGTTTTACACAGTTTTACCATCATTTGTCGATATTTGCATGCTTGAAGTAGTACACAGTTCTGGTTCAAAAAGTTCACAGTTTTACACATTTATGGTTCAAAAGTACATTGCAAAAATTAAGTGCACCAAATAGAAAACACAAAGTGATACCGAGTTATACATAGTTGTTCTTACAAAACCAAAACTTACACTCAAATCACTCGCACTCGGAGTTTGAGTCATCTCCAAATAACAGCCTTGATAGTCTTCCTGGGTGAGTTCTTGGCCGCCTTTTATTTTGTGTCATTCGCCATTGTGATACCCCGTATCCAAAATACGGTCAACGGGCAGCAGAAAGTCAACTGGGGGCAAAATTGTCATTTTACCAAAGTCGGGGGTAAAATGGTAATTTTACCAAAGTTCGAGACGGAAGCTACGAAGGGTCAAATGTTCATGTTTAACAACATAAAGAACGTTTAGAAGACCAGGATTGGAAGAAACGGAGCAGAAACAGGTTTTACGGCTTGTCGGGAATGGAAACCGACAAACCCGAAGAAACTTCAAAAATTCATAACCGGAGCTACGTAAGTCCGAACGGAGTGATTCGAAATGATAAATTCATAAAATATCATTGAGAATCAGTTTGTGGAGGTTTTGGGAATTATGGGAATCATTTGGTATTTTATAAAACAATATCCGCAAAACCGAAGAAACCGAAGCATCGGAAAGAAGTGGGTTAAGGGCTGGTTTATTTCGGTTTAGGGAAGGGTTTTTGGTTACTCAGACACTCCTGGAGACAGGTGTCACTCTTTGGATGCATCCACCTCTTTCTCCTTGCATGCACATGCATGAGAAGGGTTCATGAACTTGGGAAAAATTGTTGGCAACTCTCATTTTTGCTCCCAAAAATCTCTCTCTACCTCACACCCACGAGCTCTCTCTCCTCTCTCTCTATATTCATCCCACTTGCCCAGAAAACCCAGAAAAAGCCTTTGAATCTTCATAGAACCTCAAGAACATTCAAAGTGTTCTTGAGTGTTCATAAGACCTTCTTTCACCAAAAATCTCATAACTTCTTCAATATAAACCCAAATCAACTTCTGCAAAATGCTATAGCTTTCTCTCTCCCTCCTCTACAATCTCCAGTCATCCACCATCGTCGCTGTCGCCGGAGATCGCCGGAATCTGGCCAGAAAGCATCCGCGGATTAGGGTTTGATGGATCTCTCTCTTCCTTCACCAGATCTGAACTTTTGAAGCCATGGATGGATAGATCTTCTCTTTGCGGTCAGTTTGATATGTAGATCGTCACCTGAGTCGCCGGAAAAAGAGGTGAACCGGCCGGTCAACGTCGGACCACCGTCGGTCAACGCTGGAGCCGGTCACAGGAGAAGCCCTACCGCCGCCAATCTTCAGCCGGTTCTTCAAGGAGTATGATGGGATGGTTTGATTCAAGATTTGGGTTGGTTTATGGCTGGTTTAGCCTTGGTCAACGGTTATGTCAAACCGGTCAACGTTTGACCAAAACCGGTTTAACCTAACCGGTTCTAATTAGACTGGTTTAGTTGGGTTGCATCAATTCAGTTGGTTTAGCTAGTTCAAGGAAGGTCAACCGGTTCAAGTCAGAGTCAACGGTCAACCTTCGGTCAATGATCAACGCACGGGTCAACGGTCAACCGTCGGTCAACGCCGGAGACCATGCCGGTCAACGCTTGGTCCACGGCCATTCCAAAATTTCAGGAGTATTCGGGGTTCGGAGTTCGATATTCGGGAGTTCGGGATTCGAGTCGGACGTCTCTGGATTCACATCCGCATCGAGCCGTCATTTCCGCGCCTACCTCACTGTGAGTCGGCTCACAAACCTTTAGATTCATATAGACCGGGAATCGAGAAACCGTAGTACTAGGATTGCATACCCGTTAATAACCTGATTAGTAATTAATAATTAATTGGACGTTTAATGATAAACCGGTTAGGATCGAATAAGCATATTAGGGTTTAAAGAATTAAAAGGTTAATCGATTGTGTGCCGCTAGGTTGTTAGTAACGATTGATTGATGCATTCATATAGTCACCGTTTGAATAGGACCGTATATGCATATATATTGTATAAGAACGATAATTAATGAATCTATTTACTGGAATTAAGACGACATTAAAATACGAGTTAACCTAAACGGACATATATAATATTATAACGGGATCGGGGTTTAGGTTTAATAGCGGGGATGGGTAATGAATCAATTAATTAATAATGAGACGTCGGGGAGTTAGTAAGTTTACTAACTCTAAACCGACGGATCGAAGAGTTGTTAAAAGATATCTAGAATGAGATAATAAAGGAAGTGGTGTGAGTTGTAAGCCATCTACGGGTTAGCAATCCGCTAACCCAAGGTAGCGGATAAGAACGGATTAAAAGACTTAGAAACCCTAATAGGCCTGCTTGTGTTGTGGTTGTTGTGATTGTTGTGTTGATTGTGATTACGTGATTATTATATTGTTGTTGTTGTGAGCTTTGTATGCAGGCTTGTTAGACTGCTCGGTGTTGGGCCGAGCAGTTATTGCGGACACTTACTCCGGTCACGGGACCGGGTAAGTTAGTTGGTGCTGACTAGGTATCTTACCTAGTCAGAGCGGTGGGATTGGTAGTGTAGTGGCTTGCGGAATGGTTGGGGATTTACTATTATTATTGATATTGATTGCGTGATATGTGCTAGAGTCCCAGCGAGTCTGCATGTTTATATTTCTGCACTAGGACTCTAGTGTGCGTTAGATTCCGCAAGCCTAGGTTTTGTTTACGTTCCGGTACTTCCGACCCGACTGGATCCTCGGGTTTTTACCTAACCGGGTCATGGTGATTCCGGTTATGGTGTTAACCTATCGGGTGACGCCGGTAGGTGTGTGATTCGGAGAATACGGGGTCATGTCCTAGGGCCGAATCACATGGAAACTCTGGCTATCTAGGGGTAGTCCGAGTCACCGCGTATCGATGGACGGAGAACGGTGTCCTATTCGTGGGACCTTGTGTACACGTTTAGGAGTCGTGGGTTAGTTACCATATAGGTGACGATGTAAACCCGTGGAAGTTACCGAGTTCGTAGGGCCCATTGTTGTTTTTTTATTTTCCCTTTATTGCGCGTTAGATAGATCGAGTCCAATCGAGGACATGTGCCGCAATGCCTTCGATTCCCTTATTTCTCCTTATCTTTGGCTTTGATTGTGTGTTGTGGGTTTATCACGACGTGGTAGTGCGTGATCGACCATTTCTTTCATTGATTGTTATTTTGGGGTTTTGGGGCGGGACTTGGTAGACATTAGATAGACTAGAAGCCGTTAGTGGGGAGCCGATTCACTGGGTGATCTTAGATCGCTCATTAGACTCTTTTGTGTTTTTCAGGTTTAGCCGCGACGGACGCGGAAAGCCTCGGTGTAGTTTCGGGATTGCTTGTGGCGGGATTTGATTCGGGGTTTTGGATTGTTTTTCTCGGCTCGGCTTTGGCGCCATTTTATGTGTTTGATTTACTTGTGTATTTTGAAATGGGGATTGTTTGTAAATTCCATTAAACGTTATGCTTAACGTTTGATTACTCAAAAATGAAATTGTTTTCCTGATATGAGGTTTCGTCCGAACCGACACAACTAATTGAAGTAGTACGAGTTGTACAGCTTTGTACTACAGATATGAGGATAGCGGAGTCAAGGATGGGTTAGTGCGAGCCTTTGTCTCAAACCGATCCGTCTCTGGCTTCGTCATGTAACGAACTTTTTCCGTTCGACTCACTCGGGTTCGATCGGTCATGTTCTTGTTTGATTGTTGACCGGTCAGCTCGACGGTCAGCGGAGAATGGGAAAGGGGCGTTACAGAAAAGGTGGTATCAGAGCATGGTTCTGCATGGGTTTCGAAACATTTCATTTTTGAGTGTTTTCCGTGTTTTATTGAGTCAAATGTGTCACACAAGCATCCATTAGGAAACCGAGCCGCGTCCGTTAAACCCGGGGTTGGGATGGGAAAGTAGATTTTCGTATTATTTGTACTAACTTGTCTTGTGTTTTTGATTGCAGTCTTTCAGCATTGTGTCCTGGGTGGAGTGGAGGGGTGTGTGTGTGTGCGCGGTGTAGTTACAGTTGAGCGTCATGAGTCAGCAGGGATCAGTCGGCTCGCATCAGGGACAGTTGGATCAGTTTCAGGGATACCCAGCATTGCCAGGCCATTCACGAGGTTCTCGTACATCGGATCGTCCACCAGTTCCTTTGCGACATTTACAGGGTTCTAGAGCAGCAGCAGGTGGATGAGCAGGTAGCTATGCTTGAGGATGTTTGGAGCAGCAGGTCGGACCTCATCACCAGCCAGACCTACGACTTGGATCACCTCGTACACCGTTCGACATGGTCATATCACCAGGATCTACTGAGTCACAGTTCGAGCCAGTTACACCACCAGCCGAGATGGTAGAGGCGCCGCCAGCAATACTGGAGTACAGGACGTGCAGTGCGTGTGGAGTGCAAGGATTTCATTTGCATTAGTGCCCTCGACCAGTAGACCCACGCCTTCGGGAGTCGTCCCATCCAGTACTGGGACCCGACTACTGTCAGTTATGTGGTCACGAGGGTCATGGAGCATCGACTTGTCCTACCGTCGGATCCGGAACATGTGTGTCATATGGAGAGCCGTACAGAGTACCAGTACCAGAGGATTATCGAGCGGGACCCAGCCGCAGAGATCCCGAGCCCAGTCAGTCGCCCGTTGTGCAGTTACCGGTTGTTCCGTTGTCCAGACCCGAGCCAGTGAGTACTTGTCAATTGTGTGGTGGTTATGATCATCAGGCATCCTCGTGTTACCGTGGACCCCGTTCAGCGTCCACTCCAGTCTGCCAGGTGTGTGGCCGCGCAGGTCACGTTGCTCATCCTTGCCCGATAGCCGAGCCACAGCATGCCGGAGCACCATCTCGAGACACACACTCACCACACCCTCCCGGCGCACCTGCCAGCGGATACTTCAGCGAGCCGTTTTGCCAGTGGTGTTGGGCATTTCGGTCTTGCTGGAGGCGTTAGGTTAGGATATGAGTAGTTAGGCCAGGTAAGTGGGGGCACTATCTTCTTTTTGTCTTGTAGATAGATCGGCGGATAGGCGACTTTGTGTGTCGTCTTTGACTTTTCTGATGTTTAGCGGCGTCCTATGGGTTTTTGGATATGATGACGGCTTTATGTAGAGACTCTGATCAGGACCATGTACTAAAAACCTTATGACGTATGATATATCGTTTTATGTATGTGGTGGATGCAGAGTGTTCAGCTGATCGTTTTGAGTAGCATAGTAACTATTTGCATGATTGAGATGGTTCTGAAAGCAAATGGATTACTGTGTGAAACTAAATGATGAGCGGAACTGACGACCGTTCATCATGACATGAACCCGGACTGACGATGCATCCGACCGATCATTAGATTGTGTGAATGTGTGTGTGGTAATTGCTTGTTTCATTTCTTGCTTGATTGATTGATTGATTTTTTTGTGCGATAGATTGTGTAGTATTACCGTGCATGGTTTGGATAGAGTGATCGTTTTGGGTCATTAAGACCATTGAATTGTTAGGTTGTAGAAAGATTGATTAGTGATTGGTAGCTTTCCTCGATTTCGTTAGGAAGGTAAAGTGTTAATTTTGTTTAGTTATATTTCAAGTTATTGAGCTGACTTTCGAACGGTTGAGTTCGAACCATCAATTCACGAGGGCACGGACTCATAGTATATTGTTATTTAATCATGGTTAACCATTGGGTACGTGATTAAGTAACCATATGTCTATGGGAAAGTGATATC